>CM074723.1:151134246-151741746 GCA_037306005.1 Rhinophrynus dorsalis
TATCTCTCAAAGCATAAAGGTTTCTTTTTTACTACTAAAATATTGGGATTAATAATTTTAAACTATTACTATCCCTTTAAATGCTAGTGACGTCTTCAACACAGTATAATAAACAGTTGCAAGAATATATTCATTTATTGCAACTCTTTATTTAACCCCTTAGTGACGGCCGCGTGCAGACGCGGCCGTCACTTAACGCCCGTCTAACATTTTTTTTTTTTTCTTTCAAAGGAATCCGGAGTCCCCGAACGGCGTGCAGCCGCGCGGGGATCCGGATTTCCTGGACGTACATGTACGTCCTCTGTCACTAAGTGACAGCCACAGAGGACGTACATGTACGTCCTTTGTCGCGAAGGGGTTAATCTTTAAGAAATGTTTTCTCAACCCTGGAAGCTAAAGAAATCCCCAGCATATTTCTCTGCTATTGCATGGAGACCTGTTTAGCATAACAGGGGCTGAGGAGAGCTGTACTTGGCATGCCATTTGTCTGCTTCTGTCAGTCAGTGGATACTGGACAAAAACCCAACACCTCTTTCAGGCTGATGTATTAAAGGGGAACTATCACTCCTATACAAGTTTCCTAATGATCTTAACATAGAGATAACCTCTAATATGTGTCTTATTTTGTTATTAAATTTGTGATATTTTGTGCATTACATCCGGACAGACTGCAGTTACATCTCTGCACAGCAGCCTGTCGGTCTTTGTCTGTTCCCAACTTCCTCTGGGGTACCAGCTTACATGGAGAAATCCTCCATCATGGGAGGAAGTTGGGAACAGATGAAGATTGACAGGCTGCAGTGCAGAAGTGTAACCGCAGTCTGTCTGGACGTAAGGCACAGGCTCATTTTTAAAACTTAAAATTTAATCATAGCACAAATTTAATAACCTCTAATATTTGTCTTATTTTGTTATCGCTATGTTAAGATCATTAGGAGCCAGACTTGTACAGGGGTGATAGTTCTCCTTTAACCCTTTGAGTGCCAGAGGAGGGTACGCAGTGTACCCCTCTGGGACTCAAAGGGTTAAAAATAATTTGAGTAATTACCCCCTCGAATCCTAAAGAGGTCTGAAAGTATTGAAAACAAGGGCTTAGAATCCACATATAACCCTTTGAGTGCCAGAGAGGTGTCCAGTGCATTATAGATGTGTGTGTTGATGTAGATGGATAGTGACACACACCAGTTGTGTTGATGTAACCTATTATCAGCAGGATGTACTGCTCAGTTGTGGAACAAACCAACTGCACTGCACCGTAGGGAACAAAACTGTCGGTGCTAGAGGGATATCTATTGCATTGTGAAGCAATGCATTGAATACCCTTCTGGCATTCAAATGAATAAAGTACTGATTGGTAGAGGTTCACCAATGCATTGCTTCCAATGGGTTAAAAGCCCCATTTAATTAATTGAGAATTTTTATTTGATCTCTTGGTGTGCCCCAAAAATTGCACCACTCTTTAGAACATCAGCATCAATGTGCATTAGATGTCAGTCAACTACCAACATCTGAAGTCATCTGTACAAAATCTGTCCTTTTACACTTTCAATGCTAAAGAGATTTCTAATGCATTTTGTTTCACAGTGTATTCAGGTTCATAGTAGGACCCGGGTGGTTAGAACCGAGCTCTGTTGGCCTCTAGGAATGCAGTTTATGTCCTGTATATTACACATTGATCTGATTACCACCTTGTGGTAAAGCTTACGCCTACAATTCCAGATGTAGCTCTAATCTATATAATATAAAAATTATTCAGGTGTCTTTTATGCTAAGTTTAAAAAAAAAAAAAAAAAAAAGTATAGACGTTCTGGGGCGAACCATTTGCGGTACAGGGGAGAACCAAAAAGTCCCATTAAATGGAATTTTAACCCCTTGAATGCTAGATTGGTCTCCAACACGTTGCAAAACAATGTAATGTTTAGTTCTAGCCTATAGTACAAATGTTTTGCCCTAGAAATCCTCCACTTTTCTTATGACCATGTTGCCTTTAATATGTGCAGAAGGCAAAAGATAATCATGTTCCACATACATTTTAAGGGGGAAAAATAAAATATTACATCATGTTGAAAGGCATCTTGTAACCAATTGAAAGCTAAAGAGATCTACAGTGCATTGCTTCACTGTGTTTTTAGGTCTGTAGCATGTAGTTGGTTTGCTCCAGAATTGCTAATCTTTTGCTTTCTGTGTGAGGGCTTTAATGAAATACCCAGTACTTAACGGGATATTAATACTTAAAATGTAAAAAAAAAAAAAAATATGTTGTAGGGTTTATCCCCCTGAGTAAAAGAAGAGTACTCCCACTGCTGAAAGGTGTTTCATTCAAAAGTTATTCATTTTCAAAGTTGAATTTTTTAGGTGCAATATCACAGTGGCCTGAAATTGTACAGTGGTGCTGTTGCTACACGATCCTATGGACAGCTCTGGTCCCGGGACCATAAATCTCCATAGGATGGTGTAGCAACAGCACCACTGTACAATTTCAGGCCACTGTGATATTGCACCTAAAAAATTCAACTTTGAAAATTAATAACTTGTGAATGAAACACCTTTCAGCAGTGGGAGTACTCTTCTTTTACTCAGGGGGATAAACCCTACAACATATTTTTTTTTTTTTTTTTTTTACATTTTAAGTATTAATATCCCTTTAAAGGGGAACTACCACCCCGCAAAAACGTAATCTTATTTAAGTCTTCATCTGGCTACTAGCTGCTTAGTAGCGCTAGTCTCCAGAAATATTACCCGGTTTACAAGATTTTCTACTTACTCTGAGGCGGACAGTAGCAGGAAGCACAGACATCTTGCCATAGTGACGTCCGTGCGCCTTCGCTGTCAGTCCCTTTTGGAGTCGGCCGGCTCCAAAAGGGACTGACAGTGCAGGCGCACGGATGTCACTATGGCAAGATGTCCGTGCTTCCTGCTACTGTCCGCCTCAGAGTAAGTAGAAAATCTTGTAAACCGGGTAATATTTCTGGCGACTAGCACTACTAAGCAGCTAGTCGCCAGATGAAGACTTAAATAAGATTACGTTTTTTGCGGGGTGGTAGTTCCCCTTTAACGTGGACCGGCCACCCTGAGATGAGAATAGTTAATTATGAAGATCATTTATATAACCGTTTTTCAGAAATGAACCTTGGTTTGATAGTGGCGCGTTGTGCTAGGCCACACACTGCTATAAATTAGTCAGGCAGAGTCCATATACTGGGATCATTTCTAATAGCACAGCACATGGTTTGGCCTCCTATAGAAAGAATTTGCATACTGTGTAGGCAATTAGCATAAAGTGCCATCAAAATATAAAGGTTAATTTCTCCAAACTATTTATTGTACATAAAATTATGACACATAGGCAGATGTTCTATGCAATACAAAGTAAACTTGTCTTAAGGTGACAGTTCTACTTTAAAGGTGTGATATGTTGTAGGGTTTTATCCCCCTGAGTAAAACAAGGGTACTCCCACTGCTGAAAGGTGTTTTTATTTAAAAGTTATTATAGCTCAAACTTGAATTTTTTTTTAGGTGCAGTATCACAATGGTCTGAAATTGTACAGTGGCGCTGTTGCTACACCATCCTATAGACAGCTCTGGTCACTTGACCATAAATCTCCATATGACTGTGTAGCAACAGCGCCACTGAGATACTGCACCTAAAAAAAGTCATGTTTGAGCACCTTTCAGCAGTGGGAGTACCCTTGTTTTACTCAGGGTTGTAAACCCTACAACATATATATTTTTTTACATTTTACATTTTGAATGCTTTACAAACAATGTAACTGCACTATAGTAGTGGTGATGACAGTCTACAGTTTTATGTTTATTTTGTTTATTTTTTGGTCACTAGGTCTGCAATTGGTTTATCAATGCTCGCCGCAGGCTTTTGCCCGACATGTTACGAAAGGACGGGAAAGACCCTAATCAATTCACCATTTCCCGTAAAGGGGCCAAAATAACAGATGTGATCCCAATGGATTCTCCTACAGGCACAAAGCCCTACATTCCCACTATCGATGAAAACTCCTTTCATTTCACTTCAGGTGGACCTAACCAGAACTCAGGGAAGTTACTGGCTTCTAAACTGTCTCCTCCACAGTCTCTCCTGGCTCGCCCTTCAGTGATCTGTCATACCACTGTAACGTCACTAAGTGATGCTCCTTTCAACTTCACACATGTGTTGAATGCTGGACAAATCCCAGATCAACAGCAGACCGAAGCAAACAACTTCACAGAGACCTCTCTTGTATGCCATGAAGATTCTAGTAAACTGGGACAAAACACAAGTGCACAGAGTGGACTTTTCAACACGCCACCCCCTACCCCTCCAGATCACTACCAGGATTTCAGTGGCTTTCAGTTATTGGTTGATGTTGCTCTTAAACAGGCTGAGATGGAGTTGCAGGCCAAACTTGTGGCTTAATACTTTTTTTTTGTTGTTTGTTAGAGGACTTAAAACATTCAAAACATTTCTTTGAACTGCCCAGGTTGATATCAAAGACTCTTTGCATTATTTGATACAATATAATTTTTTCTATTCCTGTTATTTGCACACGGGATTGTCAAAGTGAAGCTTTCTTATCACAAAGAAGTCTTACCCTTTTCAACCTAAGACTAATTTGTTATGGCCTTATGATATGAACTGTGATTACAGCATTTAACTTTTGTGATGTTCTCGGTTACCATTTATGGACATTACATATTGGTTGCTATTTGCTCACTCATACTCTAGTAGTGATGTAAGAAATAAACTCAGGGGTGAGGGAGATCACACACACACCCACACACTAATTTATATATATATAAATATAATTTTATATATGTATAAAATCTCAGACACTGCATTTCATTCAGAGATTTCTAAAGTTAGAGCTACGCTACTACTGTAGAAACAAAATGCTTACTATGTTTCTTGGTAGACAAATGTGAGTTTTTTTTCCCAAGATTGTGACTTTTTGGTACCTTTGAGACTGTGCAATACTTACAAAGAAATACTTTTTTTTTTTTTTTTTTTTTTTTTAATCATTCCAGAGCAGCAGAAAATGCTCTCATACTGTCTACACTTTTTTTTTTTTTTTTTTTAACATCCCACAATGTAATAAAGTATTTTGTTTAAGGTAATATACAAACTGTGTGTTTTTTGTTACCTGGGAATGGCATTAGGATAACATATAACTGGATACTGTTCCCATCTGGAATATTAATTGCTATGTAAAGAATTGTTTCCTTGAATTGTATTTTTTGTATGCTTTTGTAATATAGAAATAACAAATGAAAGTGTAGTCTGTTTTCTTTTTAAGCTATTTTTATGGTTGAAAGTAACTTCAATGATGGGTGAGTGAATATTACAGTTCTATGGAGTCCCAGGATTCCCAGATGTATGTTCAAGGTGTCTACGAACAAAGTTTCAGTATTGGAGGACAGTGGAACAAGGCTAGAGTGTCGTCAGACACAGTGTATGTGTGGTACTGTGACTACCAGTGGTTTTGTGGAACCTTTCAAATGATGTATGTGGTCTTTTGGAAGATTTGCCATTAAAAAAAACAAAACAAAAAAAAAAAAAACAACTATAACCTAACCTCATCTAAGATATTAAAATAATAAACAATTACATGGTGGAAGCTACATTAAGGGGAATCTATCTCTCCTATATAAGTTTGTCTAAAAAGTATGTTTATATAGTGACTAGCTAGTATACTATAATTTTTTTTTTCTCTTCTTTAAGCTCTATACTGCAGTCTGTCACTCTTCCTCTGCTCCCCTCCCTCGATACAGCCTCCTCCGATGACAGGATTTCTGCATGTAAGCTGGAGCTCTCTCATTGGCCAGAGAGCGATCCAGCTTACAATGAGAAATCCTCTGTCATTGGAGGAGGCTGTATCGAGGGAGAAGAGCAGAGGAAGATGACAGACTGTGGTACAGAGCAGTAACTGCAGTATGTCCGGAAAGAAGGCACAGGATAATCGTTAAAGGTTTAATTTCAGCCAAATAATAAAAAGACTATAGTGTATATATAAACTTACTTTTATAGGGGTGATAGATCCCCTTTAAAGTGATAGTAATGTTTCTCAAAAAAGCTGCTTGAAGTGGATCTATCACCCCTTTACAAGTTATGTCCAGTAAGTAGATTCCTTAGAGAATAAGTTTAAAAGGTTTTTTTTTTTTTTTATTTAAAGTTATTTGTGTGAAAATTAAGCTTTAAAGTGTGCCCTGCATGCTACTTCTGGCTAAACTGCTTTTGCTGCACTGCCTCTGCTTCTGTCACTCTACCCAGCATCCTACAATGACGGAGGCATTCTGTTTCTAAGCTGGAGCGATCTTATTGGTTAGATATCGATCTCTGCCAATGAGATCACTCCAGCTTACAGAACAGAACACCTCCGTCATTGGAGGATGCTGGGTAGACAGACTGGAGTAGAGGCAGAGCGGCAAACTGCGGCAAGAGCAGTTTAGCTGGCAGTGGGATGCAGGGCACACTTTAAAGCTTAATGTTCACACAAATAGCGTTTTTTTTTGTTTGTTTTTGTTTTAAATAATAACCTTTTTAACTTATTTGTTAAGGAATCTACCTACTGGACATAACTTGTAAAGTGGTGAGAGATCCACTTTCAATGAAACATAATTTTATTTGAGTGATGGAGAGTTATTTCAATACTGTCAGAGTTGTAGTAATTGAATGATAAAGTATCCTCCTCTCGCCCCTTTTACCTAGTGTAAGCTGCCTCCCCTCAGATGTGGAATCTGGTCTCTTGACTGGACAGATCACAGCAAGGGGCAATCTTCTTACTGTGAACATAAGGAAAACCGTGCCCCCCCCTTGACAGGTTTTTCCCTTTTGCTCACTGAAGATTGTCTGGATGGCTTGCAGTGAGGGACAGTCTTGCCGCTCTGAGGTGAGCAGTGTTACATCTGTAAAGGGGGTGGGAGGGGGCTACTTTATCATTCAATTACTCTTGAACTAAAACTTGGACAGTATTGAAATAATGCTCTCCATGTCCCAAATACCATGAAGATTAATCAGAGCTGCTTTTTTGTGAAACATTACTATCCCTTTAAAGGGGATCTATCACCCCTATACAAGTTTGTCTAAAAAGTAATTTAATATATACAATATTGTCTACACACTAAGATTTCACCAGGTTAACTCTTTGAGTGCTAGAGGGATATGAAAAGCAATGTGCACTCAGTGTTTAGAGAGGTCCATGCATAGCTTCATAGAATAAAATAGGAACTGTAGAAGTTATCTTCTCTGCATCACAGATTATGGCATAAGCCATTTAGTTTTGATTACCTGACTACATTTTAGAGTAATAATAAAGTGGACCAGGCTTCCTAAAACAAGTTTCATTAAGCTGTTCAGAGAACTAAAATCTTTCTATATGCTGTACTAGATACATTTTTTTTTTTTGTGTTAAATTAAATAGTTTGAGAAATAAAGCTTTGTTTCGGTGGCAGTGTGGTGCTTTATGCTAACTAGGGAAGTTTGATGCCAAATGTATTGCTCGGTTCGCTTATTAGAATTATCCCCACGGTGTGGGCTGTCTAGATCCATTTATTTCACAGTGTGTGGTAATAGGCAGCACTTAAACAAAGTGCCAAAAACAAATAAAGGTACATTTCCCAAATTATTTATTTTACAAGTAGGTGGATATCACAATGTAAATAATTATTTGTTTTATATTTCAAATAACTAAACTTCTCTTAAAAAAAACCCCTTAAGGACCAGCGGTCCCAGAGTGTGTGGTCCTTTTAGGACCAGATAGCAAAGTTTGACATGCCGGCCTACGTGACTGATCACACGTGCCAGCACGCTGAACAGGGGGACTGATAGTGATAGCTCTGGTCTTGGAGAGGTCAATTTCAGTCCCCCGCAGGAGCATTGTGAGTAAAAAATACGTGACATGCCAGGACCGTCACTGGTCCTTAAAGAGATAATAATGTTTCATAATAAAAGCAGCTCTAATTAATCATCATATTATTTGGACTGTGGAGACTTATTTCAATTCTGTCAGAGTTGTAGTTCAAGAGTAATTCAATTACAAAGTCTCCCCCTCCCACCCATTTTACTGATGTAACCCTGTTCAGCCAGATCAGAAGGAAGGTGCCCAGGTAGACTGCAGAGAGGGACAATCTTCAATTAAGATAAGGGAAAAACTTGTCAAGGAGGGCAGGGCTTTCATTGTTTTCATAGAAAGAAGATTGTCCCCTGCTGTTATCAGTTATCTGAGAAGAGATGGCTTACACTAGGTAAAAGGGGCAGGAGGGAGAAACTTTGCTTGTGAATATCTCTCAAACCATAAAGGTTTGAGAGATAAGACTTCTATCGTTCTTCATGTTTTTTTTAATGCCTACAAAATAAAATAAAGATAAAACGAAGTATTACTATCCCTTTAAGAGAAAAACAGCATTGACGTTCCACACATGTCGCTGAACATTAAAGGGTTAAGGTGACAGGTCCACTGTCACTTCCAATCAGCATTAATTTAATGCTAGCTGAATCCTTTGGATGATGGAGGTCTCCAATGCTGTGTGATCTCAGAGGATGATGGGAATTGTAGTTTAATGACATTTGGACGGGAAACTAATTTGCCCACCACTGACACTGATACTCACAAAGATAGAAAACCTTTCTTCTTTCTGGAATGCTAAAATAGATCTGGTAGAGACAATCCAGTAAGAAACTGGAAACTCTCTCTTAGTTTGCCATTGTGATGTTATATAATAATTGTATTGCACTGTAAAGTGTAGATCCCCGGTATTGAATCATACTGCCTCTTCCAGTCTATCAAAGAGCATTTGTCATCAAAAATTACTTTATTCAGGTGTCCAGAGGAAAAAATCTGCATGGTCTAGAATGCAATGACTGTATCGGCTTGGGCTTCATTTATGGTCCTATTTCACTTTTACTTTTTATCATTTTGTTAACTTTTATCATGAATAGCAGCCAGCATTGATCCTTTACTCATGTACAGGGGCAGCTATTTGTTTTTGGAACTGTGAGGACAGGGTAAACTAAAGTGAATCTACAATTAAACTCCTTGAGGTTTGCAATGCATTTTTCGGTCCTCTAGGCGTCAATGTAACTAGAAAACGTATACATCAATTAGACCTGACATCGAGGAGCTTAGAACGTTATGCGTCTGTGAAAATATGTTTGTTACAGGGCCCAAAGTTGGGTTTTTTTGCATTATATTTTAAAGTGAATAGTGATTTCTGACAACAAGTTGATAGATGCGACGGCCTTGTTTTTACAATCGGATATACATGTAAAACATCTATAGCTTAAAGTGGACGTCACCCTAAAACATGCTTTACATTTTTCTGTAAAATAGTCACTGAGAGACTAAAGGAACAGTAACCCTATACTTTGACTTTATGTATTCTAAAAGTGCATAATATGTAAAGTCAAATTGCCTATACTTTTTGTTCCTTCACCTATTTTTTACATTTTAACCCTTTGAGTGCATCTGCTGCTCAAAGGGTTAATGTCCTTGACAAAGAGCTATCTGAATGATCCCCCCCCAGAAAGTATTCTTTGGGGGCTGTGAAACCAAAGTGCATTAATTGAAAAAAAAAAATTAAATTTAAAAAAACAAACTGTGAAACAATGTAGAAAAGCCTTCTATAGCATACAGGTCAACCAGTACTGCAGAGAGACGTATAAGATTGCATACACCTCCTCTACTTCCTCTGATAAAGACTGAAAACTCCCTGGATTCAGAAGTTTAATGACCTCACTGACCAGGACATAAGTATGAAGAAAAAGTGAAGAGGAAGAAAAATAAATAAAAAGAATTGGTAATCTAACTTAACATAAGCTCTCCTAAGAAATTATTGGTATCCTAACAAATCTGTAGATAGCACCAGGTAAATAAATGATTCAATAGAAGAGAGAGAATGTTACGGTTTCCCCAGCAGTGGGGAAAGACTTTACTATCCCTTCTAGGAGTACAGAAAGTTGACCCGTTCAGCGCTTGGTAGAGTTCTATGAAGAGTTAGTCGGGTTAAAACTTGACCTTTACTCAAATTTATTTAAAACAATTAAAATTCTAGTGATTTGTGTTTAAAAAAAAAAAAAAAAAAATACACCGACAACTGAATGAGAGCTAGACTCTGCTCTCTCCGTTGTATTACTGAACAGTCTAAAGGGTTTTCATCACTGAGGCAGAAATCAACTTCAGTATTTGATACCTGCTTGTTCTCTCTGATATAGAAGGACAGGATAGATAAAATCCCTTGAGCTCGTGTGTAAGAAGCTTGAGCATTATATACCTTCAGGATTGGTTCAAGCCTCACCAGTACAGTCCCTATCCATTAATATAGGACCGACAAGAATCTCCTGCTGACAGCTTTACAGCTGTCAGTAGGAAACAGCAAACTTTAAACGCCTGTATCTCTTAAACCATAGCGGTTTGAGAGATACATTTTTTGCCTTTAGCTCAGCTTTTTAAGCTCTTCTAAATGCAAAAAAACTTTTTTTTTTGGACATTACTAACACTTTAAATACCTCCCGGATCAGTTCATGCTTCGCCAGTACAGTCCCTATCCATTAATATAGGAGGACAGAACAGAAAAAGTGCTTACATGTCATGTATAAGAGACACGAGCATTAAATACCGCCCTGGATCAGTTCATGCTTCACCGGTACAGTCCCTATCTCAGAACTCGAAGGAAGTGACAGAAGCAAGACCTAGTGCTGTCTATTATTCTTTCTTTTCAGTTTTTTAAACTGCTAATAGCTTCTCATATCTTGTAACAAGATAGTTTCTCTCAGTGGCAACTAATTAACCCTTAGATTACCCTACGTGTTTTGTCTCTCTAAGGCTGCTTCATCAGGGGCTAGATTTATGTGATGCCTAGAATCCTCCATATTTAAGGCCCGTATAACGGGGCATTCCTGAAAGCGTCACCGGGCTCCCTCAAAGTCTTGTTTGATCGGTCATGACTAAGAGGCTTGTCTCTAGTATGTTTCACTAAACTTTATAGCAACATTGTTAGACAATTTAATTGCTTATCACTAATAGACACAGTTGCTGAAGAAATACATTGTTGCTAGTAGTTTTTAACTAGCATAGCCTAGAATAAAGCACATTTTAGTTTGATCAACTAACAGAGAACTATAGTTCAATTTATTATTTACAAACATAAGCTCTTGCAGAATGGGTAAAGTCAAAATAAAATTTTACCCTTCCTTTAACCTTCTATGTCTTGATGGCACAGTGGGACACTTTATCAGAATTACCTGCACAATACATTTATTATTCTGTTTGAGGTAAAACTTGCCCCTATTGTGTGGGCACCATATCCATTCATCACCAAGTGTGAGGTAATACTGACCTAGCATAAATTAATCAAATATATAATATCTTTATTTATTTATTTATTTTTTAAAATAAATTGCAAGTGTGATATGTAGGCAGTTTTTAATTCTTTAAAATAAAAAAAAGTATTTAAAGTGACAGTCCCACTTAACCCTTTGAAGATCAGAGCAGTTTGCAACACTTTGCTGAGTAATGCATTGTGTAATCCGAGATACTAAGAAGTACTAGACTAAATCTATTACAAACCAACTGTACAATAGGGGAAGCATAAAAATTGCCCTTTATTTAAATGCAGTATTTATCTGCATTGCAGAGAGTGAGTTGGTGACTTATAGTATTCAAGGGGATGAAAGCCCCCCCCCCAGTGTAGTTGGTTTTGGTTTACCCCAGTTCACCTTAGTACATCAGCCTCATAGAATTTTGTATAATTGTTTTGTTTGTAATTCTCTAACAAGTGACAAGTTAAGTTGTGTTCCTAACCATTTTCCCACTTGATAAAGTAAACTAAAAAAAAAAAAAAAAAAAAGCAGCAATCTGCAAATGGGTTTATTTGACAGGGTATGTTATTGTAACTGTCGCTCCATGTAGTCTTCTCTGGTCATTGACCAAGCACAAAAGAAGAAAGAAATGCCAGTATAACTGATCCCCAGACCTGCTGAAACACAGCACAGTTCAATCCAAATTTCTCTTTCTCTCGCTCTCTCTTACTCTCTCTCTCTCTCTCTCATATATATATATATATATATATATATATATATATATATATATATATATATATATATATATATATATATATATATATATATAATATACACGGCTCAAAATTTCCACTAGCCAATGGCGAGTAGAAATTCAGCCCTGGTGGGTATGTTTTGGTTTGCAGTGGCGAGTAACTTTTCAGGTCTGGCTAGTAGCAAAGGACTTCCAATTTTAAGCCCTGATATATAATAAATAAATAAATATATATGTGTGTATATATATATATATATATATATATATATATATATATATATATATATATATATATATACACTGCTCCAAAAAATAAAGGGAACACTTAAACAACACAATGTAACTCGAAGTCAATCACACTTCTGTGAAATCACACTGTCCACTCAGGAAGCAACACTGACTGACAATCAGTTTCACATGCTGTTGTGCAAATGGAACAGACAACAGGTGGAAATTATAGGCAATTAGCAAGACACCCCCAATAAAGGAGTGGTTCTGCAGGTGGTGACCACAGACCACTTCTCAGTTCCTATGCTTCCTGGCTGATGTTTTGGTCACTTTTGAATGCTGGAGGTGCCTTCACTCTAGCGGTAGCATGAGACAGAGTCTACAACCCACACAACTGGCTCAGGTAGTGCAGCTCATCCAGGATGGCACATCAATGCGAGCAATCAATGTGGCAAGAAGGTTTGCTGTGTCTGTCAGAGTAGTGTCCAGAGCATGGAGGCGCTACCATGAGACAGGCCAGTACATCAGGAGACGTGGAGGAGGCCGTAGGAGGGCAACAAACCAGCAGCAGGACCGCTATCTCCGCCTTTGTGCAAGGAGGAGCACTGCCAGAGCCATGCAAAATGACCTCCAGCAGGCCACAAATGTGCATGTGTCCACTCAAATGGTAAGAAACAGACTCCATGAGGGTGGTATGAGGGCCCGACGTCCACAGGTGGGGGTTGTGCTTACAGCCCAACACCGTGCAGGACGTTTGGCAATTGCCAGAGAACACCAAGATTGGCAAATACGCCACTGGCCCCCTGTGCTCTTCACAGATGAAAGCAGGTTCACACTGAGCACATGTGACAGACGTGACAGAGTCTGGAGACGCCGTGGAGAACATCCTCCAGCATGACCGGTTTGGCGGTGGGTCAGTAATGGTGTGGGGTGGCATTTCTTTGGGGGGCCGCACAGCCCTCCATGTGCTTGCCAGAGGTAGCCTGACTGCCATTAGGTACCGAGATGAGATCCTCAGACCCCTTGTGAGACCATATGCTGGTGCGGTTGGCCCTGGGTTCCTCCTAATGCAAGACACTGCTAGACCTCATATGGCTGGAGTGTGTCAGCAGTTCCTGCAAGAGGCAGGCATTGATGCTATGGACTGGCCCGCCCGTTCCCCAGACCTGAATCTGATTGAGCACATCTGGGACATCATGTCTCGCTCCATCCACCAATGCCACGTTGCATCACAGACTGTCCAGGAGTTGGCGGATGCTTTAGTCCAAGTCTGGGAGGACATCCCTCAGGAGACCATCCGCAACCTCATCAGGAGCATGCCCAGGCATTGTAGGGAGGTCATACGGGCACGTGGAGGCCACACACACACACACACACACACACTACTGAGCCTCATTTTGACTTGTTTTAAGGACATTACATCAAAGTTGGATCAGCCTGTAGTGTGGTTTTCCATTTTGATTTTGAGTGTGACTCCATATCCAGACCTCCATGGGTTGATAAATTTGATTTCCATTGAGAATCTTTGTGTGATTTTGTTGTCCGTTCATTCATTCATTCAGATCTAGGATGTGTAATCTTAGTGTTCCCTTTATTTTTTGGAGCAGTGTCTATATATGTATAATATCATTGAGAAGCTTGTCTCTGACACTCCTAAATGGCCCCACATAACTTAAAATTGTACAGCTGCTTTTCTCTTCCGTTTAACCTTTTCTTCCTTAAATTCTTTCACTGAGGCTAGAAAGACAATGCCACAGATGGAAATTGGAATAGCGTGACCCAGCATGATTGGGTGGGATTTGAGCAGCTGAGGTCACCAGAGCAGAAGAAACTGAGAGCAGAGTCTTTCCATTACAATAGCAAAATAAGAGACTTGTTAAAATTGTTTCTTTATATTTTTGAGAGAATAATAGATGTGAGGCCAAAACATCATAACATATATGATTTTTTTTTTTTGATATTATTAACATACCTCCATACTTAATACATAATGTCATCCTAGGAGGCAGATATCTTTGATTAACTTTCATTTTGGCTAGCACTATTTTACCTCTCAATCTATATTTTAGTCTCTGTCACATGGGCAACTGTAGAGCAACTTTTTTTGTAGCAACTGAAAATGTTGGTGTGTTTTTAGTGCCACGGTGTAGCAACATTTTCCCAGCACCCTAGTTTCTTAAGAGACATGCAATTTCAGTATGTTTTCATTGAAATCAGCACTGCAAATGTTTTGCTGCGTTATGTATGTCTCTGCAGCAGTCTCAGTGTATGTTTTCAGTGTAAAATGTATAACAGGACACTGATTCACAACTCATGCTCCCCCCTCCATTTCCTGTCGCTGCATCAATGTTACCCATATGTCTTAGTATCAGTTTTACTATAAATTTTGCATTAAAGCAGCCATGGCCCTTCTTAACCCTTTGTGTGCCCCTCTGGCACGGAAAGGGTTAAATAACAGTATATTCTTAACTATACTGTGTGATTTTTATTTTATCCCCAGTCTCACTTTTAGCAACTGAACTTTGGATAACCTCACTGCTATGTATTGTGAAACACTGCAGTCTCTTCTTCACCAGCAGAGTGCGCTATTAATCTGACATGTCAGACTAAACAGAGATGTCATACAAAGTTCAGCTTTTGAAAGTTAAGAGAAAATAGTGCATTTAGTAAAAGAAAAACACAATTTGTAGTAAAAGGTTGTTGATAATTATTCAGTAGGCTTTTTTTGTTTTTTGATAGGTGATATGGCTATTTTATGTATATTACTTATGCCCTAAAACATGTTGAACCCCTACCTGTTCAGCATGAAAATACCCTTGTATTTTCTAATCTCAAAATGTAAGAAACAAGCATACAACAATAGTGCTAATAGAAATAGAATATGGAATGGGACCAGCTAATAGAGAGAGGAGAAAAAAAATAAACTGATGAGCAGGGTTGTGCCAAAATATGTGAAAAGGAACAAAAGTGGTATGCCCATAACTCACTTGCAATAATCTGTCTTCAAATGTCATTATGGTCACACAGGTTAAACAGCACTGGTTTATATAGGAGAAAACAGACTAAATCAGAGCTGCACAACATTGAGCACTCTCCAGCAGCTTCAAGAGTATAACTCCCACTAGCTGCTGCCAGACTACAATTCTGTCATCCCCATTAGCCAATTCAACTGCTGCTAGAGTACAACTCCCACCAGATGCTGATTGGCTGGGATAATGACAGTTATAGTCTGGCATCATTTGAAGGGCTTCAGGTTGCCTGATATCTGCTGACTATCACTCATTCGGAAAATATAAACCTGTCTCTGCTCGGGAACCACAAATATACAAGATACACAGAACGGCTAAACTTATCCAACAATATCAAGATTTAATGAAAAAAAAAAATTATTAATAATTTCATAAAAACAATGTGTATATAAATACACGACCCAATAATGCTTTAATGCGTTTCGCGGCTACTAATGCCACTTATTCAAAGCTGTATTAAAGGGATAGTAATACTTCGTTTTAACTTTATTTTATTTTGTAGGCATTAAAAAAATATGAAGAATGATATAAGTCTTATCTCTCAAACCTTTATGGTTTTAGAGATATTCACAAGCAAAGTTTCCCCCTCCCGCCCCTTTTTCCTAGTGTAAGCCATCTCTTCTCAGATGTGGATCTGGTTGTAAGACCAGACAGATAACAGAAGGGGACAGTCTTCTTACAGTGAAAACAATGAAAGCGCTGCCCTTGACAAGTTTTTCAGGTTTTTCCCTTATCTTAATTGAAGATTGTCCCTCTCTGCAATCTACCTGGGCACCTCCCTTCTGCTCTGGCTGAAAAGTGTTACATCAGTAAAAGGGGCGGGAGGGGGACACTTTGTCATTGAATTACTCTTGAACTACAACTCTGACAGAACTGAAATAACACTCTCCAAAGTCCAAATACTATGATGATTAATTAGATCTGCTTTTATTATGAAACATTACTATCCCTTTAAGCAATTTGGCTCATAAGAAGGAGAGCCAGCATAAAACAATATTGGTGGAGGATTCAATATATTATCTGGTTCTTTTTCTCCCCATATTACATGCAGATTACCTCTGATCTGCTTCCTCCTATATAACCAGCAGGGGATGATGGGATTTTTTTTGCCCTCCACAGTTTAAGGGATTCTCTCCTGCACCATAACACAATCCAAATGCCGCAAGTATTTGTGTATTTTATCAGGCATAAACAGCAGATGGATTTGTTAGTAGAGATATGTCCAAGTGCAAAAGGACCCTGCCCATAGCCTGAACATAGCCTAAACAGCAGATGGATTTGTACGCTCTCCCATATTTCTACTACCAGAGATGTTTCCAAGTGCAAATGTGACCTGCCCATAGCCTGATCACAGTGTGTTCTGGGGGAAACATTGAGAGAATTATGTTCCAGCAGAGTATAACATGCCATCCAACTTGTAAGTCTACTGTTTTTCTCTTACCAGTAAAGGCCATATTCAATATGCTAATAAGGTACAATTCATGGGGGACAAATAAAAAACATTTTCAATGCATTAAATGGTGCCTTTAACCCCTTGATTGGTAGAAAATTATCCAGTGCATTGAGAAGCAATGCACTGTAGGCCTCTGGAATGCAAGAGGTTAAAAATATAATTTAAATAATTTGGAATTTTCTCTTATGTAGTTCAGTTGGTTTGCCCCACAGCTGCTTCTGTTTATCTTATTTAATACAGCCATTGCAGAGGTACTATGAAAGATATAATGACCTTTGAGATCTAGATGAGTGTGAAACACATTGATTTGAAATACATTGCACACCCTCCTGGCACTTAGAGGGTTACGACTCTTTATGGTCATGTTGACCACTAGTTTTTAACTACAAGCTCTGTGGTATCACTTTTGTTTCTCTTTATATGCCCTGTGGTTTTACTTGTGTATCTATTAGCTCTAAGCTCTGTAGTATTACTTGTGTCTCTTCCTATCATTTGTAAGCTCTGGGGTACCACTTCTGTCTCTAGCAAATGTAAGCTCTGTGGTATCATTTGTGTCACTCCCAATCAGTTTGAAGCCCTGTGGTATGATTATGTCTTTCCGAGTCAACAGTAAGCTCTGTAGTATCACTTATGCCCCTTCCTATCAACTGTAAGTACTGCAGAATCACTTGTCTCTCCAATCAACTGGAAGCTCTGTGGTACCACTTTTGTCTCTCCTAATCTGTTGTAAGCTCTGTGTTATCATTTGTTTCTCTCTCAATCAGTTGTAAGCTCTTTTTTATCACTTGAGTCTCTCAATCAATTGTAAGCTCTGTAGTATCGCTTATGTTTCTCCCAACCAGTTTTAAGCTCTGTGGTATAACGTGCATAGCTTCTTATAAATTGTAGGCTCTGTGGTATATTGAATACATTTTTGTTCCTCCTTGGAAATCTTGAATGTTGGGAGGTAGGTTGTAGTTTTATTTTATATTGCAAGTGGGCAGCATTGTCCATACGCATCATTCAGATGTATTTGCCTTAACCACACTGACAGTCTCTGCTGGCAGCACCTCTGTGTCAGGATTTAGAACACTAGATTGAGTGAAGCCCACATTGGTACCCTGCCCTAACGTACCTTAATCTGGCTCTGAGAGAAGCAATTTCAGGACAGGTAAGTAATTCGTTATGCCACACATGTCAAAGAACTCAGCGTTGCTGAGGCAAAAAAGTCCATAGCTTCTGCTAATCGATAAATCTCTAAAGACATTATACTGATTGAAAAACAAAACGTACAAGGTACCGACAATTTAAATAGATACCTATCTAAGACTAACAACTATAGCCCTTTGAGTGCCAGAGGTGTACGCAACGCATTGCTTTGCAGTGCATTGCATACCCCTCTGGCACTCGAAGGGATGTAGTGACAGATTCACTTTGAGTGTCTAAATATCGTATATAATAATTTGGTAAATCGTGTGTAATGCCGCGACATGCGCAGTAGACACTGCTGCGCGTGCTGCAGTCATGCGCAGTAGAGACTGCCTGCTCCGCGGCCGATACAGGGCTGGGTGCTCCGAAGGAGCGTCCAGCTCTATATCAGCCGTGGTGCGGGCAGTCTCTACTGCGCTTGACTGCCCCGCGACCGGGTGGCAGTGGCACTGTGGCCCGTGTAACGGGCTGTTCAACTAGTATATCTATAATCTATAACCAATGCAGTCTTTTGGTGAGCTGAAGCCCTTAAAGATCAGAGAGCTATGTAAATGCATTGGTTTGCAAATCCATGTGTACCATCCTTTTCTCAAGGGGGAAGATGCACTAAGGAGTGATAAAGAAGTGACAAAGTGAACATGTCTTCTCCAGTGATATCACTTCTTCAGTTCCTATGTTATTATAAGGAGCCTATGCACTACTAAGATTTTCCCAACTTCAGGTATTTAAAACAACTATTTAATTTGCATAAGTGAATGAATATTTTAGTGGTGATATTTCCATTTTCCAGGCAGCACCTGTAAAAAAAGTATCATTAGATTTCAGCGAACTAACATGAAATAACAAACTTGAATTTGAATGCATGTATAGGCAGGAGTGATATTTTAAAAAAGGAATGGTACCTGGTTAACTTAGTCTTGGTGGACAAAGCGCTATAAAATAAATAGTGACTAATAATATGTAGCTGATGTCTGAACTGGTATGACCTAACTGAAATCCTCTCTGTGTGGAGACTGTACTACATAAACACTATTTTTTTCATTTTGCTTGTGTACTTTGTAAAGAGAAACAAGAACTAATTCAGTTAATGTATTCAGATTAGCTCACACTACTGTTCTATGTAGAAAAGCTGTTACCTTATTTCAGCCCTTTTGAAGACAATACAGCACTGTCACTACGGTGGCAACTATTGAGATGTCTAGGGTAATAGTATACAGGGAGCTCTGGAAAATGCAGAAATGATTACTGTTTTCATGCAGCGTATATAAGACTAATTATTAGGCCTCAGGAAAGTTTTTTTTTTCCAGTTGTTAACATGAAGTGCAGGGGAACACATGTTATTTAACACAGATAGTTGTTGTTGTTGTTCCTTTAACCCTTTGAGTGCCAGAGAGGTACAATGCGTGGTGTAACCCTCTGGCACTCAAAGGCTTAATCCCTTGAATAATGGAGGCACCCAAGAGGTTAAAAATCAGCTTGTCACGAGAAATGAATCATTCATCTTAATGGATTGCCACTCTTTCTGCCTATTGAAAACCACACATTTTCTGAAATACCTCTCCTCACAGTTTCCTAGACATTATCCTCCCAGAGCCAGTTCCTTCACGGCTCTTGGCACTAACTTTGAAGCACACTCACTCCCAAATGTCCATTCCTTCCCAGACATGGCAGTCATTCCCTCCCAGCTGGTAGCTGCTAGTAGCAGCAGGGTTTTGGCAAGCTATTCATCTTACATGTTCCTCAAACTCTGGATAAATAACCCAATTACCTCAGCAACCTTCATTCCAGTAGAGCCAGTAATAGTCCATCCAAAAGGCTCTAAACTGTGCCAGCCTGGCCATTACTTATTTCAACACGTATTTGTGGACTGCATACCAGATTTAATATTCTTCAGAGTAGTGCATTCATAAGTTCAAGTACTTCTCAATTATTTTAAAGGAATACTAACACCAAATGATGAAATGTGGCTATGTACTCTTAAAGTGGACATCACCATAATATATGTTTATATAGTTTTAGCCTTTTGAGTTGCCATAGTGGTGCGCAATGCATTGCTTTGCAATGTGTTGGATACCACTCTGGCACTCAAAGGGTTAAAGACAATAAAAACTGTCTATATATTGTGCTAGCTATTTGTTTATATAATAAACTAGTTTTAAAGCCCATGTACACGGCCACAGTGCCACCAAGCAACCTCGGCTGGTGACAGGAGCCTCTCTTCTCACTGGCGGCGCTGCAGTCATGCACAGTACTGACTGCATGAATGCGCCACAGCTGATACGGAGTGGGGCGCTCCGAATTCAAACCATAGTCCTCTCTGCGCACCTTCCAGGGACCAAGCGGTCCCAGGAAGGTGCGCAAAGAGGACTCCTACTCGCTACGTATCAGCTGAGGCACATTTGGGCAGTCAGTACTGCGCATGACTGTACAGCGGCCCGTCTCTACTGCACATGACTGCAGCACGCACAGCAGTCTCTACTGCACATGACTGCAGCACGCACAGCAGTCTCTGTTGCGCCTGACGACTTCTGACAAACATTCTAGCGAATTATATATTTAATATATATTATATTATAATGTTTGAGAAATGAAATAAGAGCTAACACCTCCAAACAATAAACCCTTTTGTACTTTACTATGGCCAGAAAAACCTAATGGCCCTATGAATTTTGCTCTTATGTCTTTGTTTAACTCTTTGAGTGCTAGAGTTAAGTGGGAAATGTAACCTCATTAATGCTAGCAATCTCTCCAAAGCTATTTTTAAATCAATGGGATATACTCATCTATAGCTACCAGAATACCCCTATATCTTAAAGAGACAGTGACTCCTAGTGCAAAAGATTCTTAAGAGGAGAAAATAAATTATATTTGTGTTTTTTGCCCTTCCATCTTATATTTACTTAAAAAATAAATATACAGTAATGTGCAGGTGTGAAAAAATGCTGTAAAGTAAGAATGCTTTCAAAAATAGACATGTTCATAGTTTATTTTTATGAATATGCATAGTGAGTGAACAGAAGAAAAATCTAAATCAAATCAATATTTGTGTGACCAACATCTGCCTTCAAAACAGCATTAGTTCTTCTAGGTACACTTGCACACAGTGTTTTGAGGGACTCGACAAGTAGGTTGTTCCAAACATGCAAACCACAGTTCTGTGGATTTAGGCAGCCTCAGTTGCTTCTCTCTCTTCATGTAATCCCAGAAAGACTTGATGATGTTGAGATCAGGGCTCTGTGGGGCCATACCATCACTTCCAGACTCCTTGTTCTTCTTTTACACTGAAGATAGTTCTTAACGCCTCCCTTAAGGACCGGTGATGGTCATAGCATGTCACGAACATTTTACTTACAATGCTCCTCCGAGAGCACTGTAAGTAAAAACGTAGACTGAAATTGACTGCTCCATGACTGGAGCAGTCTCTCTCAGTCCCCAGTGCGATGCACCAGTACGCATAACAGAACACATGTACCAGCACGTCAGAAGCACCAAAGTGGTCCATAAGGGAAGGTTACTTGATGTTAAGAGGTTAATGACTTTGGCTGTACTTTTGGGGTCGTTGTCATGCTGCAGAATACATTTGGGGCCAGTCAGATGCCTCCCTGATTGTATTGCTTGATGGATATGTATCTGCCTGTACTTCACAGCATTGAAGAGACCATTAATTCTGACCAAATCACCAACTCCATTTGCAGAAATGTAGTCCCAGACTTGCAAAGAACTTCCACCATGCGTCACTATTGCCTGCACTCAGTCATTCTTATACTGCTCTCCAGCCCTTTGGTGAACAAAATGCCTTCTGCTACAGTCAAATATTTAAAATGTTGACTCATAAGTCCAGAGCACCTGCTGCCTTTTTTGTATTTTTGTGCAGTGATGAGTAGCTTGGCCTTCCATGTCAGAGGAATTACTTTTTGGCCACAAGTCTTCCATGAAGACCACTTCTGACCAGACTTCTCCGGACAGTAGATGGGTGTACCAGGGTCCCACTGTTTTCTGCCAATTCTGAGCTGATGGCACTGCTGGACATCTTCTGATTGTGAACGGAAGTAAGCATGATGTACCTAGAAGAACTGATGCTGTTTTGAAGGCAAAGGGTGGTCACACCAAATATTGATTTGATTTAGACTTTCCTTCTGTTCACTAACTATGCATTTTGTTAACTGATAAATGTCTAAAAATGTATATTTTTTTAAGCATTCTTACTTTACAGCATTTTTTCACACCTGCCTAAAACAAAAACAAAACAAACCTGCACTTCTCCATACCATAATGTGAATAACTCTGTTGATAAATATGAGGGTTTAGCCAGGGCCAGGGCCATGAGAGCTTTGTATCAGGCAAGTCCTCTCTTACACCTTTCAAAATAATAGTTTGTTTGTTTGTCCTCTTGTTTTTAATTGCATACACTGTGTCATACACGTTTTTAACAATCAGGTATGCGTTTCTTTATAACATCCTCAACTTTTTTGTCAGCCTTATGATATTTATTTTTATTTTAATTTAGATAGATTTATAGGAGCATTAGAGTAGGCACTTACCAAATTTGAGGTACCTTGGCGAGGTGGCAAGCTTAACATCTTTTGGCCAAATCATGGACTAAATCCTCATATTTATCAACAGAGTTAGTATATATGCCCAAGGCAGAGCACAGATTCACATTATGGGATAGAGAAGCACAGGTTTGTTTTTGTTTTGTTTTGTTTGTGCACATTGGGTTTAGATCCAATGTTTTTGGGGGACTGGGGAACCCTTTCATTCCTTGCTGCTGTCTAGATGCCAGTTATTTGATATAATTTTTACTTCATTCACTACATGTATATATTATGTCTTATATCTTATTTTTTTCTTTCTGTTTTCATATATATATATATATATACATAAAAAAAGGAAATTAACTGCATTTGGGTTAAGGTGACAGGTCCACATTTAACGGGATAGCAACATGGGCCATGTAACTGTATTTCAATATTTTCCATTTTGTAGTGCTAGAGTAATTCAATGCTAAAGTATCCCCTCCCTCCCTTTATACCTCCCGTATGCTGCCTCCCCTCAGTTTTGGAATCCGGTCCTGGGACCGAACAGCACGCAGTGAGGGACAATCTTCAGACACTGAGTATAAGGAAAACTCTTCCCCGCTTGAGGAAGGGGGGCAGGATTTTCTTTATGTTCACTGAAGATTGTCCCTTGATTTGCTCTGTCCAGAAAGCTTAGAGAGGAGCATAACATATGGGAAAGGGGAGGGAGGGAGGGGAAACCTTTAGCACTGAATTACTCTTGAACTACAAAATTAAAATATTGAAATACAGTGTTTTATGACCCAGGTTATAGGAGGATCAATTGGCGCTGCATTTTTTAAAAAGGGATACTAATGTTAAATTTTAACATCTTTTAATATTGTAGGTATTAAAAAAGAATTACATTGATGTAAGTCCTGTCTCTTGAACCTTTAGAGATATAACTGGCTAAAAGTTCCCCCCACCAGGCCGTTTCACAGAAGTCAGCAGAAGATTCCAGTCATTTGACCAGAGAGCGACTCTTCAGCAGAGCCAAGATAGAGCTATCTAGAAATAAATACTTCATTGGAACGGTCTACAAAGTGTGCTTGCAAAACAGACACACTTTGCAGACCATTCCAATGAAGTATTTATTCCTAAATAGCACTATTTCGGCTCTGCTGAAGAGCTGCCAGCCCGTCAAATGACCGGAATCTCCTGCTGTCAGCTAGGGTACTGACTTCAGTGAAATGGTCTGGAGTGGGGAACTTTAGCTGGTTATAGCTCTCAAACTATAAAGGTTTGAGAGACAGGACTTACATCAATGTAATTTTTTTTTTTAATAACTAAAATGTTAAAGGATGTTAAAATTAAACATTACTATCTCTTTAAGGTATTACTATCCCTTTAATATTTACAATCACTTTGCATTGAGTTAATGGCTGTATTGTTTCTAGAACAAATCAGTTTTTTAGGTTGTTTTCTTCGTCAGATGATCTATGGATTTATTTCTAAAAAATAAAAGAGCAAAACATTTTGATGATATGTTTGCTTTGAAATGTGAAGAAGGAATGTTAAAAGTACCAAGCCAACGAACTTCCCTTCAAATACTTTTACTAGAAATAGACTGTGGTCTCGTTCTACAGGAAGCCGTTTAACGGGAACATGAAGTTCTGTGGGACTGGCAGAATAGACACATGCTATGAAGAAATACATTAATGACTAGTCTAAACTGCGCTGCTCTTCTAAGAGTTCATTTTCCATCCAGCTGTCAGATATGTGAACATGTGTGATGTACTAGATGCTTTGAAAACAAGAACCACAAAGGTAAAAAAATCCACAGTGGCTAGTTGGTGCTAGCTGTTCATGTGCAGAACTGGAAATTGCCTTTAAATCATTATTTATTCAAAATAAGAGCATTTCCCCAAATGTATCAGTGATATAAATATCTCATATTATTATTTGAAATAAAAAATGCCTAACATAAATATAGTTGGTTTTAAATGCTCTTTCAAAATCATGTGTCATATCCCCTTTAAAGGGATAGTTTTTCACAATAAAAGCAGTTCCAATTAATTTTCATAGTATTTGAGCCATGGAGAGTGTTATTTCAATAGTGTCAGAGTTGTAGTTCATGAGTAATTGAATGATAAATTATCCCCCTCCCTCCTCTTTTACTGATGTAACACTGCTCACCTCAGAGCAGCAAGACTGTCTGGATGGATCACAGAGACGGACAATCTTCAGTGAGCATAAGGAAAAACCTGTCAAGGGAGCAGTAAGAAGATTGTCTCTTGCTGTGATCTTTCTGGTCAAGTGACCAGATTCCACATCTGAGGGGAGGCGGCTTACTCTAGGTAAAAGGGGTGGGAGGGGGATACTTTATCATTCAATTACTCTTGAACTACAACTCTGACAGTACTAAAATATCACTGTCCATCAGCCAGATACTATGAAGATTAATCAGAGCTGCTTTATTTGTGAAACATTACTATCCCATTAAGTCTTTCCAATTCTCCCCTCAGTGGGAGCTTCCATTCTGAAAGGTTTTGCATGAATATTTGTCCTTATCAAGTTCCCCTCCCCCCAAAAAAACTGAGTTTCTAGCAGCCTATGAAGGCCAAGTGAGGAAATTTCCTGGACATGTGATTAGTGAATTATACTTGTTTTATCATTGTGAAGTACTGCACTACACACCCTTATAGTCCACAAAGCAAAAGTAACTCCTAATAATGACCCCATCTTACCTTATTGTGGCCAGAAAATCCTAATGACCCCTTAGAATTATGTCCTGGAGCCTTTGCTCCTCAGATAAAATCTTCAGTTAGTCCTGGATGCCATGTTCACTGTGACAGTTCCTGGCATTTTTTTTCAAACTGAAAGAGGAAGATTGCCTGAGCCCACTTATCCCTTTGAGTGTCAGAAAGGTATCCAATGCATTGTGTTGGATACATCTCTGGCACTCATAGGGTTGTGAGTGAGGCATGAGCACTACATTGTAAAGCTAAGCAATGTTTTCTTTTGAACCAAGGAGCAAGGGACAGATTCATAGGATTTTATGGAAATATTGTGACCTTCCTTAGGTTACATTTCCCATCATTCCCTCAGCTGATCAACTGCTGGCTGAGCATGATGGGGATTGTACTCTAATAAAGCCTAAAGAGTGGAAAATTGACAACCCTTGTCTGAGTCTGTAAACTCTTGTAAATTGTGGCCCATTAATCCTTTATATCAGTTACATTTAGCGTGTTCTATCATCTAGCTCTGTATGCTTTCCTCCACATTGTGTGGTGTTGTAGAATATGTGGGCACTTTACAAAGTAATGATAATTATTTGTTCAGTTCTGTATTTTCATGTCTGATGGAGCAAAACACCACAGGGTTTAGGTATAAAGGTAAAGCAGAACTATTCTGGGTCAAACCAATGCCACCATAGAGAGCAAACAAAAGTCCCCCACATTCCCTGGTGTTCATGCAGTAAGGCATGATAAAGAGATGATAAAGGGATATCAGTTCTCCAGTTCCTATGTTATTCCATAGAATCCATGCACTAAGATCACCGAAGTTTACAAATCTTAGTGAATGGGATCCATAGAATAACATAGGAACTGGGGAAGTCATCTCCACTTTATCACCTCTTTATCAGCCCTTAGAGCATATCCCCCCCCCACCAAGTGCTAGAGGGGTGCACAACACATTATTTTTCAAGGAGAATGTACATTCATTGCAAATGGTTTGCCCCATAATGGCTCCACTTATTCTTAGTACACCAGCGTCAGTCCAGAATAGTTCCAGTAGTAAAATGTAATATAAAATGTTTTTGTTTGTGCAGAGAACACAATTTGCAATGTGTTATGTCACTCTTCCTTGATATTGGTTGTATACTCTATATTCTGTAAGGAAACAAGGCATTAGTACACAGAAAATGCATTCAAATGTAAATGAGAAAATATTTGCAAGCAACTTTTTATTTATGTTGGAAGGGCGTCTGTTTAACATTTAGGTGTCTGCAAACACGGCATCCTGAGGCAAAGAATTTTACAACTTTACTATAAAAATGTTCTGGTTTTGTTTCAGTCAAAAAACACTTTCCTCTACTCTTAATGGATGACCTCTTGTTCTTTGCTTAGCTCATGGAATTAATTCTTCTTTAGATAGTTCTTTGTATTGGTCTTGAATATATTTGTAAATGGTAGTCATATCACCCCTTAGATGTCGCTTCACTAAGTCAAAACAGGCAGTCTTGCTGATATCTGTAACTAAAATCTTCCATTCACTAAATCAGTTTGTTGCATGTCTGTATTTTTTACAGTTCAATAATATAATTTGTATGAACTTGTACCTAGAACTGTACTCCATATGCTTACCAAAGATTTATTAAGAAGTAGAATTATATCCCTATCTTGTACATCTATACCACTTTTATACATGCTTGTACTAAATTAGTTATTACTGCAGCTGTTTGACATTGCACACTGATGTGAAATCGATTGTCTGTCAGGATTTACTGTTGAAATGTTGTTGCCTATATGGCAACCATCAAAAGGTCTACATCAGAATGTCGCCCGCATCAAAAGTGCGACATTAAAATGTCGTCCAATTAGGAGTCATCCTGCCAGGTAGAAGCATGCCTTCTATAGTAGCTCCCATTTCTCAAACAAAAAAATAGCTCAATTCTGGAGGAAAAATAAGAACACTTATTTAAATGGTACTTTTAACTCCCTGAATGCTAGAGAGGTCTCCAACGAGTTGCAACATATTCAAGACACTCATAACACTATACACTATAGTAACACTGTTTCACAAAGAAAAAAATTGCGTAATTACTGTGATTAATAAATAAATTATAAGATCCTCATATTGTGCGAGGAAGCATACCTCCTATTCTCTCCATCTACTACGTCTCTTCTATCTGCGGGTGACATTTTAATGTTGCACTTTTGATGCGGGTGGCATTCTGATGTCGCCCTTTTGATGCGAGTGACATTCTGATGTCGCCCTATTGACGGTCGCCACATAGGCAACAACATTTTAATAGGATGCCGTCTGTCAGTACTCCTATATCTTTTTACAAAAAGAATTCTCCAAGTAGTTTCCCATTTAGTGTATATGTATCATAGATAAATTTATATTTATCGGCCACTTCTCTACGCCTTCAATCATTTTATCCAAATCTTAATGCAAAGAAAAATATATCCTGCTTCATGTTTATTTTCTTAAACAGTTTAGTGTCATTGGTAAAAACTGAGACACTACTTTCAATATTCATACCTGGGAGCTTCATCCTCTTGAGTCCCTGGAGAGGGCTCATGTGCTGTGACCAGGAGGTATGTGATTTGTGTCATAAAGGGGGCAGGGCTTAATCAGGTGGAAGGGGCTTGTCATGTGTGTGTCTCATGCACTTCAACTTAGTTTATCCAACCTGGGCTCAGGTTTGAGATTTATATGATCCCTTAAAAACAGCTTTGGTGATTTAGAGCTTTCAGAATCACATATATTTTCAGCACATTACATTTATGTCATGCCAGTTAAGGCTTGCCATGCAGGCACTTCCTGTCTTAGCACTATATGATGCTGCTCAGCAATGCATTGATCTCCTCCCTAGCACTGAAATGGTTTAATGTCAGTGAGTGGAGGAGAGAATGTAAGGCTAAGGCATGAAGTGCCTGTGGGCATGCCTTAATTAACATAATGTATAAATCTAAGTAACGCAATAAATACGTTTTCTAAATAAAAATGGCTAACAAGGTATAAATGGTCTTTCAAAATTCCGATATTGTGTTAGGTGATATTTTTAAAAACATTTAATGTGTACATTTTCATGTGTGTACATATGAATTTCATTGTTTTATGTATTATGAATGTATATGTTTATTTCTATGGTGTCACACAGTGTACTCAGCTCCTTACACTAGTAGTATGATGCAATAAATAAATGGGGATAAAATAGGTGTCACTGCACCATAGGAGAGAAATAAAAATTACACAAATTTCCATTGATTTCAACAGGTCTCTTTGAATGTGAGAGGTCACCAATGCATTACTAAGCAAAGCATTGGTTATCTCTCTCACATTCCAGGGGTTAAAATCCCCATTTAAATCAATAGAACTTTCTATGTAACCCCTAGGGTGCAGTTGGTTTGTTACAGTATTACCATACCTGGGAACTTTTTAACGCGTATCCTCAGGAAAAACACACAGGGCTGGGGATAGGTGTCCACATGACGCTATTTTCATCATAATGTAGGCAGAGCATAATCAGAGTGATGTGGGGAACACACAGGGATGGGCATAGGGGTGTCCAAATGATTCTGTTGTGTCATAATGTAGGTGTTACTTAAATCTGAAGGGTTGAGAGTCGAGATTCCTACATAAATGGACAGTGATGTGGGAGGAGCAGAGTGGGAGTGGGCAGAACAGGTGGGACAATGCACAATGGTACCCAAAACCAGGAAAACAACGTCTGTCTCCAGAGATAGGTAACTTATTTTGAAAAATTGAGTATCGGGGGGCAATCCGGGTTCCCAGGTATGAGTATTACTCTATTTCTATTGGCATCAATACCTGTTGTACATGCAAGCAAAGAAGAACTCACAACTATTACAAGCAATGCATTAATTATTTTATTAATTTGATATTTTGTTTCTTTTTTCTGTTTTTTTTTTTTTTTTTTTTTTTACATTTTGGGAAACAGTCATTTATTTACAATTTTTCAGTCCACGCACAAACTCAGTACGTAACCATAGGAAAATTCTATTCCATAAATGCATAAAAATGCTCTCCCACTTCTATCAAAATTCTTTCAGTTTTAAAACTTTAATCCTATTAAACAAGACACGTTTAAAATCACATTTGGGAACGCAAGTTTATGGCACTCATCACATTCCAGATATGGTTTTATATATAAGCAATCAAACACAAAAAAAAAGAAAGAATATAAAGAAATTATACACAAATATAAATAAAACCAACTGTGCAGATCCAAACATTGATTGAACACTGTGAAATATATATAATAAATAAATTATTTTTTTTCTTTCCATTTAAATATTAAAAATCGTATATTTATTTCATTAACATTCATTACAAAAAAGGATCTGTAATATGGCAACATCGGCAAAAATTATAATACCTCATTTTTGAACAGCTTCCAGTACTAGATACAACATTAAACTCCAGTCTTTATACATTTGTACTAGAGTGAAGTGAATGCATTTATTATAGATATGTTTGACCCTTTTTAAAGGGATAGTAATGTTTCAAAATGAAAGCAGCTCCAGTTAATCTTCATAGTATTTGGGCCATGGAGAATGTTATTTAAATACTGTCAGAGTTGTGGTTCAAGAGTAATTGACTGATAAATATCCCCCTCCTGCCCCTTTTTACTGATGTAACACTGCTCACCTCAGAGCAGCAAGACTGTCTGGATGAATGACAGTGAGGGACAATTTTCAGTGAGGAAAAGGAAAAACCTGTCAAGGGGGCAGGGTTTTTCTTATGCTCACAGTAAGAAGACTGTCCCTTGCTGTGAGCTGTCTGGTCTCAGATTCCACATCTGAGGGGAGGCAGCTTGCACTAGGTAAAAGGGACGGGAGGGGGATACTTTATCATTCAATAATCTTTGAAATACAACTCTGACAGTATTGAAATAACACTCTCCATGGCCCAAATACTACGAAGAATAATTGGAGCTGCTTTTATTTTGAAACATTACTATCACTTTAAGACTATGAGCCTTGTAGATGATGAAAAATAGGAGCAGTTCTAGAACTAACCAACATAACCATAGGACAATAAAAAATGACATAGTTTAAATTTATTGAAATTAGTCTTTTAACCCCTTAAATACTAGAGAGCTCTCCTGGACATTGTTTCGCAATGCATTGAAGACCACCTAGCTTTCGACGGATTACAAGCCACATTTAAGCCTTTGAGTGTCAGATAGGTATCCAACACATTGCATTGCAAAGCACCAAAAGCCCTTCTGACATTCAAAGGGTTAAATCATCCTGTATGGTAGGAGTAGGCAATGTGAGACCACCTGCCCCCCAGCTGTTGCAGTTGCCGGAGTATGTTCGGAATTGTAGTCCAACAACAGCTGGAGAGCCTCACGCTGTCCAACCTTGCTCTGTGTCATAGAATCAGAGGTAGTCAATTGTTGGACCTACAGCTGTTGGAGACTACAACTCCCATCATCCCCAGCCAGATAACTAACAATTAACTTCTCCTAGAGCAAATGGTTTGTCCCAGAATTGCTCAGTGAGCCGAGTGTATTGACCCTTTGAGTGCCAGTGGGGTACACAGTGCATTGCAAAGCAACTCGTTGCATACCCCTCTGGCACTCAAAGGGTTAAAAACAGAATTGTAGCAATTCTGAGACACACCATTTGCCCCGTAGGAGATACGTGTAAATCCCCATGGAATTTAATTGGGCTTTTAACCTCTTGAATGCTAAAGAGATTTCTAAGACACATTGCGAAATAAAGCATGGGAGACCTCTCTAGGACTCAAATGGTTAAAAGCCTCATTTAATTCAATGGAGAATTTTCATTTGTCCCCTGAGGTACAATTGGTTTACCCCTGAATTACCCAAGGTCTTCTAAGTACATCAGCCTCCGTTTGTCAAATTTTCTTTTGTGGGGAGGTGGAGAAGTTGGTGAAATATTACACAAGAACAATGCACGTCATCCATTTAATATCTACTTATTCACCAACATATTAGTAACATTTTAACCCTTTGAGTGCCAGAGGGGCACAGAATGCATTCCCCTCTGGCACTCATAGGGTTAAGGGCCAGGTGTATGTGCAAGGTATTGTTGTACCCCTCTGGTCCTTAAAGGGTTAATAATCATATTTCAATTAAATATTGAAAAAAATCCACTAGAGAAAGCTAGCAAATTTTTCTAATATTTAATAGAAAAGTTATTATTAACCCTTTAAGGGTCAGAAGGATGCAACAATGCCTTGCACATGACACGTTATGTGTATATGTATTACACCATTTGTGTAGCCAGCTCCAGAGACCTCCTTACCTCATTTTAATATCATACACATATTTAATTGCAAATGGAAGACAGGCATGCCTGGATGGTGGTCCGTTCCTGCCTATTTTTGCCTAGACCAGTGGTTCTCAAACTTTTTGAAGTGATGGGAACTTTTACATTATCACAAAATCTCTAGAGAACCCTAACAACCAAGTGTTTTACTATCACCCCCCCATTCAGGCCTGGAAGCCCAAGATGCAGTAAGAGACAGCTATCCTGAGGAAGGTATAGTTTGGGACTGAAACCATATATTACATACTAGTTGAACAGCCCATGTACACGGGCCACAGTGCCAGGCAGCAATGGCTGCGGTACAGTCATGCACAGTAGAGACTGCCCACAACGGGGCTGATAACGGAGCACCCCGTTATCAGCTGCGTTATCAGCCGCGGCGTGGGCAGTCTGTACTGTGCATGACAGCTTATGACAAACATACATTAGCAAATTATTATATTATATTTATACTAGTGTAAAAGCCCGTGTACACAGGCCAAGGTCCGGTGAGATAAAGAGGCCGGTCCGCTCTGTGTACTGCCACTGCCTCACTGGCGGTGCACACAATGCAGTCATGCGCAGTACAGACTGCCCAAAAGCACAGAATGCTCCCAACATTCTGTCTGTTTGGAGAGTCTCTACTCCCCATTTATGCATCAGACAAACATTCTGGCCTTTTATATCATAGGATTTTATATTTGCATTCAGAGGTGATATGTTTACGTACCTCCCAGCATATTAAATGGACAAAGAGGAACACTTGTTTAAGGTAGTGTTGCCTGTCCAGACATAATGGACTAGGGACGGTACTGGTCCATGGAATTACAAAATGCATCAGTTAAAAAAAAAAAAAAATTAAAAGTTCCGTGATCCTCTAGGGCCGCCCACCCCTGAATTGTGTGATCTTTGAGGGGTTAAACAAACATTAATGTGAGTTTTATTGCTTTGGAGTAATGTCATAAACTTCTAAACAAACTACACATTCTGATCTCCTAAAAAGGACTCCTTGGTAGAAAACAGGTTTAGAAGATCTGGGTAACAAAGAGGGGCACTTGGGGAGTATACTGATATAATTCTTATCACAAGGCAAATCTAAGTTTAAATAAAATTGTAGACTTGTGCGATTCGGTTCAGCTAATTTCGGAATTCGGACGAGTAAGGTGTATTCGGCATCATTCGGACCTTCTGAAAGCCAAGATCCGCCCACAAAAAAAAATCAGAATCTGAAATGGACCTTTTCTGAAATTTCGGTGTAAATTTCGGAAATTTGGACGGCGCTTGCCCACCTGAAACTATTACAATATTGCTACATGCTGCTAAAAATAGATGTGGTAAAAAAAGGAGCTTTACAGTTCATGCACAGTGCAGATATTAACTACATAAGGACACAAGCAATTTTGGCATTTTTGCTATGTGTGTGTTCAACCATAATTCCTATCTTTCTCATTTATTGTACAAACACATATAAACCATTATTTAAAGGGCAGAAAGGGCTTTAATTTGATTTGACATATACATATATGAGTGTGTAGGGGTTTAAAAAATACCCTTCCTGTCTCATTAGAGATTTAATATTATTATTAATTTAGTTTAATGTATTTTTTTTATTTTTATTTGTTTAATTTTCATTTTTTATTGAATATTTTTTAAAAAAATTGTAAATTCGTCCGAATAATTCAGACTATTTACTAATTTTGTCCGAGTCGAACAGGTCCGGTGCGAAATTCGGATCCTCCGAATGGGAAAAAAAAATTCATCCTAAATCAAATTTTACTGAAAAGTTTTGTCATGCACAAGTCTATAAAATTGTGCTGTTTGGAAAACTTTAGTTTTCCATACGTCCCTCTTTTAACCTTTTGAATGTCAGAGAGATATCCAATGCAATGCAATGGCTCTTAAAGGGATATATATTAAAGGAAATTATGGAGCAAATCAACTGCTCTGTAGAGAACAAAAAGTTCCCAAAATTTACATTGATTTAAAAAGGGCTTTTGCAAAGCAATGTATTGAGTACCCCTCTGGCACTCAAAGGGTTAAATAAGGCTTTTATCACCTTGAATGCTAGAATGGTCTCCATTGCATTGCGAATACCTCTCTAGCACTCAAGGATTAAAATTTCCATTTAAATAAATAGCAATTTTCATTGGTCCCATAGGTCATTTGTACAGATCGCCCCAGAATAGCGCCACTTTGTTTTTATACATATGACCCATTGTGAGGGTGTGTATTAAACTGGAGTAATAAGTGTGTGTACAATTGTGAAATAAACAATGTATAAACATTTATAGACATTTTCTCTAAATACTGATGCCAGTCAGTTGACATTATTGAAAAGGGAAGCAGAAATTGTCTTGTCCAAATAAGAACGTGTATAATGAAATTCACCAATTGCACACAGTTCGTAATAGAATTATATAGTGATACTGGATAACATATGTATGTAAAAAAGAATAAGAAAATTCTCATTTGCTAATTTTCTCAGAGACATATTTATAAATGTCACTTTATTTTACCCCTTGTGATTTTTAGTGTCAATTCTTAAATGTACACTAATAATGATGTTTACACATCCTGCAAACTGTTCTATACAACTCGTTGTACTTCTTCAGGGAACTTTGGGTTCCACTGAGCACAGTCTGAGAACCACTGGGCTACATTGCTATGGACAGAGGACTCCAGAAGGGCAGCTCATCACTTTTGGTCCACGGAACCAAAGTGGAGGCCATTTTTCTCCCTAGATATGGACATTTCATTACATGCAGCTGCTTAATGGTGCTTGTAATGAAATTGTTGTATAGGGTAAAAAAGCTGAAGCAGGAAATCTCGAGTTATGATTCTCCAGCCTTGCTCAAATTTTCTTCTCATACGAGGCAGGGTACATTCGCTGTGAAGTAACACCTCTGCAGACATTATATTTAACATAATACATAAATAAAGCTGCAGGGCTAGTGAGGTGGTATAAGGCAGATATGTGCTGGCTATGACTACATTATTAATGGAGTTGTTATTTAAACATGGAGCAGTAAAGTTTCATTTTGGGCATTTAGGGCTTTTATGATGAGTAAAACCACATTACTCCCACTACTAAGATATGTTTCATTCAAAAGGTATTACAGATTATATATTTTTTTTCTTAAATTGTAAGCAACAGTGCCAACTGGTGTCAGTGTGTGTGTGTGTGTGTAGGGGGGGAGCATATTTTGTTTGCACTGCATGGTAAAGCTTGAGTCTTACATTAAAGTGCTCTATTAGAAAGTTACCCCTGGTGACCACAACAAAAATTACAGTCTGAGTAAGAAAAAGTTTTCTTTGTATTTGTTGTTTCGTGCTAACATTGCCAATGAAGGCCAGATTTACCTTGTGGGGAGGTGCAAATGGAATGTCTATGCTGGTCCCTGATTGTCACATTCACCTAAAGAGGAATATGCACTAATACGAGGCTCTTACTTTACTTAGGAGTCCACATTTCAGTAGTCAAGTGTATATGTGTGCTATGTAAATGTTTGTTTTCATTGTACTAACAATTGTCTGTATATAATGATGCTTGGTAACATCTCTGATTATTATATTGCAATTTACTTTAGATTCACATCTACTTTTTAGCAAGTGTTTTTCCAGCCTGCATCCTTTACTCACAAAATAATTAGTGATAAAATACACTGAAAGTGCATCTAGCGGTGGCAGTCGTGGGATTCTATTGTAATCCCACTGAAACGCACCACAAATTTGTAGCTGAGTTAACCTTTTAATGACCAGATGTGCAATGAATTGCCTGTATAAACAGCCTCAAAGGACAGACTGAGGCTGATGTACTAAGATAGGCTGGTTAAACTCCATTCAAGCCCTCAGAGTGGACAGACTGGTTTAATGGTGTATAATCTGCCTCAAAAAGTTTCTGTATAGTTCTGGCTGTTACCGTACAGCCCTGTTACCGTACAGACCTGGGGTCATATTCACTTGATCCATGTCTCCTGGGACTCTCTCTAACACTGTCCTTCTATCTTCAGGTGCAAACGTAACTTAATAAGAATGTTCCTTTTAACAGTACATTCAACATACGCAAAGTTCTATCCCCTTACTAGCCTTATGGGCATTGAGGTTTTCTTTCAGCATTGTAATTTGAAAGTAATACCACAGGGTCAACTCTAGACCATATACCTTTCTTTTCTTTAGAGTGCGATACACCCTTGTTCTTCCTTACTCTTACTATTTATACCTTTCCGGAAATGCTAGCTTCTATGTTCTCATATTATGCAACCTATTGTCCCTTTTTCTTGACAATATAACTGATTCCTTTCACAATCTCCCTCACACTATAAGTTCTCTTCCGTAGAACCATTTCGGTCCTTGACCCTCATATATCCCCATACCTACACGGTTAGTGTAGTTCTCTCCTGGGCCCTTCAGGCCTTCTTACAAATGCCGTCTTTAACTAACGGACTATTTTTCTTGATCATATTTTGCTGCAGGCAGTATGGAGTGTTTAATGCTTCACAATCTCTACCCTATTATAGTTTTCTTTATTTTCTTCTATTCTTTTTTCTTTTTCTCTCTTCCCCCTAGTTTTACATTCTTTTCTTTTCCTCCCCCTCATGTGTAGCGACACTGGAGATTCCCGAAGACCCCTGTCTCCACTGGATTTATTAATATTGTTATGCCTCAGACTAAGGTAGTCTCACTAAATGTCAAGGGGGCTTAAGTCTCCAACTAAGCGCTCCATTGCATTTCGGGAGTTTGAGAGATTTAGAGCAGACATAATTTTTGTTCAGGAAACTCATTTCTCTTCACATGCCCACCCTAAATTTCACAATTTCAAATATCTGACCTCATATTTCTCCTCGGCTTCAGAAAAAAAAGAGGAGTAGCCATTCTTATGAAGAAAGATGTTCCCTGGTCATTAACTTCACTTAAAGCAGATCCTGATGGATGTTATCTACTCTTACAAGGTCTCCTTTACGATAAACCTGTTGCTCTTCTCAGTGTTTACTGCCCCAACACGAACCAAATCTCATACTGCAAAAAACTTTTGTCGATGTTAGACGAGGAGACGGATTGTAGAACGATTTTAGGGGTTCATTTTAATATTGCACTTGAACTAACTCTAGACTCTTCATCTGGTAAATACTTTTTAAACACTCACAAATTGAAAACTTACGTCACAAACTTGACAAACTTCATCTGCTTGATTCTTGGAGAATTCTTCATCCCACCGACAGTAATTACACTTTTTTTTCTTATCCTAATAATAACTATAGTAGGATTGATTATATTTTTCTCTCTCAATATCTTCTACAGTCATTTCTCGACTGAAAATGTAACATGGACAGACCATTCTCTTATATCGATTTCGCATGATCTAAACCCTCAACAAACAACTTCACGTATGTGGAGAATGAATGATTCCCTATTATCTGATAAAACAACTAGAGATGCAGTCGCTTCTCACTTGACAGACTTCTTCTCTCTTAACGATACTCAAAATGTAGGTTCTCCAATAGTATGGGAAACGCATAAATGTTATATAAGAGGTATACTTATTAGCCTCTATGCTCATGCTTGCCACGAAAAACTGAAAACTATGAACCAACTTAATGAAAAGATTAATTCTCTTTCCAAGAGACATAAATCATCACTGAAAGCTGAGGATCTTGTAGAGTTTGACAACGCCAAGACTCTTCTAAAAGACTTGCTTCAACACCAAGCTGTTAAATTTCATATGCGGATTAAATTCCAGCAGCATATATCTGGGAACAAATGTGGTAAATCCCTAGCATGACTAGTTAAATCTTGTAGGCGCTTCAACAGGGTTTCTCAAATTCGGGACACCACCAACTCCTTCATTAAAATGTATTCTGGTATTGCGCATGCTTTCAGAAGCTTTTATCTAGATTTATATAATATCCAGACTAACTCTCACCTTCAGCCCTCTGAACGTATCTCAAACATTATACATTTTTTAGCTAAAGCTAACTGCCCCAAACTGAGATATGAACACATCAATGCACTTGAGAACATGATTTCTGATGAAGAAATCGTAACTGCTATTAAATCTATGAAACCAGGTAAGAGTCCATGTCCCAATGGATTGTCACTCGCTTACTATTATACTTTTCAATCTTCTCTTCTTCCGGTTATGACAAGCCTACAATGCTGTCCTTCTAGGAACCCCTTTTCCCAAACAAGCATTAATGCCACATATTACATTTATTCACAAATCGAATAAAGATCCCACTATGTGCAATAATTATCTTCCAATTTCCCTGTTAAATTTAGACTTAAAGGGATAGTAATACTTCATTTTAACTTTATTTTATTTTGTAGGCATTAAAAAAACATGAAGAATGATATAAGTCTTATCTCTCAAACCTTTATGGTTTAAGAGCTATTCACAAGCAAAGTTTCCTCTCCCTCCCCTTTTACCTAGTGTAAGCCATCTCTTCTCAGATGTGGAATCTAGTTGTAAGACCAGACAGGGGACAATCTTCTTACAGTGAAAACAATGAAAGTCCTGCCCCCCTTGACAGGCTTTTCAGGTTTTTCCCTTATCTTAATTGAAGATTGTCCCTCTCTGCAATCTACCTGGGCACCTCCCTTCTGCTCTGGCTGAGCAGTGTTACATCAGTAAAAGGGGAGGGAGGGGGACACTTTGTCACTGAATTACTCTTGAACTACAACTCTGACAGAATTGAAATACCACTCTCCAAAGTCCAAATACTATGATGATTAATTAGAGCTGCTTTTATTATGAAACATTACTATCCCTTTAAAAATTTTTGCAAAGATTTTAGCTTCCTGATTGAAGCCTCTTTTATCTTTCTTAATCCAACCAGACCAGCCAGGATTTGGCTCGGCTAGGGAAGCCAGACATAACACAGCTACGGTAATTTCTCTGATTCATCTTGCCAAAAAGAAAAAAATACCTATGGTGTTCCTGTCCACCAATGCTGAAAAAGCATTTGACAGAGTTGATTGCTGTTTTCTCTCAGAGGTCTTAAAATATTTAGGTTTGGGAGATATTATGTATACTGGTATTATGAGTCTATATTCTGCTCCCTCTGCTGCAGTGGTGGTCAATGGTATGCTATCTCAACAATCTGGTATTACGAACGGTATTCACCAGGGATGTACCCTCTCTCCCTTCATTTTCATATTAACCCTGGAACCTCTTCTCAATATAGGGATGTACCCTCTCTCCCTTCATTTTCATATTAACCCTGGAACGTCTTCTCAATATAGTCAGAAATAATGCAGATATCCAAGGCTTACACTCAGGTCCTCATTCTTTTAAAGTTACAGCCTTTGCAGATGATGTTATATATTTTCTCTCTAAACCTAGCTCTTCCATACCTCATCTTCTTCATGACTTAGAGGAATACTGCTCCCTCTCCCAGGCTAAAATTAATTATAGTAAATCAGAAATCCTCAGTGTAAACCTACCAGATGTTGAGGAGAACCTACTACGCAAGAAATACCATTTTCGATGGACTGCGTCACACATCACCTACTTGGGCTTACACATAGCCTCATCTATACATACTTTACCTGATATCAATATTGCTTCCCTCATAGCTTCCTTATCGGATGATTTTAAAAGATGGGATACTCTTTATTTATCATGGATGGGACGTATGAATGTTGTTAAGATGATGGCCCTTCCAAAGATATTATATATCTTCAATACTCTTCCGATGAAAATTCTTACTCGTATTCTTAATCAATTAACATCCCTTATTTCTTCCTTTATTTGGTCTCACAAAAAGAGACGTCTGAGTATAGCAATCTTACAAGAACCTATCCATCGGGGTGGTCTGGGTTTACCTAATTTGATAACTTACCATCAAGCTTCTGCTCTGGCCAAAATCATCGACTTTAACCCTTCTCACCCCCCAGATGGATACGTACCTCATATGACGAGTTAGGTCATCTTAATCCTGCTCAGCGTCTTTGGATCTCATCTTCACAACTCATCCCACAGTGCTACTCTCACCCAATTCTAAGTCATATTTTGTCAACCTGGATGCTAATCAATGACTCTTTACACTTAGCTCCTTATCCTTCCCCTCTCAAATCAATTGTGGATAACCCTGATTTTCTGCACTGTATTAACAACTTAAATATACGGATTTGGAAGCTTAAGGGCACAGATAGAATTAAGAATATGATGAAAGTTGATGGTACGTTTGACTTAAATCGTGTTTGTTCTTCTTTAGAAGCAACATTTCTTAATTGGCTCCTTATTTCTCAAATATCTCACTGGCTAAAGAAAGAATGAATGAAAGGCTCTTATATGAGAGACCTGACTAAATTTGAATGTTCTTTGCAGAACCCCCCACCAAACCTTAGGCCTCTCTCCTTCTGTTATTCCCTTTTGTCTACCTCTCTCCCACCTACTAAACATTATTTTACTACCTTGTGGGAACATGAACTTTCTGTTTCACTCTCCACATTACAACGGAACAATATATTTTGCAACTTCTCTAAACACATCAGAGATATTTCTACTTGTGAACTGAATTACAAGATTGCTACTAGGTGGTACATGACTCCATATAAACTATCATTAATCTTCGCAAATGTCTCTCATCTTTGTTGGAGATGTCATACAGAATTAGGAGATCATAGGCACATATGGTGGACTTGCCCCATTATTAGTGTTTTTGGTCCCAAGTTCTGCTACACATAAACTTGATTTGTCTTTTTCTATATCACCATCTTGTATCCTCTCCTTTCCAAAATGTGGCCATGTGTCTCTGTTTTATTGAATACAGCTAAAGCTCTTATTCCCAAATATTGGAAAACAACTATTTGTCCATCTACCTCAGAATGATTCCTCAGAACTCAATCTTACCTAAAAATGGAAAAATATTTTGCGATCGCCAATAACACCTTTGCTTCTTTTGACATTAGCTGGAAGGAATGGTTTAGGTATAGCTCTATTTCTGCTTCTAACTCTCCTCCAGTGATTGTTGGAACTACTTAGCTCCCCTTGACGTGGATGAGACATTTTGTTACGGCCTCCCTTAATATCCTCTTTCATCTGAGGTTTCCTCATACTGGGTATATCTTTGGTGGATCCTTGATGTTGCTGCACCTCCTCCCCCCTGTTTCCCCATTCTTATCTCTTTCTTTACTCTTTCTCTCTACTCGTCTCTTCCTTTCTTCTTTCCTCTTTTTATATTTTGACTTCATACACTGGCTGATTGCTGATACACTTTCATTCACTCCATATATTTTATCCATCAACGCATGACTAGACTTCTCCAAATTGCTGTGATTGTTTATTCTTACTTCACTAATTCACTGCTATATAAAGAGTTTGTATATCGTATATATTGATATGTTAATCTTTTCTTCCTGTGGTTCTTCAATTCTTTTTACTCTTATTGTATAATTCCATAATTCTATTGGTCTTATGATCGACTTGCAAATTGATATTTGTACTCATTAAGCTTTTCAAAGTTTTGTGATCTGTATGTTTACTGAATTTTCAATAAACTATTGTAATTTTAAATTAAAAAAAAAAAAAAAAGACTGGAGCAATGCTGGACTCAACCAAAAATTCCTGAAATCTCTATTGATTTAAAAGGGGCTTTTAAGTTACCTCTTGACAGGTCTCCAGTGCATAGAGAAATAATACGTTGGAGACCTCTCTAACATTCAAGGGGTTACAAATGAGAACTGTTACTTGTCCCCTATAATACAGTTGGTTTGCTCCAGTATCACTCCTGTTCTCAATGGTACATCAGCCTCTAGGTCATCCATGTAGTGTTTTTTTAGTGCACTCGAAAAATTGGAATAAAGTCACCCAGAGGAACAACCCGAAGGCTGCCTTTTAGTTCAGACCTCCTCACAACACACAGGTTTCAACAGACTTGAATGAATAATAATGTATTTGTGTCTTGTCAGGTTGTAAACTGAAATAACTAGCAGTAGACAACAGAAATCAAATGGCAAAAAAACAAAGTATATAGATATAACAGTGATGTTTGAAGGATGCCTAGAAATTAAGACACTGATAATGGTCTGATAAAGACTAACTTATTTGGTAGCAGGAAAGGTATAGTATTCTCATGTCAATGGATTATGAGGCAAAATTATGAACCTGATGGACTTGTTTCTTTTTTCAACCTAATTTACTGTTACTATATTACTTACTGCTAGGGCATAGTTCCATTGTAAGCCTTTGAGTGCCAGAGAGGTGTCCAACATATTGCTCTCTGGCACTCACAGGGTTAGTTCTCACCTTTGAGATAAAACATAAATATACACATTGCATCTTATACAACACACTTTAATGTCATCATAAGAAATAGTATTGTAGGTTTCAGTCACGATATGTTTGTCATTTCATTCCGGAACAAGATGGACACTGGGAACTTTCTGATGTACACATTTTCCCCACTGACATTTTTTTGACCTACAAATTCTTTCCATTTCCAGTTTCATATGTTGACAACTTACTCTACTGTTTAACTTCTATGCCACTAGCAAAAATATCTTGGTACTTGTATGTAACAACATATCACTGATTTTATTACAACTTAAAGGGATAGTAATACTTCATTTTAACTTTATTTTATTTTGTAGGCATTAAAAAAAACATGAAGAATGATATAAGTCTTATCTCTGAAACCTTTATGGTTTAAGAGATATTCACAAACAAAGTATCCCCCCCCTGTTCAACCAGATCAGAAGGGAGATGCCCAGGTAGACTGCAGAGAGGGACAATCTTCAATTAAGATAATGGAAAAAGCTGAAAAACTTGTCAAGGGGGGAAGGGCTTTCATTGTTTTCATACAAAGAAAATTGTCCCCTTCTGTTATCTGTACTGTCATACAACCAGACTCACATCTGAGAAGAGATGGCTTACACTAGGTAAAAGGGGCGGGGAGGGGAACTTTGCTTGTGAATATCTCATAAACCATAAAGGTTTGAGAGATAAGACTTATATCATTCTTCATGTTTATTTAATGCCTACAAAATAAAATAAAGTTAAAACGAAGTGTTACTATCCCTTTAAGTCCAAAAGACAGTCTGAGCAATTCTGAAGCAAATCAGCTACAACATAGGGAACAAATAAAAAAACAACAACATTCCACTGATTTAAATGGGATATTTAACCCCTTGAAAGTTAAAGTGGACTCCAACGCATGAGAAAGCAATGCTTTGGAGATTGGAGACCTCCTAGAGTTCAAGGAGTTAAAAGCCCTATTTAACCCTTTGAGTGCCAGAGGGGTACGCAACGCATTGCTATGCAATGCGTTGCGTACCCCTCTGGCACTCAAAGGGTTAAATCAATTTGGGTTTTTGTTTGTATTTGTCCCCATGTCATAGCTAGCTTGCCCCAACATTACATCAGCAGTCTTTTGAAAACAGAGGCCTAAATGGCTAAAGGTTGTCATCTGGATGTATTTAATAGAACAGTAAATCGCATCAAGCCACGTGTTCCATTGTCACTGTAAACCGTACAGTAACCTTTTCATGGTTTGTTGATACCTGTCTGTTGTGAAGAATCTTCTATAATTTGGAGGTTTTATGGATGACTGTCTATTTACAAGAGCAGCCCAATCTTAATAAGAATGTTTATAGATTAAGCCTCCTGCAGACTAGGTGGAAATGAAATCATCATGCATATTTATATACTTTCTGACCCTTGCATGTTAACCCTTCAAGTGCCAGAGGGGTATACAACGCATACCTTCTCTCACTATTGCTTGAAGGAGAAGTAACACGTCCTATTAATAACCGCCCACCATTACCTTATATTGGCCAGAAAAAATTCTAATGGCCCTATGAGTTTTGTCTTTGTGCAGTCATCCTCTGTCATGTTCATGGAGGCAGTTGTGGGCAGAGTTTTCAAACTGAAACAGAGAGTATGCAAACCCTACTTAACCCTAAGATTAAGATTAAGATTACCATGTTCAGTGAGTGGCATTTGTGTCATGTGATCCTGCTAGCAACTGTCATGTCTGCGTCCATGGGTATGACCATACCTGGGAACTTTGAATTGTTGTCTCCTCAGACGGGAGTCCTCTGGTGCAGTAGAGGGTGAGAAAAAGGATGCAAATCTTGTCAAAAAGGGGTGGGACTTAATGTGAGTTGGGGGGCAGGGTTTAATGGTGTGACACAGATTGTAAAAGAAAGCTGGGGAAGGAGGAACACAAGGGGAAAGAGCAGATGCGGGCAGAGTTTCAACAGAAACTCCCCACATCCAGAGACTCGGTAAAGCAGTGTCAAAACTGGAGTCTCCGGGGCAAATCTGGAGAGTTCCTAGGGATGGATATGACATGCAGGAGTGATTGAATATGTTATTTATCTCTTGAAAAAAGACACAGCAAAATTTTCAGGGGTCAATAAGATTTTCTGGCCATTGTAAGGTAAGTTAGCACAAAACAAGAATCAAACAACCCTATAAGTAACAGTGCTAATGTTTCCCTCATTACTGTATGCAGGCAATTATTACTAGAAGAACCATTTTTGCTTGAGGCTGATATTCTAAGAAGAAACAGTGTAATTCTGAGGTAAATCAACTGAACTATCAGAGAGAAATGAAAATTCCCATTCATTTAAATGAGGCTTTTAAACCTGTGAATACTTTGCAATCTCTGGATACCTCACTTGCATCTAGAGGATAAAAACCCAATTTGAATCAATGGGAATTTTTATTTGTGCCCTATGGTACAGCTGGTATGCTACATAATTAGCCTCATTATCTTATCATCTATTTGCTGTCTCAGATTTTGAAAAGGAGACATTTGTGTTTCAGTAAATTCTTTGCACTGTGTAAAATGATCTATTTGGAGACCGGCCATTGTTTAGGATTTAGAACAAACAGTATTTGTGATTATCCAAATCAAGGATATCAGGGCCTAGATGCACTAAGGGTCGATGTGGTGTCGGTATGATATTGTCAGTGTGTTTGAATCACTCTGGCAATTTGATCTGCACACACATTGACATATTCACAAAAATCATCAGATGGAAAGGGAGGCTTGGAGAAGGTCCCTATTAGCATACAGGATTTTCAAAGTGCTGTCGGCGTGGAAGGGATCTCCTCCCTTCACACATCAACAACATCACAGCATTCTCTGTGCTTCCCTACCCAGCCAGTAGGGGAATACAGAGAAGGCTTTCAATACAGATGCGTATGAGTGAGAAGGGATGAAGTCATTCAGTGTACGACTCCATGCAGGGGACAATTTCAATGATCTTGGAGGGGAGAGAGGTATTGGAGGAAGTGGGTGGCAAATACAAGCTTGCAACCCGCTTCCTCCGATGCCTTTCTCCCTCCAAGATCCTCGGCACTGTAGAATCTGTCCGAGTGCCCTTTAAGGACCTTCTCATTGAACTACGTACTGTATTACCACTCTGAATAACAGTAACACGCTTCCTAATGACAATAGCACGGCTCAGTCTGACACTGATTGTATCACGGCTCTGTCTGAATGTCTGATAGTGGCAGTGTTCTAACAAAAGAATGGCTCTGTGACTAACCCCACTCTTAGTGACATTACCCGGCCTTTTGTCCCCCCGAGGCACTGCCCCGGGGCTGTGACACCATGGAGGAGAGAGTGCCAGGGGCCTGCTCAGTGAAGCTCTCAGGATGGAACTGGGATCCGTGCAGAGCTCCCTTGACCCACCAGCACTGTACTCCGAAATGCTGGGGGTTGCAGAGAAGGCTTTCAGTTTTGAACTGGCTGCTGAGACATTCGGCTCACAACTGGAGGAGCTGCCCAAACCCGAAAGATCTTTGTGGCTTCAGAAAGGGGACACTTTGGCACTGGCTGGCAAAGTAGCAGACAAAGGAGCTGCAATGCTGAACCAGCTCCCTCCTAAGGAGCGTGATGTGCCTGTGCTTGTTGGTAGCATTGCACTACATAATTCAGAAAGAAAGAGCTCAGGCTCTTCTGTGCCAAGACCAGCCACAACAAATGAACTCTGCCAAGGTCCTGCAGACCCCACCTGCACAAACACCCCAGCACTTCCCCAGAGAGTTCCAGGCTCAGACTTCTTCTCCTGCCCCATGTGTAGACTATTGCTTCTAGACCCCATCACTCTGACCTGTGCTGTGGGCATACATACTGTAAAAGATGTCTGGGTGACAAGAAGCCAAGAGACTGTATCTCCTGCCACAGCAGAGCTAAATGCAAAGCTGAGGGGGTCAGGGGCACTGTGCAAGGACTTAAAGGTCAACGTGGTGCTGAAAGCCTTCTCTGTATTCTCCTACTGGCTAGCTACAGCACAGAGAATGCTGTTCAGAATTGTCATAGCTCTCCCTGCTGTTACTCCATAGGAGAGTACGAGGGAGATCCCAGCTACGACTGCCTGAGATAGGTGAAGTGGAGACAGTGAACTCCGACAGCAGAGGCTGCTATTGGAGTTTCCTGAATGAGTCGAAGTGCCATATTATAATATCAACACACCCCCTTGCATATGTATCTGATTATGCTTCATTTACATATGGAAATATGCAATTGTCGATCTGAAGAATCGAAATTCGTAGACATGGTGAAGCCATGATGTTGATGTGGGTATTTTTTTGTTGGAGTTCTGGTGAAGTGATGTCATAGACACTTTGTGAATACTGCGGAGGTGCCTATGACGCTACTCCGACAGAACATCAACATTCATAGCCCTCTTCGACCTTTAGTGCATCTAGGCCCAGATCTTCTAATTATCTGAGGTCCACTTAGCAATGTTAACACATACTTGTAATTCGGTTATAATCGGCAATAGAAATGCATTTATCTTTTTTTTTTTTTTTTCTTCATTCTTTAATTTTTTCAAGAATGACCAGATCATCCTTCCAAAGAACCCTTTACTCAAAAGAAAAGTGGAGTAATTCTGGTATAATCCAACTGCATCACAAGGGAAATTCAAAATTCTCACAATTCCCTTTAATTTAAATAGAGTATTTAAACCCCTTTAATGCAATGCATTGGAGACCGCTCTAGCATTCAAAGGGTTAAAAGCCTCATTTGAATAAATGGGAATTTTAATTTCTCGCCTATAATGCAGTTGGTTTGCTACAGAGTTGCATCTCTCTATCTTGTTGACAATGGTTCCATGATTTTGTTAACATTTGGATAGTTGTAAAGAATAAGACACTTCATTTAATAACCTGCATTTTTCATTTGATTGGGCCACCTTAACTGTTATTTATTTTCGGTGGGGTATATTTTTTTGTTTGTTTTTTTTTCATTATCCAAGGTTTCCTTAGTCCTGTTTATTGTGGATAACCAATACGCTATAGACTGTCAGGGTTATGGCCATAAGCAGAAGGCAAAATATGAATAATACTGGAGCACCATAAGGGATCAGCAAATGTCCCCAGTCATTTAAATGGTGCTGTTAATTCCTTGAATGCTGGAAAGACTCTCTAGCATTTGATAGTCTAAACTCTCCAATAAAATCAATGGTAGTTTGGGGAGTGTTTACTTCTTCCCTATTGTATGCTCTAAAATTATTTATATTTTGCTTTCTGCATAATGCTGCTAAGGAGTAGTAAACCTTTAATATTAAAGAAAAATATTTTAAAGAATAATATATGTATAGGGCTTTTCCTGTTGAATGAAACACTGTTGGCATCTGCCTTATTCAAATGTTCTAACTGTTCAGACTGACCAGAAGTGATTTCAATCTGACAGGAAGTGATAAAACTGTTGCTATAAGATTCTACGGAGAACTGTAACCAGCGGCTCACCTCTCCCATGGAATGTAACAGAATACCTGTCATGACATCAGGTGGTGAACATTCTAGACACTTGCGTGCACTGTTAATGCAAAAAGAAAATACATAGTTTAAACTCTTGTAATTTTTGGAACAAATCATCTCCCAGCATTGCTTTACTAAGCAGGAAAAAAATCATAAAATATGTGTTTTAATAATAAAGGTTTGTAATTCATTTAACCGCTTGAATGCTAGAGAGGTCTCCAATGCATTGTGAATAAGTTCTAGATAAAACCAACTATACCACAGTGGACAAATAACAATTTCAACTGATGTAATTTAGGACTTTGAATCTTGTGATTGCTAGAGAGGTTTCAGCTGCACTCTTTTACATGTGTTTAAGACCTCTCTAGCATTCAAGATGTTAAAAGCCAAAATTAAAGCAAAGGCAATTTGTGGAAAGTGTATTTATACCCTATGGTGTACTTGGTTTGTTCCAGAATTCCTCATCTTTAGTTTGTGAATGGCTCTCTGTCGTTAGGTTAGTGTGTGCTTCTGTATAGCAATCCATCTCAAAGAAAGGTGTAAAAACCATTGTGTGTATATACCTAATACCCGCCTTTCCTGGAAGCTGTGACTCGCTGGCACCATTACAATTATACTCTGTTATCTGTTGCCTTGAGGAAAAGTGCATTTGAGACTCAGACTAAAGTGCGCCATCTGCTCTAGAAAGTAAGTTGGGAAACTCGAGCCCATGCTTTTTCACATTTAGAATAGGAAGACATTTGAGTCCACAGTACTCTATACCCTACAATTTTCTATTGCTGTACACTAGATTACAGACTACTGTAGCTCTAAACCAGGGTTAGGACACCTGCAGATCTTCAGCTGCTGTTGCACTGCAATTCCCATCATGCTCAGACGACCAATATTTGGCTTAGTATGATGGGAAACGTAATGAACCCTTAGACAACAGAAGGAAATACAAACATTGCACACCCTTGGTCTTTAAAGGGTTAAACAACAGTTGGAGAACCACAGGAGGCGCCCAGCCCTGCATAAAAAGAAGAAAAACGGTGGGGGACGATAATTAGAAGAGCAAAAGTAGGTTTCATTTTTCTTTTTTTTTTTCTTTTTTTTTTTTTTTTAATATATATGTAAAAAAAATAAAGGACAGTGCTATTTCACATGTGCCATGTAGGCATCACTCGTTTGTGTCAAAAAAGGATCATAAAGATAAAATGAGACAACACTGAGAGAAGAAGCAGGATTATCATAGCCCATCCCTAAGGATAACCAACAACTTACGCCACAACCAAAAAAGAACGTCATGAAACAGTAGGAAAACAGGATTGTGGGAATAGTTAAAGAGCAATAGAAAGAGATAAAGAGAAGAAAAAAATACAAATACATGTACAAGTGACTGTGTTCTTTCGTCTAACCAAACTAGAGGACAAATTATATATATATATATATATATATATATATATATATATATATATATACAATCTATCTGGTCTTCCCTGTGATGGCTTCATAGCCTAGTTTGAGCTTCTGGGATGTAGATTTCAATGCTATCCGCACTCTCTGTGGCTGAATTCTGTCGGACAGACGCAGCACGCTTTGCAGACATCAGCCGTTTCCGGGCCTCATGTCGCTGTCTCTCTGTGCTTTCCAGAGATCTGTCCCGGACCAGTGGGGCCTGACCTTTCGATGGCTTCTTTGGCACTGGAGGAGGGACCCTTCTCTCCTGATTAAAGCAGAAGGTTTATTACATTATACAGATTCTCCATACAAGCTGTGAAAACAGCTTTCCCAACCCCCTAACAGTTCACTTTTATTCTGAATTAATAAAGTTCCAATTTGCATTAGACTGTACCATTCACTAGGGCCTTGTGTTCAAAAGAAAAGTGGAATAATTCTGGGGCAAACCAACTGCTCAGCAGGTGACAAATAAAAAATCCTCAAATTCCCAATGATTTAATTGGTACTTTTTTAATACTATAGAGGTATTGACACATTGAGAGGCAATACATTGGTGACCTCTCTAGTATTCATGGTGATAAAGGACCTATTTAATTCAATGGGGATTTCTATTTGTCCCCATGGTGCAGTTGGTTTGCCCCAGTATGACTACCTTTTTCTTTTGTACATTGGACCCTAGGCATACTAATGAGAAATATTCTATTGCATACAATTTATTCTTTGATTTAACAATAAAGTGCAATTCTTCATTAAAGGGCGAGTAACCCTTTGAATGCCAGAGGGGTGTGCAGAAAATCAGCATGGACACTAAAGGCTTTATGCATAACGGCAAAACCAAATGCACCATGGGAGACAAATAAGCATTTCCATGAATTTAAATGGAGCTTTTAATGCCTTGATTGCATACAAAAGGTTAAAAGCCATAATTAAATGGATAGTAATACTTTGTTATAAAAATCTCTAAAATTGTTGATATTAATAATAGAATTAGAATAAGCTACTTCCCATGTCTCAAAATGCATAGTTTTTGTCTACATGCCTGGTTTGCAAGCACACTTTGTAGACCCCTACAATGAAGTTTTTCTTCATAAATGTTGCGATTTTGGCTCTGCTGAACAGCCTCCGTCTGGTGAAATGCCTGGATTCTGCAGCTGTCAGATAGAGTGCTGACGTATGAGAAAGGGGAGGGAGGGGGAGGTTTAAATGCTACGAACACAAAAATTATGAAGTTTTGAGACATGGGAAGTAGCTTATTCTAATTCTATTATTAATATCTACAATTTTTATAACAAGGTACTACTATCCCTTTAAATCAGTGGGTGTTTTGGAAAATTGTATTTTTTTCTAAGATGCAGCTGATTTGACCCAGAATTGGGGCAATTTGTCTTTATACATAAGACCCTAAGAGCAAATGCTGCATGGATTGGTTCTCCAAAATGAATACTTAACTAATACTAGATTTCACGTCCATGCTGGCAGACATGATGCTTTCTGTAGGACTCAGATATTCCATTTTCCGCCCACTGAAGGCTTAGTAACAAGACTTTAGTGGGAAGGGAAGCAGTTGTAATACCAGTACTAATTAAAGAGAAGTAATCTATACTTTGGAGAAGTAATCCACTCAGAATTGATTATTAGCATCCATGTAGCTGTTCTGTCCAGATTAGTCTACATAAGGGTCTATTATTTACAGGTGTCAGTTATATTAAATGTTAACAGGCTTCTGTACTCATAGGAATTAATGGCTTTCAATTGATTTCACAGAAAGTCTTAGCTAGGTGTTTTCTTCATACACCAATCAGATATATCCAATACATTTTTTTAATGATAGTCAAAGGCACTTAGAACCAGCACTTACACTAAAGGATAGATACTTTATCCTATATTATATTTCCCCAAAAAATAAACACGTTATATAGTACCAGCATTGTTTGTTTTTTGGTATTTTTTTGCATTGGAACTCTGTTGAAACAGAAATGTTCTAAACAACCTTGTGTGGGGCTTTCTCTGTGCTGTTTCCCATTGAGATAGTAATGTTTCATAATAAAAGCAGCTTCAATTAATCTTCATAGTATTTGGGCTAAGGAGAGTGTAATTTCAATACTGTCAGAGTTGTAGTTCAAGAGTAATTGAATGATAAAGTATCCCCCTCCTGCCCCTTTTGCTGATGTAACACTGCTCACTTCAGAACAGAAAGGTAGTGTCCAAGTGGATTGCAGAGAAAGACAATCTTCAGTTAGCATGAGGGACAAACCTGAAAAACCTGTCAAGGGGGGCAGGGCTTTCATTGTTCTCACAATAAGAAGATGCCTGGTCTGTGGACCAGATTCCACATCTGAGGGGAGGTGGCTTACAGGAGGTAAAAGGAGCGGGAGGGGGATACTTTATCATTAAATTACTCTTGAACTACAGCTCGGACAGTATTGAAATAACACTCACTATGGCCCAAATACTATGAAGATTAATTGGAGCTGCTGTTTTTGTGAAACATTACTATCCTTTTAAAAAGTATTGTATTAACCCAAACGTAAAGATTATTTATAAACTCTTTAACCCCTTCACGTCCAATGACGTACCCGGACCGTCACGCTGGTCCGGCACTTAAGGACGGTCCTGGCACGTCATGGAGTTCAGGGCTCCCGGCGTGGCTGCATGCCGCTCCAGAAGCCCTGAACCGGAAGTAAAGATTAAAAAAAAAAAGCCCAGTGGTCACCAAGTGCTGGTCGTGCACACTGGCCATTAAGGGGTTAAGGGCAACAAGGGGTGTATGACGCATTGCTTCGCAATGCATTACACAACCGTCTGATTCTTAAAGGATTAAAGGCAAAGAAATGGAATTCAATAAACCCAGACAACTACAAATACAATATAAAATACATAAGAATAGATATAATTGACTGCTGTATGAAGGACTCCCACCTATGTAAAAGTCCTTTTGTTATATAATTTAAGATCCACTTATTTTTACAGGTATATATCTCCTATATTGTTTGAAAAGAAGTGATATGATAATAAACATACGGCAACATATGAAAATGTATTTTATGTGACAATCTGCCACTTCCGGTCTCGTTGGGATTAAACAGGAAGCTAAAAAGATACAATTCTGGGGTAAGCCAGATGCATTTTCCATTGATTTAAATAAGGCTTGTAACTCATTGAATGCTAGCTAGGTCTTTAGCACGTTGTTTTGAATTCAGAGACCTTTCTAACATTCAGGAGTTAAAATCTTTATTTAAATCAATGGGAATTTGTCCCCTGTGGTGCAGATTGTTTTTAATTTCTTTAGTTTCCTGACTAGTTTTGACCACTAGTTGTTTCTGCAATGTTGCTCCAAACGACTGACAATTTACAGACTAGTCTCTCCATCTTGTTGTTGAGACTTTTTTGCACACAAAAAATCAATCGATATTTTTCATTAAGCTTTAAATGATAATTTCATATAGGATTACACAAATAATGGCATACAGAGCTGCAGAATTAGTTGGTGCTATATAAATAAAGAATAATAATAATAAAAATAATAAAAACATTAGGAGAGAAATGTTGCATTCAGATGAATTATAATCCGATATCAAAACTTGCTGTTTATGTTAATGACTAATGAACATTCTAAGATTATTCTCTTCACGTTTTAACCATTTGAGGGCCAGAGGGGTGTCCGATTCAATGTTTTGGGCACCCCTCTGTTACAAGATAGTTAAGATGTCCATAAATGATTGTGACCGTTGCACTTTTTAACCCTTTGAGTGCCAGACAGGTATGCAACGCAATGCATTGCGTACAACTCTGGCATTCAAAGGGTTAAAACTTCATCTGACCCAGACCGTAGTGAGACATAAGAGAGGTGAGATGACCATCCTCTTTTTATTGCCCAGAGGAAAAACAGCCTTGGGAATTATGCAGAAAGAAAAAAAATAATAATAATTTTAGAGCAAACCAAATGGACTATGGGGGGGGGGGTAAAAATCCACACTGATTTAAAAAGCGATTTAACCCTTGAATGCTAGAAGGTCTCTAACACATTGCAAAGCAACGCGTGGAGATCTCTCTTCCACTCTAGAGGCTAAAATCCCATTTAAATCTACAGGAATTTTGCAAATGTTTCCAGAATTGCTCATCTTTTTGTTTGTGCATCAGGCCCCTGGGTTACACGTACATATTTCTTTATATAATCGTTGATAGAACCTGATTTTGTATGTAGTTTTCTTTGATTATTACACTCATACAATTTGTTTGCCAAAGGGATGCCTAACACATTGCTTTGGCACTCAGTTAATAGCAAATCTCCAGTTACCTTAATCATGGTAAAAAATCCTAATGGCCAATATGGATCAGTTCTGTGTGGGTCGGTTCTCCAAAATAACATTTTTAATTAATACTGGATATCATATATGTAGGGAGGCAAGCATGTTTCTTTGCTGCTCCAAACTCCTACCACTAACGTTTTCTTATGCAGCTTTCAGTTTGATGATTAAGTATTCTGGAGTCCAGTAACAAAGATTCATGTCTGCCTACATCAGTGCATCTCCCTTCTTATCTGGTTGAACAGGGGGGGGATACTTTGTTTGTGAATATCTCTTAAACCATAAAGGTTTCAGAGATAAGACTTATATCATTCTTCATGTTTTTTTAATGCCTACAAAATAAAATAAAGTTAAAATGAAGTATTACTATCCCTTTAACATTAGTCCTTAGGACACACCAACAGGTTAGCTTTTCAATATATCCCCACTTAAACTGTAGCTCAGTTATTGTGATTGAGCTGCCTATGCTTAACTGGCGGTATCCTTAAAACCTGACCTGCTAATGTTCCATGAAGACTGGAGTTGAGAAGCACTGGTCTTCATTCATGTTGTATCCAGTGCTAATTACATATTACATCTGAAGAACCAGCCCATACAGAATTGACTCATAGTGGCTATTAGTTTTTTCTGCCCAGAAGGTGAATTAGGCTTTATTTTTTAGAGTTGTTTGTATTCTTTTAATTAGACAATAAGGGGTCAGGGGAATGGGCTTTATCACTGTAGACAGTTACTTGTCATCTATGGTAATCTATTTCCCATAGCTTCTGATCTGCAGGGCTGAGTGACATCGGTGCTTCTGTTGGATTTTCTGGGAAAAACATGTCCTCTCACTTGGAGCCCATTGTTGGTACAGTGGCCAAAACAAGGCATCAGTGGAGACAGTAGAGATGTTGCTTCCTCTCCCATGAGCAACAATCAAAGCTCTCATGTCACCCAGCACTGCAAATCACAGGGATCTGCAGAGTAGCTGGAAAGATAATTGCAGTTATAAGCTACGGGAACCTGTTTCTCATAGCTACTGGGTAACTGCAAATATTTAGAAAGCCTGCTCTTCTGATCATTTGCTTTTCCTTTATTGAATGCATATAACCAAATGCATTGTATTTTCAATGATTATCTTTTCCAAAATTCCACCTAAGTACACATTCTTTAAAACAGAGATAACGTAACAAGCACAGGATACCAATCAAGAAAGTGTAAGAATCTTAAAAACGAATTTCAACAGGAATAACAAGTGAAGACATGCAATTTAAATACATCAATAAACTTTATTTGTATACATTTTTTAGGAGGTATAATGAGCATAATGGTATTGTGTCATACATGCCATCTCTTTCATTAATAACTGCACCAGTGGTGATAATTTTACATTGAATGCACCAATATCCAATATACCTACATTTGTCAGATCGACACTAACAGCTGCAATTTTGGTTCTTCAGAAAGCATCACATTAATTTCCCTATTTAAAATCATTTAAAAGAACAGTCAATTTGTCATGCAAAATGTATATCTAACATATAAAAATTGTGTTTTGATTATTTGTGGAATCATGATAATTGGATAATTAAAGTGTAAGAGGTGACTAATCAGTGGTCCTTTAGATACTGTTTGGACTTCAATTACCATCATACCGTCATACTTAATTGAATCTCAATAGGCTGTGGATGATGGTAATTGTAGTCCAACAACAGCTGTGGGCTGCAGGTTGCCCAACCCTGTGCAAAATAAAAATATATTAAAATATGTTACTAGTAGGAATAATTAATAATCCATTTTCTAATGTCAACACAGATCATACAGATCACTGAATGCAGTGTAAGGTATGAAGGTAAATTAAGGGATACTACAGCCTAATACAGAGTGAGTGTATTTATTTCTAATCTAGCTAATTTAGCTTGCATATTTAATTACATTTTGTATGACATATTAGTATGTATAGGTTGGATATCATGTAGATTAGACCAAAAAAAAAAAATCAGCATTTGATAGTGCAAATTCTTTAATGAGACAGTAGTTTAGATTAGTTTAGATTATAATAAGCCATTTCTATAACTTTAAGGACCCCTCTAGTCCTTAAAGGGACAGTAATACATCAATATCATTACATTTAATAATGTACCTAGTAAAAAAGTGAATTAATTTGCACCCTCTCTGAGGTTTGAGAGATATCAACTTACAAAGTTCCCCCTTTCCTCCCCTTGCACTGACATCAGCTTTCTAACTTACAGACGGAGATCCCGGTCCGCAGACCATCATGCGGCTCTTCAGCACAGCCGAAATTGCGCTCTTTAGAAAGAAATACTTCATTTGAACGGTTGCAGGCACACGTTGTAGACTGTTCAAATGAAGTATTTCTTTCTAAAGAGTGCAAATTTGGCTCTGCTGAAGAGCCGCAGGATGGTGTGTGGACCGGGGTCTCCGTCTGTAAGATAGAAAGCTGACGTCAGTGCAAGGGGAGGGAACGGGGAACTTTGTAAGCATATATCTCTCAAACCTCAGACAGGGATCAATTAATTCATTTTTTACTAGGTACATTATTAAATGTAATTATATCAATGTACTACTATCCCTTTAAAGAGGTTATCACAAAGTAAATTAAAGTTAGGACTTGCGTATAATGGGGTACCTTGGCGTGGTGGCAGGCTTAGCATACGAAGCATACTATGGCCATATTTTGCTAAACCTGATCTTTAATATAGTGGTGATGTGGAAGCAATATGCCTTAGTGTAAATGGTTAATAATGAGTAGATAAGGATGTACATCAATATTTTGTGTTTTTGCTTTTATCCCAGTCCAGCAATTTTAAATGTGGGTGTGTTTACCAAAACCTGGACTCAATGTACATAATCTACAGAACTAAAGATCAATTTTGGAGTAATAATCCATGCAGAATTGATTCATAGTGGCCTTTAGGATTCGAATATTCTGATAAGGTAAGTGGGGTTTTATTGTTAGGAGATGCTACTGTCCTTTTAATTTTTTAACCCTTTCAGTGCCAGATGGGTACACAACGCATTGCAGAGCAATGCGTTGTGTACCCCTCTGGCACACAAAGAGTTAAGGACCAGAGGGGTACACAATGCTGTGAGAAGCATTTACAAGGGATGTTCTGCAATAATATTTGTATGACTGAATGCATCGTTGGCCAGTAGCCATAGGTGGCCCTCGCTTGGGCAGTGTCTCAGCCACTTGGATGCAGTTCGTTAAATATGGCCAGTTTAGGAATTAAAACATTCAAATGCTTATTGTCCACGTACGTGACCATCAGAGTCATCCTCATAAAATAAACCCTTTGAGTGTCAGAGAAGTTTCATTGCAATGCATTGGCTACCTCTTTGGCACCCAAAGGGTTAATACTAGCTACACTACTGGAATGCATGTACATTTTTGCCTTCTGTAACCCATAGTTTACTCAGTGTTAAAGATCTAAAATGAGATGCCGACAAAAATGCTCATGCCCCAATAATGTCATTATATTTAAAGGAGCAGTAAACTTTTTTAATGAAAAATATATATATATATATTGTAGGGCATTTCCTGTTGAGTAAAATAAGGATACGCCTAATACTGAGAGACGCATATTTCCATAGTTAAACAGTTTAAACTGTGCTTTTCTTATATTAGCAGTGCCCTCTAGTGGTCAAATTCCAAATAATTATTCTGTTACATTCTAATGGAGAGGTAAGTCAGTGACATACAATTCTCCATAGAATGTGATAGAAACTGCCGAGTCACTTCCTGTCAGTTAAAACTATCAGGAAGTAAAGGTGCAGTAAATTCACTTCCTGATTATTGGAACTTTTATAACTGTTGAATAAAACAACTGACAGCGCTGGGAGTCCCTTTGTTTTACTCTGCAGGAAAAGCTCTATAACATATATGTTTTCATAAAAAAGTTTACTGCTCCTTTAACAAACATCCGTTTAAACGGAGCACAGGTTATTGTTATTGGTGAAAAAAGTTTATCTGTAGTACACACAAGGGTTTTATAGCACAGAGTTTATGTAAAGTTTCCATGTGACTTTACCCTTTGAGTGCCAGAGAGGTATCCAACACGTTACAATGCAATGCGTTGGATAACTCTCTGGCATTCAAAGGGCATAACTGGGAACTTAGTCCTGTGCTGCTGAAGGGGTGTGGAAAATTATGCAAATTGTACCAAAAAGGGGTGGGACTTAACAGGCGTGGGGGATGGCAGGGCTTAACAATGGTAAAATAAACAACAAAAATAAGCTAGGGAAGGAGGAAAACAGTGGGAAAGAACAGATGTGGGCAGAGTTTCAGTAGCAACTCCCCACATCTGGTGAATCAGCCTCTGCCCTGGAGACCTGGTAAAGCATTGTGAAAACTGGAGTCTCCGGGGCAAATCTGAAGAGTTCTCAGCTATGTCAAATGATTATTATAAAAAATAACTGCAGTTGCAAGTGTTGAAGCTTCAGGAAGCAGTAAACTTTTTTATGAAAATATATATTGTTGACCTTTTCCTGTTGTGTAAAATAATGGAACACCCAGTGCAGAGAGATGCAAATTTTCAGAATTATTACTGTTTAAACCCATTAGAGGTCATTGGCAGTGCCTTCTAGTTACCAAATTACAATTAGTTATTCTGTTACATTTCATTTGAGGGGAAAGTCAATGACAAACAGTTCTCCACAGAATGTGATAGAAACTTAGAAGCTTAATCACTTCCTGTCAGTTTTAACTTTGAGGAAGTAAATGAGCTGTAAATTCACCTGATAATTTAAGCTGTTATAACTTTTGAATAAAACAATTACAGCAGTGGGAGTACTCTTTTCCTGTTGAGTAAAATAATGGAACACCCACTGCACAGAGATGCAAAATTCCGGAATTATTACTGTTTAAACCCATTAGAGGTCATTGTCAGTGCCTTCTAGTTGACAAATTACAATTAGTTGTTCTGTTACATTCCATTTGAGGGGAAAGTCAATGAGAAACAGTTCTCCACAGAATGTGATAGAAACTTATAAGATTAATCACTTCCTGTCAGTTTTAACTTTGTGGAAGTAAATGAGCTGTAAATTCACCTGATAATTTAAACTGTTATAACTTTTGAATAAAACAACTGACAGCAGTGGGAGTACTCCTGTTTTACTCAGTATGAAACACTTTATAACATATAGGTTTTGATTAAAAAAAAGTTTACTGCTCCTTTAACCCCGCTCGCGGCCGGCACTTAACGACAGGGTTTTTTTTCTGGCATTGTGCCAAATTACTTCCTGGATGTACATGTACGTCCTCTGTCACTAAGTGACAGTCTCTGAGGGATGTACATGTACATCCATTGTCGGCATGGGGTTAAAAGATAACTAATAACTCCTAATATTAACTCCCCTCTTACTTTACTATGGCCAGAAAATCATAATGATCAATATGAATTAAGTCTTTGTGACTTTATTCAACACATAAACTCTTCATCCTGTCCTGTATGTTATGTACATGGAAGTAGACATGACAGTTGACAGTTTTTTTTTCAAACTGAATCAGCCTGTGTTAATGAGCCTACATAAGATTACCATGTGCAGTGAGCACAGTTTGAGGTCCTGTAATCCTGCCTGCAACTGTCATGTCAAACTCCATGGACAAGATACCCAGAGCTAACTGAAGATGTTATTTCTTGAACAAAAACACCAAGGAAACATCAATAGGGGCCATTAGGATTTTCTGTCCATAGTAGGACAAGTGGGGGTTTATTATTAGGAGACATCAGATATAGATATTTTGGCCCTCTGTTAAAAAAAAAAAACTGGAATAATTTGGGAGCAAACCAACTATATCATATGGGCCAAATACATATCACCCCTACATTACAAATGGCCAAAGAGGGACACTTGTGTTTTAGGTGGTACATTTGTAGGTTATTTCGTGACATACTGACACTTTTTTGTGTAACTGAATAAGGGCTCGATCCAAATGTTGGAGTTAAAACCAACATGAAGAAAAAAACTGCCTTCACGAGTTAACCAAGACCGGGTAATGTCAGATTCAAATCTTCCTTACCCGGAAAGGCTAACGAGCGATGACCAACAAAATACATGTTCACCTTAAACCTGAGTTGTATAGAAAATCTTACCTACAAACACAAGATAAACCTAAAAACACACAATAAAAATGTTACCTAGCACCACAGCCAATCACAGCACCCCAAAGTATCAAGTTCAGTCAGAAAACAAAATAACTGATGCACCTTTTGGATATTTGTTTCATGTTGTAGGTTTAAGGTAAGTTTTATTCTGCACGATTTTCTTCTTCCCACTGTGTGACCTAATAATACCTATATCTTCATGTATTGTTCCTTTCATGGAGTCCCTTAGTAAATGTTGCAATTTAACTCCTGTTTTATCTCCTGTTTTGTTGCAATTTAACTCATGTTCCTTTCATGGAGTCCTTGAGTAAATGTTGCAATTTAACTCATGTTATGTTGCAATTTAACTCATGTTTTATGCCTAACTCTCTGTTTTGTTTTCCTCTACAGTGGTTTACTACTCTGAGTTGTGTGATGTTCGCCTAAAAATGCAGGTGTTAGATTTCAGTCAGAAAATGTTGCAATTTAACTCACATTATTCCTAACTCCAGCATTTGAATGGCTCTGGGGTTAGCTTTTACATTGTCCTCAATGGGCAATATTTTGATCTTTTGGCGACAAGCGTTGTGTTTTCAAAACTGCCGTTATTTCTTACATGTGGGAACATTTACATCGCATACTTGACTTAAAAAACCACCGTCGCCAGTTTTTTCTGCCAACGTCAACATTTGGATCGAGTCCTAAATGATTTAGAACAACACCAGTGTATCTGTTTACACAGGCTAATGTATAAACACATATACGGAAGTTTTCACAAACATTAATGTGAGTTTTATTGCTGTGGAGCAATGTGATACACTTATACACACTTCACAGTCTGAACTACTAAAACGATGGACTCCAGGGAGGGAAAGAGGGGCAGAGGCATTTGGGACTATCCTTACTAAAGAGGGACTCTTGGGAGGTATGCAAAATATTAGTTTTGTTTTAAATGGGTATGTTAATCCCTTGAATGCTAGTGATGTCCTCAGGGCATTGTGAAGCAATTTGTTTAAGAATTCTAAAACTGAAGAGGTTAAAGGTCCCATTTAAAGGGTTAGTAATGTAAAAAAAAAGGTTTTTTTGCAATTAGAAGAGCTTAAAAAGTTGAGATAAATGCAAAAAATGTATCTCTCAAACCGCTATGGTTTGAGAGATACAGGCATTTAAAGTTCGATGTCTCCTGCTGACATCTGTAAAGCTGTCAGCAGGAGATCCGTGTTGGTCAACACAGAGGCTCTGTAGCAGAGCCGCAATTGCGTTATTGACAACGAATCCCTTCATTGGAATGGTCTAAAACGTGTGCATGCAAGCATGGATTTCCTGCTAACAGCTTTACTTTTTTTTGCATTTAGCTCAACTTTTTAAGCTCTTCTAAACGCAAAACAAAAAAAACAAACAAACAAAAAAAAAACCAACAACAATTGTTTTGACATTACTAACCCTTTAAATCAATGAAAATTTGGTCAATTTGGCTTTGTCCCATATGATGCAGTTGGTTTGCCCCAGAACTACTACAGATTTCTTTTGAACAGAGGTCCCATAAAGAGCAAATACAGGCTTAACCCTTTCAGTGTGCCCAAAACATTGCAAAGCAAATTAATCAGGCGATAAAAGGTTACGTTTATGGTAGAATTTGAAACTAAGTTTATAAATGAATACATTGTTTTAAAATTGTGATGTTATGGAAAACAAAGCACTTCCCAATACTAAAAGAAAAGATATACTTGTAACTAAAATATACACTTGTAACCAAAATAAAAAGATACATTTGTAACAAAAACATTTAGAAAGATTTACATGATTGTTGCTGGTATACTTGTGAGCACTGGAAACATTTTCAGAACAGATAAAAGATGGGGTTGTTATTTTAATAAACATAGGACATGTTAAAGGGATAGTAACACTTCAATATTACTAATCCCTATTTTGAAGCCCTTAAAAAAAGAACAAAAATGTCCCCAGTGTCATCATGGTTTGAGAAATAACCGCTTACAAAGTTTGCCCCTGCCTGACGTCAGTGTTCTAGCTGACAGCAGGGAAATCCTGTCCCGGGACTGTTGGAGGGTCTGCAGCAGAGCCAAGATCGAGTTAATGAAAAAAAATTCTTCACTGAAAAGGTCTTCTACGTGTGCTTGGTTTGCAAGCACACTTTTTAGACCATTGCGTAAAGATGTTCATTTTAAATAAAGTGATTGCGGCTCTACTGCAGAGCCTCCATGTTGGCCAACACGGATCTCCTGCTGACAGCTTTACAGCTGACAGCAGAAAACATCAAACTTTTTAAGCTCTACACAATGCAAAATATTTTTACTGGGACATTACTAACACTTTAAGTTAACATCAGGGGTGGTAAACTTGTGGGTATCCAGCTGTTGTGAGACTACAATTCCCATAGCGTTAAGTTAAATGGGAGTTGTAATCTTTTAACCCTTGGAGAGCCAGAGGGGTACACAATACATTGCTTTTTCCCTCTGGCATTCAAAGGGTTAAGTAGTAAGACCTATAATAGTGGTAAAAACATTTTATGGGCCCCCTAACACATACATTCTCCCCAGGAGTGTAACTAGAACCTGGTGGGTCTTGGGACTGATGGGGCCCCTTGGCCACTAGTGGACCTTGTCGCAACTGCACCTTCTGCACCCCATGCAGTTGCACCCCTGAACTATAGATTGCATATTCTTAAAGGAGCAGCAAACTTTTTTTAATGAAAATATATGTGACATTGGGCTTTTCCTTCTGAGTAAAACAAAGGTGCTCCTACTGCTATCAGTTGTTTTATGCAAAAGTTATAACTGTTCAAATAACCAGGGAATGCGTAAAAGTGTTATAACTTCCTGAATGTTCAAACTGACAGCGTGACTCAGCAGTTTCTTTCATATTCTATGTAGAACTGTTTGTTAGTGACTCGCTTTTCACAGAGAATGCAAGAGAATAACTAATTGGAATCTAACCACTAGAGGGCGCTGTTAATGTAAAAAAATAAGCTTTTAAACTGCAATTAATCTGGAAATATGCATCTCTCAGCAGTGGGAGTACCCTTGTTTTAGTCAGCTTGAAAAGCACTACCATTTTGTTTTAACATAAAAAAAAGTTTACAGCTCCTTTAAATTAACTGCACTCAATTTACAGTGTCAGCCCCAAGGTAGAACTAACTCCCTTTCCACAGTATCCTACTGTCCTATCTGACTGAGGGCTAGATGCATAAAGATGAGGAACAATTATGGGGCAAGCCAACAGCATTAGGAATAATTGAAAATCCCCATTTATTTAAAAGGAGCTTTTAACCCCTTAAATGCTAGAAAAGACTTCAAGTCATTGTGAATCAATGTGTTGGAGACCTCTTTAGCATCTAAGCATTTAATAGACCCATTTAAATCTATGGGGATATGTTTTATCCCCTATGGTGTAGCTGGTTTGCTGCAGTGTAGCTTCTCTATTACTCTGTGCATATGACCCTAAGGCTCTTCTTTTTAGTTGACTGGACAGGAGTGGCCCATTATTGTGATGGCACAAGTAAAACATTCTGTATTATTGTCATAACCATCTACTGTAATGTGTTCTCTGTACAATGAAATGTAAGAAAATGGTGTCTATTAAATCAGCTAGCAAATAATTAGTCAGAGCTAGGGAAGAATTCATCACATGAACATGATAACCTTTATCTGTGTCACAGATAAGTCTACCTTAAACTTCTTAACACCCTCCTTACACTGCCTAGCTCAACCTTTTTTTTTTGCCCAGCAAATTCTCTCTAAAAACCATCCACACCTCTCCTAGCTTCCTCTCCTCTGGCCTAACTTCCAGAGTAAAACTATTACGTCATGGTGAGCTCCAAGGGATGAGGGTTAGTTCATCTGTAAGCATTCTGCCAGTGCTATATAGTTACTAAAATAATGAAACAAAATGAATTACAATAGAGCATAACACTTTCAATCAGATTCCTTGCTAGCCACTGGCTAACTTTTCTGTTCATACTGGTTACAGTGGTCCATTATATGTGTAGTATACACTATTTATGTAACTATGTGCTCCAAAAGTATTCAGGTTTGTATCATGGAGAAGTGAAGAATAAACTAAGGAGCATCTGTTAAGGACCGAGTTTTCTCCATATAGATATATTTAGCTATAATTACATTGTCACCTAATGCTCAAGACAGGGGCTGTTTTGATGCCTGGGCGGACCCAGCATATGCTATGGGCCTCAGACTCAGGAAGGGCCTCATCAGTACTCACTGGGCCAAAGCCTACTCGTGCTGCTCATCCTGCAGGCAGGCAGCCTGATATATAATATCTAACTTAAAGTTTGCAACCCAGAAGTACCATAGACATAGTGAGCATGAGGAGGCACTCCATTGTACTGTTTGAAATGGAGGGCAGTGCTGAAGCTCTGCTCTCTACCACTACTTACAGTAAACAGATGGTAAGGGGGAGGGGCTGTATTTGGGGATCTGTAGCTACTAGTGGGCAGGGGGACAAGGCTGGGGGGGTCAGACAGTGTATTTGGGGATCTGTGGCTTCTAGTGGGCAGGAGTATAAGGCTGGGGGGTTTCAGACAGTGTATATGGAGATCTGTGGCTACTAGTGGGCAGGGGGACAAGGCTGGGGGGGTCAGACAGTGTATATGGAGATCTGTGGCTACTAGTGGGCAGGGGGACAAGGCTGGGGGGGTCAGACAGTGTATATGGAGATCTGTGGCTACTAGTGGGCAGGGGGACAAGGCTGGGGGGGTCAGACAGTGTATATGGAGATATGTGGCTACTAGTGGGCAGGGGACCAAATCTGGGGAGTCAGACCGTGTATTTTGGAAATCTGTGGCTACCATTGGGAAATCACTTTTGGGGTGATATGTATTGTGTGGTTATCTGAGAGGAGTAATGCATTAGGCAGAGTTTCCCCTGCTGGGCTTGACTTACCTTTCATACTAATAAGTACTGTGATATTATTCTGCCTTGTATACATTTTAGTTTGGTTTATTGGGCCATAAGCCTTGATGTTTACATGCTTTTGCACTTGCACTTTATTGTTTATTGCTTACCAGTAGGAGATTACATGTGTATTGTGATATCATTATTACCTGTTTAGGGTGATTGTTTATTATACATTGCCTAAAGGTCTGATTAATTTGTTAGCCTCATTTGTCCTCCTCTCTGAGCTTTTGACCCCTTAAGGTCCAGTGACGTGTCAGGATCTTCACCGCTGTCCTTGCCTAAAGATCCAGACACGTCACATATTTTTTACTCCTAGAGTTCCTGTGGGAGCACTGTGAGTAGTAGCAGGGACTACTCCTAGAATGGGGAGGTCACTATCAGTCCCCTGTTTGACAAGCAAGCACATGTTATTAGTCTCGCGTGCCAGCGAGTCAAACTTCCCTATGTGGTCCTTAAAGGACAACTACCCCAGGGACCCGTTCAGATGATAGGGCACTCAATACGGCATAAAGTAATGTTGTAGTAATAAGCAGCAGAAGAGTCTATCAGTTGCCTGTATAGAGTAACCAATACAAAATTGAGATATAGGTTGTATACATTGTCCATTGTGACGGATCTCATACATCAAAGAACCACAAGTAGACAATAGAATTACACTGCATGTTGACACACAGTATGGGGCAGTTGCACCAGATTATAGCCCACCATGGATAATTAATGGAGTCTATAATTGCTTTTAATGCATGGTATTGTTTTAAGATATCCTATAATATAAAAGGACAGATGTATGTATGTCCGATGCAGTAATGCACAGTAGAGACTGCCCGAATGCACAGAATGCAGGGAGGTGTAGTGCAGCGTTCGGCCAGTCTCTACTGCACTGGCCTTATATATTATAAGATACGCCCATGTACACGGGCTTTTATACTAGTAACAATAAAATGTTACTTTTAAACGATCAGTTTGAGTGCCCTATTAACCGAACGGGTGTTCTGGATAGAGAAGGGTTAAATAAAGTCCTCTCTGACTAATACAGTAAAGCTATTTTCTTTTAAGTTTTGTCAAAGAATATATAAGATTATGATATATGACCATTTATATAATAAGCAGTATCACAGTGGCCTAAAATTGTACAGTACAGAGGGATTTATGGTCAGCAGTCCAGAGCAGTTTATAGGATGGTGTAGCAACAGCACCGCTGTAACAGTTTAGCCCACTGTGATACTGCACTTAAAAAAACACATTTCAGCAGTGGGGATTAAACCCAACAACATTTTTTTTTACATTTTAAGTATTACTATCCCTTTAACCCTTTGCGTACCAGAGGGATACCCCTCCAGCACGTGAAGGGTTAAGCAACTAGTTTTTAACTATTTGAGAAAAAAAATAATATATATATATATATATATATATATATATATATATATATATATATATATATAAAGTGCACCAAATGTACAGAAATAACCCCCAAAAGAGTGTCTATATTTTACACAAGTACTAAAGAGTATTCTTGGCAAACTTCACCCCTGAATCATAACTATCAGATCCAGCACCTTCATACCACGTAAGAAGAGAAGGTCATGTTAGTTCAACTGTTCAGTCTCAGTTGGATTAAGCAGTGGCACAGTAATGTGTAAAACTGAGCCTGGAGCTGTTTAAACAATTCATTAGTTGTTTGAAAATGCTGACTTAACTAGATAAGAACAAAAATATCCTAATATAAAACAAGCACGTGCTGAGATTTTCCAGACATTTGCTTTTTATGATTATTCAGACTTCAGCTGCTTAATTTGTCTCTAGAACATTATAGAAAACCATGCTAAAGATAGGATTTAACAGCCCTTCCCTTTAAAAGAAGGCACTTATGAAAAATGTATTCATCATCTTTCATAAGTGGCCTCTTTTAAAGTGACAGTCCATCTCCTTTTTGACTTTACATATTCTGTATGTGCATTTTATGTTAAAGTGAGGTTACTTATATTTTTAAAATATTTTTTGCATCTTCACCTATTCTTTTTATAGTTTTATCTCACTGACAAGGAGCAATGAATGTGTTTCTAGAGAGCTATTAGTGTAGGACTGTGAAAGCAGAGAGAGAGAGTGCAATAATGTAAAAAGATACAATGTAAAAAAGACAAAGAAACAATGTAGATAAGCCAGCGCTGTAGAGAGACTATAACATTGTATACAAATTTGTGCTCTCTCCTTCCCGACTGAAAGATCTCTGGAAATAAAAATTCAGTGAGCTCACTGTCAGTGACATAAAAGTGTAAAATAAACAGATGAAGCTGAAAAAATAATATAAAAAGTATACGCAATGTGACTTTACATATTATTCACTTTCAGAATATGTCAAGTCAAAATGGAAGTTGACTCTCTCTGTAAAGGGGAGGTTTGTTAAATCCAGATCAGAACACACCTTGGTACATTAAGATATGTTCTCTTTAACCCCTTAAAGGGATAGTAATACTTCGTTTTAACTTTATTTTATTTTGTAGGCATTAAAAAACATGAAGAATGATAGAAGTCTTATCTCTCAAACCTTTATGGTTTATGAGATATTCACAAGCAAAGTTTTCCCCTCCCGCCCCTTTTACCTAGTGTAAGCCATCTCTTCTCAGATGTGGAATGCAGTCTATAGACCAGACAGATAACAGAAGGGGACACTTTATTCCTATGAAAACAATGAAATCCCTGCCCCCCTTGACAAGTTTTTCAGGTTTTTCCCTTATCTTAATTGAAGATTGTCCCTCTCTGCAGTCTACCTGGGCACCTCCCTTCTGATCTGGCTGAACAGTGTGACATCAGTAAAAGAGGCGGGAGGGGGATACTTTATCATTGAATTACTCTGGAACTACAACTCTGACAGAATTGAATTAACATTCTCCAAATTCCAAATACTATGATGATTAATTAGAGCTGCTTTTATTATGAAACATTACTATCCCTTTAAGGACCTATCACGTACCATGACAGTCGCCGTTAAATTTGCCTAAAGGACCGGTCACTGCAGGAGCACTGTAAGTGTTAGCAGAGTATGAAATTGACCACTCCAAGACCGGAGCGGTCTCTCTCAGACCCCTCTTTGGCATGCTGGTACACATCAGTCATGTGTGCTGGTGCTCTGACAAAGATCAAATCGGTATTTAAGGGAAGTTCACTTGTCGGACTGCTCATCGTTAAGGGGTTAAACATTATATCTGTTTACCCTCCTTAGTGTCTGTTTCAGCGCTGCAGAGGTTCTGATATTTGCTTTTAAAAGGGAACTTAAGAGGTTTGTTTAATAGGAGGGTTTACATACAGAGGTGTTAGGGAAACCTATTGTTTTTAGTAGTTAAACCTTGCTGCAGTTCATAACTTGAATGAATGAATTAATTAATATGTTTATTTATATAGCACCACAAGTGTTCGCTTTACAATTTAAGGGTTTAGACAATGCAGGGTTACAAGTGCTTTTCAAAGTGAAACACTGGAAGTAAGGTCCCTGCCTGAAAGCTTACAATCTAAAGTGGTAATGGGAGACATGCAGAGTACATAAGGGCCAAGTGCTGAATATAGTGTTAGAGTTCTGGTTAGGATAAGGGATGCAAATCCTATATAATAATTTGCTAAATCGTGTGTAACGCCGTGACATGCGCAGTACACACTGCTGCGCGTGCTGCAGTCATGCGCAGTAGAGGCTGCCCGCGCCGCAGCTGATACAGAGCTGGGCTCTCCGAAGGAGCGTCCAGCTCTGTATCAGCCGTGGCGCGGGCAGTCTCTACTGCGTGTGACTGCCCCGCGACCGGGTGGCAGTGGCACTGTGGCCGTGTAACGGGCTGTTCAACTAGTAAAGTAAATAATTGACAAAGAGTCTGAGATGTAAAAGTCAGTGCTTCTAGTATGTTTATGTTTTGTTAAGCAAGTGTAGTTTCAATCATGACTTGCAGACTAGAAGAGAGTTGCAGTGGTGCAGGGTGGGACAAAGAGCATTCCATAGATAAGGAGCAATGAGTGAAAAAGATGAGAGTTGGTACCGTGTTAGCCGTAGAAATACAGGAGGCAAAAATGTAAATTTGATACCTTTATTTGCTAACTAAACAGATTTAAAATGCATTTTAAATCTGTTTAGTTAGCCAATAATGGTATCAACTTTACTAAATTTTTGCCTCATGAGTGAAAAAGGTTTGATATGTGAGAGGGCTGTAGACACAAAAGGAGCTGAGAGAAGATTGTTATTGGCTTATTGTAAGTGGCACGATGAGGTAAAGTGGGAGATCAAAGTGGAAATGTAGGAAGGGGTAGAGGAAAGAAGTAGAATTTTGTAAGTGATCTGGATTTTGATACTCAGTCTTTGGAGAGATTTGAGGAGGAGTGGGCAGGGGCAAACCTAGGTGACAATAGGGTAATTCGTGCAGCAGCATTCTCTATGTATTGAAGAGGATGGAGCTGGGAGGCAGGAAGGCCAGATAGAAGAAGGGTACAGTAGTCCATGCAGGAAAGGATGAGTTCTTGCATAAGAATTTTGGCTGTGGAGGAACAAAGGAAGGACGGATTTTAGCTATGTTATGCAAGAGAAAGCGGCTGGATTTAGTGATGGAGTTAAAATGAGGAGAGAATGAGAGAGACGTGTCAATTATCATCCCTAGGCACTATGCTTCTGATACTGGATTTATGGTAGTGCCATTCACAGTCACCTGGAAGGGCACTACTGGGCCAGACCTAGATGGGATGAGTAACAGAGACATTTTATTACCTTGAGAATATCGACATGGGACTTTAGAAATATGGGTGGGGTACTCCATTATAACTTTAACCTTAACGAAAGTCCCACCCATCATTCTAGAGAATCATTTCACTATTTACTATTTGAACATTTTCACTATCACAACATGCCCCTATTCAGTTACTGACTACAGCAGACTTCATATGCAAAATAACAGCACACTCATATAGCTGACTGCAGTGTGAATGACCTATATCGAGGTAAGTTCTTCTATTAAACAAATGAACCATTTGAGTTCCAGAAAGAGCTATCCAACACATTGCATTGCAATACTCTGGATACCTCTTTGGCAGTCAAAGGGTTAAGAGTCACTTATTATAAGCGTACCATTCCCCTTTAACCCCTTAAGGACCGGACGTTATGGGACATTTCCGTCCCATAACGTCCACATAGGGGCACTTGGACGCGCCGGTACACGTGACCTGTCACGTGTATCGGCGCGTCACTATGGGGCTTGAAACAGATCGCTCCGATCTTGGAGCGGTCTATTTCATGCCCCATTTTTACTTACAGCGCTCCCGGTAGAGCGCTGTAAGTAAAAAGTACGTGACGTACCAGGACCGTCAAGGGTCTTTCAAGCAAGTTTACCCTTGACGGTCCTGGTACGTCAAGGGTCCCTAAGGGGTTAAGAATAAAAACCAATATTTTTGATTAATAAAAATATACATTAGCAATTGCTTAATAATACTTTATCATTAGATGAGTATTCTAATAAGGAAAACTGTTAGCATGAGTAATAAACAAAGTGTGTTCAAGAGCAGCATTAACACCTTAAGGACCAGAGGGGTGTGCACTGTTCCTTAACGTGTTAATTATTTTTACAATACCAATTATATACTATTTACATGTATTTTATTTATAAAGAATATATCAGATTAGTCATGTGAATTGGAAGGTAAATTCTTGCAAGGTAGAGGTATGGCTGTTGTGTAGATATCTCTGGATGTGGTAAATAAAATCAACATGTGCAAATAGTAGGAAATAGCACCTTCAGTAACTAGGTAGAACAGTAATTGATTTGACATCTAATTTATTCAGACGTGTGACAAAGCGTCGTTTTGATCCTCTATTGCAGTCCTTCTCAAAACGTGCCTGCTTCCATAGAACAAATGTAAATAATGGTGGACAAGGAACAAGGCTGGGATGTCAGAACATGTATGTGTGATTCTGTTTGTGCCACTGGAAGAAGAATACTGATCAAGTTTAGCCTAATAATTTAAATTTTAATATAGTTTTGATACTGACACTATGGTAACCCAATCCATGGAACGTGAATGGGAATTTCATTTGAGATTAAATACAGATATTTGCACATCTCATGGCTTATGGGAAATGACAACTGAGAATGATGGGATTTGTAGTCCAGCAACAGCTGAATGGCAGCAGGCTTTGCACCCCTGCTCTTTAGCTAATTTGGTCCCTATGCTGCCCTGCAGTATATGTCTTTCATATGTAGCAGGCCTTAAAGGGATAAAGGAAAATCTCTACATCAGCCTACTTTCATACACATGGAGTTCATTTTCTTTATTCTGTTTGTTTTTTTCACTTATCCTTTGCTTATGGCTCTGTGAATTTATGTTATAGGTCAATGTGTTAACCAGTTGTTGGTTCTTTCTTAGAATTATTTCTATATTTAATTTGTGTTTAGCATGGGAATCTAGATTAAGATTTCTAGAGTGTACCAAATAATTTATTTACCACACCAACCAGAAACAGAGGTCTGATAGAAAAGCCAGACAGTTCCAGAATTTGGAGGAAATTGTTCAACAGAGATGCCACCTCTGTGACAATCTATATCGTACATTGTCACAGAGGTGGCAATGTACGATATACATTGTCACAGAGGTGGCAATGTGTATTGTACAGTGACAAATTCATCAATTAAAAAAAAAATTTGACTGAGTTATATGTAAATGATTATATACTATTACAGAGTAAGACTCACTCAGTAGAGGTGGAACACGGAGGGAAGTGATACACTCCCAATCACATTATAAATGGTCTCAGAGAAAAGCAAATTTCTGTCCATGTTAAAGGAAGCAAATCCTTGCAACGATCAGAAAAATGTGAAAAAAAAATGATACACATTGATTAAAGCTGAATCCTTATCTATGAGTAAAGCATGCTGTCCCTTTAATGTGAATTTACAGATTGGGGAAGGAAGTAATAATTTAAAAACACAGCTAATACTACTTTAGTAGGAATGAGATACAGTCGTTGAGGCTAATAAAGCAGTCGGGGGGGCATACCTAAACTTTCTGGATCCCTAAGCAAAATCTGAAAGTATGCCATGTACTTTCCCCATCAGAGAGGTTGAAGATATCATGGTTGTTGGTGTGTGTGTGTGTGGGGGGGGGTGGATGTGGACAACTAGGGAGTTCATGCCCCAGCAGGCACTTACATCTGACAAGAATTTTGGGGAAGGCAGAGAATGGGTAATTTAGCCAGACACTCAAAAATGCTTGTTCCTATATCAGCCATGTCTCCTCCTACCTCAGCAGATCATCTTGAAAGCAATTGTTACAAGTTTATACAATTTCCATATTGGAATTCCATGTAATTATTAAGGCATTGCAGCTATTGTAACCAACACTGATTTATAAAAATAAAAATAAATATAAGATATAGGCCTGGATTCCATTGCAGTTGATACATTTATCAATAGCTTTATCTACAAATTCCCTTATAGATGACAATAGCATTCTGTTAGATAAAACAGTTGATAACACTTATTAACTACAAATAATCTTGACCACAATCTGAAGAACAACTGAAGATGACACCATCTCAGAGCTCTGAAATATAGAACAAGGCAAAATTACAGCAATACTTTAGATCAGTATATATTTTAGAATGCTCACCTTAAAATCAGGAGTGCATGCTTTCCTTTCTCAAGTTTTAAAACTGAGACCAGATGGAATAACAAAATAACATATTTACCAGGTTGTGCATTGGATTATACATAGATATATATTTAGGAATGTTGTTATAAATAGTTAGCATATTTCTTTTCTAGAATAAAGACATTGAGGAGAGAATGTGGACAGTTAGATGTTAGAGAATGGAGAAGACCTCTGTGTCTTCTTAGATCTGTATCTAGAGAGACGTGTATCAGTAACTCCTTGGGTTCTAGTGAGGTCTCCAACTCATTGTGAAGAATCACACTGGAAACCTCTCTAGCTCCAGTTCTCAAAAAAAGACAACTGCCATATAGTTAAAGTTGTAGGGCAAATATTAAAAATTATTAAAAATATTACCTGAGAATGAACACCTCACCATAAAAAAAGATATAAATAATTACACATATTAAGTTATCGTGAATGTTTATTTTTTTTCCTAGTTTTGAAGGATGGCAGAGGTTCCTTTGCGGTTTTTGTTCCTGTTTTTTTTGAGGTGATTACCAGGTTCAGTGGTGTTTTCTGTGCTTCCTTATTTTCCTTGGTAGCACCTCCTGGAATGTGCAAGTAAATTCATAATTGCGCTTTTTATCTTAATATCTTGCAACTTGATTTATTTTTATTTAGAAGAAAAGTTATTCCAAAAAGAAAGTAAGTTCCACCAAAGACATTGAAAACCAAAGGCAGTTAAACCTGTTCAGTACTGGAGAACCAGACATGTTCTGCACTTTGTGAAGAATGAGCCCTGCCATGCTGAACAGGTCAATGAGCCATAGTTGCATGAGTGAAATACACTTTTGTATACAGTTATTTAATACAATTAAAACATAAGAAAGTAAATATTGCCAAAGTAATTTGATTTTATAAACTGCAGAATGTAAGTACAAGAACTGTACATGTTATACGTACCTTTTTATCTATGGGGTCCATCTGTTTCCAATTATTGGCCTTTAGCTGATGGAGTTCATCAAATTTCATACTAATGTTTTCTATGGACAACTGTAGCATGTCCCAGAACCCAGCTAAATCCTGAGAGGTGGGCCTGGGGTGTGCATTAGGGTTCTGCAAATGAAAAAAAGAGAATAAGGTTCTGTTCATTGGACATTAGTAACAACTACTTTATCAAGTCCAAAATAAAGGGTATCAGAAAGACATACCAATAAATAACACAGTGATATGCCAAATATTTGCCCACAAAATAAAGCTGTTTATACATCAAAATCTAGACATCTTCAAATGATAGTAATCATGATTCATTGCCATGGACTTCTTTAGTTACAAACTATAGCCATGATTAACACTGTACATGAAAATGCATGTACCACAAGCCTAACATACCAGTCAACAGGTGACAGTACTGACAAATTGACATAGTTCTTATTCTGTCCTGGATTTCACTGCAGCTAATAACTTTATTGAGGTTTATATGTGCAAATATGTTCTATAAAATGAGAGTTCTGTATGTCTGTTAAGCAGGTCAGGGGTGTGGTAGATACCCAGTATGTAGGAAGGGGAGTCTATCGAAATCTGTACATCAGTCACCTTCGAAATAAAGTCACGGACACCCTCCCAAAAATGTGTAATGAGAGGCATTGCCATAGCATATGTGTCAGGGTGGCTTGTGGTGCTCCACATTTTGGACAAGTATCAGACACCGCAAGGCCAACTCTGTGGGCAAAGATAGGAGGAACATATGCCCTGTGAAGAATTCAATACTGCAGATCTTGATTTAATGGGAATTTTAACCCCTTGAATGCTAGAGAGGTCTCAAATGCTTGCAAAGCAAACCAATAGCATTCAGGACTATGTTATGACCAACAACATTATTAGGAGGAATCAGCATGGTTTTATGAAGAATACTTAATCAAACTAATTTACTTACATTTTATGAAAGGGTAACTAGCAGTTTAAACAAGGGTATTGTTGTTGATATTGTATACTAGGATATTTTAAAAGGCTTTGATAGTGTACCTCACAACAGGTTACTGCAGAAATGAAAAGGCTTCGTATGGGAGGCGATATCTGTACACGGATAGTGAATTGGTGCACGGGATTGGAATATACTTCTATATTACCGAATTGGAAAAATTGCACAGTTTATAACAAAACTGATAATGAGATTGGAGGATCTGAATTATAAAGTGAGCCTAGCCAAACTTGCTTTGTTTACATTAGAGAGACGTCTAGGGAGGGATATGATTACCATTTACAAATATTTTCCAGACCAATATAAAGCAGTCTGTAAGGAGTCTACTCAAAGAGCTGAGAAAGACTAGACTAGAGAAAAGACAGGTTTTTTTTTTTTACAATAAGAGCAGTAAATTTATGTGATTTTGTTTTTGGGATGCAGTGTTTGCAGATACTTTAACTGCTTTCAAAAAAATAATGGATACATTTCTTTCTCAAGACAATATTGAGAATTGTGACAGTTGGTTTCAAAGCAAATATTATGTTGATCTAGGGCAATATCTTACTGCCTTTTGGAGTCAGGAATGGATTTTCTTTTATGTCCTAAGTGGAACACAGGAACCATGGTGGTAAAGTCTCAGCTAACAGAAAAGCAGGGCACTGGATCAAAAGAGCTTTCTAAGGCAGACACTCCCTCCTATATTCACTTTACCCCTGCCTTGACATGCTAAGTGATCTCACTCCAGCTGGATGCAGGGCAAAAATTATCTGTCTTAGTTAGCCTACTTGTTTTCTCCTGATAGGCATGGGGCTGCATAATTCCCCATTAGGTGGGTTTCTTTCTCTGGCCACCACTGCTGATTTGAATCAGAGCACACACTTCAGAGACTGAGGTCTTGTAGAGGATGACTTGCTCAGGCTTCCTTATCCTCATATATTTCTTTGAGCAGCCTATTTTGTTTGCTTATACAGGTACCTGAAGACTGAAGAGAATGGATCCTTTTCCTCAGAGTGAACAGTTGAAGCCTGACTAGCACTCTATTCTATGCTGTGCTGCAGTATCACACACATTTGGGAATGTTCTGCCACTCTGGTTTTATTTGCTAACTAGGTTTCTTGACTTCTGTTCTCTGTTAAAGTGACTTATTATGAGTGACTTATTATTAATGTTTATTCATTGTTATTCACTTGAATTAACTTTCTTTCCCTTTTAAGTATTTTTCTATTCTTTTGTATACTTTATAGGGTCACATTGCCTTTATGAATGGGCACACACTGTTACCATATTAGTCTGTGGACCAAGGCAGACAGCATCCTTCCTATCAATGTCCTGGAGTTTATGGAAATTCATCTGTCTCTGCATCAATGGTCTCTGTTTCCACAGACATCCCTGGTTTGGATCCAGTCCGAAAATGCAACAGCAATTGCCTGTATCATGCTCCAGGGGAGGACCAGAAGTGTAGCCGCATGTTCAGAGGTTCTGCTGATCCTCACGTTCTCTTTCTCTCTGCCGTTCATATCCAAGGGGTAGACAACATTGTAGCAGACTTTCTCAGTCACCAAATACTTGGATCCTAGCAATTGGGAGCTAAATCAGAGCATATTCAACTACACAGTTGGCCACTGGGGTCATCCAAAAATAAATCTAATGGCCTTTTTACTGAAATGCAAGACTCTTCAGTTTTGAGCCTCCTTAGACCCTCTAGTTTTTTAGGTGTACTCGATGGTCATTCCATGGCATTTCTGCTGGTGCATGTATTTTCTCAGTTTCCCCAGGTTCCTAGAGTGCTGAGGAAAATCAGGTTGAGTGTGCTCACGCCATTCTATTGTCCTATTTCGGCCCTGTCAGGCCTGGTTTTCTACTTCACCCAGACCTCTTGTTTCAGGGTACGCTGGTGTCAACTACAGCTGAAGAGGTTAGCTTTGATAGCTTGGCTCTTGAGACCAGCATTCTGATGAGTCTTTTTTCTTTGACACTCTCATTATTACTGTGTTGCAGGCTCAAAGCTAGTTTCTTCTAAGGTACACCACAGGGTATGGCCTTGTTCTATGAGTGGTGTGAAGACAGGGGTCTCTTCCACTGCCTTTCCAGCTATTTTGGCCTTTATTCAGGATGGTCTTCAAAAAGGGCTTGGTCTTATTTCTAATAAAGATCAGATTTCAGCTCTTTCTGTGCTTTTCCAGAGGATTATCGGCTTGTTAACTGACGTGCAAACCTTTGCCCAAGGGGTGGTCACAGTCTTTTGGGATCCCACTCCCCCATGGTATTTAAATCTAGCTCTGTGAGAGCCGTGGTCTTTTGGTTTTGCTGCACTTCTTGATGTTTAAAATAGCCAGCTAGGTATAGTACCTGTTCAGTGATTTGCTGAAATTCATGCTTTAACTTGTAGGCCTCCTTTTCTGGTTTTCCACTCTGATAGGATGATTTTGTGGACTTTCTAAGATTGTTGATGAGTTTCACATTATCCAGGAAGTTGTTCTTTCTTGTCTCTGTTCAGCTTCGTTAGGGGTCAAATGCTTGAATAACTATTTTCTTTGCACACAGCCTTTTTGAAAGTTTAATTTGATTTTTGTCATTTCTTGGGGCCCTCATACAGGTTAGGCTGCATCTAAGGTAAAAATGGCTTCTTGGATTAAGGAGACCATTTGCCAGGCATATATTCTCACGAAGAAACCTGTGCCCTTTTGGGTCACATCACAGTCCACCAGTAGGTGGGTACCTCTTGAACCTACAAGAACCAAGCCTCTGTTGAGCAGCTGTGTAAGGCAGCAACCTAGTAATTCCTTCATACCTTTGTCAGACACTACTGTGTTAATGTGCTGGTTTCAGCTATTGGTTGAAGCCAGTTTTGGCCCAAAGTACTACAGGTCTTTGTGCAGGTATAGGTATCCTTCTTAATTTAATTTTGGCCAGGGCCTGTTTGTTCCTGTTCTTTGGTTTGCAGCGTTGGTGTTTGTTGTCATATGAGGTTGGAACAGTACAATGTTTTGAAGTGTTTTTGTCTTTCCTCCTCCTTGAATTTGAGGAATGCTTTAATATATCCCCTTGGTTCCTATGTTCAACAAGAATGTAAGAGAAAATTTAATTTTTGTGAACTTTATAATAAATTCTTTTCTCTTAGTTTACGTGGAACAGAGATGTCCTCTTGGGTTCTCTTTCATGCTTGCTATACTTTATAACTGAGCATGTCAAAGCAGGGGTAAAGTGGCTATAGGAGGGAGTCTCATTTCCACTTGGGACTTAATTGGAAATGGCTTTAACAGGGTTTATTTTGTCTTCCTCTGGATCAACAAGGGTGGTATGGTATGGGCTGAACTCACCTCATTGACTATGCTACCATGTATGTTACCATGTATTTCCTACATGCAACTCTATGACTTTAGAGGATGCAATCAGGTGCCTCCAGGAGGGAGGCAGGTAAGCACTTAAACACTGCGATAAATACTCCCTCCACTAGCAAAACCACAAATGAGAAATCACTAATGCAGTATTACATACTTACAATATAGTGATACATAAATTATACAGTAATACATCACATTCACTTCTAATGTCATCTTCAAAGCAAATGTTGATTGGAAAAATGTTTTCAGAAGCAGGTATAAAACAGAAGCTCTCAGGCTCCTCAGGAACAGAAGCTGAAAAACTAGGTTGAGAGTATTTTTCCACTACTGACCGGCACGCTTCCTCAAACAATGTATTCTATTCTACACTAACTTCTGGAGGGTGAACCTCATAATGTTGACTGGATTTTGTGAAGTAATCTTTCTGTTGCTAGGACATTCATCCCAATCATCTTGGGCCAGTTGATGTGACTGACCCATCTCCTCAGAGAGCTGTTCCATTTGAGGGATGGCCAGTAGGTGATTCTTATGCCAGACTTTCTGGATCACTTATGTAACTGACTGGTATCCTAGGCAGTTTGGATACTGCTTTGAAAGAATATCTTTTATTAGGCCAGCCAACTTATACTTTTCTGGTATTCCTAGATTGCAGAGAAGAACCTGGTCTCCAGGCTGGAGTTCTTCATTCTTTGTTTTTATGTTTCAGCCAAACCATTATCTCTTCAGCCAATGGGTAACCCCTCTGTTGTTGAACATATTGATAATGTGCAGCATTATGCACTTCATCTGTAGATACTCCTAGCTGGACACTGAATGATAGGGTATTGTGGTGTGTGGCGCTCACCTGTAGTTCACATGGAGTCCTGGAACTCTCAGAAGGAGAGATTGAGTAAATAGAGGGTGGCAGTGTCTTCACCTGACTGAGACCACCTTATGGACAGGGAAAATACAGCCAGGAACTAATAAGAATATACCACACACACAATAATGTAAAATAGTAAAATCTTTACCTTTCGCAACATGTGAAAGATAATATATAAATTACAATTTATCATGCAAGAAATAAAACAATCCTCCCCAAATATAGAATCACAAATAATACACTTTCACACCCAGGGTATCCTGTGTGCAAATGTTGGGACATAAGTGGGGCCCTAGCAGAGATGGAGGGAGAGATACCACTTAGTGTGGTAAATCCCAAAAAGTACATGCTTCTGGTACATAGGGCTTGATTTTCTGTCCCTCTCTCTCTCTCTTTTTCTTTCTCATTGGTAACAGCACTTGATCACATGTAGCAGGGTCTCCAACCAAAGTCCCATACTCACTCCTGGAATTGAGCCCAGTTAGGTCAAGATGTCAAATTAGGTAGTTATTGCTCGAAAGCTTTGGCATTTCAGTCCCACCCAGAACCTCTGGGCCCTACACTCCGTTACACTATCTATCTAAAATGTGACTCTCCATCAAATATAAAAGAAGGAGTCTGAATACAACTACAGGGGGGAGGTTAACTTAACATGGAGAGGTCTTACAATAAAATAATGTGACTTTCTAGCCACTATGAGAAATGGAGTGCTTGGCAAATCTGTAGATCATCAGCTATGTATAGGAAGAGATGGCTATACTAGTGTGGATCTCAAGCTACTAGCAGGGTGTAAGGGTTTAATAAATTTTATCGCTAAGCCACTATAAAGAGAGGGGCCTGAAATAAGTAAGACTTATTCAAGTGCCACTCTAACTGCAGCCTCTGCATTGCCTCTCTCCCTCCTTACTCCTCAGAATCCTTCTCGCTCTCTCTTCCTTTCGCTCAAACTTCCCAAATACTCCCTCTCCTCTCTGCTTCTGAGGTAAACTGGTTTCACTTCCTCCCAGAAGGCCATGAAAAATGCAGATGCTCACCATATTGGTGCACAGATCTCTATGGTTACAGTTTTCCATGTAACGTTATGATGGATATACTAAGGCTATCTCCAGGAAGTAGACAGGTAAGTGAACATTCCTCTACACAAATCAGTCCTCAGGTTCAGTTAGTCTGCTCCAGATCCACAGATCCAGTGTTAATAACAAAAAGACAGAGACACCAGTGGGAGAACTTTGTTGCCAGAATGGGCACAGTGTCAAGGATATTAAGTTAACTGTATTGATGAGACTGTTCCACACTCAGAGGGACAGAAAGGTATGGGAGGTAAAATTAATGTTAAAATTTAATGCAATTTGTAGTGGTTTGAACAGAGATAAGGAATTTCTGTCAAAATATAATTTAGTTGATTGACCTTTTCAACAGACCCAAGAGCATCGTAAATACCTCTAAAGCCTCAGAGGAAGAGTGCAATTTACCATTGACTGATCAAAGATATCTGGATCTGGACTGCATTCTGTTATCTGATTTCCATGCTAAACAATGTGATGTGTACTTGTATTTAAGAGAGATGTTTTCATATTTATCTGTATAACATGCCTGAGGAAGAGACCTAAGATCTTGAAAGCTTGCATATAAATCTGCTTAGTTAGCCAATAAAAGGTATCAAAAACTATATTTGCCTCCTGTATTTCTATGGCTAACACGGTACCAACTCTCATCTGTTAAACTTGGAGGTGGGCATGGGAGCTGCTTGCAAGAGCACAGGACACAGACTCAGCCCACTGCAAATGGATATATTAAACCTTCAAGGACCAGAAGGGTGGGCAATGAATTGCTTCACAAAGCTTTGAACACCACTCTGCTACTTGCAAGATTAAGTAGTCTCATGCACCCTGCCTCCTTCAGTTTGAAAAAAACACTACCAGCTGTCATGGCTGCCTCTATGGACATGAAATCTAAGACTTATTGAACAATGGCCAAATTCATAGCGAGAATTAAGGTTTCCTGGCCATAATAAATTATTATTAGGATGTGTTAGTCCTGCTTTATCCCTTTGATTGCCAGGGGGTACCCACCTAATACATTGCAAAGTAATGCATTGGATACCTTTCTAGCAATCAGTGGATTAAGGTTACATAGCAATGTCTCAGTTATTAGTTTGAAAACATGAAATTATTGAATTCTAGGTTGGATTACAAGGTGACATTCACCTATATGTATTTAGTATCATATATTTATAAAATATTTACTTGGTTATATAACAACATGAAAGTGTATAATCCACATCATTACAACAATAAAATTGAATCAAGAAGAAGAATTTGGCAATTACTAGAATGCATGTAATACAAAGTAATTAATAAGTAGTTAGGCATCTGTAAATCAGACCTCTGCACTACAACACAATTCCAGTTGACTGCATTTGAAGAAGCATGTCTGGACAGATGTGCAAATGGAAACACAAATGGTGTTCTGTGTACATGGATGTTTCCCAAAAAATTGTAATGAGAGGGGTGATAAACAGGAAAAAGCCCTGTAATTGCTGTGTATGGTAAACCAGACACAATAATAAGGGTGCACACACTCAAAAAGAATAAACATGTCAGTTCAGTTACATGCACACACTTTGGTTCTTTGAGAAATCGCATGCAAGTGTTCAAGGGAAACAGTCACCTGAACATATGAATATCTGATTTATAATATGCCCCAAGGAGTCATAAAACATACCTGGTCATCATTAATAAGTACTTGCTTTTAAAGGGATAGTAATGTTTCACAAAAACAGCAACTCCAATTAATCTTCATAGTATTTGATCCATTGAGAGTGTTATTTCAATACTGTCAGAGTTGTAGTTCAAGAGTATTTGAATGATAAATGATCCCCCTCAGACCCCTTTTAGTTAGTGTAAGCCGCCTCCCCTCAGATGTGGAATCTGGTCTCTTGACTGGACAGCTCACAGCAAGGGACAATCTTATTATTGTGAGAACAATGAAAATCCTGCCCCCTTGACAGGTTTATCAGATTTTCCCCTTATGCTAATTGAAGATTGCCCCTCTCTGCAAGTCATCTGGACACCACCTTTCTGTTCTGAGGTGAGCAGTGTTACATCAGTAAAAGGGGTGGGAGGGGGATACTTTATCATTCAATTACTCTTCAACTACAACTCTGACAGTATTGAAATAACACTCTCCATGGCCCAAATACTATGAAGATTAATTGGAGCTGCTTTTATTTTGAAACATTACTATCCATTTAATGTTGTACTGTTGGTGACTGATAGACCACTGAGGCTAATGTACTAAAGTGAAAAGATTCTTGAGCAAACCAACTGCACCCACTGAACAAATCCATTGCCAAATGTCCTATTGATATAAAGGGAAACAATATGAAACTCAGTGTTTTTTTTCTAATTATAATTATTATTTAAAATAAAGTTATTACTGAGCAATTGCTAACTTGCATTTTTAATACAAAAAATTCAATCATTTTTGTTCTGAAATGGGATCTATAACCCTAGCAATAATTTGCTTAACCCTTTGAATGCCAGGGGGGTATGCACCACTGCTGGCACTCAAAGGGTTAACAGAAGGACTTAACTAGGCATGGGACAATTATATCTATTTTTTTTTTCACTTGAATGCAAGTATGGGTACCAGGTAAGATATTTTTGTAAACAATTTTAAGAGACACTCATTTCAAGGGAATAGTTCCCCCTTAATTTAGGATTTTAAGCTCATAGAGACAAATACAAATCCCCAGAAATAGCATTGTTTAAACTAGAGCTTTCAAACCTCTGAAATCTAGAGTGTCTAGTTGCGTTGGAGGCCTCGCTAGCATTCAAAGGGTTAAAAGCCCCATTTAAATCAATGAGGATTTTTATTTGTACCCTATGGTACAGTTGATTTTAACCCAGAATTGCTCCATTTCTTAGCATATCTGTCTCAGTGTCTTATGGGATGGTGGTCCCCAGCAACTAGACATCTATTAAAGCCCTAGAGGGCTTGGTCAAAACAGAATTCTAATGGCCCTACTTCTCTCTCTTCCCTCTAGACATTGACCTTGATGTAGTGCTCTTCCCTGTGAGTTTGGCAGACCCACAGAGGGAAAAGAAGGTCCTGTGGTGTGAAGTGGCAAATATTTTGATGGTGAATGACCTCCTTTGAGTGGATGGCAGGATCACTACAGTATGCCATCAGCACATATTGATTTTATAATTATACTTCTTTAATTAAAGTATTTTACCAGGAAGCATACATTGAGATTGTCTCTAATTTTCAAGTATGTCCTGGGTACTCATTTCATCTACTTCAGAAGGATCAAAGGCTGAGTTGACCTTGCTGGAACTAGAATGTGACATTGAGGCTTCTACAGATGGTGCATTAACCAACTGAGCTATCTCACCGGACTGTAAGATATCTAGGACTGGATTCTGTTGCAGGAGATGAAAGTTACCTCCAGTTTTATCAAAAATGTTCCTATTGAAGTATATGGGGAAGACTGGAGATAAAAGCAGAGATAAAATTAGCATCTGCAATAGAATCCAGCCCCTAGTACATATTATTCTACTATATTCCAGTGTCATAGATTTATTACAGAAAACAGATTAAAGGGATAGTAATACTTAAAATGTAAAAAAAAATATGTTGTAGGGTTTATCTCCCTGCTTAAAACAAGGGTACTCCCACTGCTGAAAGCTGTTTTATTCAAAAGATATTACAGCTCAAAGTTGATTTTTTTTAGGTGAAATATCACATTGGCCTGAAATTGTACAGTGGCGCTGTTGTTACACCATCCTATGGACAGCTCAAGTTCTGGGACCGTAAATATCCATAGGATGGTGTAGCAACAGCGCCACTTTACAATTTCAGGCCACTGTGATATTACACCTAAAAAATTAAACTTTGAGCTGTAATAACTTGAATAAAACACCTTTCAGCAGTGGGAGTGCCCTTATTTTACTTAGGGGGATAAACCCTACAACATATTTTTTTATATATTTTAAGTATTACTATCCCTTTAAAAACATTTACGATAATAGATTCCTTTTAAATAAAATAATGGCATAATGACATGTATGAAATACATTTACAGGAGAATATTACGAGTTCTAATATATAATCTCCCACTTAGCTTACCATGGCCAGAAACTCCTTCTGATCCCCATGACTTGTGTCCTTATGCCTTTGTTTAAGAGATAACATCTTCAATCAGTTCCATGGAAGCAGACATGACAGTTGCTGGCAGTTTTTTCAAACTGAAGCAAGCAGAGTCTATGAGCCTCTGTAACCCTTTAAAGGCCAGAAGGGTGTGCAGTGCATTGCAGAGCAATGCGATGAACACCCATGTGGTCCTTCTAGGGTTAAGAAGATTACCATATGCAGTGAGTAGAGCTTGTGATTCTGTGGCCATGCTAGCAACTGACATGTCTGCCTCCATGAACATAGCGTCTAGGACTGACTAAAGATGTTATTCCGACAAAAAGAAAAAAAAATAAGAAGGAACATTAGGAGTTTATAACCAGGGCTGGATTTAAATCACATTCGCCCCTAGGAAAGGCACCATTAGCCCCACCCATGACCACACCCCATTTCTAACATGGCACCACCCCCAGACCCATCCACTATTTCCTGACACAGAAAATACCCTTTGCCTATAACAAGCAAAAGAAAATTTAAAAAAAAGCTTTAACCTCTTGGTTGCTGGATAGATCTCCAATGCATTGCTAATTGATCTGTAGCATCCACGGGGTTAAATAATATCAGGTAAAGGGATAAAAAACTGGCACAGGGACATTGAGATTGCTCTGGCCACACCCACAATTCAGAATGTGGGTGTGGCCAGCACAGCTGAGGCACCCCTGAAAATGTGGAGCTCTAGGCAGTCACCTACTCAGCCTGTTGGGAAATCCGGCCCTGTTTATGGCCATATTCAGGTAAGTGGGTTGATTATTATGAGGCATTAGTTTTCCTTTAAGCCAGACTTATACGTACCAGATTTTCTTCACAGAGCTCTCTGAATTGGTAAAACTTCTGGGACATTAGAAGTTGGGCACAGCCAACAGCACTGCGAATCTTGTCTAGGACTAAAGCAATAAAACAAAGAAAAAATGAATAAGTCAGGATTTAAACTTTTCTGTGAATGAAACAAATAGGGCCCTGTGTTATCATTCCTTGACTGCAACGTTATATGCAATGCATTCTGTGTCTAGGCCTGTGGCAGCCAAGAACTTAAAATACTGAGGTTACCATTTAAAGACCAATTCAGTGTGCTGTGCATTATGAAGCAATGGGTTGCACACCCCTCTGGTCTTTAAAGGGTTAAAGAAGCAGTATACCTTTTTTATGAAAATGTAGATGTCCTAATGCTTTTGCTGCTGAGGAAACAGATCATAGCTGTAATGATTTGTGAAACAGAGATCCCCATAAGTGGCAGTGTACCTCTCTTGCTGAGCTGGAAAATAATAACTACATACGTTTTTCCAAAAAATTTAACTGCTCCTTTAAAATGCAGTATACATCTCTCTTTTATATATCTCTGAGTGCCAGAGGGGTAATGCAACACATTGCAAAGCAAGCCTTCAATGCATTGCTTTGCAACTTGTGGAACCTCAGTAGCATCCAAGGGGTTAATCATATGGAATGGTCCTTTATTATTTACAGTTACATTTTAATCAAACTAGCAGTAAACTTTTTTTAATTAAACTTTTTTATTTAATTATTTCCTGCTGAATAAAACAGGGAAATTATTAGTTCCAAATTAAAAATGTAATTTTCAGTTGTGGCCACCAAAGCACTTCTAGGCAGCCACAGAACCACACATACTGACCTGCCAGCCTTGTCCCACTGTGGCCACAGAAACTCACATACTGGCCTCCCTTTGTCTGTGTTAACCACAGAATTACACATACTGATCCCCTTGCCATGTCACTGTGATAGTCATAGAGCCACACATCCTGACCTCCAGTATGCATCTCTTCCATACCTCACCCCATTACATAATGTATCTCTTCATACCTCACCCCATTACATTATGTATCTCTTCCCTATCTCACCCCATTATATTATGTATTTATTCCATACCTCACCCCATTACATTATGTATATCTTCCATACCTCACACTATTACATTCTTTATCTCTTCCCTACCTCACCTTATTACATTATGTATCTCTTCCCTACCTCACCTCATTACATTATGTATCTCTTACATACCTCACCCCATTACATTATGTATCTCTTCCATACCTCACACTATTACATTCTGTATCTCTTCCATACCTCACCCCATTACATTATGTATCTCTTCCATACCTCACCTCATTACATTCTGTATCTCTTCCATACCTCACCCCATTACATTCTGTATCTCTTCCATACCTCACCCCATTACATTCTGTATCTCTTCCATACCTCACCTCATTACATTCTGTATCTCTTCCATACCTCACCCCATTACATTCTGTATCTCTTCCATACCTCACCCCATTACATTCTGTATCTCTTCCCTACCTCACCCCATTACATTATGTATCTCTTCTATACCTCACCCCATTACATTCTGTATCTCTTCCATACCTCACACTATTACATTCTGTATCTCTTCCATACCTCACCTCATTACATTCTGTATCTCTTCCCTACCTCACCCCATTACATTATGTATCTCTTCCCTACCTCACCCCATTACGTTATGTAACTCTTCTATACCTCACACTATTACATTCGGTATCTCTTCCCTACCTCACCCCATTACATTATGTATCTCTTCTATACCTCACCCCATTACGTTATGTAACTCTTCTATACCTCACCCCATTACATTATGTATCTCTTACATACCTCACCCCATTACATTCTGTATCTCTTCCCTACCTCACCCCATTACATTCTGTATCTCTTCCATACCTCACCCCATCACATTCTGTATCTCTTCCCTACCTCACCCTATTACATTCTGTATCTCTTCCGTACCTCACCCCATCACATTCTGTATTTCTTCCCTACCTCACCCCATTACATTATGTATCTCTTCCATACCTCACCCCATCACATTATGTATCTCTTCCCTGTCTCACCCCATTACATTATGTATCTCTTTCCTATCTCACCCCATTACATTATGTATCTCTTCCCTACCTCACACTATTACATTCTGTATCTCTTCCCTGTCTCACCCCATTACATTATGTATCTCTTCCGTACCTCACCCCATCACATTATGTATCTCTTCCATACCTCACACTATTACATTCTGTATCTCTTCCCTACCTCACCCCATCACATTATGTATCTCTTCCCTACCTCACCCCATTACATTATGTATCTCTTCCCTACCTCACCCCATCACATTATGTATCTCTTCCCTACCTCACCCCATTACATTATGTATCTCTTCCCTACCTCACACTATTACATTCTGTATCTCTTCCATACCTCACCCCATTACATTATGTATCTCTTCCATACCTCACCCCATTACATTATGTATCTCTTCCCTACCTCACACTATTACATTCTGTATCTCTTCCATACCTCACCCCATTACATTATGTATCTCTTCCATACCTCACCCCATTATATTATGTATCTCTTCCCTGTCTCACCCCATTACATTATGTATCTCTTCCCTACCTCACCCCATCACATTATGTATCTCTTCCCTGTCTCACCCCATTACATTATGTATCTCTTCCCTACCTCACCCCATTACATTATGTATCTCTTCCATACCTCACACTATTACATTCTGTATCTCTTCCCTACCTCACACTATTACATTCTGTATCTCTTCCATACCTCACCCCATTACATTATGTATCTCTTCCATACCTCACCCCATTACATTCTGTATCTCTTCCCTACCTCACCCCATTACATTTTGTATTTCTTCCCTACCTCACCTCATTACATTCTGTATCTCTTCCATACCTCACCCCATTACATTATGTATCTCTTCCCTACCTCACACTATTACATTCTGTATCTCTTCCATACCTCACCCCATTACATTATGTATCTCTTCCATACCTCACCCCATTACATTCTGTATCTCTTCCCTACCTCACCCCATTACATTTTGTATTTCTTCCCTACCTCACCTCATTACATTCTGTATCTCTTCCATACCTCACCCCATTACATTATGTATCTCTTCCCTACCTCACCCCATTACATTATGTATCTCTTCTATACCTCACCCCATTACATTATGTAACTCTTCTATACCTCACACTATTACATTCTGTATCTCTTCCCTATCTCACCCCATTACATTATGTATCTCTTCCCTACCTCACCCCATTACATTCTGTATCTCTTCCATACGTCATCCCACTGCATTCTGTATCTCTTTTCTACCTCACCCCATTACATTCTGTATCTCTTCCCTACCTCACCCCATTACATTATGTATCTCTTCCCTACCTCACCCCATCACATTCTGTATCTCTTCCATACCTCACACTATTACATTCTGTATCTCTTTTCTACCTCACCCCATTACATTATGTATCTCTTCCATACGTCATCCCACTGCATTCTGTATCTCTTTTCTACCTCACCCCATTACATTCTGTATCTCTTCCCTACCTCACCCCATCACATTATGTATCTCTTCCCTACCTCACCCCATCACATTTTATCTCTTCCCTGTCTCACCCCATTACATTCTGTATCTCTTTCCTATCTCACCCCATTACATTATGTATCTCTTCCATACCTTACCCCATTACATTATGTATCTCTTCCATACCTCACCCCATTACATTCTGTATCTCTTCCCTACCTCACACTATTACATTCTGTATCTCTTCCCTACCTCACACTATTACATTCTGTATCTCTTCCATACCTTACCCCATTACATTATGTATCTCTTCCCTACCTCACCCCATTACATTATGTATCTCTTCCCTACCTCACACTATTACATTCTGTATCTCTTCCCTACCTCACACTATTACATTCTGTATCTCTTCCCTACCTCACACTATTACATTCTGTATCTCTTCCATACCTCACCCCATTACATTATGTATCTCTTCCCTACCTCACACTATTACATTCTGTATCTCTTCCCTACCTTACCTCATTACATTCTGTATCTCTTCCCTACCTCACACTATTACATTATGTATCTCTTCCCTACCTCACCCCATTACATTATGTATCTCTTCCCTACCTCACACTATTACATTCTGTATCTCTTCCATACCTCACCCCATTACATTATGTATCTCTTCCCTACCTCACACTATTACATTCTGTATCTCTTCCCTACCTCACACTATTACATTCTGTATCTCTTCCCTATATCACCCCATTACATTATGTATCTCTTCCATACCTCACACTATTACATTATGTATCTCTTCCCTATATCACCCCATTACATTATGTATCTCTTCCATACCTCACCCCATTACATTCTGTATCTCTTCCATACCTCACACTATTACATTCTGTATCTCTTCCCTACCTTACCTCATTACATTCTGTATCTCTTCCCTACCTCACCCCATTATATTATGTATTTCTTCCATACCTCACCCCATTAAATTATGTATCTCTTCCCTATATCACCCCATTACATTATGTATCTCTTCCCTACCTTTCCCCATTGCATTCTGTATCTCTTTCCTATCTCACCCATTACATTCTGTATCTTTTCCCTACCTCACCTCATTACATTATGTATCTTTTCCATACCTCACCTCATCACATTATGTATCTTTTCCATACCTCACTCCATTGCATTCTGTATCTCTTCCATACCTCACCCCATTACATTTTGTATCTCTTCATACCTCACCCCATTACATCATGTATCTCTACCCTACCTCACCTCATTACATCCTGTATCTCTTCTATACATCACCCGATCACATTCTGTATCTCTTCCATACCTCACCCCATTACATTCTGTATCTCTTCCATACCTCACACTATTCCATAATGTATCTCTTCTCTACCTTACCCCATTACATTCTATATCTCTTCCCTACCTCACCCCATTATATTATGTATCTCTTCCATACCTCACACTATTACATAATGTATCTGTTCCCTACCTAACCACATTACATTCTATATCTCTTTCCTACCTCACCTCATTACATTCTATATCTCTTCCGTACCTCACTCCATTACATTCTATATCTCTTCTGTACCTCCTCATTACATTCTATACCTCTTGCATATATCACCCATTACATTCTGTATCTCTTTCCTACCTCACACCGTTATATCCTGTATCTCTTCCCTACCTCGCACTATTATATTCTGTATCTCCTCTATAACCCTACACATATCTTTCTGTCTCTCTCTTCCCTAACTCACCCCATTACTTTTTTGTATCTCTTCCATAACCCGTCACCTGGCTGAAATAGGTGGATCTGACTTTAAATATTGCATACTTAATGATAGCATATGTAAAAAACGATTAGTCATATGAAAGATATGTTACATCCCTAAAATATAATCCTAAACTTGCTTTTTTAACCCTCTGAGTGACAGAGAGGTATCCAATTCATTGCAACGTAAAGCAAAGCAAAGTAATTCTACTTTTAACCTCATGAGGATGTCCAACATATTGGTCTTCAAGGGGTTAAGATAATTCAAGCCGACACATGAAATTTTGGTACCAAAACATAGCCATTGTTTTACATTTTAATGAAAGTACATTTAGCCCTTAGTCCTGGTACAGTTGATAGAGGAGATGATTTTCTGCTACCATGACACAGCCTATTTTCACCTCACAGAACACACATTATCTTTCTTTTGCCTCAAAGGGCCATATGTTCAAAGAAGTAGTGAAATAGCTTTTGTTTTTTGTAACGACTTTTCAAAGTGCAGTGTCGTTGGGCTCATTAATATTTTCAGAGAATGTCGATTGTGATCGGAAATATGTAGATTGTTCTTTCTGAAATTGTTCTATGTAAAGACATAAATGTCTTACCTAACGACAAAAATGTCTTAATCAAAGACAAAAATTCTCACATTCAGAACTTCACATTCCCTCCATTTTTTCTTAACGTACAAATCTGGTCTTTTGCAAGCCATTTTTTTGTTGTATACGACAAATTTTCTTTCCTCTATACAACACTGGAGAATATTTTAGCCATGCCCTTGCCCCACCCCTTTGCCTGGCAATTCTAGAGTTGAGTAGTACACAAAGGACATTACTAGTTTTTTGTTGTATACTCTATAGAAAATATTCCGTTCATGCACACGATTACTTATTTTTGACTTTCATACGACATTTTTTTTGTTGTTATCCCTTTGAACATACAGCCCTTAGTGTATCTGCCTTTGCCCTTACACTGTTCTACATTAAGCCCTTTGGAGCTAGAGGGTTCTCCAATGAAGCAATGCGTTAGATACCTATCTAGCATTCATGGGGTTAATTGCATTTTGTCTACTATAACTATATGTGGACTTGGACAAGTGGACATGTATCCGATTGCTGATCACTGTATTACCCCGTCGATTGCTAGAGACATCTACAACACATTACTTTTGGTGAATTCTAATAACTTTTGAATGATGCATATCCTGGCAGTGAATGTAACCTTGTATTCAAAATAAAACTTTACTACTCTGCTAAAATTACTGAAATAATTCTCCTCTTCTAAAATATATCCCCCTCCTGAACGAGGGAATTTGAATTAGTATTAGTATTATCATACTTTATTTATATAGTTCCAACTTATTCTGCAGCGCTGTAGTTATGCTTTCTCTTACAGTTTGGGTTAAGAATACAATTATTTAGCAGTGTAGTTGCTGGTGAGATAATGGCACACAGATCCCTGTAGTCTTACAGGCTGTTGTTAAGTTGTAATGAGCTAGGACCATGAAGCAGCTGTTCCACACAAGGGCTGCTTTGTCCTACAGAGGCCTAGATCATTTTACTGGGAGTGGCATGGAAACAGGCCTTGTGTAAGCTGCTACAGCTCAAAGAAACTCGATTCAATGAAATTCAAATCATCTTTGTTAGGACGCCAGTCTCCTTCAAAAAAGTATAACTTCCACTTAGAGCAAGGCAGCTAAACTGGAAATAAAGCAGACTTTTTCACCAACAGGTTAGACTATGTAATCCATACTACAAATTATTTATTCGTTCTTTTTTCTGTTATAATTAGCATTAACTCTATAAATGCTAGGAATGTTTACAACGTGGAACAGTTAGCGTCTCTATTATCCAGTTGGGTTTAGAAATGACATCTCATTGATCTCACACATACGTCATCTAATTAACCCTTTGGGTGCCAGAGGGGTATGCAACGCATTGCTTTACAATGCGTTGCGTACCCCACTGTCACTCAAAGGGTTAAAGATTATGTTATATGAAATGTGTGTGTATTTTATTCAAAATGTCCCACACTGGCACTCAAAGGGTTAAATATAAGAGCTTAACATTTTGAATAGGGAAGAGGTACATAAAATGTAATTAGAAGAAGTATGTATTAGATCAATGAGATGTCATTTCTAAATCCCTAGCTTTGCAATGCATTGGACACCCCTCTGGCACTCACAAGCGTTACTGAACACTAACTAATAATTAACTCTGACTTACCTTAAAATGCAGCTGCTATGCTAAGATAAGTTTAACAAATAATTGAAATCTGCACATTTATTGAACTAGACATTTTTATGTGAAATAAACAGTTTTTAAGCAATTAACTTTTATATTGTGGTGGCACAGTGTGGCACTTTATGCAAATGTCTTGCAATATATGCTAATTAGCTTTTTTAAAGCCAATCTTATTGTTCATGGTGCTATTTAAAATGCCTCCAGTGTTGGTGGTTTTTAACACACGTTAGGGACTCAATGCCTAGGTTTGCTAGGCGTTAATTTAATGCAACAATAAAGTTCGTTAACCCTTTGACTGCCAGAAGAGTACGCAACGCATCGCAAAGCAATGCATTGCCTACCTCTCTGGCACTCAAAGGGTTAATGTGTTGCTAGCCACCATATGTAAGGGAATACCAGATTCATCTGCTTTTCCACTGTTTTCAGTGGGCACTAATTTTTCACCCATCGGGCATTTTTACCTGTCGGTAGTTTGTCTTCCCTAACAGTGGAGATAGAATCGACCCCTCGGTATCATGTCCATGGTGTTGGTGGACATGATTATTTGTTGCTGAACTCCAAGTCCTGAAACTTCTTACCAAGACTTCTTGGTTGGAGTTTATGGTCCTGGAGTTTGGTATTCAAAGTATCAATGGACATGATATCCAGTACTAATTAAAGATACATTGTTAGGAACCAATTAATACAGAATTGATTCCTTGAAGCCCCCTGGTCCATTTAAAGTTAAGATTACTATGTGCAATGAGTGGTATTTGAATCCCTGAGGTCCTGCTAACAACCGTTATGTCTTCTTTATGTCCTGGACTGATTGAAGATGTTATTTCTTGAACAAATGCACAATGACAAAATTCAGAGTGTCTCAGGATTTTCTAAGCATGGTTTGGTAAGTGTGTGAGGTTATCAATGGTATATTTAGGTCTAGAAGGCCTGGGCCTAGGGAAGCAGTTTTTAAATAGCAGCATTTATGGCTTTAGCCAAATTACTATTGAAATATCACATTGGTAATAGCGCTCGTCAAAACAGCAACTTCAACATGTTGCCAGGTGAAAAGGGGGCATTTAAAATGTCTCCTTTAAAAATGTTGCAGCTTAGCCTAACCCTAACCTAACCATAACCTAAAATATCAGATACACCCTCAAACATAAGACACTGACTCTAACCTAACCTAACAGATACTACTAACCCAACCCAACATATAATAAACTAACCAATACTAACCTGGCAACATTCTGAACAGCAGTATGTTGCAGGTGCCATATTGATGCCTGTGACGTTGTGATCTCACCATTATGATGCTCACCATGTAGGCAGCACCATTTGAAAGGCTACTGCTTTGGCCAATTCAGATTCTTTATTGCATAGAAATTTAATTTTCTCATCTCCATAGACCAAAGTGAACCCCACAGACCCCTCCACTTGCATTGTGAGGTGGTAACTGTTCACATATTTTAGGTAGAGTACAATGATGCAGGTCTGGCAGGGGACGGGTAAACATTTTAAAGTCGTAAGTTTTTTTATGAATACTTTATTAGTTAGGTATTTTAAAATCAATTGCATATATTTAAGTGCTTTAACCCTTTGAGTGTTTTTCTAAGAAATGGTTATTAGGAGGTGCTAGTTCTCCTTTAAGAAAGATGCAATTTAAGCAAGGGCTGTACGAGAACAGTTTTCTAATTTAGCAGCCTTACTCTAATGTAACCAAGAAAAATACTCTTGTTGGAAAAAATGCCAGGGCTTGTAGCTGGCCTCCCTACACTCTACAATAAACACTTTGTAACACATAAACCTTTGGATGCCTACTCAAAGGGTTAAAAGTAAGGCTAAAATCATTTGAAAGGGTTTAGTCTATTTAATTCTACTCAACCTGTAGCCAATGGGGTGAGGAACAGTAAATCAGCTCCCACCACAAAGGCTAGTGGTACTGGATACCGGGGTCCTTATAAATACTTCTATACCTTACCACCAAAAAGCTCAGATGATGGAGGAAAGGGTAGTGAGCGTACCTGGGAAATTTTTCTTCTGTCTTCCCCGGAGGGGGAGGCCTGTGGTGCCAGTGAGGGTGACAAATGACAAAAGGGGGTGAGGCTTGATCACAACTGGGGGCGGGGATTCAGAAACATGTTAAAAATATAGTCAATAGGCTGGGGAAGGAGAAGAAATGGGTGGGGAGTGGGTGGAACTGACAGGGAAGGAGCACCAATGGGCAGAGTTTCTTAAGAAACTGCCCACACACCAGAGAATCAGACTCTGCCCCAGAGACTGTAATACAGAGTCAAAACCGGCGTCTCCGGGGCAGATCTGGAGAGTTCCCAGCTCCAGCTATGGTAATGAGCAGACCCACAGTGGTTGGTGGATTTCTGTCCATGCCTGCAGCTAGAAAAAAGATACCCAGCCAAGGTCTCCTTACAATTTTTTTAAATAGGTTGCCAAGTGGAGTTTATATCCATACACATAGGTGAAGGTTGTACAAATGGTTAAATTAACGTGTTTTGTGGTAGAGAAGTTGGGGACTATGTCCATGTACACAGGTGGGTGTAGAGGTGGATAAATTAACCTCTTATATAATAAAGAGGTGGTGGACTATGCCCATGTACCTGGGTGGTGGAGGTGTAAAGAGTACTAAATTATCATATGGTAGAGAGGCCTCCAGACAACCTTAGCACTGAAGGGATTTATAAAATAAGTAAAGGTGGAGGGTTTATTGGGAATGGGGTTGTGGGTTTACTATCATTGCCATGGCTACCTGGAAACAGCAGTTCATCTCCCATGTGTTTTTGGAGGTGAAAATACTCAAATCTGCATTTTCCCCTCCAAAGTCAACTCATGGGAACTGCTGATTTGTGCGAAAGTTAATCCCATTTTGTCTGCAACTGAACAGCTGAGCTTAGCACAACAACTTGCATTACATTCAGTGTCAACTTGGAAGGCCCAAGCTAATGGGATATGTTCTATTTATATATATATATACAGTGTATAAGGCGTATCATTCACAAAAGAAGAGATGAGCAATATTGGATCAAACCAATGCACCATTTTTGAAACATAAAACATCCCATTTGTTTAAATGAGGTTTTTAACCTCATGAATGCTTCAAAGGTGTCCAATGCAAGCAATACATTGAAGACATCTTTAGTGTTCAAAGAATTACAAGCCTATTCAAAGACAGACCACTAAAATGGTGCAAGAGCCAAAAACACATATTATTAAAGACTCCAGGACCTTGAAATGTATAGCTTGGCAGATAGAAAGAAGACAGATGATATTACTGAAACCTTCATATATCTTAAAGGGGCAGTATAGGGTCAGAACAAGTTAATTTTAGGCGATAGGATAGTTCATGCTGTGTTTGCATTACTTTTCCAAAGTCACTGTTTTTATTCAAGCTGAGTGATGCACACATTATTAAGATAATCATGGGATATCCCCAATAGAGCCTTGTGTAGTACTGTGCCTGCTACACACAGCGTTTCAACAGCACCACAACTCAAGTATCATTTTAAAGGTGAAATAAAATTTTGTTATAAAATAATATATTTTGTAGGTCTTTTCCTATTAATTAAAATAAGGGTACTCCCACTGCTGAGCAGTGCATATTTCCAGAATTATTACAGTTTAAACACTTTTTTACAATAACAGTACCCTCTAGTGGTCAAATTCCAATTAGTTATTCTGTTACAATATATTTCAGCAGAAAGTCACCAACAAACAGTTCTCCATACAATGTGCTGGCAATTAGAACTTCCAGAAAGTCAGTTTATTTACTTCCTGATTATTTGACCTGTTATAACTTTTGAATAAAACAACTGACAGCATTGAGAGTACCCCTATTTTACTCCGCAGGAAAAGCTCTATATCATATAGGTTTTCATTAAAAAAGTTTACTGCTCCGTTAATACTTCTTGAAAAAACTTCTCCAATAATTGACAGTTCTCTTGTTTTACTCTATAAGACAGCTTGACAATGTATATTTTTCATAATTAGGGTGTATGACCCCTTTAAAGGATTTAATAGAGTAAGGAGAGATACATTTTTTTTCAGAATGAAAGAAATACTAGAACAGAAGAGCATGCCCTAAAACTGGAATGTGGAAAAATAACAGGAATTTTTTTTTTTTTAATAAAAGTATTTTACCCAGAAGGATACATTGAGATTGTCTCTCATTTTCAAGTGTGTTGTGAGGTACTCATTTTATGTACCTCAGGAGGGTAAAAGGCCTAGTTGACTTTACCAGATCTATAACATGCAACACTGAGGTTTGAACAGATTCTATAGCTGATGCATTAACCAACTGAACTATCTTAAATTAAATAGCTTCCCAGCAGTAGTGGTTGAGGCTAAAACAGCAAATTCATTTAACTCCTTAATGACCAGCGGTCCAGGGAAGTGACCTTTCCTTAAGGGCCAATTTGATCATTGTCAGTGTGCTGGCACAGGAGACCTGTGACGTGTACTGGTGCGATGAGCGAGGGTCTAAGAAGGACCGCTCCAGTCTTGGAGATTTCAATTTCAGATGCCGCTTGCGCTTACATTGCTCCTGCAGGAAATAACGCAGACCCCCACGTAGCAAATACCAGATTTTTTTTCATTATTTTTTTATTGGGGTGTTGGACCCCACCCCCGTGGCACAGACAGGGTTAATTTTCACCCCCATTATTTTTTTATTCAGACAACTTTGAGGGGGCGTCAATGCTTTGCAATGTGTTGGACACTCCTGTGGCATGCACACTAGCTGCCTCAAATCCCCTCCATGTCCCCTAACCCCCCGGTCTGGTTCCACAGCCCAAAAGCAGTCCCGTTCCCCTAGCCTGACCTCTCAGCCTGGTTCAACTGCCCACTGGTAGACACAAAGTACTAGTTTGCATTGGAAACAGGCTGGGAATCAAACAGTGTATGTGGGGATATAGACTGATTCCCATACTGATTACAGTGCACACTGGTAGTCACAGATCCCCCATAGTCACTATCTGACCTCCAAGCCTTATTCCGTTACCGACTGGTACACATTCGAAATACACTGCCTGGACCCCCCCCCACACACACACACCTGATTCCATTGGCAGTCATAGGTCTTCACATACACTGGCTGACCCCCCTGCCGCCTGTTTCAGCTGGTAGCTGTAGAATCACACATACACAGTTTGCTTCCCTTGTTCCACTGGTAACCATGCTCCTGGCACCCATTAGGGTATGTCAATCCATAACAGTGGGGTACCATTTTCCTTAGGCTGGCAGTAGGTTTTGAATACACCAGGAAATCTCATAGTATTGAACCATTTTAGTATATTTGAAGAGACTGATGTGTAAAAAAGCATGTTTTTTCCTATAGCGCCACATTCTGGAAATAATTATGCAAACTAACTTAGGGGTAAAAATACAAGTGACCCTTCATTTGATGCAGCTAATTGTCTACTTTCCAAAATTGTATGCTTTATCTGCCTTTTCTTCATTTCTCACATTGTTATAACCATTTTAACACAGGCAAGTAATTGTTGAAAAATGTCTAAAAAATGATATACTGTAGTTGACATAGTTTTGTGTATCTGGCATCCCACACATAATGTAAACTCAAATTGAAGGGGTGGAAATGTAAAAGCACAACCTTCTAGAAACACTTGTGCACACCAGTCCAGGGATAGAAATGCAAGTGACCCTTCATTTGATGCTGTAGGTTATATTATTTCTAAAATGGTATGCTTTTCTATCTTTTCTTTGTTTTTAGTATAGGCAAATTATGTTGGAAAAATTTAAGAAAAAATTAGAGGTTATGTGTGTTTTTTTGCTTCTGCCACCCCCTACGGTATGTCAGCTCATACCAATGGGGTGCCATTTTTCTACTAAAAGCACTAGGTAATGAATAGAGTAGAAATGCAAATGTTTTCAAGAATTTTAGTACATTTGAATGGGTAGAAATTTAAACAAATGACAATTTTTTTCCTTTATCGCCACAGTCTGGAAACATTTGTGCACACCAAGCTAGTGGTAGAAAGGCAAGTGACCCCTCCTTTGATGCGGTGGGATATCTACTTTCCAGAAATATATAGTTTTATATAGTTTTTCAGCTGTTTTAGGGTAGTGTTACCATGTAACCACTGGAATGTGCATTTTAGTTCATTTAGTTGAAAATACCATTTTATGCTCCTGGTAATTAGGTGTCTGTGCGGGCCATGCACGTAGGTAAACTATACATATTGGGCATTATTGAGATTCAGGGCTTTTTCAAATAATAGAAACTTTCATAATCAACATAAATGGTTTTGATATATATATATATATATATATATATATATATATATATATATATGTATAATATTTTAGAAAAATAAGTAATTGTTTTACTTTTTTGTAATTATAACATCATAACTTGTGACATGCTGCAAAATTTATTTTATGTGAGAAACCATGCAAAAGCTCAAGTCGGTCAGAAAAAAAAGATATATGGTTTTCCATTCAACTAGAAAGTTACATACGGGAATCATAACTAAACAGACAGCAGAAATGCTGAAAAATCTGTCAAGATATGTCCCAAGCCCCTGGCACTGAAAGGGTTAAACCTTTAGATGTTAGAAACATCTCCCACACATTGTAAAGCAAGACATTTGGAATATCTACAACCCAATAGGTTAATTTGTCATAGATGCAAACCCTCTAATTTATCTTTCCGTTCATATTTCAAGGAAGCGTTGTGCACCTGTATTAACAATGACAGCTATCTCACTCCATGCCTGGAATTGCTTCCGCTGTCTCACAAATGGGAAATGGCCTGGAGGATTCAAATAAGTTCAAAAGTACAAGAACAACAGACTACAATGAAAGCAGTTTATTTTAGATTTTTTTTAACCCATTGAATGCTAGAGAGGTCTCCAATGCATTCCAAAGCAATACATTAGAGACCCTCTAGAATTTAACCCTTCAAGTGCCAGAAAGGGGAAAGTGGGTGGCTTTACCTTGGAATCTCACCAAGCCAGAGGAACAGCCTCTGCCCCTGAAGACCCAGTTTACATATTAAAGCCAGAGTGTCCGGGGCAGATCTGGAGAGTTTTGAAGCATGTACCTTCCTTTCCTCATAACAGTACAGGATTTATACCTGATTCTAAATAACCCATGAAACCATACCTCCCAACATCACCAAAGCTGGATTCTATTGTTTTAGGAGGTGTTGCTGGCGAGTGTGCTGGTCAGTGGGACATTATCGACAAACTTCATGTTATTTAATAACCCACTAACCCACTTTGTGTAAATGAATAAATGATGAGAGAAAGACAAAAGAGTTTTATATACCCAAACTAGTTTATAAACACAATATACTGAAGTTTAAACAAACATTAATGTGAGTTTTATTACTGTGGAACAATGTGATACGCTTATATATACCACACAGTCTGTTCTCTTAAACAGAGGGACAGCAGGTGGGAAAGAGGGACAGAGTGACTTAGGTCTGAAAGAGGCACTGTCACTTCTAAAGAGGGACACTTGGGAGGTATGATGACACTAGTGCAATAAAGGCCTTCTGCAGGAAGGTAAAGACGTACAGTTCAAGAGCACATCAACTGTTCCATAGAGTGACCATGTTACAGACTGCCAAGTAGAGTCCTAGGGGAAGATGCACTAAGTTGTGGTAAAGAGGTGATATCTTCTTCGCTTCTACATCTTTATTGATCTTAGTGCACTGGCTCCATAGAATAACATAGGACATGGAGAGTCCATAACACTGGAGAAGTTATCTCCACTGTATCACCTCTTTATCAACCCTTACTGCAAACTCCCCTGTATTTTAAATGTGTGTCTCTCTTTCTGGACAGCCCTTTCAGATACAATAAAACGCCCTTGAATTAAACATCAAAACACTAGAGAGCGACCTTCTCAACTACTGTGACAGAAAGTGACACTGATGGGCTGCAAGAAAATGGCCTCCACACAGTGTTCTAAAGAAAGAAAGGAGCCCCACTTATTGCCTCCAAATAGGAACTATAATGCCTTTTTCTTGTAGTGTAAGGCTACACTAAGGCTTACTGCTTAACATCCATTGTCTTATAGCCCATCACAGACATCACTTTCTGTCACAGTAGTCAACAGGCATGTACAGAAAAAGCACAGATTGCTCACTGACATCCAACGATGTCACTTACTGTACTCTCATCTCAGCAGTGAATGGCAGAAAGAAAATATGGTCACTGTAGTGTTTCATAGTGGACAAATGCACTACCCATATCCCATTGATTTAAATGGGGATTTTATCTCTTTGAATTTGTGAGAGGAGTACAGTGAATTGCAAAGCAATTCCTTTGAGACCTCTCTAGCCACATATAAATTAGTATTAATTTTTCTAACTCACCCATGATGCAGCTGATTTGCTCTAGAATTGTTCATCTTTTTCCTTCTGCATAATGGGGCAATTCTGGAGCAAACCAACTGTACCATAGGGGACAAATAAAACTTCCCAATTATTTAAGTGGGGACTTTAACCACAGGGAATGCTAGAAATATCTCCAGTGCACTGAGAAGCATTTAAGCCAACTGGATATTTCATTTGTCCTCTATAGTGCAGTTGGTTCTTCCCAGAATTGCAGCAATTTAGCTTGTTCAATAAGCTCTAAGCGGGAGATTTAGAAAACGGGAACTATAAAGAAAGTGTCATGTTAAATTGTCGCACAGCAACATAAAGATATGTATAAACATTATGCAACATTTTCACTAAGTGCTAACTCCAGTCAGTAGACGTTTTTGAAAAATGGAGTAGAAATATCCGTGTCCAGATAAGAATTGTGTTGCAATGTGCTGCTGACCAGGGAGATGTAAATTACATGATTCACGTCTTGAAGGGGGCAGGGCTTAACTGGGTAGATGTGGCTTACCATACTTGTGTCATAAAGTGGGCAGGAAGTTAGTGGGAAGTGAGAAGAACAGGGTGGGAAGGAGGAGAAGTGTACAGAGTTTCAGAAGAAACTCACCACCACCAGAGAATCAGCCTCTGTCCCCAGAGACCCAGACAGGGCACTGACATCAGAGCTCTACAGACAGCAGGAGATCCTGGGACCGGCCGGCGGCTCTTCAGCAGATCCGAAATAGTGATATTTTAAAAGAAATACTTAATTTGAAATGGTCTACAAGGTGTGCCTGGTTTGCAAGCACACTTTGTAGACCGTTCCAGTGAAGTAATTCTTTTTAAATATCACTATTTTGGATCTGCTGAAGAGCCACTGGCCTGTCCCAAGATCTCCTGCTGTCAGTAGAGCGCTGACGTCAGTGCAAGGGGAGGAAGGGGGGACGTTTAGCTGCATATATCTCTTAAACCATAAAGGTTTGAGAGATGGGACTTGCTCCATATAATTTTTTTTTTTTTAAATCTACAATATAGCATACATTTATAACAGAGCATTACTAAACCTTTAACTTTGGCACTTTTTGCAAACAGAATTTCTACTGAAATTTTAATGCCAGGTGTAATCTCATACCTCCCAATATTTCACGTCGCCGAAGAGGGACACTTTTGATTTAGGTGGTGTTGCTGGAGTCGCGGCTGGTGGGTGGGGCATTACAAGGAACTTGTAGGTTATTTTAAGACCTATTGACACCTCTTTTGTATAAATGAATACATTTATAGACACATATAATGAAGTTTAAACAAACATTAACTTGAGTTCTGTTGCTGTGGAGCAATGTAGTACACTTATACACACACACACACACTCACACACACACACACACTATACAGCTGATCTCCTAAACAGAGGTACACATAGGTAGGAAAGAGGGAGCAAGGGATTTGGGTCTCAAAGTCAGACTGTCCCTCCTAAAGAGGAACTCTTGGGAGGTATGTAATCTGTTCTTAAAAATAAATTGCCAAATGTATAGCTAGACTAAACATTTACTCCATATAAAAAATAGCTGCCGTTAATTTATAAATAGCACCTGACATTAGATGCATTAGAGACAATTTAACAACCAAAATGCGGATTACTTTAAGAATACTTTTATTTTATAAATCTCCCCCAATGTTCCCTGACTACCAGGGAGTCCCCAAACATAATGACAGCAAGACAAAGCCCCAGAAAGATGTCTGGTTCGTTATATGGTCTACAGCATGTGCTGTTTTAAATTACATTTGTAACACTTCTTGTTCCACCACAGCTGTGTGGATTATTAATAACCCCTAGACGTGGAAGGCAGCCCACCTAAAAAGGTGCTCCAGATCTATAGCATAGATTATTTACAGGGTTCTCTGCATGTTTCCTGCATATTGAGATATCTCCTAAAAAGAAATTTTACACAACATTTATTTAGTCCATATAAACTCCAAGGTCTCTAAAACATACTAGCAGGCATGTTGCACAGCTTCACCCATACGGAAAGCCTTTTTTATTTTTTTTTTATTAAAAGTCACACATTGTGGTGAGACATCAGGCCCCCTCCTGATGCTCCCTAGCCACTGATCTCCCAGCCAGTTCGGCTTGGAGATCAATAGAGGCAACACAGATGAGCAAGAGAGCTCTACTACTTCCATTCTATCAGGAGTCATGTAGGAGTTTATGAAATTGGCAAACTCTCTCATTGATGTGAGAAGGTTTGCTCATTCCGCCCACTACTACCAGGTGGCTCTGGGTAGAATGGAAGCAGTGGAGCTGTCTTGCTCCCTTGAGTTGCCTCTGTTGATCTCTGAGTCTAATTGGCTGAGAGATCAGTAGCTAGGGGGCATCAGGAGGTCTGATTTTTTTTTAGTAGCAAAGTTGACATATATATACGTTTGGAGGATTGTGTGATTGACTGAGGAGGCAGGGGACTTTGCCCACATTCAGTGCTATGGTGCTGGTGTTGGCGCTAACTGGTTGCAGGGATCAAAGAACAGTATTGTATACAAGGAGCCAGGCAATCTGCATATACAAAGAGATACTATTATGTTGATTATCTCTAGGCACTTACACTAGCCTTGGGACAGTGGCCCACTCCATAGGATCATTAGTGCTGAAGGGATTGCCTGGAATAGACAATGGGGAAAGGGAAGATGGGGTTAACCCTCAAACTCAGATTTGGTGGGACTCTCGACCCCAGAATTGAGCCAGCAGTCCCCTCATTGGCTGATTCAGATCTCCTGGGATGTGACTTATTCCTGGATTGGCCATCAGACCTCTAGGTGGGGAGTTCCAGGGCTATGGGGGAGTATATGTGCCAGGGTCTGAAGTGTATTGAGTCTGAATTTTCTGGGCCTTGGATATTTGGCCCTGGTATAACCACATCCTCTGCACCTCTGATAGTTACACCCTGCAATTCTGTGCTTAAGCAAATATTTTCATTTATCGAGTCAGTCTGTTTATTGAAATAATTGCTAATTAGTACTCACTGGGATCAGGTAGGTCATTTTCATGTTCCTCTCTCTCCATTTGCTGACACCAGCCTTCCATTCGTTCTTTTTCTGCCTGAAGAAGCTTTAAAAACCAATGTCCATCTCTGTGACAAACCGACCTGTGGACTGCTTCCATTGGGTCTTCAGTGATGGAGTCAATCCAGGGGTCAGGAGGAGGTAATATGGAAGGATCAAAGTCAGCATCAAAGTCCTCCTCCACTGCACAGGCATGATAATGGTTGCCTGAGCCCTGTATACTGACTGTGGAGGTGCAAGCATCTCGGGAATACTGTTTGGTCAGTGGTCGACTGAACTGAAATTCCTGGTCAGCCAATTCCACTGGACATTCAAAATGCTCCCTGAGGTCCAGATCTGCTTGCACAGCAGCGGTAACACTGTTAGATCGCATCAGTCTGCGTAACCTTTGGTAAAGGATAGACATAAAATATTGTTAGTCATGCTCAAAGTCAACAGATGAACAAGGTCAACAGAAAGGTTACACATTTCAAAAAGCTTCCATCAGTGGCTCTAATGTAACTGAGTGTACTATTTTCTTACTGACACAATTTAAATGCATGGTAAGCAGCTTTGGCTCAGTGTGTGCATCCATTAGCACTCACTCTGAAACCAGTCTCACCATTATCAAATCATAACAAAGCATATTGTTACAGTTCTAAGGGCAATATATATCTATATATATATATATATATATATATATATATATATATATATATATATATATATTTGTTAACCCTTTGAGTGCCAGAGGGGTATGCAACACATTGTGAAGCAATTAAACCTATTAGTGTAATAGTTGTAATAGGTCATATAATGTATATAAAGTATGACTTTAGACAAGAAAACAAATATATAGTAACATAGCTGATGAGGTTGTTGAAGTGTGTCAAGTTCAGCCTTTGCTATTTCTTCACTGTTGATCCAGAGGAATTCAAACAAAACCCCTATTGAAGCCAGTGCTAGCTGGAGGAGCGGTTGCTGACTGTATGCATAGGTTTGATGGGAGGGCTGACTGCATGTGGCTTAATGGGTGCTTCACACTGATAGAGGATTGAGCATCACAGCAGAAGAACAAAGGAGAAAATGGTTTGAAGTGTGTAACTTGTAGAGAGTTGGCCTTCATGACTGTTTTTTCGAAATGAACTTGTGGCTATAATTTTACATTCCTGATCTAGGCCACCTGCAGCTGAAACGTTGGGAGTTAATATATATATATATATAAAACCTTATTTCATTGGGTAATGGAGGCGATGATCGTATGTATGTTAGGGGAGTGGGTGCTGACTTCATATAAAGGGGTTGACTGTGCAGTCACTGTCAGTGGGCATTATTCATCAAGCCTAAGAGGTGCAATTCAGGATCAAACCAACTGCACTGTAGGGTTGAAATGATGATTGTGGAAATTCTCATTTCTTGAAATGGGATTTTTAATAAAATGCTTTACTTTGTAATGTGTTGGAAATCTCACTAGCATTCAAGTGGATGAAAGACACAATATAAATCAATGGGAATTTACATTCACACCTAAGGTGCTGTTGGTTTGCGCCATAGCTTGATGAATAAGGCCCGTTCTGCATGTGAAAGCAACCATAAAACATCTTTTGTCTCTCTGAATAATCAATGCATAATGGAGGTCATTTTTAACCCACTGAGTGCCAGAGAGGTAGCTAACGCTTTCTAATACAATGCATTGGATACCACTCTGTCAGTCAAAGGGTTAACTTTCAAGGAACTATATTGTGACTATGTGGAGGAAGAGGGGCAAGGGTACCTATATTTACAGGTAGGCAGAGTAGTTGGGAGGAGGTTCAAAGAAGGAAGAGACCAGGCACAATGTTTCAGGACCTCATCACTGTATATTACCATGACCCTTATGAAGTCACCAGCTCTGTTCATCGTGGGGGCAGGTTGACATTGGTTACCCTGTTCTCTTCTTGTCCTGCTGTATCATCAAAACCAGCAGACTACAACCTTCTGGGAACTAAGAGGCAGAGAGGGCTTCAGCTAAATGAGGCATGAGGCAAAATAATGATAACTAAATCTGAATTATATTGTAAAGAAAACAAAAAACCTTAGGTTCCATATTGAGGTTAAAAGATGACTGAGGAAACCATACACGAGACTGCCTTATATTTAGATCTATTGATTGCATTTTTAACCACGTGAATTCTAGAAACATCCCTGTAATGCATTTGAGACCTTTATCACAGTTACTTATTAATTGTAAAACTGCCAGGTGAAAAATAAACTAGAAAACTCAGAGGTCAAGCAAAAGACAAGCAAGCATCCAATACGACTAGAGGAAAGGACCTCTGACTACAGTAAAGCAAAGATATTTTACAATAAGGGCAGTAAGGAGGTGGAATTATTTGCTTTGGGAGACTGTGTTGGCAGATTCTGTAGATGCTTTCGCAAATTACTGGATACCCTTTTAGAAAAAAAATAGAAAATTATGACAGCTGGTTTTGACACAGGTTGAATGTTGATCCAGGGTGAAATTCAACTGCCTTTTGGAGTCAGGAAATATTTTTATTTTACTCACTTAGGGTATAATTGGTAATGGAAAATCAAGAAAATAAAAAAAAAACAAGGTTTATATAATTGGTAATGTCTAATACCATTTACAGCTTCACAAAGTCAGCACCTACTCCCCTTAGTTTAGTTAGACCAGCACTCTTTCCTTCCCATTACACACAGACAGAAGCCACTCCCCCACCCACACACAGTCAACACTCACTTTCATACCATGCACCATACAGCAACCTTTGCCTCCCAACTCAGACAGTCAGCACCCACTTCCCCAAGTTGCACACCCCAGCATTCTTCACCATTACTTATAGTCACAGTAAGCAAGTAGTAAACTTCACACTCTGTGTTCAACTACAGTCCTTTTCTGTACAATGCAAGCAGTAGAGGCTGATGTACCAAAAGAACTGGAGTAATTCTGTATCAACTGAACTGCACAACAAACATGTCCTAAACTTCTCATTGCACGAAATGGCACTTTTAACCCCTTGAATGCTCTGCAATGTCTTGAGGACCTCTCTAGCATGCAAGGGCTTAAAACACAATTTAATTCAAGGGGTCATTTTGGCCCCCATGGCAAAGTTGGTGTGATGCAGAGCTCCTTTCTTTTGTGCATAAGGCCTAGTGTGTGTGTTCTGTATTGTAATCACTGCTGTTTTGAGTGGGTCATACCAAGAAAAGGCAGCAGTGAGAGCCAATTCAGACAGATCTGGGATAGGCAATATCCTATATAATAATTCGCTAAGATTTGTCAGAAGCCGTCATGCTCAGTAGAGATGGCTGCTCGCGCTTTAGTCTTTTACGGAGTGGGGCCCTCCGAATTCAGACCGGAGTTGCACAGAGAGGACTCCGGTCTGAATTCGGAGCGATTTGCTCCGTATCAGCCACGGGTGGCCACTCTCTACCGCTCATGCCTACAGAGGTGGAACTGTGGCCCGTGTAAACGGGCCTTTCAACTTGTTGCAAGATGTTTTGCATATGTCCTAAAAACCCGTTGTCTGCTTCCCTTCTTCAATTAAATTACAGATAGGAACCACTTAATGTGCTTGCTGTACAGGGGTTATACATTTGTTCTGACTGTTCCAGTAATTTCTTATCTCTCAGTGCAAGTTGAAACATTATGTTCCAACAACAGAAGTGAATTGTCTACACTGCACCTCTGTTACAGCCTCACATAGTCTGCTCCTTCTTGCCTTTGCTTTGATCACAGAATTAACACCCCCTAGTAATAACCCCCCTATTTACCTTACTATAGCCAGAAAATCCTAATGACCTGGGTGAATTTTTCCCTTGTATCTTTGTATAACCCTTTGAGTGCCAGTGTGGTACGCAATGCATTGCAAACCTAGATAATTTCTGCTGGCAGATTTTTGTAAATGAAAGTAACAGAGTGCATGAGCCTGCTAAACTCTTAAACCCTTTGAGTGCCAGGGGTTTGCAATGCATTGCATACCCCTCTGGCATTCAAAGGGTTAAGGCCAGAGGGATGTGCAATGCATTGTGAACTAATCAATGTGTTGCACACCCCCCCGGTTCTTGAAAGGTTAAAATTTCTATGTGCAGTAAGCAAAGTTTGAGGTCCTGCTTTCCTGTTCCCAACTGTCATAGCTGCCTCCATGGACATGAGATCCAGGACTGATGATTTGAGCAAAGGCACAAATAATATAAGGGACATTAGAATTTACAGACCATATTACATGTTTTTATTAGGAGGTATTCTCATTTAAGGAAGAAGTAGTTTTAAACGGAGGAGGTATGAGGGTAGTTTTCTAATTTACTGGACTTACTTTCATTTAACCAGAAACATAACCTAGGTGGCAAAAAAATACCAGGGCTGCTACCTGACCCCACTGAACCCTAAAATAAACACTCTGTAGGCCTTAACCCTTTGAGTGCCAGAAAGGTATCCAAAATTCATTGGATACCTCTCTGGCACTCAAAGGGTTAAAAGTAAGACTGAAATCATCTAGAAGAGAGCAGCTCCAACAAATTATTGAAAGTAGATCAAATATTTGCAATACATGTCTGGACCCGTATGGCTTAATACAAACAGAATTCTCATTACAGCAAACACCACAGAGTGTGCTGTACAGATTCCAGCATTTGACTACACTTACATAGGCTGATTTTGTTTGACAGAATTATATGTATATTGTTGCAATGTTAGGGAAGAAACCGTTGCTTTAACTCTTGAGTGCCAGAGGGGTGTACAACACAATGCTCTGGCACTCAAATGGTTAAAAAAGGTCACAAAACATGACATCACTCAATGTACACCACCAACTGAAATCTTATGCAATGTTTGCATTCCTCTTTTGACAACTGAAGCCTATGACAAACAGATAAAACCATTTAAACATCTTGAAGGCGTGGGAACACAGTAAAAATACTGCACATGATTCTATGTAATGTGGCCTGTTGCTTTCATGTGCTCTTTGCACCAATGCCACATACTTGTCAACGCAGTAAAGTTGCAGATTATGCAGAAATCCTTTGATGTATGAATATTCAGTTGAGACCTGAGTGGTTAGCTTGTCCATTGATATATTTCATTCATCAACTGCACACGTCTTCAATAAGAAATATATGAAAAACTATGGTAATGTTGGGCAAGTAACACCTTTGGTAGAATCTACCTCTTCAAAGAAATTCAGACTGTGTACATGAATTAGGGCAGGGGTGGTCAATCTTTAAAACTACATCATTTGAGGACTACAACTCCCATCATGCCCAACCAGCTGCTGTATGGTTGGGGTTAATGGGAGTTGTAGTCTCAAACATATGTAGGTCCAGAACTTTACTATCACTAGATTAGGGTTTTGATTGCAGAAATGTTACATTTTATCTAACCATTTGGATTTCCCATTCATCACAGTCAATAACAGCCAAGGGTGCCGACTTATGAGAGACACCTCAGTCATTCTGGTCACATCCTCTAGTTCATTTAAAATATTTTTTTTGTTTGTATGCTATATGTTAAGGGAGTTGTTGTGTAAGGATAAGCTGGGTGAGTCTAGGGGTTTGGTCATGTAATGAGTTGGGGGAGTGCCATCTGGTGCCAGAGTAACCAAAGGTACTTTGCCTGTGATGTAAATCTGGCCTGAATGGATGCTAGAGAGATCTTCAATGCATTGGGAACCACCCAACTGGTCAATTAGCCATGGACCTCAAGTAAGTCATCACTCTCCAAGAGATGTATGGAGAAAGGCAGCCAAGTGGCAATATGCATAAACTGATCAAAGTTGGCCTTCTACTATCCCAACCCCATAAAAGTAATTATAAAAATATACAGTCCAGAGGTAGATTCACTAAGTGGTAATAAAGCTGTGATACAGAGGTAATAAAGCAGAGATGAGTTCTCCATGATATATGTTATTCTATGGAGCCTATGACTCTATTACAGGTCGCGCTCCAAACTGTATTCAGATGGTCAGTAAGTCAGGTACAGGAAAAAAATGCAATGTAATCAAAATTTGGGATACAAATATTTAACAAAAAATTAGTTAACAAAAAATTAACAGAGAAGAGGAGTATCAAAAGAAAAATCCCCCTGCACTTATCTCAATTCACACTCAGTCCCAGATAGTGCATAGACAATGAGAATGATTATAGATGAAATGGGATGAAGATGGACAAGTCCACCGTCTCTCACTTTAACCAATGGTTCTCATGCAGCCTTAGATATGGTTTTCCTCCATACAATATATACACAAGCATCTACAACAAAAGCAAAAAGAGCACCATCTAAAAGTAAAGTACCAATTTTAATTGCTACCATGCAATTACTTTAAAAACACTTACAAGATCCCAAGTGCAGCAGGCATATATCTCCCTTATGTTTATAGAATAAGTCAAATCTCACAATCTTTTTGCGTCTTATGCGGCTCGGACATTCACACTACTCCACACCATGCTCTCTCACTGTGTGTGCTGTTTCAGTATGATACTCGTCTCGAGATCATGACGCATCAGTCGGCACTCGTTTCGTTCGTTATTACCAACGCTGACGCTTGAATAAAATCTGCACTCACAGGAGCAGCATCAGTACACAGAGACATGATAACATGGGAGGCTTCTTTTACAATGGGATAACGTAATACACCCTACACATATCGCAGAATCTACTATCCGCTTACTCAGGGCTTACAGGGAGGAAAATTTGGTCAGGATATATATCCTTTACTCCTCCTTCTCATCCAACCGACCCAATCACCTCCCTATAACAGATTATACATACAAACAATACTAGCTGATAAAATTAACTCATAAACTAATAAAACCTCTATATCCTATATATGGCCATATAACAAATACATAACCATACCTCACCAATATCTCTATTATTCCAAATTAATTTCTTTAAAAATACATATAGTATATCATAGTTTCCTATGTGAAATATTCACTAGGGATAACTCTTATTAAAATAAGGCTAGTGTAAACCAAAACTCCTTTTAACCATACCTATACATTTCAACCAGAGACATTCCCAATCTAAATAACCTAAGTCTTCAAACGACAGATGTACTGAGGCAACTACAGGAATAACGGAACAGGCAGAATTCCCCAGGCAGGACGGAGCGCAGACATCTTTCCATAGTGACGTCTGCACACCTGCGATAGAGCCGGCTGGGACTGATAGCGCAGGCGGACAGACGTCATTATGAAAAGATGTCTGCTGTCCGTCCTGCCTGTCAGCCCTGGAACAATGGATAATTCTATTTAACCAGTTGAATTTTCAAAGTTTAATTTTTTAGGTGCAATATCACAGTGGCCTGAAATTGTACAGTGGCGCTGTTGCTTCACGATCCTATGGACAGCTCTGGTCCCGGGACCATAAATCTCCATAGGATGGTGTAGCAACAGCACCACTGTACAATTTCAGGCCACTGTGATATTGCACCTAAAAAATTCAACTTTGAAAATTAATAACTTTTGAATGAAACACCTTTCAGCAGTGGGAGTACTCTTATTTTACTCAGGGGATAAACCCTACAACATATTTTTTTTTACATTTTAAGTATTACTATCCCTTTAAGGGTTTAAAATTCCCATTTTTCCCCTATGGTACAGATGATTTGCTCTAGAATTGATACACTTTTGTTTTGTACATATGGCCCTTTTAGTCTAAATATACACCATTAAAAATCTTTCCCTTGAACTGGTTATGACCAAGACATATTTTTGCTACCATAATCCTACAATCTCAGAACATACATTATTACAGTCAGCTTTCTTTTACTTGAATATCTTACTAATAGTCAAAGTCCAACAAAGCTCTCTTTCATGTCTTTGAAAATGTTGCAGTCACCTGAGTGCCACTGTGAATAGTAGGAGGCCATCTGCTTCTATTCCAGATCCAAGTATCTGTCTGCCTGCATATCTGAGCTTGTAAGTTTACACAGCAGTTGACACACTAGTGAAAAGCAAACTCCAACCGTGAAAACATTAAAAGCTAGTTAGTGGGATGATGCATTGCATTGAATCTTTGCATTTCAAGACTTTTAGAAGCACAGAAGCACTTCTCTTTTGTTTTTAAAAAAGGCAAACAAATACATGAACTGTTCTCCTTATATCAAATGGAATGACTCACCTAATACTTTTATGCTAGATACACACTTAATGCAAAGCAGTTTTAATAATGTGAATCATTACTTTCTATCCTTTTGTTTCACATGACTTACTAGGAATGGAACTAGGCTACAATATTTTAATTAAAGGAAATGTCCAGTCCTTGCAAATTGCTTCTTAAAGTAACATCTACACATGATCTGGGGTAATATACATATAAATATCATGTACTTCATGCTAGCACCTGTAAAAAATAGTCAGATGTTTCCTGAGGCCTAAAATCTAGTCTTACATTTGCCCTGTGGGGGCATCCATTCCTGTATTTTCCAGGACTCCATGACACCCATTACCATAGCAATCTTTTTAGGTATCTCAGTAGTGACAGTGCAGAATCATCTGTAAATAGGCTAACATTAGCTTTCCCGAACAGAAGAGCAGTAATACTTATATTAATAAATTAACTGCCTTAGCTCTTATTTCTCATTGCAAACAGCAAACAAAATTAACTAAATTGTGTCTATTATAGGACATTCTACACCTACTTTAACCCTTTAAGTGGAAGAGGGATATCTTACACATTGCAAAGCAATGCATTGGATACCCCTTTGGCACTCAGTCAGTTAAAGGGATAAAAATACTTTATTTTAAGCATTTTATTGAATCCAGTAGTCAACACACAGGTATACACATTCAAATGGGGTCATAAACAGCTTCCAGGTATGTTGGAAGATTATACAAATACATGCATTATGAAAGAAGACAAATGGTCACAATATATAGTTGTGTAGTGTATTTAACCATCTTTAATACTGTACATATTTAAAAAAAATATAGTACATGATCTAAGTCTTTTTGCTGTAACTTTTATAGCTTTCGTGTTCTATGACTCTAAAGTTCCCCCTTCCACCCCTTTTACCCACATCAGCGCTCTAGCTGACAGATGTAGATCCTGGTCCCGGGACTAGACTGCTCATCTGCAGAGCCGAAATTGCATTGTATACAAATAAATTCTTCATGAGAACGGTCTACTGCCTCAAACCAGGCACATTTTATAGACCGTTCTCACGAAGGATTTCTTTGTATACAATACTATTTCGGCTCTGCAGATGAGCCGCCTGGTCCCAGGATCAGGATCTAAATATCTCAGCTAGAGCTCTGACATGGGTAAAAGGGGCAGGTGGTGGAAACTTTAGAAGAATATTACATGAAAACTATAAAAGTTAGAGCAACAGGACTTAGATAATTTATTTTATTTTTTTTATATGTACAATATTAAAGGGATAGTAATACTTCGTTTTAACTTTATTTTGTAGGCATTAAAAAAACATGAAGAATGATATAAGTCTTATCTCTCAAACCTTTATGGTTTAAGAGATATTCACAAGCAAAGTTTTCCCCTCCCGCCCCTTTTTCCTAGTGTAAGCCATCTCTTCTCAGATGTGAATCTGGTTGTAAGACCAGACAGATAACAGAAGGGGACAATCTTCTTTGTATGAGAACAATGAAAGCCCTTCCCCCTTGACAAGTTTTCAGCTTTTTCCCTTATCTTAATTGAAGATTGTCCCTCTCTGCAGTCTACCTGGGCACCTCCCTTCTGCTCTGACTAAACAGGGGGGGGATACTTTGCTTGTGAATATCTCTTAAACCATAAAGGTTTGAGAGATAAGACTTATATTGTTCTTCATGTTTTTTTAATGCCTACAAAATAAAATAAAGATAAAACGAAGTATTACTATCCCTTTAAATATGGTTAAAATAAAGTATTACTATCCCTTTAAAAATGTAAGTTTATTATTAGAATTGGGAGATAAAATAACTCATTTTTACAGATGCTAGCTGGAAATACACAATACGTAAAACTATATATATATATATAACACAATTTAGTGTTTAGGTTTTAGAGTTACTTTAACAGGGAGATTCTCTGATTTGGTGTAGAGAGAAGTAGAGAAAAATCTGTTTATGATTATATTGTATATTTTTATTTTTATTTTACATTCGACATGTATCTTTTTCTTTATTTTACAGGAATGAGAGAAGGAACAGAAGACGATGGAACAGAAGAAAGAAGATGGAGAAAAAGAAGAGTGAAGATGGAAGAGAGAAGATGACAGGCAGTAGCTGACCAGCATACTGAAGACTCCATTGGACATCAGGATTACTGGTAAGTGTTTCGTCAGTGGCTGTTAGAGTTAATTCAATTAACATTGGGCACATGTTTTTGACTTTCAATTGATGCTTTGGCTGTTTTTATATCCGTTAAGGGGCTCTGCGCCCAAGAGTCCCTTTACGGATTTTAGGGCTAACGCATCTTTCTGTGTTTTTTTTTTTTCTCAATGGGTGAAAACGCTACTACATTTATTGTCCAACATGTTTTTTTAACCAGTATTTTTTCATAGCACGGGTAATTAAATAGCTTACTGTGCTTGAAAAAATGTTGGTGCCTGTTTTGTTTGGCATCAGACCCAAATGAATCGAGACCATAAGCCTTTAAAATTTCCCTGTGACATCACCTGTTCCTCTTTCTGCAGTACAAGATGTATCACACAGCTCTGTAGGACATCTCCTGTCCTTTAATTCTCCTCCCACCTCTCTCCCAGCTCTCCCTGGGAGCACCAGCATGCTTCTCTTAATATACAGGCACTTGAAGTGCACATATCATGGAACAAGCAGCTCCCCTTCATGCAACTTCCTTGCATGAAGGGGAGCTGCTTGTTCCATGATATGTGCACTTCAAGTGCCTGTATATTAAGAGAAGCATGCTGGTGCTCCCAGGGAGAGCTTAATGAATAAATAATGTAAACATACACAAAGAAATTCTCCTCATAGAAATGGAGAAATAAATCACCACATATACACTCCAATAATACTCCCTTATATAAATCTTAAACTAGGATCCTCATGAAAGAAAAAATGTTAATGATACTAGAGAATGAGTAGGACTTTTTTTTTTTTTTTTAATATGACTTCTTTACATTGTAGTGTATATAATACAATATGTCCCACCTAGATGCAATTGTGTCCCCATACAATATGAGGCTTAAAATGATAAGTATTGCATAATGTAATACTAAGAAAACCCTCTGAAGGCTTGAGAGGGAGCGGGTACTGGCTAAGAGTGAATGAAAGCCAAGATATGGGGATTTGTAACAATCTCCCTTGTAATTAATAAGGGTGATCATCACTATAATAGGGATCCATGTTATCAGCGAGCTTGTCACTCTTATCTTGAATGAGAATGTCTAGCTGCTGTGTACAACTCACCCTGATATACTACAGCAGTTGAGCCCATGCAAAGAAAGGTAATGCGAGGACAATAGAGGAAAGACTGGGGTCTGGCTTAGATTACACGGTGGAGGGAGATCACTGCCAATCATTCTCAATGTCATCAAGATGGCAGCACTCTCCCTCTTGCTACCGAAGAGTTTAGGTAGGTTTTTCATCCTAGGGGAAACAATGATTTAGCTTTCATGGGGGTTTTAAGCTAGTTGGGGGGGAATAAACAAATTGGGGGGGTCAGAACATGACATTTCCACTTTAAAGAGAAAGGGAGAGAAGAGGAGGAGGGGAGAGAGAGAGACACTGACTTCATTACAAAGGCCTCTACATCTCAATATCTAGCTAGGGTTGAATCTAGGAAGCAATAGACATATTGCAGAATGTATGTCTATGAATTCTGTTATTAGCAAGTTCTTGGAAGGCTGGGTTACCGGATAATGGTCTGAGTAGGGAATGAAGTGGCTCCTGAAATTAATAGTAGTATAGTAAACATTTTTTAACCCCTTAAGGGCTAGCGGTTCCTGGAAGTTGCCTTTCCTTAAGGACAGTTTTGATCTATGCTGACATGCCGGCACATGTGACCTGTGATGTGTACCAGCTCGCCAAATGGAGGCTGCTCTGGTCTTGGAGCGGTCAATTTCAGACCCCGTTTTTACATACGGTGCTCCCGCAAGAGCGATATAAGTAAAAAGTATGTGACGTGCCAGGACCGTCACCAGTCATTAACAGAGAAAATTGCTGATGGTCCTGGCACGTCACAAGGTCAAAAAGGGGTTAAGTGAGGATATCTGGCAAGTGGAAGGTGGAGAATAGAGAAGAGTGTGTGGAGTTTAGATGGTCTGCTGTGAGATTAACCCCTTAAGGACCAGCAGTCCTGGGAAGTTAACTTCCCTTAAGGACCGCTATGATCCTTGCCTACAGAAAGGTACACATGACCTGTGCAACGAGTTTGTGTCTGAAAGAGACTGCTCCAGTCTCGGAGCGGTCAATTTCAGATCCCATTTTTACTTACGGCGCTCCTGCTGGAGTGCTGTAAGTAAAAAGTAAGTGACGTTTTATGACAGTCACCGGTCCTTAAGGCAAAAAAATGTGTGATGTTCATAGCACATTACATGGCCCTTAAGGGGTTAAGGTGTAATCAAGAAAGTAGTGGTTGTGTATTTGGAGGGCTGACTGCTGTTGGTGATTAGACTGAGTCATGTTCACTGTGCAGAGTGAGGGTGTCTGGTTGGCCATTATTTTAGGGGACACAAGGGATGTGTGGATGTGTTTCAGTATATTTGTCTCTCGCTATGGCCAAGGATGTGGTTAGCACCCTCCCCACTTTTACTAGGAATTAGTGTTGAGCGAGCATGCTCGGCCGATGCTCGGATCGGCTCGAGCATCGCTCTGCTCGGTACATGGCGGTACTCGTACGAGTACCGCATGTGCTCGCCCGCCATGTTCGGGTCTCCTCCCCGCACGTTTCGCGGCTGCTGCGCAGCCAATAAACGTGCATGGAGGCTCTGACATCAGTGTAATGCCAGCAGCCATGTTGGCTGCTGGCATTACACTGATTGGCTGGCCAGAACCCGTGGTCGGGTGCTGTATAGCACCTGACCAGCGAGTTCGGCTCAGTCTTAGCCAGGGAGAGATGAGGATAGGAAGGGAAAGTCAGTGTAGGGAGAAGACAAGCAAATTTGTACAAAAAAAGACCCAAAAGTCCTTTTTAGGACTACTGTGTGTGGGGGCAGCAGTTTATTTTGTGTGGGGGGAAAAAAACAACAACAAAAAAAAAATTCATATATTCTGTTTAGTGTGCAAAGTTGCAGATTAGAGCACATTCTGTTTAGTGTGCAAAGTTGCAGATTAGAGCACATTCTGTTTAGTGTGCAAAGTTGCAGTTAAGAGCACATTCTGTTTAGTGTGCAAAGTTGCAGATTAGAGCACATTCTGTTTAGTGTGCAAAGTTGCAGATTAGAGCACATTCTGTTAAGTCTTCAAACTGTAAAATATCAAAGTCACATATTCCATTCAGTGTGCGTCGCCGCAGTTTAGCAGCACATTCTGTGTACTGTGCACAGTTGCAGAATAGGAAGAAATACTGTTAAGTCTTCAAACTAAAATATCAAAGTCACATATTCCATTCAGTGTGCTTCGCCGCAGTTTAGCAGCATATTCTGTGTACTGTGCACAGTTGCAGAATAGGAAGAAATACTGTTAAGTCTTCAAACTAAAATATCAAAGTCACATATTCCATTCAGTGTGCGTCACCGCAGTTTAGCAGCACATTCTGTGTACTCTGCACAGTTGCAGAATAGGAAGAAATACTGTTAAGTCTTCAAACTAAAATATCAAAGTCACATATTCCATTCAGTGTGCGTCACCGCAGTTTAGCAGCACATTCTGTGTACTCTGCACAGTTGCAGAATAGGAAGAAATACTGTTAAGTCTTCAAACTAAAATATCAAAGTCACATATTCCATTCAGTGTGCGTCACCGCAGTTTAGCAGCATATTCTGTGTACAGTGCACAGTTGCAGAATAGGAAGAAATACTGTTAAGTCTTCAAACTAAAATATCAAAGTCACATATTCCATTCAGTGTGCTTCGCCGCAGTTTAGCAGCATATTCTGTGTACTGTGCACAGTTGCAGAATAGGAAGAAATACTGTTAAGTCTTCAAACTAAAATATCAAAGTCACATATTCCATTCAGTGTGCGTCACCGCAGTTTAGCAGCACATTCTGTGTACTCTGCACAGTTGCAGAATAGGAAGAAATAGTGTTAAGTCTTCAAACTAAAATATCAAAGTCACATATTCCATTCAGTGTGCTTCGCCGCAGTTTAGCAGCATATTCTGTGTACTGTGCACAGTTGCAGAATAGGAAGAAATAGTGTTAAGTCTTCAAACTAAAATATCAAAGTCACATATTCCATTCAGTGTGCGTCACCGCAGTTTAGCAGCATATTCTGTGTACTGTGCACAGTTGCAGAATAGGAAGAAATACTGTTAAGTCTTCAAACTAAAATATCAAAGTCACATATTCCATTCAGTGTGCGTCACCGCAGTTTAGCAGCACATTCTGTGTACTCTGCACAGTTGCAGAATAGGAAGAAATACTGTTAAGTCTTCAAACTAAAATATCAAAGTCACATATTCCATTCAGTGTGCGTCACCGCAGTTTAGCAGCACATTCTGTGTACTCTGCACAGTTGCAGAATAGGAAGAAATAGTGTTAAGTCTTCAAACTAAAATATCAAAGTCACATATTCCATTCAGTGTGCTTCGCCGCAGTTTAGCAGCATATTCTGTGTACTGTGCACAGTTGCAGAATAGGAAGAAATACTGTTAAGTCTTCAAACTAAAATATCAAAGTCACATATTCCATTCAGTGTGCGTCACCGCAGTTTAGCAGCATATTCTGTGTACTGTGCACAGTTGCAGAATAGGAAGAAATACTGTTAAGTCTTCAAACTAAAATATCAAAGTCACATATTCCATTCAGTGTGCGTCACCGCAGTTTAGCAGCACATTCTGTGTACTCTGCACAGTTGCAGAATAGGAAGAAATACTGTTAAGTCTTCAAACTAAAATATCAAAGTCACATATTCCATTCAGTGTGCGTCACCGCAGTTTAGCAGCATATTCTGTGTACTGTGCACAGTTGCAGAATAGGAAGAAATACTGTTAAGTCTTCAAACTAAAATATCAAAGTCACATATTCCATTCAGTGTGCTTCGCCGCAGTTTAGCAGCATATTCTGTGTACTGTGCACAGTTGCAGAATTGGAAGAAATACTGTTAAGTCTTCAAACTAAAATATCAAAGTCACATATTCCACTCAGTGTGCGTCACCGCAGTTTAGCAGCACATTCTGTGTACTCTGCACAGTTGCAGAATAGGAAGAAATACTGTTAAGTCTTCAAACTAAAATATCAAAGTCACATATTCCATTCAGTGTGTGTCACCGCAGTTTAGCAGCATATTCTGTGTACTGTGCACAGTTGCAGAATAGGAAGAAATACTGTTAAGTCTTCAAACTAAAATATCAAAGTCACATATTCCATTCAGTGTGCTTCGCCGCAGTTTAGCAGCATATTCTGTGTACTGTGCACAGTTGCAGAATAGGAAGAAATACTGTTAAGTCTTCAAACTAAAATATCAAAGTCACATATTCCATTCAGTGTGCTTCGCCGCAGTTTAGCAGCATATTCTGTGTACTGTGCACAGTTGCAGAATAGGAAGAAATACTGCTAAGTCTTCAAACTAAAATATCAAAGTCACATATTCCATTCAGTGTGCTTCGCCGCAGTTTAGCAGCATATTCTGTGTACTGTGCACAGTTGCAGAATAGGAAGAAATACTGTTAAGTCTTCAAACTAAAATATCAAAGTCACATATTCCATTCAGTGTGCTTCGCCGCAGTTTAGCAGCATATTCTGTGTACTGTGCACAGTTGCAGAATAGGAAGAAATACTGTTAAGTCTTCAAACTAAAATATCAAAGTCACATATTCCATTCAGTGTGCTTCGCCGCAGTTTAGCAGCATATTCTGTGTACTGTGCACAGTTGCAGAATAGGAAGAAATACTGTTAAGTCTTCAAACTAAAATATCAAACTCACATATTCCATTCAGTGTGCGTCACCGCAGTTTAGCAGCACATTCTGTGTACTCTGCACAGTTGCAGATTTGCAGCACATATTCCGTGTAATATGAAGAAGGCGGGTAAAAAGGGACGGGGAAGTGGACGTGATCCTGATAGTTCAGGGCGCGGGTCAGGACGCGGAGAAACTGTGCCTGGTGCCAGAGCACAAGAAAGAAAGACATCCACCATACCTAGCTTCATGTCTCATTTTACAGGGCGTCGCAGGACATCACTCTCGAGGTCCGACCACTGCGAACAGGTGGTCGGTTGGATGTCAGCTGATACTGCTTCCAGTCGGTTAAGCACCACCCTGTCTTCCACCAAGTCCACTCTCAGTAGCCAAGAGTCTGGTCAACATAATCCTCACTCTGATCATCCTTCCTCCCACCATACACGGTCTGGTCAAAGAAGTGATCCCACACTGGGATATAGTGAGGAGCTCGTCTCATCACCAATCCTTCATTTGACCCTCTCTCCAAGCACGCTTGCAGAGGAACATGACATCTTATGCCCTGATTCACAACCTCTAGAGGGTACCCAATCACAAGAAGATGACAGATGTGAACGGCATTTAAGGTCAAAGGAAGTAGTGGATGATGATGATGATGAGACACAGTTGCCATTAAATCAACCACTATTACTGTCTCAAGACCTTGTTGAGGAGGATGATATACAGTTGTCAATGACTGAGTATGTGGTGGGATCAAGACATGAGGAGGATGATCAGAGTGAGGAAGTGGAGGAGGACTTGGTGGACGATGAGGTGACTGACCCCACCTGGGAAGGTGTAGAGCCGAGCGATGACAGCAGTCCTGAGGGTGAGCCATCTGCAGCACCGCAACAGGCTGGAAGAGGCAGTGGTGTGGCTACAGAAAGAAGGCGGACCGCACCAAACCGGCCCGCAAATGTTCCACGGAGCACCCCCTTGCGTAAATCTACCTTGCCAAGGGGTAGGTGTTCCGCGGTATGGCGTTTTTTTAAGGAAAGTGCGGACGACAAAAGAATTGTAGTTTGCAACCTGTGCCACACCAGAATGAGCCGAGGCATGAACACTAGAAACCTCACCACCACCAGCATGATCCGACACATGGCATCCAAGCACCGTAATAAGTGGGAGGAACGCCTGGATCGCCCATCTGTGTCTGCAGGCCACACCACTGCCTCCTCTTCCCCTGTTTTCGGTGCCGGCCAATCGCCTGTCGAAGGCGCAGGCCCGCATACCTCCCGCCCTGCACCTGTACCATCTGAAGCACCATCAGCGACCACATTCACTTCCCTGTCCCAGCGCAGCGTCCAAATGTCGTTACCCCAGGCATTTGAGCGCAAGCGAAAATACCCAGCCACCCACCCACAGGCCATAGCACTAACCTCACACCTTTCCAAATTACTGGCCATCGAAATGCTGCCATTTAGGCTTGTGGAGACTGAGTCCTTCCGCAGTCTGATGGCAGCAGCTGTCCCTCGGTACGCGGTCCCCAGCCGCCACTACTTTTCCCGGTGTGCCATCCCCGCATTACACCACCATGTGTCCCGTAACATCACCCGTGCCCTGACCAACGCAGTTACTGGGAAGGTCCACTTAACGACTGACACATGGACAAGTGCTTGTGGCCAGGGACGCTACATTTCCCTGACGGCACACTGGGTGAATGTCGTGGAGGCTGGGAGCGACTCGGACCCTGGGATGGCACGGGTGCTACCCACGCCGAGGATTGCGGGCCCTACCTCCATCAGGGTTTCCACCAGCACCTACGTTATTGGCTCCTCCTCCTCCGTTTCCACCTCCGAATTCTCTGCACGCAGCGCCACTCCCCCATCAGCCGGTAGCTGGAAGCAGTGTAGCACTGCAGTGGGGAAGCGTCAACAGGCCGTGCTGAAGCTGATCTGCCTTGGGCACACGAGCACACGGCCTCAGAGCTGTTGCAGGGGATTAGTCACCAGACCGAGCAGTGGCTCTCGCCACTCAACCTGCAACCAGGCATGGTTGTGTGTGATAATGGGCGTAACTTGGTGGCGGCTTTGGAGCTCGGCAAGCTGACACACGTACCATGCCTAGCGCATGTATTTAATTTAGTGGTTCAGCGATTTCTAAAAACCTACCCCAATTTGCATGATCTCTTGACCAAGGTGCACCGCGTGTGTGCACATTTCCGTAAGTCATCTACAGCTTCAGCCGGCCTGTTGAAGCTGCAGCAGCGCTTACAATTGCCAGCTCACCGGCTGCTGTGTGACGTGAGCACGCGCTGGAACTCCACCTTCCACATGTTGGCCCGGCTTTGTGAGCAGCAGAGGGCAGTAGTGGAGTACCAGCTGTTACACGGTCGTCGCCTCTCCGTTCAACTTCCTGTAATCAGAAGTGAGGAGTGGGAATGGATGTCAGACCTCTGTGAGGTTTTACGCAGTTTTGAGGAATCGACACAGATGGTGAGCGGCGATAACGCTATTATCAGTGTAACCATCCCACTTCTGTGTCTACTGAAACGCTCGCTGCTCACAATTAAAACTGACGCTTTGCATGTGGAAGAGGTGGAAATGCGGGAGGAAGAGCTTACACAAGGTGATAGCCAGAGCACCCTCACTTCGTCTTCTCAGCGACAATTGGAGGAGGCGGAGGAGGAGGAGGAAGACACGGTTGCCTCCGCTACAGAGGGTAGCCATGGAACTTTAGTTCCATCTCTTCAGCGTGGGTGGGCAGAAGAGGAGGAAGAGGATGAGGAGATTGAGAGTCATCCTCCTGGTGAGGACAGCGAAATCTTGACTGTTGGTACTCTGGCACACATGGCTGACTTTATGTTAGGCTGCCTTTCCCGTGACCCACGCGTTATACGCATTTTAGACAACACGGATTACTGGGTGTTCACGCTTCTGGACCCCCGCTACAAAGAGAATTTCTCATCTCTCATTCCTCCGGTGGAGAGGACAAGCAAAATGGTGCAATACCAGACGGTTCTTGTTGAAAAATTACTCCAAAATTTTCCATCTGACAACGCTGGCGGCAGAGTACGTGCTACCTTGGCCAACAGAGAAGGGGAGAAAAGGGGAGCACACAGCAGTTCCGAGAAAGGCAGGGCAACACTCTCCAAGGCGTGGGACACCTTCATGACACCCCGCCAGCACCCTCACCCTGATGCGCAGCCTAGTGTCACAAGGAGGGAAAAGTTTTGGAAGATGGTGAAGGAGTACGTAGCAGACCGTGTCAGCGTCCTCAATGATCCCTCTGTGCCTTACAACTACTGGGTGTCCAAGCTGGACACGTGGTATGAACTGGCACTCTACGCCTTGGAGGTGCTGGCCTGCCCTGCCGCCAGCGTTCTGTCTGAGCGGGTATTTAGTGCTGCTGGTGGCATCATAACAGATAAGCGTATCCGCCTTTCCACCGACAATGCTGATAGGTTGACACTTATAAAAATGAACAAGGCCTGGATTTCCCCTGACTTCTCCACTCCACTGGAAGAAAGCCCCGGGGGAACATAAACTCACTTTATATATGTTATTTACAATGATGGGAATACTCTGTATTCCCATTCACCCCTTCCACCCAAAAAATGGGTATATGGTTGACTCTCTTCCATATACCCTGTGATATAATTTTTATATAGGGCCAGCTCACCAGCGGGCCCTGTGATATAATTTTTATATAGGGCCAGCTCACCAGCGGGCGCTGTTTGACAATTTTTGTATAGGTCAGCTCACCAGCGGGCCTTCTCATATAATGTTTTATTGGGTCAGCTCTCTAGCGGGCCCTCTCATATAATGTTTTATAGCGTCAGCTCACTAGCGGGCCTTCGCATATAATGTTTAGGATGGTCAGCTCCGCAGCAGACCCTCACCCATAATGTTTTAGATGGTCGGCTCAGCGCACGTTTCCCTCTTAATCATGGCCCCAGTTCAGAAAAATCGAGGAAATTTTTGGGAGAATTTGCCTCTGCGCACGTTTCCCTCTTAATCATGGCCTCAGTTCAGAAAAATCAAGGAAATTTTTGGGAGAATTTGCCTCTGCGCACGTTTCCCTCTTAATCATGGCCTCAGTTCAGAAAAATCGAGGAAATTTTTGGGAGAATTTGCAGATGATATACAAGTAAATATACAGCAAATACTGTTTGGTAACAATTTTTCGCCTAAAGTCGTTTTTATTTTCCTTTTTGTGTGTTTTACGGTCAGTCTGTAAAAATGGCGTACTACGGGCGAAAGATTGTTCCCAGCAGCGATGTTGGAGTCCAAGATGCATCCAGACATCCTCCCTATGCTGTCCCTGAACCATTTCTGTGGTGTTTCCATCATTTTCTGCCCTTTTCCTATGGACCAGGCACCCTCCCCTCATCAGAGCAGGGGGTGCCTGGTGTAATGCTCGAGTCCTCCCATTGACTTCAATGGGGCTTGGGTGCTCGGCCGAGCACTCGAGCCTCCGGGGGCGCTCGGTCAGAGCACCCGAACACCCGAGCATTGGGGTGCTCGCTCATCACTACTAGGAATGTCTTGGAACAGTTGGATGAACATGCCATGACTTCAGCCCTTGCCCAATCTACCGTGGGATGGTGTTGGAGCAACCATGGATAACCCAGGATCACAGGATAGTGAGGAGAGTGGATCACCTGGAATTGTAAGGTTTCGAGATGGACAGGTCACGTGTACCGGCGCGTCCAAGTGCTCCTATGCGGTCATTATGGGACGGAAATGTCCCAGGACCGCCCGTCCTTAAGAGGTTAAGGTCTTATTAAGTTGTGCTGTTAATTGCGCTGCATTTTATGATTTTGTTGGGAAAAGGTAGTAGTGATGCAGTGCTGTCTTAATCATTATAGAAGTGGAACATATATTATTCTCTCTCAACTGTAATACAAATTGAATAGCAGGAAAAATCAGTGTTTCTGACCCATAATAACATGACTTCACATGACACATCCCATGCACTTATAGACACCCTGGTGCGGTGGTGTCCATGGAGTGGCATTAATGGGAAATGTAGTTTGATCAGCTATATTTGAATGTATGATATGATTTGAGCCTCTCATCTCCTTTTCAAAGGCCCCTAGGATCAATGAACAATATCTCTGTTTTAACATTTTTGTTTACGTAATTTTTAATTTGTTCAAAGGCATCAGTGTTTTACTTAAATTCCGCAACTGCTGGGAGAGCTCTTTTTGGTGGCAAACATGTTGGGATGTGTAAAATGGTTAGCTGCAATGTATTCTGTAACATATTTCATTATATTAGATACAATTCCTAGTGGAACAGAAATGTTTACGTCACTGAGACAGTAGTAGATAAGTGGAATAGCTGGTCAGCAGAAGTGGTAGATGTTAATACAGTGACAGAATTTAAGCATGGTATAGGCATAAGGCTGTCTTGAACATAAGACAAGATGAAAGTCTAAATAATGACTGAGGTTTTTACAGTAGGAAAATTGGCAGACTAGTTGGACAGAATGGTTCTTATCTTCCATCAAATTGTATGTTTCTATGTCAGAATATAAATATGCACAAGAAAGCTATGTTTTATTGAGTGTGCTTGGTATTTGCACTTCATCCCAAAAGCTTGGATTAATAATACATGCCTGATCATTTTACCTTAATCTGATGTGTACAGCGGATTCACAAAATTCCAGAATGCTGTAATCAAATGTACAAAATGACTAGTAATTTTCAGACTATTAGAAGTATCCTCAAACTCAAGATAGCGAGTAAAATAAGAGTTTTACAGTTTAAAGACAGGCAGAACAGAAATAAACCCTCTGGTTTAGACTGGATACTTCACGAAGAGATCAAGCATACTTCAAGTTAGCCTTGGAAATCTGACATAATCATAAATTGTACAGCACACTAGCTGAAGGGCAGACTTAAAGTGCAAGCAGTTGGAGAGTACTGCACCTACAACATACATGCAATGGAATGCCAATCAGAGTACCCATCACTGCTGTCCAAACAATTAGAAGGGAAAAGAGCAACATTTTGTGTTCTGCAGCAGGAGCTAGTAATATATAAGTTCACAGTATACCATTATTCTTTTTACCATTTAAATTATATTTTAATAATGATACTAATTGCAGTTGCTTATAATATTGTAGTATAATCATGTTATTAACAAATTCACTGTTTTCTGAATTAGACTACATTCACATGGACTATTGGAATGTAGTAATAATGCTGGCACCATCTAATCACTCAAGATACTCCTCCTAGGGGTCACATCCAGCCCACGGGCTGCCACAGCCATGGTCTACTGGATTGCAGTTTGGGATATCATTGTATTAAAGGGATAGTAATTGTTAATTTTAAGTTGATTTAATATTGTAGACATTAAAAAAAGATTAACATCAATGTATGTCTTATCTCTCAAACCTTAATGGTTTGAGAGATATAACTTGCTAAAGTTACCTTTTCCTGGCTGTTTTACTCAAGTCTGTCATCTAGCTGACAGCTGCAGATTCCAGTCATTTGACCAGACAGAGGCTCTTCAGCAGAGCTGAAATCACGCTATTTAGAAATAAATACTTCATTGGAATGGTCTACAAAGTGTGCTTGCAAGCCAGGCACACTTTGTAGACCGTTTCAAATTAAGTATTTATCTTTAGATATCAATATATCGGTGCTGCTGAAGAGCCACATTTGGGCAAGCGACCAGAATCTGCTTCTGACAGCTTTACAGCTCGTAAAGCAGAAAGGGGAGGGACCAGAGAACTTTATTTTCCTATAGCTCTCAAACCACAATGGTTTGAGAGATACAAATAAGTGCAAGTACTCTTTTAATTGTATGTACCATATAGTTAATACTTTTTTCTGACATTACTATCCCTTTAACTCAAAAAATAACTACATGTATGTATGTATGTATGTATGTATATGTGTGTGTGTGTGTGTGTGTGTGTGTGTGTGTGTGTGTTGGGGGGGCACTTTAAACATTTTAACTTTAACTTTAATTAGACACTAAAGCAAGTTTCTGTAAGCAGCACAAAAACATGTTTTAATATGAATACATAGATGTAAAACAAAAAAAGACAGAGAGACATTCTCCCAGAAAGGGATAACTATATCTGTATGAATACACTGCTGCTAATTTCCTTAACAGTATGATTGGACTAGAAAGGCATCTTTCCTGTATAAGACTTATATCTATGTATATTTTGCATTGTATCTTCAGTTACCGGTATATAATAATCTCCACTGTAGCCAGTCTTTAGTTTACACCTCCTCACAATAGAGAATAACCATGAACAGTTTGAATAGTTCTTTGGATTTAATGGTCTTTTTCATATTCTTTACGGAAAGTGACAAAGGACTACAAAATAGAGCAAATAAATAAGAAAACAACAACAGAATATAGATATATCTGACCGGTGTATGAAGGACACCTTCCTAAGTAAGTAATCCTGTAGAAAAATTAAGAGATATTCCTAGTGTATTGTTCTTAAAAGTATGAATTAGTTGGCACTTTGAATACAACCCCCCAATGGTTCTACAATTAGTTTTCTGTTTTATGAGAGTGGTTTCTGAAAACTATACTCACTTGTACCATTTGGCTGTTTCATTCAATACTTCAGCAAACCGAAATGGAAGTATGGCCTTATGTGATGAAAAGCACGCAACCACAGACTGGATAAACCAGTATGCAATACAATACACTATCTGTGTCAGCTTCAGCAGCAGGCGTGCCTCTTGGAGTAAATACCTGCTGTTTCTTTGTCTCTTTTTGTGGATTATTGATCTACTTTTCTTTGAGGGAAATAATTACTACAGTGGTTTATAAAGGAAAAAGAATGCAAGATATAAGGTCTGGTTTGTTTTTCCTTTCGAGAAACGAGAGAGTGGAGAAAGCACCACATTTGAATTTACAAAATTCCTATACCTCTGTCACCAGATCCAATATTAAGTGCTTATGTCTTAAATGAAATATGTTTTGGTGTCATAGAAGCTATAACCTTTCTGCTGTCACCAGACCTACTCTGCGTATATAGAGTGATGTACAGCTAGGGTTTTGTAGCAGTCTGGCATGTGTAAAATGTTAACGCAAATAAATCCTTGAGGACAAAAGTATTATGCAACATATTGCAAAGTAATGCATTGAACACCTCTCTGCCCTGAAAGCACCGAGACAGTGATTCCTAAACTACTGGATGTGAGGTGCTTGCTGGAGGTCATGAGGTTATTTTTACCTACAAACATTACAATATACATATTGTGAATATTCAGTTGTGGTTGGAAGAAGAACCGTTGTGAACTACACAGTCTGCTCTTGATACATGTATGCATGGCAGGGAGCCTCTCTCTCTCTCTCTATGTGTGTGTATATATATATATATATATATATATATATATATATATATATATATATATATGTACTAGTGTAAAGGCCCGTGTACACGAGCCAAGCATTCGGGCAGTCTCTACTGCCATGACAAACATACATCTGACCTTTTATATATATATATATATATATATATATATATATATATATATGTGTGTTTGTAAAAATGACTGCAGCAAAGAAAAACATGTATAATGCATTGGTTTCCTCAATATATTACAAAATATAAGACACAGTAAACCCAGAATTTAACACAAAATGGACAGTGTGTTGTATCCAAATGTCATTGCAGGTAGATGAGCATAGTCTTGTAACTCTCCTTAGACTGAGTTGTAGTCCAGCAGCAACTGAAAGTAGGTCTCAAGCCCCCCCCCCACATGGTCATATAATGTCAGCAAAATTCTAAATATTGGGACACTAACATTTTCTGTCTCCCTGATCTCATGGGGGCCAAAATTAAATAAGGGGTGCAACTGTACAAGTGTACTTTTTCTATGTTTCAATAACAAATACTTATGAATCTAAATATGGTATTAACACACCCAAATTCATGTTTTTGTGCATAGGTCTGCTTTCAAGACACAAAATAATGAGAAATATACCATGTGGGAGATTTACTAAGAGGTGATAAGAGGCCTGGTGGTGATATGGTGGCATAGTCTCGATGGCATATCATCAGCACGCACTAATGTGTCTTTGTCATCATATCCCTATGAATCAACCACCAATCTGACACAATTTGTTGATGTTGCTTTGAATCTGCCATGCCTTCAACAGGTTTCCTGCTTGTTTGACAATGGCTCACTTGCATATGGCAGTGCAGACTGAGCCATTGTCATATTCATGTGGGCGTGTTTACTTTTGCCTCATGTACTGAGTTCTGATAGCAGCCTTTGCTGTTGGAGTTCACAGTTCCAACATCTCTTATGGAGGTTGGAGATGTTGGGATTTCCCTGTAGCTCACTATGAAGACAGAAGACAGTATGCTGTCTCTGCTAAAATGCAAAGAAAGCAGCTGATTTCTAGTAACCGTTTTAATGGCATAGGGATGTGCATTGCATACCGCTGTGGCACTGAAAGGAGCAAACATTTGTGTAAAAATATGTTTATTTCACAGGGCCACAATAAATATACAGAATGCACTTTACTTCTGGGCATCTTATTATTGTACTGAAATCTGTTCCGTTTACTAGAATTACATCTCAAAACTGAAGTGATTTACAAGGTCTTTCAACTACATTTCCTTTAACATATGATGAAGGATAACACAGATCAAACTTTTCCTCCCACTGCATTTTGGCTAATTTAGTCCACTCTCTCACAGTAAACATATAATGAAATCAAATTCTTTAGCTCCCATTAATGGAGAGTTATCATTAATTAAAGGAGACATGACACCTCATATGGTGAGTAGATGCTTCTCCAAGCTGCCCCACTGCCTGGTCAATTGAGTGGTTGTGAGTGCATCCAGTGGTACAGTTTAAGGAAGCATCCATTTACATTCTCTTACCAAACTGCTAGCAATGTATAAGAGAGGGCATCCCTTCCACATTGCCAGCAGTTTGAAAGGATGATATTCTAATGAGATAATTCAACCCCCTCCCGTTACACTTCTAATTCTTAGTGCATATGTTGATGTACATCTCTATTGCCAAGGCAATGTGTTTGCCACGCTTTTCCAGACACACATGGCCATAACATTGACCCTTAGTGCATCTTCCCCAATGTAATCTTACATGGTAAATATTCTCTAAAACAAAACAAATTCCAGTTTCATAGACTGGTCATTTGCATTTCTATCCCAAGTCTTCCTTGCTATGAAAGGTCCAGATAATTGGACTTTAATTATATTTTTTATTTCATATTTTCACTTTTTCAAAAGTATGCAAACTGCTAAAAACCATGGTACCCTATTAGTATGGTATGGCAGGGACACTAAACGAGGGCATAAGATAAGATGAGAAAGGCATAAATAACCTGACATAAGTTCACATAATATGGCCCACATTTTAAGGAGGGGTCTTTTCTCTTTCAGTGTTGGGTATATGTCTCTCTAAGACTGTTCCCAGTAAATATGCACTAAGCTGTAATGGCGAATGACTGCCGAATCCCATGCTATTAGTAATTTCTGGAGTACCATAATTTCTAATGAGGGCATTTTGGTACTCATAGAAGCAGGAGTGGGAGAAAGGGTCCCCACCATCCCTAAACAAATTTCATTTTATGTATATTTGACTTTGCCAGGTGATCAAGTGATCACCTGCTATACAGACAATCTTAGGTACCCTTGTTGGAAAGGGCAGACTGTTCCCTTTTCAATGAGGGTAGTGTAGTTAGTAGATGGGGAGCTGAGGTATGGACTCTAAAATGACCCCACCCCACTCCTAACATACATTATATAAACACACACTCATCCAGATGCCCTCTCAGTACTACAGTCTATGGGACAGATCAGAAATGAGGTGAGTATCAACACTATTTCATGAGAATCACTGAAGGGTGCTTGGAGTACCTATTAAGTTTGTGTTAACAGAACATTTTTGAAGCAAATTTCAGTGTTTATTTTACTTGAAATTCCAGAAATTGTTAACGTACTTCTTTCCATTGAATCAGTGCAATGGAGCTGGTAGGTAAAGAATTTGTGTAATGCATATTGTTATATAACAAAACAATCTAGTGGAATGTGTCTATGATAGATGAGATCCCATTCTTACACCAACATATATCACTCTCATCTTATTTATTTTCTATTGAAACATCTTGTATTGATACACTATCTGTCATCCTGAGTATACTACAGTTATATGTCATCACTGCTAGACCTGATCTACCAGAGAGTCTAAGGCAGCAGTGGGCAACATGAGGCTTTCCAGCTGCTGCTAGAATACAACTCCCATTATTTCAGGAAAGTCAACAGCTGGCAGGGAATGATAGGTATTGTAGTCCGGCAGCATCTGCAGGGCCCAATATTGCCCATTACTAACCTAAGGAATACACAGTTCAAGGGCAAAGGTCATGAAGATAGTGTACATTTGGTAGGTTTGCTCTTCTGGTAGCAAATAAGCAATTGTTGCATTGTTAGCCCAGTGGATCAGAGGGAGAGCCAAAGGAGGATCAGAAAAGTGACTCCTGGTATATTGTGTCTCATACCACAAAAGGGATTGAACTACAAGATCTGAAGTCTCACAGTCCAATTCACATGGGGCCTCAGCTCAGTTATATAACCTAAACCATATCAGTATATGGACCTTTAGACTACAGGCTTCCTTGTATCCAGCCTACCAGTCAGCCAAGGGGGTCAGTATTCTAGCAGCCCACTTGCCCCCAATGGCTGACAGAAGCATTTGTTTCGCTGTCCCAGGCTTTTTAATAAATTTGTTCCCATAGGTTCCGACTTATATGCAATAACATATATATTGCACTTTAAAAAAAAAACAACAAAGAGGTAGTTGCAGCACTGAAGCCATTGTTACTGCATAGATTAATAATGCATATCATAGAAGCTCCATGTAGAACATTTGGATACCAATGGTCAGTGATAAGTGACCAGTCAAGAAGTAGGTTAAAAGGGCATGAGACAGAGCAAGCTGTGACATTCCTTTAAAATAAATTAGTCAGCCTCCCATGGAATTGGTGTCTTGGAACAATATACGACAAACATTTTCTAACTGTGTCTCCTTATTTATATACAAGTGGTAATGCAGAAGTGTACACAACAAAGAAAATGGAGGGAGTACTCTCACATTATGCCATTGAAATGCCTCACTACTTGTGACTAATGTAAAGATATGCTAAGTTAAGCACAGTGAGTAAAATATAACACATTAACATAGCTAGAGAGGCTCACAGGCCATACCCCTGGAAACAAAAGGACCAAGAGAGCCATTCTGCCTGCAAAGTCTATTAATAAGGGCTACTTTAATCCACTTAGTGAGAAGGGCTTTTTTTCACTAGATGACAAGAGGAATTTTGGACTATTTAATATGTAACTGTTCAACTATTAATTAATTTGATTTAAAAAAAAGAGGAAAAAAATGAAAAAAAACACAACATTATGTCATGATCTGTACACTCTTAGTATATCTGAAAAAAAAAAAAAACAAAGTATTTGGGATTTCAATGTATTTTTTCAAATTACAAGGCAAATATTACGTGATGAACACCAGTGTTTCAAAGCTGTGTTTTCAAAATGTGGCATGTGAGGATCATAGCACAGCTGACATGTCAGGAACGAAAAATGTCCCACAACAGTATATGTTTCTGAAAAATAGCCAACATAGCGTAATTTGTCAGTAGAATTTTGGAACTTTTCATGCAGCTATTTGTCCAGAATTCTGCACCAAAATTGTGGTAATATTTTGAGTTTTATGTTGTTTCTGTTTTTGCATTTTCCACACATATTTCAAAGTAGCTGTGGATCTCAAACACAGGATAGTTACAGATGAGGATGGCAATGCCCAATATGCATAGGTTTGTCAGGGTTTAAGGTAGTTACGGGCCCCAATTTGGAACATATGCATTTCCATTTTCACAGCTTAGCTTGCTTAACTAGTGCCATTTCTCATTTGGGGTTGTTTAGCAGTATTCCACTTTACAATTTAGTCCCAAAAAGTGTATGTTTTTGTAAAGTAGACAACCCAGGGTTTCCTTGTAGTTGTATTTTGACACTTTTCATGCAGAGACTGTACCACCAATCCCTCCCAAAACCTGCAGTAAAAACAAAAATCAACATTCTTCATACTTATATTTCAATGTTGCTGTAGATTTCAAGCACAGGATAGTTGTAGATTTTAAAAAAATGCATTCATTAGTGTTCAGCTACTGCTCAGAGGTGTAAATAGAAGCCACCGGGTCCTGGTGCAAGAATTGCCATGGGCCCCCCCAACCACATTGGCCCCCTTCAACTACATTGGCCACCTCCATATTGCCCCTTCCACATTGCCCCTTTCACAATGCCCCCATCTCCACATTGCCCCTTCCACAATGCCCCTCATTCTCCACAGTGCCCCTTCATCTCCACAATGCCCCTCATTCTCCATATTGCCCCTTCCACAATGCCCCTTCCACATTGCCCCTTCAACAATGCCTCAATCACAATGCCCCTCTTTCTCCACAATGCCCCCATCACAATGCCCCTCATTCTCCACAATGCCCATTCCAGATTGCCCCTCAATCTCCACATTGCCCCTTCCACAATGCTCCCATCACAATGCCCCTCTTTCTCCACATTGCCCCTTCCACAATGCCCCCATCTCCACATTGCCCCTCAATCTCCATAATGCCCCTTCCACAATGCCCCTCATTCTCCACAATGCCCTCATCACAATGCCCCTCATTCTCCACAATGCCCCTTCCATAGTGCCCCTCATTCTCCACAATGCTCCTACTGACCGCCCCTCCTCCTACTTCGATTCCCTGGTGGTCTAGCGGTGTGTGAGATGACAGATCTATGCCTCATTCGGCACAGACCTCTGTCTGGAACGCAAGCTCTGCATTACTAGAGTGCCAGCCGCCGGGAGATCAGCTGTGCTGCGTGCTCGTGGTGAGGGGGTCGCAGGGGGCGGCCGGGCCCCTGAGAGTGACGGGCCCGGTCGCAGGTGTGACCCCTGCGACCCCTATTGTTACTCCACTGCTACTGCTTCTGGGTACAACAATGCCCCATTTACATAGGTTTGCCAGGGTTTTGGGAGCTACTGGTTCAATTTTAGGACAGACATGGAATTTTCACAGCATGCCATGACTCATTTGGGGCTGTGTACCAATACTACACTTTACAATCCCCCCCCCCCCACAAAGTTTATATTTTTGAAAAGTAGACAACCCAGGGTTTCATTCTAGGTACAATGTAACACTTTTCATGCAGCCACTTTACCACAAATCCCCCCCAACACCTGCAGTGTTTTTCACACATTTTTCAAAGTTGCTGTGGATTTCAAGTGCAAGACATTTGTAGATTTTAAAAAAATCCATTGATTAGTGTTCAGCTACATCTTTTGAGTACAGCATTGCCCTATATGCATACGTTTGTCAGGATTTGGGGGAACTACTGCACACAATTTGGAACATGCAAATTTCCATTTTCAGCCATGGAATTTCCACAGCTCGCTTAACTGGTACAATGTCTCATTTTGGGGCTGTTCAGCAGTGCTCTCCCCAAAAGTGTATATTTTTGAAAAGTGTACAACCCAGGGTTTCATTTTAGGTGCATATTGACAGTTTTTACACAGCCAGTTTACCATTAACCCCTGCCAACAGCTGCAGTAAGAAAAAAAATATGAGTTTTTTTACACATATTTCAATGTTGCTGTGAATTTCAAACAACAGGAAGTGTGGAGATTTTAGAAAAATGCATTGATTAGTATTCAGCTATATCTTCTGAGTACTGCATTGCACCATATGCATAGGTTTGTCAGGGTTTTGGGGAGCTACTGGGCCATTTTCAGACATGGAATTTGCTTCCTATTATATTTTTCATAGTGTTAGATCTAAGGAGAGATGTATTTTTTTCCTGTTTTTTTGTTTGTTTGTTTGTTTGTTTTTTTAAGAAGGGTAAAAAAGAAAGGAAAAAAATATATTTCTGGGGGAAAAAAGTAGACACATAATGAAATGGTAGCTGTTAAATCTCTTCGGTCTTGTAGCTGTGTTATATTACTTAACCCCTTTGCATCCGGTAATGTACCGGGACTGTCACGCTGGTCCGGCACTTAAGGACCAGTGATGGTCCTGGCACGTCATGTACTTTTACTCACCACGCTCCTGCAGGAGCGCAGTGAGTAATAACAGGGACTGAAGTTGATTGCTCCAAGACCGGAGCAATCTCTTTCAGTCTCTTGTTCGGTGTGCCGGCACACGTGATCAGTCACGTGGGGCGGCAAGCCGAAATTCCCTATCTGGTTCTTAAAGTACCACACACCCCAGGACCGCTGTTCCTTAAGGGGTTAAAACAGTTTCCAATGCAGAGGTGGGAAGAGCTATCAGGACAGTAAAATGTAGTTTCTGTCCTTTTCCCAGTGCCAAACATACTCCACCTTTTTAGGGGGGTTGTTTTTTGGGAGTAGGGGAAATTTTGAAAGGAAAGTGTGCTGGGCCAGTTCTCAGTTCTCTAGATAATGCTGCAATACCAGATGCCTGATGACATGAAAAACTCATAATTAACTGGAGCTGGTACTGTAAAAATGTGCATTTGGGAGTGGGGTTTGCCATTTTAAAAAGTAAATATTAATTGTGAATAGTGATTTGCATAATATAAATTGCCACCTTTTTATTACCAGGCCTTACTTTTACTCATAAAGAGGTAAGGCTGCATCAGCTGGTCTGCTAAATCCAACCTTCCCATGTTCCTGTTGTAGTCCTTGATACAGTGTGGTTTTCTAAGCACCTGAGCTTTGCCATGGACAGAGAGGATTGCTAACAGCTCCTCTTGGTACAAAGCTGAGTAACCCACCCCATTTCAACATGGTACCTGTAATTATTCTGGGAAAATCTTTGCAGTCTTTTCTGACTGTGACACAGGCCACTGTGTCCATACAAAAAGTAACAAAAGTTGTCTGGTGTAAAAAATGATCAATGTATAAATGATATCCTTTATTTAGTAAGGGGTTCATATGATCCCTAACTAACTTTCCACTGGTTCCAAGACATTTTGGGCAACCAAGCAAATCAAGGTGGCTGTCCTTGCCCTCATATACTCAGAAAGAATAAGTATATCTACAGCTTGTAATCTGGAGCACTTAGAGGGGATATACTGTTTGAATCCCCATCTTCCCTTCCCTTTCATGAGGGATTTGTCAATGCAGATATTTTTCCGGGGTGTGTATATATCTACAGATTTGGCCTGTAAGTAAATTATTAGGGGCACATTTTATACAGCCTGTCATACTCTGGACATTCTTTTGGAAGGCACCGGTTGTCATTAAAATGCATGAAGATCAGGAGCACTTCATATCTATCCCTGGCCATAGTTTAGGGGAAAATAGGGGTAGCACAGAAGGGATTTGTGCTTCAATATAACCTAATCCCAGGTTTTTTAATTATCCCTAGTCATTGTTGGGGCCAATAATTTCTTAAACTCCTCAAGATATTTGGCTGCATACTTTTGGAAGACAATTCCCCCAAAATATCTCCCCCAAAAAATAAATTAAAAAAATTGGACGGGGTAAATTCATTAACCCACTGTAATTCATGGGTTGGCTGTGAACGCAAGAATTTCAGGACAAAAGCCAGCTGATGGTACTCATTCCATAGGGTCAGGAAGTGGGTAGTAATTGGGGTAGTACGGCCCTTTAACAGAGGTCCTAGCATGGTCACTAGATGCATCACTAGAGGTATCACTAAAATGGGCTACATAAAAATGTTAGGTGGATTCAGTGGCTTTAGAATCTGACACCAAAATGGCATATGCCTCTTCAGCAGTGTACATTCGCTGCATTACTAAGTATGTACCTACCCACCCTAATCAAATGCATGCCTAATTTCTACTAAATAACAACTCACCCACCCACACTTACTTACCTATTTAACTTAAGTACATAAGTATTTTTTTAATTAATAATCTACCTAAAGCATAATTCTACTTAATTCCAAATATTACTATATAGATAATTGGCTTTTATTACTGAACCTAAATCTAACATTAACCCTAAACCTTACCCCAACCCACGTCAAAGCTATTCTATATAATACCTAGTCATACCAACTATATTTATAAAAATATTAATGAATGATATAGTTTTAATTAATTAATTAATTAAAAAAAAAGGGGGGGGGGTGCACTACAAATCAGCAAATGATAATATGCTATACTTGATCACTGTATAGTAAAGTAAGCAGCAGGCAAAATTTATTTTTTTTTAACACTGTAACACAATTTAATACAATGTATCTGCTTCCAAAGCACAAAGTAGCTGCTTCTCTGTGTCTCTTTTCCTCACAATCCATGTGTGGAGGAGGGAGACAGAGAGAAGTGATAGAGGAAATGTTACAAATAGTGTTGAGCGAGCATGCTCGGCCGATGCTCGGATCGGCTCGAGCATCGCTCTGCTCGGCACATGGCGGTACTCGTACGAGTACCGCATGTGCTCGCCCGCCATGTTCGGGTCTCCTCCCCGCACGTTTTGCGGCTGCTGCGCAGCCAATAAACGTGCAGGGAGGCTCTGACATCGGTGTAATGCCAGCAGCCATGTTGGCTGCTGGCATTACACTGATTGGCTGGCCAGAACCCGTGGTCAGGTGCTGTATAGCACCTGACCAGCGAGTTCGGCTCAGTCTGAGCCAGGGAGAGCTGAGGATAGGAAGGGAAAGGCAGTGTAGGGAGGAAAAAAACAAAAATTGTGAAAAAAAAAGAACCAAAAGTCCTTTTTAGGACTACTGTGTGTGGGGGCAGCGGGTTATTTGGTGTGGGGGGAAAAAAACAAAAAAAAAAAAAAATATATATATATATTCTGTTTAGTGTGCAAAGTTGCAGATTAGAGCACATTCTGTTTAGTGTGCACAGTTGCAGATTAGAGCACATTCTGTTTAGTGTGCAAAGTTGCAGATTAGAGCACATTCTGTTTAGTGTGCAAAGTTGCAGATTAGAGCACATTCTGTTTAGTGTGCAAAGTTGCAGATTAGAGCACATTCTGTTAAGTCTTCAAACTAAAATATCAAAGTCACGTATTCCATTCAGTGTGTGTCGCCGCAGTTTAGCAGCACATTCTGAGTACTGTGCAGAGTTGCAGAATAGGAAGAAATACTGTTAAGTCTTCAAACTAAAATATCAAAGTCACATATTCCATTCAGTGTGCTTCGCCGCAGTTTAGCAGCACATTCTGTGTACTGTGCAGAGTTGCAGAATAGGAAGAAATACTGTTAAGTCTTCAAACTCAAATATCAAAGTCACATATTCCATTCAGTGTGCTTCGCCGCAGTTTAGCAGCACATTCTGTGTACTGTGCAGAGTTGCAGAATAGGAAGAAATACTGTTAAGTCTTCAAACTAAAATATCAAAGTCACATATTCCATTCAGTGTGCTTCGCCGCAGTGTAGCAGCACATTCTGTGTACTGTGCAGAGTTGCAGAATAGGAAGAAATACTGTTAAGTCTTCAAACTCAAATATCAAAGTCACATATTCCATTCAGTGTGCTTCGCCGCAGTTTAGCAGCACATTCTGTGTACTGTGCAGAGTTGCAGAATAGGAAGAAATACTGTTAAGTCTTCAAACTAAAATATCAAAGTCACATATTCCATTCAGTGTGCTTCGCCGCAGTGTAGCAGCACATTCTGTGTACTGTGCAGAGTTGCAGAATAGGAAGAAATACTGTTAAGTCTTCAAACTAAAATATCAAAGTCACATATTCCATTCAGTGTCTTTCACCGCCGTTTAACAGCCTATTCTGTGTACTCTGCAGAGTTGCAGAATTATAAGAAATACTGTTAAGTTTTCAAACTCAAATATTAAAGTCACATATTCCATTCAGTGTCTTTCACCGCCGTTTAACAGCCTATTCTGTGTACTCTGTACAGTTGCAGAATTATAAGAAATACTGTTAAGTTTTCAAACTCAAATATTAAAGTCACATATTCCATTCAGTGTCTTTCACCGCCGTTTAACAGCCTATTCTGTGTACTCTGTACAGTTCCAGAATTATAAGAAATACTGTTAAGTTTTCAAACTCAAATATTAAAGTCACATATTCCATTCAGTGTGTTTCAACGCCGTTTAACAGCCTATTCTGTGTACTCTGCAGAGTTGCAGAATAGTAAGAAATACTGTTAAGTTTTCAAACTCAAATATTAAAGTCACATATTCCATTCAGTGTGTTTCAACGCCGTTTAACAGCCTATTCTGTGTACTCTGCAGAGTTGCAGAATAGTAAGAAATACTGTTAATTTTTCAAACTCAAATATCAAAGTCACATATTCCATTCAGTGTCTTTCACCGCCGTTTAACAGCCTATTCTGTGTACTCTGCAGAGTTGCAGAATTATAAGAAATACTGTTAAGTTTTCAAACTCAAATATTAAAGTCACATATTCCATTCAGTGTGTTTCAACGCCGTTTAACAGCCTATTCTGTGTACTCTGTACAGTTCCAGAATTATAAGAAATACTGTTAAGTTTTCAAACTCAAATATTAAAGTCACATATTCCATTCAGTGTGTTTCAACGCCGTTTAACAGCCTATTCTGTGTACTCTGCAGAGTTGCAGAATAGTAAGAAATACTGTTAATTTTTCAAACTCAAATATCAAAGTCACATATTCCATTCAGTGTCTTTCACCGCCGTTTAACAGCCTATTCTGTGTACTCTGCAGAGTTGCAGAATAGTAAGAAATACTGTTAAGTTTTCAAACTCAAATATTAAAGTCACATATTCCATTCAGTGTCTTTCACCGCCGTTTAACAGCCTATTCTGTGTACTCTGCAGAGTTGCAGAATAGTAAGAAATACTGTTAATTTTTCAAACTCAAATATTAAAGTCACTTATTCCATTCAGTGTGTGTCACCGCAGCTTAGCAGCCTATTCTGTGTACTCTGCAGAGTTGCAGAATAGTAAGAAATACTGTTAATTTTTCAAACTCAAATATTAAAGTCACTTATTCCATTCAGTGTGTGTCACCGCAGTTTAGCAGCCTATTCTGTGTACTCTGCAGAGTTGCAGAATAGTAAGAAATACTGTTAAGTTTTCAAACTCATATATATTAAAGTCATATATATCGTGTAAGATGAAGAAGGCGGGTAAAAAGGGACGGGGAAGTGGACGTGATCCTGAAAGTTCAGGGCGCGGGTCAGGACGCGGAGAAACTGTGCCTGGTGCCAGAGCACAAGAAAGAAAGACATCCACCATACCTAGCTTCATGTCTGATTTCACAGGGCGTCGCAGGACATCACTCTCTAGGTCCGACCAGTGCGAACAGGTGGTCGGTTGGATGACAGCTGATACTGCTTCCAGTCGGTTAAGCACCACCCTGTCTTCCACCAAGTCCACTCTCAGTAGCCAAGAGTCTGGTCAACATAATCCTCACTCTGATCATCCTTCCTCCCACCATACACGGTCTGGTCAAAGAAGTGATCCCACACTGGGATATAGTGATGAGCTCGTCTCATCACCAATCCTTCATTTGACCCTCTCTCCAAGCACGCTTGCAGAGGAACATGACATCTTGTGCCCTGATTCACAACCTCTAGAGGCTACCCAATCACAAGAAGATGACAGATGTGAACGGCATTTAAGGTCAAAGGAAGTAGTGGATGATGATGATGATGATGAGACACAGTTGCCATTAAATCAACCACTATTTCCTTCTCAAGACCTTGTTGAGGAGAATGTTATACAGTTGTCAATGACTGAGTATGTGGTGGGATCAAGACATGAGGAGGATGATCAGAGTGAGGAAGTGGAGGAGGACTTGGTGGACGATGAGGTGACTGACCCCACCTGGGAAGGTGTAGAGCCGAGCGATGACAGCAGTCCTGAGGGTGAGCCATCTGCAGCACCGCAACAGGCTGGAAGAGGCAGTGGTGTGGCTACAGAAAGAAGGCGGACCGCACCAAACCGGCCCGCAAATGTTCCACGGAGCACCCCCTTGCGTAAATCTACCTTGCCAAGGGGTAGGTGTTCCGCGGTATGGCGTTTTTTTAAGGAAAGTGCGGACGACAAAAGATTTGTAGTTTGCAACCTGTGCCACACCAGAATGAGCCGAGGCATGAACACTAGAAACCTCACCACCACCAGCATGATCCGACACATGGCATCCAAGCACCGTAGTAAGTGGGAGGAACGCCTGGATCGCCCATCTGTGTCTGCAGGCCACACCACTGCCTCCTCTTCCCCTGTTTTCGGTGCCGGCCAATCGCCTGTCGAAGGCGCAGGCCCGCATACCTCCCGCCCTGCACCTGTAGCATCTGAAGCACCATCAGCGACCACATCCACTTCCCTGTCCCAGCACAGCGTCCAAATGTCGTTACCCCAGGCATTTGAGCGCAAGAGAAAATACCCAGCCACCCACCCACAGGCCATAGCACTAAGCTCACACCTTTCAAAATTACTGGCCATCGAAATGCTGCCATTTAGGCTTGTGGACACTGAGTCCTTCCGCAGCCTGATGGCAGCAGCTGTCCCTCGGTACGCGGTCCCCAGCCGTCACTACTTTTCCCGGTGTGCCATCCCCGCATTACACCACCATGTGTCCCGTAACATCACCCGTGCCCTGACCAACGCAGTTACTGGGAAGGTCCACTTAACGACTGACACATGGACAAGTGCTTGTGGCCAGGGACGCTACATTTCCCTGACGGCACACTGGGTGAATGTCGTGGAGGCTGGGAGCGACTCGGACCCTGGGATGGCACGGGTGCTACCCACGCCGAGGATTGCGGGCCCTACCTCCATCAGGGTTTCCACCAGCACCTACGTTATTGGCTCCTCCTCCTCCGTTTCCACCTCCGAATTCTCTACACACACCGCCACTCCCCCATCAGCCAGTAGCTGGAAGCAGTGTAGCACTGCAGTGGGGAAGCGTCAACAGGCCGTGCTGAAGCTGATCTGCCTTGGGGACAAACAGCACACGGCCTCAGAGCTGTTGCAGGGGATTAGTCACCAGACCGAGCAGTGGCTCTCGCCACTCAACCTGCAAGCAGGCATGGTTGTGTGTGATAATGGGCGTAACTTGGTGGCGGCTTTGGAGCTCGGCAAGCTCACACACGTACCATGCCTAGCGCATGTATTTAATTTAGTGGTGCAGCGATTTCTAAAAACCTACCCCAATGTGCATGATCTCTTGACCAAGGTGCGCCGCGTGTGTGCACATTTCCGTAAGTCATCTACAGCTTCGGCCGGCCTGTTGAAGCTGCAGCAGCGCTTACAATTGCCAGCTCACCGGCTGCTGTGTGACGTGAGCACGCGCTGGAACTCCACCTTCCACATGTTGGCCCGGCTTTGTGAGCAGCAGAGGGCAGTAGTGGAGTACCAGCTGTTACACGGTCGTCGCCTCTCCGTTCAACTTCCTGTAATCAGAAGTGAGGAGTGGGAATGGATGTCAGACCTCTGCGAGGTTTTACGCAATTTTGAGGAATCGACACAGATGGTGAGCGGCGATAACGCTATTATCAGTGTAACCATCCCACTTCTGTGTCTACTGAAACGCTCGCTGCTCACAATTAAAACCGACGCTTTGCATGTGGAAGAGGTGGAAATGGGGGAGGAAGAGCTTACACAAGGTTATAGCCAGAGCACCCTCACTTCGTCTTCTCAGCGACAATTGGAGGAGGCGGAGGAGGAGGAGGAGGAGGAGGAGGAGGAGGAAGACACGGTTGCCTCCGCTACAGAGGGTAGCCATGGAACTTTAGTTCCATCTCTTCAGCGTGGGTGGGCAGAAGAGGAGGAAGAGGATGAGGATATTGAGAGTCAGCCTCCTGGTGAGGACAGCGAAATCTTGACTGTTGGTACTCTGGCACACATGGCTGACTTTATGTTAGGCTGCCTTTCCCGTGACCCACGCGTTGTACGCATTTTAGACAACACGGATTACTGGGTGTTCACCCTTCTGGACCCCCGCTACAAAGAGAATTTCTCATCTCTCATTCCTCCGGTGGAGAGGACAAGCAAAATGGTGCAATACCAGAAGGTTCTTGTTGAAAAATTGCTCCAAAATTTTCCATCTGACAACGCTGGCGGCAGAGTACGTGCTACCTTGGCCAACCGAGAAGGGGAGAAAAGGGGAGCACACAGCAGTTCCGACAAAGGCAGGGCAACACTCTCCAAGGCGTGGGACACCTTCATGACACCCCGCCAGCACCCTCACCCTGATGCGCAGCCTAGTGTCACAAGGAGGGAAAAGTTTTGGAAGATGGTGAAGGAGTACGTAGCAGACCGTGTCAGCGTCCTCAATGATCCCTCTGTGCCTTACAACTACTGGGTGTCCAAGCTGGACACGTGGTATGAACTGGCACTCTACGCCTTGGAGGTGCTGGCCTGCCCTGCCGCCAGCGTTCTGTCTGAGCGGGTATTTAGTGCTGCTGGTGGCATCATAACAGATAAGCGTATCCGCCTTTCCACCGACAATGCTGATAGGTTGACACTTATAAAAATGAACAAGGCCTGGATTTCCCCTGACTTCTCCACTCCACTGGAGGAAAGCCCCGGGGGAACATAAACTCACTTTATATATGTTATTTACAATGATGGGAATACTCTGTATTCCCATTCACCCCTTCCACCCCAAAAACGGGTATATGGTTGACTCTTAATGTTCTCATCCTCCTCCTCCTCTTCCATATGCCCTGGGATATAATTTTTATATAGGGCCAGCTCACCAGCGTGCCCTGGGATATAATTTTTATATAGGGCCAGCTCACCAGCGGGCCCTGTGATATAATTTTTATATAGGGCCAGCTCACCAGCGGGCCCTGTTTGCCAATTTTTATATAGGTCAGCTCACCAGCGGGCCTTCTCATATAATGTTTTATTGGGTCAGCTCTCTAGCGGGCCCTCTCATATAATGTTTTATAGCGTCAGCTCACTAGCGGGCCTTCGCATATAATGTTTAGGATGGTCAGCTCTGCAGCAGACCCTCACCCATAATGTTTTAGATGGTCAGCTCAGCGCACGTTTCCCTCTTAATCATGGCCTCAGTTCTGAAAATCAAGGAAATTTTTGGGAGAATTTGCCTCTGCGCACGTTTCCCTCTTAATCATGGCCTCAGTTCTGAAAATCAAGGAAATGTTTGGGATAATTTGCCTCTGCGCACGTTTCCCTCTTAATCATGGCCTCACTTCAGAAAATCGATGAAATTTTTGGGAGAATTTGCAGATGATATACAAGTAAATATACAGCAAATACTGTTTGGTAACAATTTTTCGCCTAAAGTCGTTTTTATTTTCCTTTTTGTGTGTTTTACGGTCAGTCTGTAAAAATGGCGTACTACGGGCGAAAGATCGTTCCCAGCAGCGATGTTGGAGTCCAAGGTGCATCCAGACATCCTCCCTATGCTGTCCCTGAACCATTTCTGTAGTGTTTCCATCTTTTTCTGCCCTTTTCCTATGGACCAGGCACCCTCCCCTCATCAGAGCAGGGGGTGCCTGGTGTAATGCTCGAGTCCTCCCATTGACTTCAATGGGGCTCGGGTGCTCGGCCGAGCACTCGAGCCTCAGGGGGTGCTCGGTCAGAGCACCCGAACATCCGAGCATTGGGGTGCTCGCTCATCACTAGTTACAAACATTGCCTCTGTCATATGGCTCCTAACAAAGCAGATAAAGTGGCTGCTTTGGGGCTTACTTGGTCAGAGGGCTCCACGGCACTTACACAGTAAACAAAATTAGATGGCAATATTTTATTAGAAATACAGACAAAGGGGGGGGGTCCCATGTGAACATTTCATTTAAGGCCCCCCAAAACCTAGAGCCATCCCTACAAGTGACTAGCTGTTTCTGTGAATCACATGTGCTTAAGGTACACACATGGGATCCTCTTTGATCCCATCATGCCTTATTGCCGTGCCAGGACCGTTATCTGTCCTTAAAGGACGGGAATGTGTGATGTCCTGGCAGGGCAGTCATGAGGATGGGGTTAAGGGCAGTGTCAACATGAAAATCCCAGGTGATTTAAAAGGTACCTTTAACCCGTTTAATACTAGAGAAGTCTCCAGTGCTAGACATTTTTAGAATTCAAGTGGTTAAAAGCTCCATTTAAATCAACAGGAATTTGGGAAATTTATGTCTCCTGAGGTGTAGTTGGTTTGATCCAGAATTGATCCTATTCACTTTGTGAGTAAGGCACTTATGAACATAGTCAATTAGCTACATAGATGTAAAACTAGATCAAACCTTCAAGTCCAAACAGAGGCATAACTAGAAGTCATGGGGCCATGGTGCAAAAATTGTCATGGGCCCCCCAGCCTCATTGCCCCCCAATGTCCTTTCTCCGCCTCCACATTGCCCTCAATGTTGTTTCTCCACCTCCACATTGTCCCCACATGTCCTTTCTCCACCTCCACATTGCCCCCACATGTCCTTTCTCTGCCTCCACATTGCCCTCACATGTCCTTTCTCCGCCTCCACATTTCCCCCCAATGTCATTTCTCCACCTCCACATTGTCCCCCAATGTCCTTTCTCCACCTCCACAATGCCCCCAATGTACTTTCTCTGCCTCCACATTGCCCCCAATGTCCTTTCTCCACCTCCACATTGCCTCCTATGTTGCACAGTGTCCATCTCCTACCTCCCTGGTGGTCTAGCGGCATGGCAGGAGAAGCACAGACCTCTGTTAGTAACTTGGAGCTCCCACATGGTCCTCTCTGTAGTAATGCAGAGTGCTTGGAGATGATATCTTCTCCCAGCGCTCTCTGCATTACTAGAGTGCCAGAGGGAGGCACAGACCTCAGCATTTAGTGTGTGCCTGTTTTTATGCCACTGAGCCCACACCCTCAGGAGTATAAAGAAGCAATGGATTGTGTACCTGTCTGGCAATCAAAGGGTTGATCCATTTGATTGCCAGGGAGGTATGAAATGCAATACTTTATATACCTCCTGGCACATAAAGGTTCAATTATATATATTATAGAAGAAGACATGGCATTATGACATGTATCCTTCATAAAAAGTGCAATTTCATCTTAATTTTATAAGGTTTAGTTAATGTAATTATTGTGTACTGGTCAGCATATTTTAGTGGTTCAGTAAATCATGTTTTTATTAAAACCTGTCATAATAACAAGAATGAAAGTGCTAAATCCTTACGCTCTTTCTTCTTCTACTTGAATTCCTACTGATTGATAGCGAAAGGCCTCTTGCATCTCCTCTGCTTTAGCTGCCTCTTCTGGTCCATCAACCTGGAAAACAATACCTAGTAAATACATGTCATTTGTCATAATTAATGCTAAGTATGTCCAAGCCAAAGAAACCTGTTTGGCCAACTGTTATGGAAGTTAGTTTATCCAATTAGGTGCCAGAAAGGTCAAGCACATCGGAAAACTCTCCAGCACACTAGTGATTATTCAGATGTCACCTGAGGTAACATACTTTTTTTAACCTCTTGAGTGCCAGAGGGGTACACAATGCATCGCAGAGCAAAGCATTGCGTAGCTCTCTGGGACTCAAAGAGTTAATCTGTAAAATACTAAAGAGGCCTCCGATGAAGTGACAAGAAATGATTTGGAACCTCTCTGTTATTTAACCTTTTGAGTGCCGGAAGGGTATCCAGCGCATTGCTTTGCAATGTGTTGGATACCCCTCTGTCACTCACAGGGTTAATAAACATCCCAGATGTGCCCATTGTCATACACTGGTGAAATGTGATTAAAGGGAAATGGTCACCTAATAAGCTTAAATTCTGTTATATATAAATCTATGTAATTGAAATATAGTTTACAGTATGTGTCTTGGATATGACATGGGGTGTAACTGGGAATTCTCCGGATCTGCACAAGAGACTTTGGTTTTCAGCATTCTTTTCCAGGTCTTCAGAGTCACAGGCTATTGATATGGTTGGATGGGTTCCCTGATAACCACACCCTCTACTTCTGTTTCACCCACTTTCCTTCTATCCCTCTGATTTTAAAGGGATAGTAATACTTCAAATTTACTAATCCCTATATTTAGGCATTAAAAAATAAATTAATTGCCCCCAGTGCAATCTCTCAAAACTTTATGGTTTTCGAGATAATTGCTTGCAAAGTTCCCCCTCCCTTTTCCTGAAATCAGAGTTCTAGCTGACTGCAGGGGAATCCTGTCATACGACCATCAGGCGGCTCTGCAGCAGAGCCAAGATCGCATTAATAAAAAAGAAATCCTTCACTGAAACGGTCTTCTATGTGTGCTTGAAAACCAAGCACAAGTAGAAGACTGTTTCAGTGAAGGATTACTTTTTTATTAATGTGATCTCGGCTCTGTTGCAGAGCCTCCTGATGCACATAAGACCGCATTCCCCTTGAGTCAGCTAGAACTCGGACTTCAGGGAAAGGGGAGGGAGGGGGGGACATTGCGAGCGATTGTCTCTCAAACCATAGAGGTTTGAGAGATTGCACTGGGGGCAATTAATTTCTTTTTTAAGTTTAAGTATTACTACCCCTTTAAGGGTAAACCGCACCTAATCCCTACCCAGTTAAGCCACACTGACAATATGACATGAATGGAGTTATTTGGATGCTTCGACTCCAGCCCTTCATATTGCTCTATGGGATTGGGTCAGGAATGACTAGGATCAAGGAAGTTTCTAGATATGATTAGGGCCTTATACACAAAATCAGTGCCTAAGAATTATGGAGAAAACCAGCATCAAAGTGGATAAATAACAATTCACCAAGATCCGGTAGGTTTAAATGGTGTTTTTAACCCCTGAATGCCAGCGAGGTTTGAACAGCATTGCTAACAGAAATGTTAGAGACCTCTAACATTCAAAGGGTTAAAGGCCCCATTTAAATCAATGGGAATTTGTATTTGTCCCCTATGATGCACTTCATTTGTGTATTATTACACTTTGTGCATTAAGTTTTAACCCTTTGAGTGCCAGAGGGGTACACAATGCATTTCTCTGCAATGCATTGCATATGGCACGCAAAGGGTTAATTAAAAGACTTCAATGTAACCATTTAAAGAAAACTATTATTTCATGACTTCTGACTTGAAATCCATTTCATACTTTACGTTTTTCATTGCTGCAGCCTCACTTGCAGCTGTGACTTTTTATGTGAGCAAAACTCTATATAAGAAGTCTATGGGTCAAGTCATACACAAAGGCTTCCATACAGGGAGGAATAAATACATTTTGTATGCAGCAAATTATTACCCAAAAGATTAACAACATTAGACTGGTTGTTACCAAATAATAGAAAATAATGCTTATTAACTCTTTGAGTACCAGAAGGGTATGCAAAACATTACTCTGCAATGCATTGTGTACCCCCTGGCACTCAAAGGGTTAACCCCTTAATGCCATATGACATGTCAGGACCATCACAGAATTCCAAACTTTGAGACCAGATGACGGTCCTGGCTTGTCATCGGTTAATGATCACAGCGCACCTCTAAGTGCTCTGTAATCATAGTTGGAAGTCTGTAACTGACTGCACCAAGAACAGAGCAGTCAGTTTCAGCTGTTGCCTGGTGGTTCCGTACATGCGATCACTGCTGCAGAGATCACATCCAAGTGGAGCCACATGACAAAGGTGATAAATGTAAATATTGCCTCTGTCACTGTTCACTACCTCTCTCTTCCTAACTGTGATAATGGGACAGAGAGAAAGAGAACACAATTCCCAAGTCTTTCGATGGTCAGAGAGCACTTTTGTGTTTTCAGGGGGCAGGACTGGTGGGTACTGCATTAACAAATAAAAATTAGCTCATTTCATGACCTATTGACATCTCTGAGTGTAACTGAGTAAAGATTTATAGCAAGACCAAAGTATCTATTTACATACTACGTTATAAACACATATACTTAAGTTTAACAAACATTAATGTGACTTTTATTGTGGTGAAGCAATGTGATGCACACCACACATTCTGATATCAAAAAAACAAGGGACATTACGGTAGGAAAGAAGAACATAGGGATTTTCATCTCAGAGGGACAATCCCTCCTAAAAAGGCACTCTTGGGAGACATGGACGAACACTCATACTTTTTATCCCGTCCCTGTTAAAAAATGCATTAACTGAGCACAAATTATCACAGGAAACTCTATAAAACTGTGGTGTTTTTATCTCTTTTTTTCACTTTTTTATATTGTTATAAAATTAAATTATAGATTATACCTATACATATGACAATAAAAGAAAGCCTTACTAAAGGAATTGGGTGTAAAATAAGGATGAACAAAGACATACTAAAAAGGCCAACAATGGTCTTGTCCTCTCGTAAAAAAAAAACAAAAAAACTTTTGTTACCAAGGGGTGAAGTATATTTTTGACATATATTATGACATACATTATTTAATGTCATGGCAGCAAGTATTAGCATAACTGTCAGTGAGAAATATTTAGATGGAGCATTAGGTTTCTTTTCTAATTTCCGTTTATTCTGAACCACATACACTATACAATTGTTAAAAACTGTCTTCTAACTGAAGGGTTTTGCTAACAGTTCACAACCCTTTATTTCATTTGCATTTCAATCCTCTTAGGAATGAAATGTTTGATAATGGGAGTAAGGTTTACATCGGCCTGGGTTCCACAAAGGTATTCTGCACTGTATGTGCCTTTGAAACTGGCATACACATTAATCTTTATGCATAGTGATTATTTTTTAGTACATACCACATCTGTATGCTGCCATTTCAGAATGCCCATTTTTGTAGCTTATGAAATCTGGGCCATGGAGTTTGAGAATATATGAGACTTATCTTACTCAAATACTGTCAACTGTATGGGTCATATGCACAAATAAAGCAGAGTAATTCTGGGACAAATGAACCACACTATATGGTAAAAATTCCCCAAATATCCACTGACACATTTTATTGGAATAAAAAATTCTACCTATATAGCTGAGTAAAACAGTGGTACTCCCACTGCTGGGAGATTTTTTTTTTATCTTAAAAGATATTACAACTTAGATTCTTATCAGTTTCATCAACTAGTGTCCAAAAGGCTTTTGTGACAATGCACTCTGTGGGAAAGCTTTATTCATAGACTACATCTCTCAGTTGTTAGTGGTAGGAACAGCACCACCTAGTGACCACATAGGAATATTGTAGCTAAATGAAAAATAAAAATACCCATTGTCCAGCAGTGGGAGAAACTTGTGTTACTCAGCAGGAAAAGCCCTGTGTATATTTTAAATAACAAAGCTGTTCTGTTCTTTTAAATTGGGCTTTCAATGGAATAGTAATAGTTATTTGTAATTTACATATTCTGTAAATGCATAATATGTACAGTCAAATACAGTCTATACTTTATTATTTTCATCTTCAACTATTTTGTTACACGTTTATATCATTGACAGTGAGCTACCTTCCAGAGAGTTTTATGGTCAGTAGACCATCACAGCAGCAGCATGTATTACGATATTACAGTTTCCCAGAAGCATTGAAAGCTCTGCATGATATTATGTTTAAATTGTATATATTTTATATCACTAGACATGCTGTCATGTTCCCTGACAAAGAGCTGTCTGCAAACAGATCCAGGTAGCTTACTATCAAGGACTTTAAAGCATAAAACATAGGTGAATATGAAAAAAAAAACATAAAAAAGTTTTCATATTATGTACTGCAGAATATGTAAATCAAAATAAAGCTTTACTATTCCTTTAACCTCTTGAATGTTAGAGAGACCACCAATAAACTGTTATGTAATTCACTAGATGCATCTTGCTCTCAATGGAGTTGAAAGCTACATTAAAATCAAATCGGAAAGTTTATCTGTCCCCGACATTGCATTTGGTTTGTGTCATGATTTCTCCTATATATGTCTGTGCATATGACCCTAAGCATGCTGGTGCTCATTTATTCCCTGATTCCTTGTCCATTTCAAGCCAAAAGCTGCAGGTGGTAAGATTTGTCTATAGAAATCTGAAGCTGTTGCTTAACCCAGTGTCTGACTGAGTGCCAAAGCACTAGAAGCTTAGCACAAACAATGGATAGCTTTAACCCTTTAAGGGCCAGAAGGGTGTCTGGAAAATAAATATTGGTAATTTAACCCCTTGGATGTTAGAAAAGTCTCAATTTCATTGCTTTTTAAAGCATTGGGGACCTCATGCATCCAAAGGATTAAGACATTGCTTCTTAGTTATGTCTGACATCTTGCAAATGGAGACATCTTTCTTTCAATAATTATAATTGAAGAAAGCTGCCAATTACATAATCAAGGATTAATTAATCATAACTGATGGTGAATTGTTTGCTGGATGTCTTATTTATAAAGAAGATGCCAGCATGGACAGCTTCTTTGTGTGTATGTATGTATAATCTGTGTTTTCGTCTCCATATCTTTTTTCTTAATATGTCATTCATATAAATGGCCATGCTACATAGCAATGCTTTCCTCCTCATGGTTCCTTCTGGGATACTATTCCAGGATAAGGGTTACAGCCAACAGCATAACACTATGGGAAGACCTAACACAATGTCTGGGAAAGTTTTTATTTTCTAGTTACTAGATGATGGTGTAAAGTCCCAGGTCTCATACTTAAAGTGTTACCTTCACTTTTTAACAACAAGGGGATTTTGAAAGAGCATTCAAATGCAAACTATATTTATTTTAGACTTTTTTATTTAAAACAATAATTTATAAGATATTGAGCTTTATTTATTTTTCAGTTAGTGCAAGTCCACCAGATATACCTGGAAGATGACTCAAACATGCCAAATTTTTCTGCATTACCAACTGCCACTTCCTACCTGGAAGTACTAGCTCAGCTGCATAAACTGACAAATGAATAAAGATTAATATCTCAGAATCTATTGTTTTTTTAAAAAAATGGCTAAAATAAATATGGGTGATTTTGTACGCCCTTTTCAAAATCACCTATTTGTTACTAATTGACTTCCAGTTTAAAGCCCTGGGTCTTGTTGGCAGCTTGTTGCTTGTAAGGGTACTAGTCTCTATACTTGTACTAGTGCAGATTGGCTGCTTATGGCCCTTTGTATGTATGCCGACATGTGTTTTATTACACAGATCATACTTTTCTTTTTATTCTTAGCATTACCTGTATTCCAATAGACAAGTTTTTTCGAAATTGGTTCCTTTTCCTATCTTCTGCGCTGGTGCTGGCAATAGTAGCAGTTGAGTTTACTGTGGTTGTGTTTTCCATGTGTTGGCTTGCAGGGCCATGGATCTGAGCATTGGCAGCTTCTATAGCAGCAGTAAGTGCTTTCATACTGTCCAGGCTCTCCGTAGAGTTACTGAGGCCTGACTGACTAATCATATCTCCTCTTTGGCCGTGTCCATCCATGTAGGCATCTTGGGCAGATTCTGTGCTACTCTGAGCGGTGATAGAGATGAAAGGTTTGGTGGTTGTCCTTGGTGGGACAGGAGGAGGTGTCTTTTTGTATGTAGTGATACATGATGATACTACAAAAGAGATAAAAAAAAGTACAATAAGATATTTGATTCATATTGGTAAACATAGGGATTTCTCTTTATAGCTTGTACCCAGGGTCAGACACATCACAGGAGCCCTTAAACAAGCAATATTTATTGGCCATAGCACCACCCATGGTCACGTCCCTACCCGACAAGCCTCATCCCCATCCCCTGTTGTCTGGTATTGTAAATTACTTTATCTTATAATAAACAAATACAAAAATGCTCTTAAATTAGACGGTCTGTACAGAGGTATAGTATATTAACATCCCAAATTAGTGTATAAACAAAACACGGTGTATATATATATATATATATATATATATATATATATATATATATATATATAAAAAAAAAAATATATATATATATATATACATGGCTTGGGCACAGGTGCTTTCTAAACTCTGATAATGCCCTGATTCTCTAGGTTATTCTCTTGCATGGGGAGGGTATCAGAGATGTGTCAGAAGATCAGCCCACACAAGCGTAGGCTACATTTTGTTGGCCAATCCCTATATGGGACATCGAGTCATTGGAGTTTGTGAACAGCATCACAACCTCCAAAATCACTCCTGGAACATTTTTGCCATTTTTTCATGGCAGCAAATAAGCTACTGTTCATCTCAGGCACGCTAAATCCTGAAACTACGCAGATGTATAAGAACATCCAAGTTGCAGTATGCTGCATAGGGTGTGTTACAACACCACTAAAAGGTGGCAATGCATTTCACATGGATGCATATGGCACAGCATTAATAACGTTGTGCTATAGTCACCCATGTGAACAAGGCCTTAACAGTTGTCTGTGTCTGGTGCAGAGTCAATTCAAGTTAAAGTAAATAGTTTGGGCTTTTAGTTTAAATTTGTTTGGTATTTACTAAGCCCCCTGACTGATTTTGCAGCTCTACACACAAAAACAGTCCTGTTGCTGTGTGAATAATAAACTCTATATGCTTATAGTTGTGTAGAATAAGGAACCAGAGAGCCGGCATGAATGGGACAGTACAAAAGACAGGCTACTATTTCTGAGTAACCATGCTTGGCTCGTACAGTTTTTCTCATAGGTTATAATGGGATTTACCTCCTTTCTAACATATGAGCAAAAAAATCCATCTCTCTTGATCATTTGTAGGACCCCCAGCTCCCATCATTCCCAACCAGCCATTGGCTGGACAGAGATGATGAGAGCTAGAGTCCCCAATGGCTGGAGTTCCACCATTGATTAACCTGCAAAGTGCTAGGGGAAATTGAAACACATTCAGAAGCAGCCAAAGGGTTACATTAGGCAGGTGTTTTGGTCCTTTGAAATAGATAATACCCGAGAAAGGAAGGAACAAAAAACAAAAGATTTAGGCTTGTCCCTGCATGTTGCAGTATCTTACAGAGATCATAAGAAGAACAATTAATATATATTTTTAAAAAATCTGACAAAACATTCACATGTGGATAACATTGTAACCATTTGATTGCTAAGGGGGTGTAAGTGTGTGTAATTTATTATTGTGCAATTCGTCACATATTGCTCCAACTCCATGTCCTGTAACACAAAGCAGCCTGAATCAATCTCATCTTGAAACAGCCTTACACACTGCTGTGTGATCACGATAGGAACATGAACAGAATTCAGAGCTAGAAAGTTTATCCCTTTACGAAAAAGCCAGTTTAGTAAATGGTGTCCAGTTTCTTATAATTTCACATACAGCTCTTTCTGCGTGCAGCTAAACTGCTGACACAGTTAAATGAACCCCTTTACAAAAAATAAATAAAGAAAAATCTATCTATTGGTGCTCAAAGGGTTATGAACAGAATCTTATATACTTATATTCTAAACAATGTTTCAACACTCTGACTGTTGTATGTCAGTAAGTCTTCTCCTGAACTGTCAGATAAACAACAGACTACGGAGGCTGATGTACTTACACATGGATCACTTCTGAGGCAAACAAACTGCATCATGGGGGCAAATACATTTTCCAATTATTTAAATATGGATTTAACCCCTTGAATGGACTGTAAAGTAATATATTTAATATCCCTCTAGTATCCAAGGGGATAAAATCCATATTTAATTCAATGGGGATTTGGAGAATAGGTATTTGTCCTCTATGGTGATTTTGGTTTGTTCCAGAATTGTTCCATTTCATCTTAGTCACAATGGTCCATATTTATAAAAACAAACTGGGGTTATTCTGGTGGAAAGCAACTACACAATAGGGGACAAATAAATATTCATAAATTTCAATGCATTTCAGACCTCTCTTGCATTCAAGGGGTTAACCCTTTAAGTGCCAGAGGGGTATCCAAGACATTGCAATGCAATTTGTTGGATACCCCTCTGGTACTCAAAGGATTAAAAGTCCAATTTAATTTAACAAACATTTTGATTTGACCCCTATGGTGCAGTTTGTTTATTCCAGAATAACTTTGGTTTGCGTTTATAAATATGGGCCGGTATAACTAGTGTTTATAGGTTCTTTTGGACCTTTTTCATGGGGGTTATGCACTAAAGCGTGATAATGTGGTGATTAAGTGGAGATGGCTTCGCCAATTTATCACATCTTCTGTTTCTATGTTATTCTATGGAGCCTATGCATTAAGATCTCTAGAGTTGGAGAACTTTTAGTGCATAGGCTCCATAGAATAACATAGGAAGTGGAGAAGTGATATCACTGAAGAAGTCATCTCCACTTTATCACCTCTTTATCATGCCTAAGTGAATCTCCCTCCAAGTCTGCTGCCCCAGGAGCTTAACTACAGGGGAGTGATGTTGTTGACAGGACCCAGCATCCAAAATGGAGCATGTGTGCCAGGGTCCAATAGGCTGTAGTTATGTCTCTGTGAAAATATTTCTGTGTTAGGAGGCCCAAACAAATGTTTGCACTGAGGTCATCCAATGACAGGTTACTTCACTGTCCAACACATTGCACAAACAAGTATTCATAGAGGCACTATATTTTTATAATAAAAATCTAGGCTAGATTGTATTCAGAGAGTCTCTTTTTAGAAATAGAAGTTAAATAGAGTTTTAAGTAGGGGCAAAAAATCTTTATTACCCCTGTAAACATATATATTCTTAAAAATAAGCTGCCCCATATCATATGATTCAGTGCTCTTCTTGCCTGGGAAGACATACTTTTTTGGATGACTGAGTAAGAATCCTGTGGTTACATTTTACCACAAGTTAAGCAAACATAACTCCACCCCCAGTCCAGCTGAGCTGTGACTGAGACCTCTCCTTAGATGTGAAGCAATAATCACATGATGATTTGAGCTGTCAGGGTACATTAGGAGATAAAGGAATGCTAATGAAAAAAAATTGGTTTTGTAGGAAAGAGCATGTTGTAACATTCACAAATATAGATGTAAAAGTTTCTATTATTTGATAAATTCAAGATTCATTACACACGAGGAAGCAATTTTCATTTGCACTCTTCACTTTCCTCCTTGTCTTACGGAGTAATGTTCAGCCTCCTTATCAGATTAATGCATGATAGAGAAAATTGGGGAGATTTATAAATAGCATTCTTAGTGAAGAATAGTTGCTAAATTTCACAACGTTATAAAGAAATAAAGTCAAGTTTATACATTTGTCTATCTGAGAATTTTCTGAGGAAAATTTGCAGAAAATATTTTTTTCTCATACCCCTCCATTAAGAATAGGTTATACCTGGTGTTAAGATTTAATCACTAAAACTGCCTTTATTCTTGGAACAATTAGAGAATTGCTTTATAAATACATTGTGAATCAGTTCTTATTTGGACAAGACCATCTCTACCTCACTTTTAAAAAAAGTCAACTGGTTTTAGTCTTGGGTTTTTCATGTTTTTTTATTTTTTTTATTTTACTGTTAAGGAGCTGAAGGGGCTGTCTGCAATAGCCAGCATTCCCGCTCAATATGGCACATGCACTGGAGCATACCCCTGTCCCTTTGAATTTGAAACCCTATGTATACAGTACCTAGTTCCATTTGCAAACAGTATCCAGGCAGTATGTTCCCTGATGAAGGTTCCTGTGATGAATGAAAATGTTTGGTGTGTGATGATAAAGATGGAATAAACTTTGAGTCTCTATTATGGGCTGAATACATTTATATATCTGTTACTAAGAGACGTACATCTATATATTTTGAATAATAATATTGCCAATAATTTATGCTTGCTGTGTGCCACTGCCTTGATAATAACTATGTGTGTGTATGTATATAGATAGATAGATAGATAGATAGATAGATAGATAGATAGATAGATAGATAGACAGATATATCGATATCATCATCTTCAGCCATTGGCAATCCACTACAAGATGAAGGCCTCCTCAGCAAGTTTCCAACAATTTCGGTTTTGTGCTTTTTGCTGCCACTGTGCCCAAACGTTAACCCATCTTGCTTATGGTTTTCTTCATGGGTGTTCAGTATCAGGTGAAATCCATTCCAAATGTTATTTAGTCCATCTACCATAAGGGCATTTTGCTCCATTTTAGGTACTTTACTCTTTCAATTATGTCAAAACCTTTGTTTGATGAAAAATCCATGCTCGTGTTTTTATGGCTCTTTTTGTTAAAATTGGAGGAGGTAGAGGGAAGGTGAGGTAGAGGGAAGGTGGCAATTGTCTTCCTGGTTGCAGTATTGGTCGCTTATCCTAATGGATAGGCAATCAATTCCTTGACTGGGGGCATACAAATAATTAAATACATTTTAAAAAGGTACTAATATTTAAATAATATCTCCCCAGTCTGGCCCCATAGCAGCCATACACTGCCTGACACCCCCCTCCCCACACCAGCCTTGTTCCCTTGCCCACTGGTAGCCAAAGATCCCCACATACTTTGCATGCCCCCCCCCCAGTTGGGTCCCACTGCCCTTGGTAGCCATATATCCCACACATACACTGTCTGACCCCCACCATCCTGGTTCTGCTGGTAGTCACAGAACCCATATACACTGCCCCCCAGTAAGTCTGGATCTACTGCCCCTGGTAGACACAGATCTGCCATATACGCTGTCTGACCCCCCCCCCCCAGCCTGGTTCAACTGGTAGGCACACAACTACACTTTACTCTGACAGTCCAGCCTTGTTTCATTGGTAGCAAAAGAATCACACACACACACACTCTGTCTGCTTGCTAAGCCTTGTTATCATGGTGCCCGTGATTCTCTGTGCGACATTCCTACTTCCGGGTTTGTTTTTGGCTGTCTCTTATTGGTGCTAGCTGGCTAGCCCCTCCCACGGCTAGCCTTTATATACGCCCTCCTGTCACTAGGCCAGTGCCCTTTCGTGGTGTTCCTGACCTTACGTTATTCTGTGCTCCTGTTCCGTTTTGATCCGGTTTTCTTCTGACCTTGTTCCTGTTCCTCTCTGTGTGTACAGATCCAGGCTTTGGCTGACTACCGTTCTTTGTGTACCGATCCAGGCTTGGCTGGCTACCGCTCTCTGTGTACTGATCCAGGCTTTGGCTGACTGCCGCTCTCTGTGTACCGATACAGGCTTCGGCTGACTACCGCTCTGTGTATCGATCCAGGCTTGGCTGACTACCGCTCTCTGTGTACCGATCCAGGCTCTGGCTGACTACCGCTCTCTGATACTGATCCAGGCATTGGCTGACTAACGCTCTTTGTGCTGCCCTCGCTATAGTTGTCAGTCCTCTCATATTTGTTGCCTCCGGTTGCGCTACTCCCTACCTGTGTATCTGTGGCTTCCGTTACGAACACCCAGTCTGTGCTATCCGGTCACTAGCGGTTACCGTTGTCAGCTCATTCACTACACTCAGCCTGTGATTCTCTGTGGCCTCCGTTACGTACACCCAGTCTGTGCTCTCCGGTCACTAGCGGTTACCATTGTCAGCTCATTCACTACTCTCAGCCTGTGATTCTCTGTGGCCTCCGTTACGTACACCCAGTCTGTGCTCTCCGGTCACTAGCAGTTACAGTTGTCAGCTCTTTATACTCGCTCAGCCTGTGATTCTCTGTGGTCCCCGTTACGTATACCCAATCTGTGCTCTCCGGTCACTATCGATTTCTATTGTCAGCTCATTACACTATGCTCAGCCTGTGATTAGGTGGGGCCTTTGTCAGTACTACTTTCTGAGCGCACCGGTCTTGGTGTTACTACCTGTCAGTACTCTCTCTGCTGCACCAGATACAAGGCTGCCTTACCCTGTATTGGTTAAGGCCGGTAGAGCCTCCTATGTTCCTTGTTGCACCAGTCACTAGGTTGCCTTACCCGGTATTCGGTAAGGCCGGTAGAGCCTCCTCTGTTTCCTGTTGCACCAGTCACTAGGCTGCCTTACCAGGTATTCGGTAAGGCCGGTAGAGCCTCCTCTGTTCCTTGTTGCACCAGTCTCCAGGCTGCCTTACCTGGTATTTGGTAAGGCCGGTAGAGCCTCCTCTAATTACTGTCGCACCAGTTACCCGGCTGCCTTACCCGGTAATCGGTAAGGCCGGTAGAGCCGCATTATTTGTATTGCTATCTGTATGCCCTGACCTGTTTCAAACTATCTTACTGCTGCTTATAGAGTTTGGACCCGTGAAGGGCCATGTTGCGCTTTATATTGCTTAATAAAGCTTTTCTGTTTTATCCTACCAATTTGTCTGAGTGTTCAATAAAACCATAACACTTGTTCTACTAGGCCCCGAAGGAAGGTTCTCCTTTGTGATGCAGAGTCTGGCTCCAAAATTTTTGGTCTGGCTCCTAGAATCAAACCAAATTTGTCAAGCCCTGCTATAAGTTTTCCAAATGCTTGCTGTCCCAGTATTATTCTTCACTCATCTTCCATCATCTGTTGACATTTCTTGTCTACCTTCAGACCTTAATTTTGTTTTCCTGTTGTAGTTCTTCAATCCTTTCTTGCAGATCATACATAAATATGTGTATCCACATGTCAAAATCCATTCTAATGACAGGCTTTATATTATTATTAGTATATTAAGTATGATTTACCGACAAATGCTTTCCCATACTCTTATACATGCAGGCGTATGTATGTGGTTGGGCTATTCTATATGTGTATATGGGTTTATGTGCATATATGTACATGTAGGTATGCATGTATGTATGTGTTTGTGTAGGTGTATGTATTTTTGTGTAGATGTATATGTGTTAGTATATATATAGGTACTTGCATTTGTGTATATGTGTGTGTGTTCATATGCATGTGTTTATGTTTATACTATATACATATATATTTGTGTGTATATAGATATATTGTATGTGTATGTGTACATATATATATATATACCAACCAGAAAAAAATACCCATTACAGGGCACACATTATTCACAGCATATAGAGGAGCACAGGTCTGTTTGTTCGTATATATATATATATATATATATATATATATATATATATATATATATATACACACATATGGACGCAAGTTGTATATAGGCCTGCATGCACATGCTGGATTGTTGGGTGTGAATTCTAGCATTCTTAATATGTGCAATCTTTTTTAAATCTCTCCCCTCCAATACCATCTCCTTATTTTTTTTTCTTTTTCTCTTCCTGCCATTCTGTGATCCTTACACAAGGTATTTACAACCCTCTGCAAGAAGAGTGTAGATTCTCTCTCAGACCCCTGTCTTATCTGCAGTCACGCTGCTTTAACCCAGCACACAACTCAACAACTTTGAATTCTATGTATCAACTCTGAATTCTGTGTCCTTTTGCTCAGAAATGTTTTAGACTTGAGAAAGGGAGGTTCTCCCAAAAGCACACACACACTGCAGCCAGTCTGGAGTAAAACAATAGCAACATTATGGAAAATTAAATGGAAGATTTTACCTCCTTAAATGCTAGAATGGCCTCATATGCATTTATTTGTCTTCAATGGTACTGTTGGTTTGCTCCAGTACTGCTCTAATTTAAGGGGGTAACATCTTCCATTTAATTTTCCAGATTGGTGCTATTGCGTTAGTCCAGACTGGCTGCATTAAGACAGTTGATGTCTATGTGCTGAACACTGCCACCTGCAATAAGTAAATTCCATGACTTAAGTGTTATACTTGACTTGGGAAGCCCTGCATTCCCTGCCAGATGCTGATGTTCATAATCAACCATCAGGGGATGTTTTGAGGCTACAAAGTTCAGCACTGGAGAGATTAAAAAAATCACCAAATTAACTGATCTCCCTACAGTAATAGCCTAAATATTATAGCTATAGTGGACCTTATGTATAAAGATAAAAGTGGAGCAATTCTAGAGCAAACCATCTGCAATGTAGGGGACAAATAAGAATTCCCTTTGATTTGAATTGGGCTTTTAACCCCCTTGAATGCTAGAGGGAAATTACATTTCCATTGATTAAATGGGAATTTTAACCCCTAGAATGTTATAAAGGTCTTCAAAGCATAATAACATTAAGTGGAGGTAAAAACCCCATTTAAATCAATGTGGATTTGTAGAATTTTCATTTCAGCCCCACGGTGCAGTTGGATTGCTCCAGAATTGCACCTCTTTAGCTTGGCGAATGAGGCTGAGGGTTTTAACAAGCAGGAGGAATACTGAAGAGTTCAAAGATACTTGTCATCACTTCATGACTGTCACAGTTTTCTACATATCAGAAATGTAGCCAAAATGAATTGTTTATGTGTGTAATTATTCTTATATAAGAGCTTTAGCTGAAGTTATGTGGGATGACAGTATTGTTTATTGGCATGAATGTTGCAATGCTATCTTTTGACTTTGTTAAGAAGTTTAATTTCAAATGATTACAACACATCACCATGATTAGCATTATTTAGAACATGGTAATATGTCATGTAAGGCAGATGTCCTTGCTTTGACCTTTCGTCTGTTCTAGTAGGTTTCAACATTGTTGTCATGCTATTACATGTTTGTACTGCACACTAACCTGAGTATAGACTGGAAAAATATGATGATGATGATGATGATGATTCTATGTTTATCATGTTATGTTGATTACATTTATTTTCTATTGGGGACAACAATTTCAGCCAATGAGTAAAATTAAAAGTGCTTCACTTTTCTCACACCTCTTACCAGACTATTTTGAGTGACAGAGTGGTGTGCCACTCATTGTGGAGCAATGCACGAAGCACCTCCTGGATTTCAAAGGGTCAAACCACTTTATACCACAGGCAAATGATTATACTATTTATATGCATATTGACTAGGGAATGCTCAAACATTTACAATAAAGCCATTTTATGGCCAAGTAATAACGGGAAAAAGAGAAATACCATATTACACAAAGCAATTGAAATGTATGTTATTGTAATGTACGTGCCTTTAATTTGTGTTCAAGCAAAAAAATAACTTTTACTTTACGTTTATTCCTACATCCAAGTGTTCAGATGCCATAGGTTGAGAATTTGTGTCATAAATTTACAACCATCTTACTTATCAAATATTAATACACCCAGTATGTAGATTCCAGGCAATTTTCCCCTGCTTGTCTAACCCACAGGAGTGCCAGTCCGTCTTCCGGAAATCCTTAGAAATGTTTAGCAATGTGTTACACATGCCTCTGATCATTAAAGTGGAACTACCATCTGTTTTAAAGTTTATGTCATCTAATTCCCCATCTGGCGACTAGCTGCTCAGTAGTGCTAGTCACAAGAATAATTACCTGGTTAAATAGAAAGAGACCCTGCTCCGGGGCTGACAGGCAGTAGAATGTGCAGACATCTTGCCATAGTGACGCCTTCATGCCTGTGCTGTCAGTCCCTTTTGGAGCTGAACAGCTCCTAGCAATGCCTCCTAGAGCCGTCTGGGACATACAGTGCAGGTGCGAAGATGTCACTATGGCAAGATGTCTGCGTGCTCTACTGCCTGTCAGTGCTGGAACAGGGTCTCTTTCTATTTAACCAGGTAATTATTCTGGTGACTAGCACTACTGAGCAGCTAGTCGCCAGATGGGGAATTAGATGACATAAACTTTAAAACAGGTGGTAGTTCCGCTTTAAGGGGTTAAACTGTAGGAAAATGTGTTAATTTTACTGGGATGAAAATTAAAATGAAATTAAAACAGTTGTAAATGATTGTTCTGAAAAATAAATATATTGCAGGGTTTTACCTTTCCATTACAGCCATATATGTCCAGTTGCCACTAGTGACACACACACTCAATAGACAGCAAACACAACAGCAGTACTATAAAATGGAGTGGGTGCAAACTCAGATAGATGGATTAGATAGATAGATGGATTAGATATGGATTAGATAGATAGATAGATAGATAGATAGATAAATAGAATGTAAAAGTGCTCCTTTCCATGAAATATTCCTCAGCAATGGGAGTACCCTTAGTTTAATCAACAAAGCCCTATAATATAATTTTAACCTAAAAACAACTTTAATGATTTCGAAAGAGCAAAATCACCTATATGTTGTGTTAGCCATTTTTTTTTATTTTGAAATCTAGTTTTTTAATTATTTTGATTTATAGATGATAATTAAGGCATGCCATGCAGTCATTTGTTGTCTTACCCCTACCTTACCTACTCCAATCACTGACACTTAACCTTCCAGTGCTACAAGAGATAGGCAGTGTATTGTTGAGTAGTGTCAGTGAGTTGTGAAGGTAAGGGCTAAGATAGAAACTGCCTGCAAGGTATGCCTTAAGTAGCATCTTATATAATATTTCGCTAGGATGTTTGTCAGAAGCCGTCATGTGCAGTAGAAACTGCCCGAATGCACGGAATGCTGGGAGTTCTGTGTTGGGAGCATTCTGTGCTTTCGGGCAGTCTCTACAGTGCATGACTGCGTCAGCGGCAGAATGCAGAGCAGGACCAGCCTCTTAACATCACCCTGACCTTGGCCCGTGTACACAGGCTTTTACACTAATAATATATATAAAAATAACTACAAAACTATTTTTCTAAATAAACAATAGCCATTACACCATATAGGTGCTTTTGAAAGCTTTCTCAATCACCAAAGTTGTTTTTAGTTTAAGAAAGTTAAGAAGTTTATGAAATATTTAGCTTTATTTTTTTCTGAGTTTATATAAAAATTAGACAGTGCCAGCCAGCATGCCAACCAGATACTCATGGGCATCTGAAGAAACTTTTCTGGCGGTGGAGGGGAGCAGAGGCAAATTATACCCTTGGGGCCAGCCCACCCAGACTCTATGTTAATGCAGCTCGGGGGGATGCTGCCCCCTCCTGACTCTCCTTGTGGATGCCCATGCAGATACTAACATTCTGCACTGCTCTCCCACCCACTTGACTCTCCCTGGTGGACAGTATTAGCTGTCAATACAAAGTGACAATCATGTACCCAATCCACCCACATTTGATTCATAGTGGCTATGAGGATATTCTGACTAGGTCAAAATAAGTTCAGGTTTATTGTTATTAGAAGTGTCAGTGCTTCATTAATGCCCCTGTATAGCCCAAGGGTGACATGGGTTACCACTGTTATAGCCATACCTTTAGACCTGGAACCAGGGCTGGCCCAAGACATTGTTCAGCCTGGATCCAAGGATGAAATGCTGCCCCCCCTGCACACTAAAACCACGCCCACCAAAACACTCCACGTCCTTAATTATATTAACCCCTCCCCTGCCCCTAAAACCACATAGAACTGTAGTGTTTTTTTTTTTACACCCCTTGTACCTTTCTCCCCCTTGCCTTTTTACACTCATTGTACCGCTTTCTCCCCCCTTGCCTTTTTACACCCCCCCGAGCACATTGGCCCCCTTCATCTCCACATTGCCCATTCCACAATGCCCCTTCATCTCCACATTGCCCCTTCCACAATGCCCCCTTCATCTCCACAATGCCCCCCTTCATCTCCACATTGCCCCTTCCACAGTGCCCCCTTCATCACCACAATGCCCCCCTTCATCTCCACATTGCCCCTTCCACAATGCCCCCTTCATCTCCACAATGCCCCTTCCACAATGCCCCCTTCATCTCCACAATGCCCCCCTTCATCTCCACATTGCCCCTTCCACAATGCCCCCATCTCCACATTTCCCCTTCCACAATGCCCCCATCTTCACATTGCCCCTTCATCTCCACATTTCCCCTTTATCTCCCCATTGCCCCTACCTCCAGTCCTGGTGGTCTAGCGGCGTCGCTTAACAGATCTGTGCCTCCTTCGGCACAGATCTCTAGAGCTGAAGCTCCCGCGCGCCGCTCTAGTAATGCAGAGGCTGGGAGATGATGTCATCTCCCAGCACTCTGTATTACTAGAGCAGCACGCCGAATGGGAGATCTGCTGAGCTGCTGATGCGGGCGAGGGGGTCGCAGGGGGCGGCCGGGCACCTGGAGTGACGGGACCGGTCGCAGGTGTGACCGCTGCGACCCCTATTGTTACACCACTGCTTGTGCCTCTCTTTTCCCTTCTTTTCACCCCTTATAGTAACATAGTAACATAGTAAATTAGGTTGAAAAAAGACACAAGTCCATCAAGTTCAACCTTCGCCTCATACCTCAGTAACTGAGAATTTTATAGCTTTCCTGCTACCAATTAAATTAGTCTTAATCAGACCTTCCTGATCAACCTTCTGATAAACAGTATAACTCTGTATGTTCCCTTTTGAAAGAAATGTATCTAATCTTCTCTTAAATGTATCCATTGTATCTGCCATAACTACCTCCCTGGGCAATGAATTCCACAATTTGACAGACCTTACCGTAAAAAAACCCTTCCTCTGCTGAAGTTTAAACCTCCTTTCCTCTAATCTCAAGGGGTGTCCCCTGGTCACCTGATCAGACCTTGGAATAAATAGCTCACCGCAGAGATCCTTGTATTGACCTCTCATATACTTGTACAATGTGATAAGGTCTCCTCTTAGTCGTCTTTTCTCTAGAGTAAATAAACCAGGTTTGTTTAGTCGTTCCTCATATGTCAAGTCCTCCATTCCTTTAATTAATTTTGTTGCTCTCCGCTGTACCCTCTCTAGTTCTAGTATATCCTTTTTCAGAACCGGTGCCCAAAATTGCACTGCATACTCAAGGTGAGGTCTTACCAATGATTTGTATAATGGCAAAATAATGTTATCCACTCTTGCTTCAATACCTCTTTTTATGCAAGACAGGACTTTGTTTGCCTTTGCTACTGCTGTTTGACACTGGTCACTGTTTCCAAGTTTGTAGTTGACAAGGATACCCAGGTCTTTTTCTAGCAACGAGTCACCTAAAATTATTCCATTAAGTTTATAAGTAGCCTTGGGATTGTTTCCTCCCAAATGCATGACTTTACACTTCCCCACATTAAACTTCATATTCCACATGTTTGCCCAATCTGACATTGTATGTAAGTCCCTCTGTAGAGAGAAAATATCCTGTTCTGAATTAATGACTTTGCATAATTTAGTATCATCTGCAAATATTGATATTTTGCTTTCTATATCTATTTCCAGGTCATTTATAAACATGTTAAAAAGCAGCGGACCCAATACTGAACCCTGAGGTACTCCACTCTCCACTTTAACTGTACTGGAGAATTTTCCATTTACAACCACACACTGTTCCCTATACTTCAGCCAGTTTTGTATCCAATTGAAAAGGTTATCTCCTAGCCCCAATTTCCTTATTTTATACACCAGCCTTCTGTGTGGCACTGTATCAAATGCCTTTGCAAAGTCTAGATATACTACATCTACTGCCTTGCCATTGTCTAGGTTGCTGCTTACCTCCTCATAGAAGCTGAAAAGATTAGTTTGGCATGATCTATTCTTCATAAAGCCATGTTGATTCATGCTAATGATCTTATTTTTTGTGTTGTAATCCTGAATATAGTCCCTTATTATCCCTTCTAACAGTTTTCCCACTACAGAGGTCAAACTCACTGGTCTATAATTCCAAGGTTCTGTTTTAGTTCCCTTCTTAAATAGAGGCACTATGTTAGCTCTTTGCCAATCCTGTGGCACTAAGCCTGTGGTAATAGAATCTTTAAAGAGTAAATATAGGGGTTTTGCTAACACTGCACTAAGTTCCTGAAGAACCCTTGGATGTATACCATCAGGACCCGGTGCTTTGTCGGTCTTAATTTTGTTCAGTCTTCCCATGACATCTCCTTGAGTTAACCCAATATCTATTAATTGTATTGTTTTATTTGTTACTTGCGGAGGCTCTTCTACCATTCCTTGCTCCCTTGTATATACTGATGCAAAGAAAGTGTTTAAAACATCGGCCTTTTCCTTATCCTCACTAACCAACTCACCCATCTCATTTTTGAATGGTCCAATGCACTCCCTCTTAAGTTTTTTGCTATTTATATATTTGAAAAACTTTTTTGGATTAGTCTTGCTTTCCCTTGCAATTCGAGTTTCATTATCTATTTTTGCTACCCTAATTGCCTTTTTGCAATCTTTGTTGCGCTCCCTGTATTTTAAGAAAGATTGTTCAATTCCTTCAGACTTAAATAATTTGAATGTGTTTTTTTTCCTTGCCATTTCCTTCTTTACATGTGCAGTTAACCACATTGGCTGTGACTTACTGCTTTTGCACTTGTTCCCCATTGGTATATACTGTTGGGTACATTTCTGCAACCTAAATTTGAATTCTGACCATTTTTCCTCAGTATTTTTGCCTTTAAATAAAATATCCCAGTCTATGTGTTGCATTGAGGCCCTTAACAATTTGAAGTTCGCTTTTTTAAAATTAAGAGTTTTGGTTGAACCTGTACATTTTTGCTTTGCCAGACTGATCTCAAATGTAACCATGTTGTGATCACTGTTTCCCAAATGTTCTCTTACCTTAATATTGGATACCATTTCTGTGTTATTAGTGATCACTAGGTCCAATACATTGTTATTTCTTGTCGGCGCTTCCACCATTTGTGACATGTAGCTTTCACGAAGTGTGTTTAAAAACCTGCTACCCTTAGCACTCTGACAAGTCTCATTTTTCCAGTTGATATCTGGATAATTAAAATCTCCCATAATTATAGTATGCCCAAACTGGGCAGCTTTCCTCATTTGCAATAGCAGTTGGGCCTCATCATTGTCATCGATATTTGGTGGTTTGTAGCATATGCCCACCAACAACTTTTTTTTACCTTTCACACCACATTTAGTCTCGATTTCTACCCACATGGACTCCACAATTTGGCCAGTTTCCTCACTAATATCACCTCGCAAAACTGGATTTAGCTCTGTTTTCAAATATAAGCACACGCCTCCCCCTTTTCTATTAATCCTGTCTCTTCTAAACAGGGAATAGCCCTCTATATTTACAGTCCAGTCATGTGCATCGTTCCACCATGTTTCTGTTATTCCAATTATGTCCAATTGCTCATTAACCTCCAGCAATTCTAGTTCTCCTATTTTATCTACCATACTTCTTGCATTTGCTAGCATACAATTGATTTTATGCCTCTCTTTTCCCCCCTTTTCATCCCTTGTGCCTCTTTTTCACCCCTTGTGTCTCTCTTTTCCCCTCTTTTCACCCCTTGTGCTTCACTTTTCCCCTCTTTTCATCCCATGTGCCTCTTTTTAACCCTTTTGCCTCTTTTCCCCTCTTTTCATCCCTTGTGTCTCTTTGTCACCCCTTGTGCCTCTTTTCCCCTCTTTTCACTCCTTGTGCCTCTCTTTCCACCCTTTGTGCCTCTCTTTTCCCCTCTTTTCACTCCTTGTGCCTCCCCCCCTTTCCTGTTTCCCTTCTCCTTCTGGCTCGCTCCCTCTCTTCTCTGCTTGTCTGGCTCTTCTCCTGCTTTTTACTCAGTCTCCCCTCTGCCTGCACTGATGAAAGCCGGGACCATGTCACATACGGAGACACAGTGTGGTGCATGCTGGGATTTTCTTTGTCAGTCTGGGCACCAATTTTAAACTTGCACTGGCCTCCGAACAGAGGAAGAAAACCCTGGCATGCTCCACACGGCATCTCCGCATGTGACACAGTCTCAGCCGTCATCAGTGCGGGCAGTGGGAAGACGCTGCGCACAAAATAACATGCCACCTGGGTCCATGGCCCCACCGGGACCCATGTGAGGGCCGGCCCTGTCTAACATCATATTGGACAGGGAATTTGTTCACATTGATATCAGACTTCTTCTTAATTGTAAGAGGAGCATGATGACACTACAAGTATGCTACTGCCAGTCATACTGATGTCTGTGCCAGAGTGGCAGGGTTTTGTTGCTAGCAGAACATATTACGACCCCTATTTATAAAAGCAAACTGGAATAATTCTGGAATAAACCATCTGTTTCATAGGGGACAAATAAAAAATCCTAATTTCCCATTCACTTGAACAGAGCTTTTTAACCCCTTTAATGCTAGAGGGATCTCCAGTGCATTGGAATCATCTCTAATATTCAAGGGGTTGAAAGCCCAATTTAAAAGGAATTTGTATTTGTGCATTTGGATTACCCAGAACAACTCAGTTTGCTTTTAAAAATATAGGCCATTGCTGCTCACTGCCAACACTGATATCATATAAGGATTATTGTAAATGAATGTCTATTATGGAAAACATCTCCCAGCATTGAAAGTATGAGTGTTGGCTTTAGTTTTTTGATCCTTAAATTATTTTTTATTTTATTTTTCCACACACTTTTCTTTGATAGACTATTTCCTTGCTTTGTTTTAAAACTCACTTTCCTTCCATAATGGCGCCAGTCAGTGGCATCCATTCAGTTTTTGGTGAATGAGACCATCTGTTCCTTGCTCTGTTTCCCAAAGAAGATTCACAGAATTCTTCCCTATACTACTATAACCGTTGCACTGTAAAGATGGGTGTGTTTGGACATTTTCAGTCAGTAGTATCACCATGTGCGTCTCTTTGTTACTTCACTGAGCGTTGGCGGTTGCTAAATCTGGCAGTGGACCAAGAAAACTGACAGCTGAAACTACCACATGTGGATTATGGCTTGAGAGCTGCACAGTTGATATGGCAGCAGACAAAAGCACTGGCTTATCAGATAAGCTATGACAAGGAGGACGTTAAAGGTAACAAACGACACAAAATGTTCCCTATTAAATATGTTACACATTTTAACCCTTTGGTTTCTAGGAGATCTTCAACACAAATGCGTTTGAGACCTCTCTAGCATTCAAGGGATTAAAATGCATTACACAGCACTGGCTGATGCACTAAGTAGAAGCAAATAAAATACCCAAAATGATTATTGATTTAACCCTTTGAGTGCCAGAGGGGGTACGCTAGAGAGGTCTTCAGTTTTTATGTGCCCCTATGGTCCAGGTGGATTGTCCCATAATTACTCCAGTTTGCTTTTGAACAAAGGGCTGTAATTTCTTTTTGTTTATTTTTTTTTAAGCAATCAGTTTACTAAACCTTTATTAAAGGGTCTGTAATGTCCCATAAAAATAATTATACTTTTGCAGAGGTTAAAAAAGTAAACTCAATGCCACAAATCCTATCTCCCAAACCGCTGTGGTTTGAGAGATATTCACATTCAAGCTCCCGCCTCCCTCCCCTTCTCCTGACGTCAGCGCTGTGCTGACAGCAGGAGATCCCGGTATGGGGACCAGCCGGTGGCTCTACAGCAGAGCCAAAATAGTGATACTGGAAAAGAATTACTTCACTGGAAAGGTCTACAAAATGTGCCTTGTTTGCAAGCACACTTTGTAGACCGTTTCAATGAAGTAATTCTTTATAAATAATGTGATTTTGGCTCTGCTGAAGAGCCTCCTCGAGTCGGCTGACTTGAATCGCCTACTTTCAGCTTTACAGCTGACATCAGGAGAAGGCGAGGGAGGGGGAACTTTGAATGCGAATATCTCTCAAACCATATCGGTTTGAGAGAGAGGATTTGTGGCATATAGTTTATTTTTTTTAACCACTATAAAACTATAAACATTTTTTATGGGACATTACTGTCCCTTTAAGACTTCCCTGGAAGGGAACAAAGTGTACAGGGAGGGGAAGCATGCAGCCACGTGGGAAATCCAGCCTTGAATAAACATATTTATTAAAAATATTGTATTTCTATATTTTATTTTGTCATCTAGTGCTCGCAGTACTATAAAACTGAATTCAGGGTTGAAACATACAGGCAATGGCATAAAGTAACTTAAACATAATAACATCTTGCTTTGGAATGCACAGCGGTGAAATTTTACACTTGACTATCATTTTCAAACTTTTGAAAAACCACAAAAATGGAAGGAAATATTAAAATGTGGAGCTTTCTTTTCAGCTGTCTCCTTCCCTTTATGTGAGTATGTCCCCTGTGACCAAGGTCAAGTGGGCACCTTGTAGTTGGAAGCATAGCAAAGTAACATAGCTGTTGAGAAAAGACATGCATCCATCAATTTCAAACTTTTTCATATCATTAACTCTTTTACTGCTAGAAGGCCGTCCTATGGATTGCAAAGCAATGCATTGGACACCACTCTTATCACTTAAAGGTTAAAGGACCTTATACAGTAAGCTAACAAAGTTCAATTTTGGAGCAAACCAACTGCACCTTAGGGAAGAAATTTAAATTCCAAGTGATTTAAAAAAAGGGCTTTTAAGGCCTTAAATGCTAGAGAGGTCTCTGAAGCATTGCTTTGAAATACATTGTAGACCATCCTAGCATTCACGTAGTAAAAAGCCCCATTAAAGCAAAAGTATCACGTAGATATAATTTACCTCCGATTAGTTGTTAGTATAGTGGTAATCATTAAAATAGTGTTACGTTTATTAAGTGCCAGAATTATTTTTAATCATAAGTTTGTATGAGACTCACCTCCACATGACAATGGAGACATCTTGGCAAAGAGGGTTTTGTCCGTTTGCGTTGTCTGTTCCTGCCTGTACCGTAAGGTACAATGTAACTCCCCCTTTGTTAAATAACCAGTGAGGACACAGGGATAGACAACGCAGGTGCACAGATCCCTCTTCACCAAGGTGTCCCTGCTGTCGTGTTGAGGTCAGTCTCATACGAACTTATGATTATGATTATAATGTCGGCACTTAATAAACTTTATTACACTATTTCCATGATAACCTCTATACTAACAATAAATTGGAGAGCAATGATATCTATGTGATAGTTCCACTTTAAGGGCTCGATCCAAATGTTGGCGTCGCCAGAAAAAACTGGAGACGCTGGTTTTAACGTCAATTGAGCAATGCAAATGTTCTACTAGAAACAAGCGACACCAGTTCTGAAACAGACATCGCCCGTCGCCAGAACAGCAAGATCTCACCCATAGAGGATAATGTACAAACGACGCCAAAAGCTATTCAAATGTTGGAGTTAGGGCTAACTCGCGTTAAATTGCAACATTTATCTCCAGAAATCTAACGCCTATTTTTTTTGGAGTACAGCCCACAAGTAAGAGTAGAAAACCAACGTCTCCAGTTCTGAACAGCATTCTCTGTGCTTTTCCCTACCCAGCCACTAGGGGAACACAGAGAAGGCTTTCAGCACCATGGACAGCTTTGAATGCCATAGGGATGTGCACTGCTCACCCCTGTGGCATTCAAAGGGTTAAAATCAATAAAACTAGTACACCAAGCACTACACAATGCCCCCTTCCACATCCCCCCTTAGTATGTCACATATATTGCATATATGGGACATACTAACCACATCCACCTCATGGACTTCCATGTAGTGGACAAATCTGCCTTTTATTCCACAATTAACCCTTTGAGTACCAGAGAGGTAGGAAAGCATTGCTTAGCATGTTTCCTACCCCTCTGGTACCCAAAGGGTTAATAGGCAACGTATGGACTACATACCTTGCCTATATATATATATATATGTGTGTGTTTGTGTGTGTTTTAAACTTTTTTTTAATTAAAATAGTATTATTAGACAGTTTAACTTACATCTCATTCATTGTTAACCCCCTACCTCCTGTGTCCCATTGCTATTAGTACTTTTGCTCCACTCTTCTTCAAACTGAGAGTGGAGCAAAAGTACTAAAAGCAAAGGGACACAGTAAGTATGGCATCATTAATGGTTGAGATCTAAGTTAACCCTTTGAGTGCCAGAGTGGTTCGCAACGCATTGCAAAGCAATGCGTTGGTTACCACTCTGGCACTCAAAGGGTTAACATACAACTGAGGGAGCAGCCTGCACTGTGAATGCAGGGCTTCCCTCAGTTTTAATTATACATTCGTTATTTTTTAATAAAGTATTTATTGTTCTTATTTATTTGTTGGATGAATTATTTATTTATTACCTTGCTGCGGGCGGCTGTGAAGCCCGCAACATAATAAACCCTTGTGCAGAGAGGCATTGGCGACAGCGGGAGGAGGGGACAGAGACATTGGAGGAAGCGGGTGGTAGGCTTGTACTTGCTGCCCGCTTCCTCCAATACCTCTCCTCTAGCGGTGGCATTGTGCCAGGCTGCCTGATCGCCTTGTGCAATTCGTCCCTTTGCACAAGGCGTTGTACAACGTTGTACAACGCCTTGTGCAAAGGGACGAATTGCACAAGGCGATCAGGCAGCCTGGCACAATGCCACCGCTAGAGGAGAGGTATTGGAGGAAGCGGGCAGCAAGTACAAGCCTACCACCCGCTTCCTCCAATGTCTCTGTCCCCTCCTCCCGCTGTCGCCAATGCCTCTCTGCACAAGGGTTTATTATGTTGCGGGCTTCACAGCCGCCCGCAGCAAGGTAATAAATAAATAATTCATCCAACAAATAAATAAGAACAATAAATACTTTATTAAAAAATAACGAATGTATAATTAAAACTGAGGGAAGCCCTGCATTCACAGTGCAGGCTGCTCCCTCAGTTGTATGTTAACCCTTTGAGTGCCAGAGTGGTAACCAACGCATTGCTTTGCAATGCGTTGCGAACCACTCTGGCACTCAAAGGGTTAACTTAGATCTCAACCATTAATGATGCCATACTTACTGTGTCCCTTTGCTTTTAGTACTTTTGCTCCACTCTCAGTTTGAAGAAGAGTGGAGCAAAAGTACTAATAGCAATGGGACACAGGAGGTAGGGGGTTAACAATGAATGAGATGTAAGTTAAACTGTCTAATAATACTATTTTAATTAAAAAAAAGTTTAAAACACACACAAACACACACACATATATATATAGGCAAGGTATGTAGTCCATACGTTGCCTATTAACCCTTTGGGTACCAGAGGGGTAGGAAACATGCTAAGCAATGCTTTCCTACCTCTCTGGTACTCAAAGGGTTAATTGTGGAATAAAAGGCAGATTTGTCCACTACATGGAAGTCCATGAGGTGGATGTGGTTAGTATGTCCCATATATGCAATATATGTGACATACTAAGGGGGGATGTGGAAGGGGGCATTGTGTAGTGCTTGGTGTACTAGTTTTATTGATTTTAACCCTTTGAATGCCACAGGGGTGAGCAGTGCACATCCCTATGGCATTCAAAGCTGTCCATGGTGCTGAAAGCCTTCTCTGTGTTCCCCTAGTGGCTGGGTAGGGAAGCACAGAGAAAGCTATTCAGAACTGGAGACGTGGGTTTTGGATTTTCTGACTGAACTTGATACTTTGCAGTGCTGTGATTGGCTGTGGTGCTAGGTAACATTTTTATCGTGTGTTTTTAGGTAAGATTTTCTATGCGACGCAGGTTTAAGATTAACGTGTATTTTGTTGGTTATCGCTCGTTAGGCTTTCTAGGTAAGGAAGATTTGAATCTCACGTTACCTGGTCTTGCTTAACGAGCGAAGGCAGTTTTTTTCTTCACGTTGGTTTTAACGCCAACATTTGAATCGAGCCCTAAATGTTAGGAATTTTTCCATAATTGGGGCATCTAATTAGTACATCAGCTGCACAGATTAAAATGGATTTATGTATCTTTATTCCTTGAATGCTAGAGAGGTCTCCACTTGTACTAATCTAAATAGACAATGGGTGAGATGTTCAAAAAGTCATCATAATGAAATAAATTCTCAGATCATGAGTTGGTGGTAAAATAAGGACAATATTTTCAGAAGTAAATCCGTCACGTTTGAAAATTCATGTAAAGAATTAAAAATGTCGGTAAGAAGATCTTGATGAACATTGACTTTAAAAATTCTGATGTTAAAAATGTCTTTGATTTTGTCTTTGATACAAACATGTTCAAAGACACAAAGACATTTTCTGTCTTTAAAAAGACAAATTGCTTCTCACTCCTACTAACAGTACTTTAATTTGTCTTCTCCAAATTTAGACCCTTTTTATTTTGTCTGGAAAAAATGACGTTAATCAGACAAAAAAGTGATGTTGAAACGAATATTTTTTCTGAAAATACCTTACAATATGACAGGAGATTAAACCCCACTCACTTTTAAGACTACTTTTTCCCTTTGACCGATGTGGCGGTATTGGATGCAAAAAATGACGGAAACATGTCTGAGAACTGACGGATCATGGTGTAAGAACTTTTTTATTCTGATTACAGACAATTTCAGTTACCACTAGTGTTGAGCGAGCGTGCTCGGCCGATGCTCGGATCGGCTCGAGCATCGCTCTGCTCGGCACATGGCGGTACTCGTACGAGTACCGCCATGTGCTCGCCCGACATGTTCGGGTGAAGAGGATCTGTGCCGGAAGAGGCACAGATCCGAAGACGCTCCGCTGGACCACCAGGGAATGGAGGTACGGGGGCATTGCGGAGATGAAGGGGGCATTGCGGAGATGAAGGGGGACATTGTGGAAGAGGGGCATAGACTCTATGCCCCTCTTCCACAATGTCCCCCTTCATCTCCGCTATGCCCGTCTTCCACAATGTGCCCCTTCATCTCCGCTATGCCCCTCTTCCACAATGTCCCCCTTCATCTCCTATGCCATAGAGGAGATGAAGGGGGACATTGTGGAAGAGGGGCATAGCGGAGATGAAGGGGGACATTGTGGAAGAGGGGCATAGACTCTATGCCCCTCTTCCACAATGTCCCCCTTCATCTCCGCTATGCCCCTCTTCCACAATGTCCCCCTTCATCTCCGCTATGGCATAGGAGATGAAGGGGGACATTGTGGAAGAGGGGCATAGCGGAGATGAAGGGGGACATTGACCAGGCACCCTCCGCTCATCAGAGCAGGGGGTGCCTGGTTTAATGCTCGAGTGCTCCCATTCATTTGAATGGGGCTCGGGTGCTCGGCCGAGCACTCGAGCATCAGGGGGTGCTCGGTCAGAGCACCCGAGCACCCGAGCATCGGGGTGCTCGCTCATCCCTAGTTACCACCACTTTCTGGACATCTCGCTCTTTGTGTGCGGTTACAGTCTATCAGATCACATTGTAACAATTGTCTGCTCAGAAAGGTAGTTAGTCCCTCGCGGAATGCTGCAATTGGCACTCCACTGAGCTTAATCTCAACTGTTATCCACCACTAAGTCTGAATCCGCAGAGCAGAAGTAAAGTGTTAAAATCACAATAGTTGCTTGATATACGCTAACCATACTTATCAGTGTGACTAAATTAGTCCAGATATTTAGAGAGGGAGGGTGCTGTTTTTAATATCCAGTATTCAACAGATGTGGCATCTGGAGTATGCTTTTAATAAATATCTTGTAATAACATGAAATATACCAAATATTTTTAATTGAGATCAATGAAAGTTAGGTCTTATGATCACATTTAAGCCATATACTCACTGACTTGCACTGAACTGGTCTCTAGTGCCAGGATCTGTACTAAGGTATATATTTAATTCATTTTGGACTACTATGCTGTGTACAGTACTGACATAACTTTTCTTTCTTCTGTTTATTTAAACAGGGATAGTCATAAAAACCAGCCAGCAACATCTTACAGTCTCCGTTGTGAAGTGGGATATTACCAGTGCAACATTTCAATAATAAGTCTTCACTAACATAGCTGTTTTGATATAGTGTCTAAGAATGATCTTCTTTGCCATAAACTGGACTGAGATAAGGTAACAACATTTCTGAATTGATGAACAGTGGGTGATTTTCTAAATACATTAACAGCATTAGCTTGGTAGGATAGGTAACATATCCATTAAAAATGCAAGTTAAGGATTAGATTTTTAGGGATTTAGCATTAAATAACTACATTTTACTGATGTTAACGAGAAGTACATGATATTTAAAATGATATAACTCAATGTAATTTTAGATGTGCTTGTCCCTTTAAAGGAATAGTAATGTTTCATAATAAAAGCAGCTCTAATTAATCATCATAGTATTTGGACTTTGGAGAGTGTTATTTCAATACTGTCAGAGTTATAGTTCAAGAGTAATTCAATGACAAAGTGTCCCCCTCCCACCCCTTTTACTGATGTAACACTGCTCAGCCAGAGCAGAAGAGAGGTACCCAGGTAGACTGCAGAAAAATCTGAAAAGCTTTTCAAGGGGGGCAGGGATTTCATTGTTCTCATAGGAATAAGAGTGTCCCCTTCTGTTATCTGTCTGGTCTATGGACTGCATTCCACATCTGAGAAGAGATGGCTTACACTAGGTAAAAGGGGAGGGAGGGGGAGACTTTGCTTGTTAATAGCTCTCAAACCATAAAGGTTTGAGAAATAAGACTTGTATCGTTCTTCATGTTTTTTTAATGCCTACAAAATAAAATAAAGATAAAACAAAGTATTACTATCCCTTTAATGTAAATCTCGGTTTTCCAGAGAGGGTATCCAATGCATTGTGTTTCAGTTAATTAGATACCTCTTTGCATTCAAATGGTTAAAATTGCCCAGTGGTGGTATCATTGTATCTGTCTTTCAATCTCATACTTGGAAGGAAAGTGAAATTAATTAATATGGGGGCCTATTGACCTCATATTCATTTAAATGTTGTCTATGGTAGGTATCTTCCGATCCTACACTATGTAGGGGAGGAATACTATGTTTTTTATGGGTGGTTAGTTCATTATTCTTTAGAGGGGTTAGTTTATTAAAGGTTTGTTCATTCAAGAGGTGAAGTAAACAACCCCCTCTTTGACTCTCCAGCACTTCCATAGAGGGCTGGGCAGGGAAACTTCATACATCCGTACATAGATCCATCACCCTTTCTGGCTTGGGGTTATAGACCCCAGGACCTAAATCATTATGCTACCCTTTAAGTGCCAAAGTTCAATTTACTAAATATGTCTTATGCATGGGGTAATGGTTCAAGAAAAAACACAGACAACTAATTATGGGTTTTAGCTCAGGCCACAGCTTTATTTAAAATACATAATACACGTTTCACCATAAATTTGAACCTAGCCTTTAAGGCCTTGCCAATCCACAATTTGATAGGCCTTACCTGCCTATCCCTCCTTTTGAGCCCCTAGGCTCACACCAATCTTGTTTTACCTTACCGTACCCCATTAGCTGGTCAATGCAGCTCAATAAGGCCGGTGTCTAAACCCGTGACAAAGTCCGGGTGTCGTTGCCCCTAGGCCTCTGGCCTACCATCATCATGTAACCATATCCAACTTCATGAACTTCTCCACATTGGCAAGGGCCCAAAATGCCACCAGGGCCTAATGCGTTTACTCATTCAGGCCCTTCCCCCAACCAAAGCTGTGGCCTGGTTCGGCACCCCTGGCAATCCCAGGTTGAAGAAAAGCCATCCCAAATACATTGAGGTGACTCGCATCATCCCTGAACAAAGTGAAGGCCAGATCCTCTAAAAAACCCATGCCTAAGAACCAAAACCCCCTGCTCCACAATCTACAACTTTTGTTCCCTGGCCCCCACCTGTCACCGTTGGGGATAATCTCCACCCCACAATCCGTAACTCTGAAAAAAACGCAGCATCTTGCCTAAATCCCCCGGAATGGATGCACCCAACAACCATGCCGGAATAAACCCCAATTCATCATCCCCCAAACGAACCACCAAATTGAGAGGCACTACTGCCAAAACACCTACCAGCAGCAAAACTTCTTGTAAAAGTTGTGCCAATGCAATACTACGTGAACCAAACCCAGAAAATGGACTAAATAAGCCGTTGACGGACATGTGAAAACCCCTCTCACAAACCACCTTCCTCAGACTCGTCCAGAATACAAACGAACGGCCCATGATCCACAATTGCCGAATACGAGCGCCTGAAAACCAGACAAGGAAAAACCAACAGACTGATCCCAAACCACTAGACCCCAAGCACCCTACTAGGCCAAACATAAGATTGAAATCACCTAGATACACCCTTGCCTATCCTCCTAATGGACCTAGAACCCAAACTCATCCTAGCCACCTCCGTGGCAGCCAATCTGAAATTATTACCCGCCAAAATCCCCAGAAGAACGGACAAATTCAAGAGCCCCAGCTCAAACACCCACAAAGCCGAAAGCGAGGAAGAACCAATCCGTCGCGATGCACTAACAACGGCCTGCCCATAGAAGACTGAACCTTCAAATAACAACGTAGACAAGCCACTGGGCGCACAGCCCGAACCATATCTAAACCCCCACCCAATGTATCGGCCGATAACTTCTGAATCAGGAACCCAAGAGACCCTCCCCTAACCACACATCGTCAAACAGAATGCCCCCTGGACAAGACTGACTTGTGCCAACCCATCCACCGAAGAGCAACGCTCTGAAAAGGTAAAGGCCGCACCAATATACGCACCACAGACTCACAATTGCTGCAAAGGAAATTAAATTGAATGATGAGAATCCACCGACACCCACACACGCCTCAGGCCCCGAAGGACCTTGAGAACCATAAAATACCCTGGAAATGTCTTCCCGTCCCCTCACTTTAAAGCCGAAGGCCAAACCAGAAACTCCGCCCGCCTAAGCCTCAGTGGACAGACCCCCAGAATGCCAATCCCATACCAACCACAGACCGCACCAAGTCTCCCAGAATCCAACTCAGAGAGCCAGCCAAAACTTCCCCAGGTAGATCCAACCATTCAAAACCGCTGTGTACCGTGCTCCAGGAGGCCAGCGACACTGACCTCATCTTCCACCGCCAATCCCCCAGAGGTATACAGGGCAAACTGTTACCAATGCCTTCACCCCCGGGCATGCCCACCAAAATTCCGCCACCTGGAAGCTAGACAACTCAGTGCCAGCAATGTGCAGAACACCATGCACATGAAACTCTCGAAAAGAGACATTCCATCACAGGCCACAAGACCAGATCCCGTAATCGGGCCAACACAGAAGGGCATGAAGGAGAGATTATATAACCATCAGTACCACCCCCAGGTCACGGAACGTAACACCACCTTGCTACCCCCCACCATGCACTACCGAGCCACTGCTACCACAACAGGAAACAAGTGCAAGCCAAACTGAGTGTGCCCGAAATTACTGCAAAGCCAGAAGGGATGCCTTCAGAGCCTGACAGCAAACGACCAAATCCTCCCAGAAAATCTCCAGTGTTTTCCTCTGCAGCCTCCACGCCAAGCTGATCGAATCCATCTCTATCGCCAGGAAGAGAAGGCAAGTAGTCAGCCCTTAGTCCTCCCAGCTAGCCAAAGGAACCCCAAATCACAGCAAACCAGCATAAGGCGGGCAACAACCACCGGCATACATCCAGCCCCGGGTCCCATGCAGAGTAAAAAATCATCCAGCCAGTGCAGGACAGAGGAAATAGACCCGATCACTGTGCACCATCCACCCAGGAAAGGTACCAAAACGCTCGAACCATGTACATGAGACGGAGCACCCCATGGGGAGACACAGGTTAACAGAGTAGTCATCCCCCAAGCATCACCTTAGTAGATGATAACTCTCCAGATTAACAGGAAAAAGAAGACAGAAGGCAGATTCCCATCAGCGTTAGCGAACCAGGTGCCCAGACCGGCTTTGATAGCCAAGATAATGGCCTAATCATTTGTGTTGAAACTGACAGGATCCCCTCTATTTGCAACTCCTCGGTATAATGCCGGCTAGTGTTGAGCGAGCACCCCGATGCTCGGGTGCTCGGGTGCTCTGACCGAGCACCGCCGGAGGCTCGAGTGCTCGGCCGAGCACCCGAGCCCCATTGAATTCAATGGGGCGACACGAGCATTACACCAGGCACCCCCTGCTCTGATGAGGGGAGGGTGCCTGGTCAATGCCCCCCTTCATCTCCACAATGCCCCTCTTCCACAATGTCCCCCTTCCACAATGTCCCCCTTCATCTCCGCAATGCCCCCTTCATCTCCGCAATGTCCCCCTTCCACAATGTCCCCCTTCCACAATATCCCCCTTCATCTCCGCAATGCCCCCTTCATCTCCGCAATGTCCCCCTTCCACAATGTCCCCCTTCATCTCCGCAATGCCCCCTTCATCTCCGCAATGCCCCCCTTCCACAATGTCCCCCTTCCACAATGTCCCCCTTCATCTCCGCAATGCCCCCTTCATCTCCGCAATGCCCCCCTTCCACAATGTCCCCCTTCCACAATGTCCCCCTTCATCTCCAAAATGTCCCCCTTCATCTCCGCAATGCCCCCTTCATCTCCGCAATGCCCCCTACCTCCAGTCCCTGGTGGTCCAGCGGAGCGTCTGTAAGATCTGTGCCTCCTTCGGCACAGATCCCTGCCACCCGAACATGGCGGGCGAGCACATGGCGGTACTCGTACGAGTACCGCCATGTGCCGAGCAGAGCGATGCTCGAGCCGATCCGAGCATCGGCCGAGCATGCTCGCTCAACACTAATGCCGGCATAACCCAGGCATCGTCGACGTGAAGGGGAGAGCGGCGGGAAGCCCCAACCCCCACCCAGCGCCGATTGAAAAGACTGCAGACTCATGGGGGAACCATCCAGAAGGGTTGGTATAGCAAGTCACTTACCGATTGCAGTCAGGTCCCAGGAAATAGACAGCCGAACTGCCACTCCCAGGCAGCACAGCTCAACGTAATACCACCACGCCAGCCCTCGGGAGATCCAGCAGGTGCTCCAAATGGTGTCCTGATAACAAAACAACCAGGAGTCTGACACTGGATAACGTTCACCCAGGACACCGGCCAAGACATATCTAAATGACCAAATAGTTGGGGTATCTCAGATACCACCGGCAGTCCCGCTCCCCTCTTGTACTCCACGTCCAGTTCTGCCATCTCCGGAGGTGTCCCATCAACCAGAAGGAGGGAGAAAAATTCCATGAACCCGTTCTGCCAGAAAATAGTAGTTATTATTTCTTTTAAATTTATTTATTTATTATTTTTTTTTGTTTGTTTGTTTCAACCATCACCTCCATCATCAAATGGATGCCTAGTGGATCATACCAACACGTATAAGTGGCCCCCAAGGAGGCCTTTGGAACCCTGCCCAATGGAGCCAACCCCGGCAAAGCCGCCCCCCACCCAACCAGGCTTAGATATGGGGGGTCTCCAGAGCCTGAGCTCTGAACCAACCTCGGACCCGGTAGCGGGAAGGCTCACCGGACCTGTAGGCCCACTTCCCGCAGTCCCTGGAATCCCACATCCTCTGGAAAGGAACAACAACACTGCCTGTAACAAGTGTCCCCCCCACCGGGATACAGAACCCTCTGCCCATCAACACTGGTGCCCCCAGAGACTGACAGCCCCCCGTGACGCCAAGCCCAACATCCCGATCACACCACTAGTCAATCCCAGAAACCCTCCCACAGGCAAACCAACCACCAGACCCCCCAGACAACCCAGACCTAGCCCCGGACATTGAAGCCCCCATGCCCCGGCCGGATTCAGCAACCCTCCTGGACCACCCAAGTGCCCCGTCCTGCCAGGCCCCCAACATGAGATGCACAGACTCTACCGCTTCAGGCCCTCCCCTCGACCCAGCAGTGCCAAATTACCAGGACAGCCCCGTACCAGCCCCCAACAGAGGAAAAGCTGGTATAGACTGTGTCCCAGCAGTGCCATCCTGGAAAACAGCATGACCTCCTGTCCCACGGACACTGTCTCAGATCTGCGCGACCCCTCCACGACCTGAAGGAAAAACCCACATGACAGCACATGCTGAACAGTACCCAACCCACAAAAAACGGCATACACACAACACAATAGAACACCCTTGTGTCCCAGAACAACAAAATAACCCCAAGACCCCCAACATTAGTTTACAATTTAGCATTTTTCTTAATTTTTTTTTCTTTCTTTTTAGTTTTTGTAATACATTGCAATATAATCACATACATTTTTTTTTTTTTTTGTGTAATTATTATGTTTGAAGTGATATAGTTTTTGCATCCTGCATTTCCAGTTATGGACAATAACATGCCAGACATCACTTGCCAACAAAGTGCTCAACCAGACCCCAACCCCCCACTGGAGGGAAGCACAATAATAACACACCACCCCCTCATTTCGTGAAGGGGAACCCAGGCCACTGCCAGCCACCAGTAAACTCCTGTAGAGAAAGAAACAGAGGTGGGGGGAGGACAGCGATGCAGGAGGACACTCCAGAGCACAGAGGAGGCTGCAGGAAAGAAGAAAAGCAGACAATAGGAAGGAGATGGGGAAGAGGAAGGGAACGTGAAGGGACTTAAACCAGGTACACCATGGCCAAACGACTATACGCGGTCCAGCAAGGAATGATTCCGCAGTCCCACACAGCACCGCAGATTCACCAGTAAGCAAGAAGGATGAGAAGTGAGACTCCCCTCACTCCCCACGAAGCACCAGTCATGTAGCGCCTCCCTCTGGGCACTGCTCCCATCCTCTGCTGCAGCTCGTCGCTCCTTGGAGACAAACTCCGCTGGGAGTACGCCCTGACATATCGCTGGCCTGATACAGCACTCCACGCCACCTCCCATCTGTACCCTAACTAGCCGGGCTAGCACTCCCTCTCCACCCACTCACAGCAGAAGGGCTCAATCGCGGAGGAGGCCCGAGTGCGCGTGCTGCGCACGGGCAGGTCAAGTACACCCCGCAGCCACTGGACATTATGCCTCTCCATTACACCAGACGATGATGAACAACCGAACCCCCAACAGCAACAAATCCACCAGCAGCCATCAGGTAGACTAGATGCAACGTGCAGGAGCAAAGCAGGTCCACGCTGTTCCATCTTAGCTTTAGAAAGGAAGTGCCAACTAGCCAACCTCTCTCTATATATATATATTAACCCCCATCCTCTTCACCTCACTTCCTGTCCCTACCCACTAACTTATTTCTTGCCTCCCCCCAGCTAAGACATGTCTCCCCTTCTTATTCTTCACGGGGAGTTCTTATTTAACATAACAGAACTTATTTTGTTCCACTTGCAAAAGGAGGAGGCAGCCTAATAATTTCCAGAGAAATAAATGTATCAGACACTGGATGTAAAGTATCACGATTAATTGGAATGGTCTTTATGACTGTACATATACCAGTATTTAACTGCTTGGATTCTACTATGTCCACAGTACATTACTTTTTAGGCTTCTCTGCAGTTCAATTAATTAAAAGCAGATACACATTTAAGAGACACATCAGTAGGCATGGGAATATGTGTATCAGGTTCTATATAAAATATAACTGACTAGACCCATAAAATGAGCCCAGATTTTATTTGGGTAGAAATAGTTCCATGATCGCTCATTTGACAATTTAGGATACTTTTCAAGGAAGTGAAATGGTTGTCAAAAAACCCCGATGATAATCAGAAAATGATTATTAATGACTGCCCCACACATGAGAAGAACGGGGGGGTTATTCACTATGGCGTGATAATGAGGGGATAAAGTGGAGATTACTTCTCCAGTGACATCACTTCTCCAATTCCTATGTTATTCTGTGGAGCCTACGCACGAAGATCTCTAAAACAGAAGAAATGTTAGTGAACTGGCTCCATAGAATAACAGGAAATGAGAAGTCATCTCCACATTATCACCTCTTTATCCCACACTAGTGAATAACCCCCACCCCGGTATCTGTAATGCCAGGGGCCCACTGAGAGGAATGGAAGTTGTAGTCCAAGAACTGCTGGAGGAGAGCTGGCTGCCCATTTTTGCTCTAAGCTATTGTTTGACTGTTAATAGTGTAGTTTCTAATCTTGTATTACACTCCTAATGTGTCCAAGAAGAAATAAAATGGAGTGTAAGCTTAACCCTTTGAGTGTCAGAGGGTGTGGTATAGTTATCACACTGCAAATTTCAACAAGTTCCAAAGGAACAAACAACATCATTTTGAAGACTTCTCTAGCATTTGCTTTGCATCTCTGGCACTCAAAGGGTTAAAGAGGTTACTGGATTATACTGAAATCAGCAGTGAGGGGCAGGGGTTAATTGGTCCCTATGTTCAGTATAGTTTTGTGCATATGACGCTTATTATTAACACTTTCAGTGAAGGAGGGGTACACAACGCATTGCTTTGCAATGCATTGCCTACCCCTCTGGTACTCAAAGGGTTAACGATCATTTCTCTTTAAAAGGAGTCCTAAGTAGCATGTTTAGAAAAATGCAAGCCGTGTCCATCTGTATAAATATTTTACAGGTGCCACCAGAACTAGAACACTTGGCTATTACAATCACAATGTTAATCATTAAACTGCATCCTTTCTTCTTTATTGCATTTCATCTATGAAGCATTGTTTGTTCTATGGATGAATGGTTGGGTGCTCCAGATGCTTTCCGGTTCTTAACTTCCCTGTCCGATACAGTCACAGGTAATGACCGTGTGTCTGAAAATCAGTGACCGGTATTTCTTGTGTCCCAGCAGTCACCTTTCCTGTCTTGGGTTCAGCACACATGGCACTTGACATTGGACATTAAGAGGGCCTTGGTACCCTCACATATATAGCCACATATGTAGACCCCTATTTCCAGAACTCAAACAGCATGTATTAGTACCAAGAATACAAAAATATGAGAGATGAGGTTCTCCAAAACAACCTGATGGATACATCTCCATCACTCACACTCCATAGATCCATTTCAACTGGAATTTTTATTAGTACCTTGTGGTGCAGTTGTTCTGCTTCAGAATTGCTCCAGATCATTTTACTATACCAGCCTCAGGAACGTCTTCTCCCTCTACATATCCAGTTTTATTTCCAAGTATTTGCCACATCACCTTTTATATAATTTTTTAGTATGTATGTTTATGTGGGTGTATATATATGATGTTTCTCTATCTATGTAAATATGTAGCCCTTTACTGTAAACTCTCTCACTCATGCCCCCGGGGCATAACTTTTGAACTTGCTGCCCCACTCTCTCAGACTTTCCAACCCTCAAGCACTCTCTAAATAGTTACCTCTTTGGAGAATTGTGCCCCCCAAACCAAGAAACATCTTCCTTACTCTGTCTAGATATCTCTCTCAGCTCTACCTCAAAAATGTTTTTATTCCTTATTCTCGTTCAGACACTGTTGCCAATCTTCACCTCATGATTTTCTTGCCCCTTTTCCTCTCTCTAGATTGCATGCTGCCAATCTGTGCCATGCCTATGCTTACCCCCTGTTTGGGAGTGTCTTCCGATGCTCTCCCTTCTGTCGCCTAGTCGCTTCCTTGCTGGCCCTTCATCCATTCTCCCATGCCTTCTGCCAGCCTCTTCCTCTATATGGTTTATTGCCAGCATCCACGCCTTGTTTTGGTTCCCGCTTCTGGTCCTGGACTATTTTAGGTTGGATTGAACCACAGGCAGATGCGTTGTTATAGCGTCTTGTACCAGCTTTAATTTCTGTTTAGTACCTGTCTGATTAACTGAATCTTGACCCGGATTGCTGCCTGACTACTCTAATTGCCTGCTCCTTGTCTGCTCTGAACATCCAGCCTGTGTATGACCCGGATCGCTGCCTGACTACTCTAAATGCCTGCTCCTTGTCTGCTCTGAACATCCAGCCTGTGTATGACCTGGATCACCGCTTGACTACTCTATTGCCTGCTCTGAACATCCAGCCTGTGTATGACCCAGATCACTGCCTGACTACTCTATTGCCTGCTCCTTATCTGCTCTGAACATCCAGCATGTTTATGACCCAGATCGCTGCCTGACTACTCTATTGTCTGCTCCTTATCTGCTCTGAACATCCAGTGTGTGTATGACCCGGATTGCTGCATTACTATTCTATTGTATGCTCCTTAATTGCTCTGTTTATTCTGCCAGTGTATGACCCGGATTGTTCCTTGACTACTCTTCTGCCTGTTCCTGTCTGCCTAGCTGTTATCCTGCCAGTGAGTGTCCTGGATTGCTCCTGATCTTCATCTGTATCTTCTGTGTTCAAGCTCTGCCCGGTTCCCACCAGCATCTAGGATCCTGAGTGAGTACCATTTTGTACCTTTATTTTTTGTTTGAGTACTAGTCTTTCTCCCTAGGGATAACTTAGTATAGCTTGTCTTGGTAGGGGTTATCCTGGATTACCCTTCAGCTTCTCTGTTGGGACCACACCTTTAGGCAGCTCAGCCGAAGCAAAACCCCGTCCTTGGCAACCCCTGCTCCCAAGCACTGTACCCAAGCGTCGCTCCCCAGCAACTTGCTCAGTTATCCCTTGTTGGAGGAGTCTCCCTTTCCACTCTCCTTGGCACTCCCATCTTTTATTCGGGCTACTAGGCCCTACATTACAATCTGTACATATACAGTATGATACATGGTTTGTTTGTTTATCTCCCTTTTGTATAATGCCAATATATATATATTGGGGCTTTGCACAAAACATACTATTAATATTACTAATTATTATTATTGAAGGTTTTATATACTGTGGCCAAGAAGGAGACACAACCTTACCAGACAGAACATAGGTTTTATGTTCTAGAGACAGAACATTTCAGATACGTTATTATAGTCACAAAATAGAGAACCTCCTGATAAAAACTGACAGGTCAAAATTATATTTAGTTTATCTCCCTGATAACTCCCAACCAAAATAAAACATGACAGTATAAATGTAACATTATGTCATAGAGCAATTCCATGCAGACAAAAACAGCACATTGCTCTATGTAACTGAATAGAATTTAACAGAGATGGTGGAAAAGGCCCACTTTTTGCAGAGGAACTTTTGATGAAAAACAGTTTGGCAGAAAATACATAAATTCTACCGTTTACTACTACCAAAGAATTTCCTACTTGAACTTTGACATTTCCATCTCTGTTTTCTAAGGCAGCAAGAATTGCTGCTACAATACTTATGCTGCTGAAGTGGCACAATCACAATTGCAAACTAGTTGTTTGAGGATTGAGTGCTACAACAACAAAAGCCTCTAAAAACATATTTGCATATCATCCTCTCTGGCTTGCATTTTCAAGAGAGCTCCCCTGATTCCATTCTACACGGAGAACTCGGGTAGGAGTGGATGAGATCGGCAAACCCTCTCACGTCAATGAGGGAAAGCTTTCCTGATTGATGTGAGAGGGTTTCCTGATCCCGCACACTAATTAATGCACTTTTCGGGTAAGATGGAAGCAGGGAGGCTCTCTTGCATCACCTCTACTGATCTCCCAGCCAAACCGGCTGGCAGATCAGTAGCTGTGGGGCATCAGAAGGGGTCCTGCTGCCCTGCCACATATTTAAGCCTTTAGTATCCAACACAGTGAAACACAATGCGTTGCATAGCTCTCTGGCACTGGAAGGGTAAAAAAAAAAAAGGTTCATTTCACAGGCAAAGCTGTACCACATGACTGCTAGTTTATTTTATAAAATGTCAACAAGCTGCTGTGAATGGGGAGTGGGGAGGAGTATAAGCATACATGACATGATTCATACTGACATTCTACACAGTGACTGGACTGTTATATGTGAATCCAAAGAAGTTGCACTCTGGTCCTGAAAGGATTAAAAGCAGCATTTTCTAACATGCAAGTATGTTATCAGGACAAAAATTAAAGGAGAACTGACAACATCAAATAATAATCACTCTTACTGTATTATGGCTAGAAAATCATAATGGCCCCTGTGAATGTTGCCCTTGTGCCTTTGTTCAAGAGATAACATCTTCATTCAGTTCTGGATGTCATGCCCACGGAGACAGACATGACAGTTGCTGACAGTTTCTTTTTTTTTTAAACTGCAGCAGATAGAGTACATAAGCCTACCTAATATTTACACACCAGAGAGGTTCACAATAAATTCTGAAACAACGCATTAAACACCCCTTTCAGTGACAGACAGGTGCTCCCTCACACTCAGAAGGTTAAAGGGTTAACATGACCATGTGCAGTGAGCAGAGTCTGAGGTCTTGTGATCCTGATAGCAACTGTCATTTCTGCCTCTATGAACATGACCTCCATGACTGATTTGTATTGTTATCTCTTGCACAAAGGCACATGGGCATAATTCATTTTCTGGCCATAATTAAATAAGATAGTATTAGGTGGTGTTAATGATGGTAGTTTTGTACATCAATGGTGTTGTGTCTGATCATGAAATGAAGTTAACCTTTAGAAGTTGCTAACCCCTCTGGTCCTTAACCCTTTCAGAGCCAGAAGGATATACAATGCATTGCAAAGCAATGCTTTAGATACACCTCTGGCACTCAAAGGGTTAACAGGTTAAGTGACGCAAAACTGATTTCCTGTGTAAAAGGGCTGTGTGCTGTCAACTTTAGCAAAGTTGTGGCACAAAACGTATTACCTAAATAACCTGCTTGAAACATTAGTGTGGCCTGAGGGGAAGGATTCCCATGAACGATTTTGTGAAGGGTCAAAGTCTCCAAAGTAGGTAAGGTATATAGAGACTTCCCGAGTGAGCCGGGCCACCTGGCTTTCCATGACAATATAAATAATCCTCCCTTCAATCAGTGGAGCAGAGAAACAAGCTCTCTGGGTCCCTCCTACTGCATCTGCAATTTGAGCTCTCTGAGTGCCTGTCAAGTGAGGAGAAGGGAAATAACTACAGGCAGGAAATTGCATCTGTCCTGCATTTGATTTAGGAAACAAAAAAGCCTTGAGAAAATGAACTTGTCAAAAACCTCGGTGTAGGATAATCTTGCACAGAAGTCTTTCATAAACACACTCTTGCTAAGAAACTAACTGGAATTAATGGTGTATTGCTGAGACGCTCTATGGGGAACAACGTGCCAGTAATCACATTCACTAACTCAGAAGAGCAAAATACTGGGTGCTAGCATCCAAGGGCTTAAATTCTGATATATACAGGGCTGGATTTCCTATTAGGCAGAGCAGGCAACTGCATAGAGTGCCTCATTTTGAGAAGCACCACAGCTGTGCTGGCCACACCCATATTCTGAATTGTGGGTGTGGCCAGAGCAGTCTCTGTGTTCCTGCCCCAGTTTCATACACCTTTATAAGCTACTAGTTGAAGAGCCTGTGTACACGGGCCATAGTGCCACCCAGCAAAGGCCGTGGTGCAGTCATGCACAGTAGAGACTGCTGGCGCCGCGGTTGATACGGAGTGGGGCGCTCCAAATTCATACCGTAGTCCTCTCTGCACACCTTCACGTCGTGGGCAGTCTGTAGTGCGCATGACTGCGCACAGCCATCTCTACTGAGCATGATGGCTTCTGACAAACAAACATTTAGGGAATTATTATATAGGATTCTTTAACCTCTTGGATGGTAGAGAGATCTCCAGCGTGGAGATCTCTCTAGCAACCAAGAGTTTAAAGTCTTGCTTGTTATAAGCCAAGAGTATTTTCTGTTCCAGGAAATAAGGGTTGGGTCTGAGGGTGGGGCCTTATGAGGAACAGGGGTATGTTCATGGATGGTGCTAATGGCACCTAGAGTGTCTTCCCTAGGGGTACCTGGGCTGTAAATCCAGCCCTGGATCTATATTTGCCACCTTTGCTTACAAAAAATACCAGCCATCCTGTTTGTTCCTTTGGTTTCTTATTGTTCAAATTACCTTTGGACACTGACAAAAGTTTTGTTATTTCTGCTGTTTACCAAAATAAGTTCAAGTTACAATTAAATAATTAATATGGGCTTAAAGTGCAGTCTCACAGCTTTAATTTGAGGGTATTCACATCCAAATTGAAGGAAGGGTTTACAGCTCTTTAATATGTAGCCCCCTCTTTTTCAAGGGTCCAAAAGTAATTGGACAATTGACTCAAAAGCTGTTTCATGGACAGGTGTGGGCTATTCCTTCTTTATTTCTTCATCAATTATGCAGGTAAAAGGTCTGGAGTTGATTCCAGGTGTGGCATTTGCATTTGGAATCTGATGCAGTGAACCCACAACATACGGTCAAAGGAGCTCTCAAAGCAAGTGAAACAGGCCATCGTTAGGCTGCAAAAACAAACAACAAATCCATCAGAAAGATAGCAGGAACATTAAGAGTGGCCAAATCAACAGTTTGTTACATTCTGGGAAAAAAAAGAACATACTGGTGAGCTCTGCAACACAAAAAGGCCTGGAAGTCCACAGAAGGCAACAGTGGTGGATGATTGTAGGATCCTTTCCATAGTAAAGAAAAACCCCTTCACAACATCCAGCCAAGTGAAGAACACTCCCCAGGAGGTAGGCATATCATTATCCAAGTCTACCATAAAGAGAAGACTTCACAAAAGCAAATACAGAAAGTTCACCACAAGGTGCAAACCATTCATAAGTCTCAAGTATAGAAAGGCCAGATTAGACTTTGCCAAAAAAATCTAAAAAAGCCAGCCCAGTTCTGGAACAGCATTCTTTGGACAGATGAAACTAAGATCAACCTGCAACAGAATGATGGCAAGAAAAAAGTATGGAGAAGGTTTGGAACGACTCATGATCCGAAGCATACCACATTGATCAAAACACGATGGAGGCAGTGTGATGGCATGGGCATGCATAGCTTCCAATGGCAATGGGTCACTAGTGTTAATTGATGATGTGACAGAAGACAGATGCAGCTAGATGAATTCTGAAGTGTATAGGGATATATTGTCTGCTCAGATTCAGCCAAATTCAGCGAAGTTGATTGGACGGCACTTCTTTTTACAGATGGACAATGACCCAAAACATACTGTGAAAGCAACCCAGGAGTTTTTTTAAGGCAAAGAAGTGGAACATTCTGCAATGGCCGAGTCAATCACCTGATATCAACCCAATCGAGCATGCACTTCACTTGCTGAAGACAAAACTTAAGGTAGAAAGACCCACGAACAAACAACAACTGAAGACAGCTGCAATAAAGGCCTGGAAAAGCATCACAAAGGAGGAAACCCAGTGATGTCCATGCGTTTCAGACTTCAAGCAGTCATTGCCTGCAAAGTATTCACGACAAAGTATTAAAAATGAACATTTTATTTATTATTGTGTAATTTGTCCAATTACATTTGAGCCCCTGAAATAAGGGGACTGTGTATGAAAATGGTTGCAGTTCCTAAACATTTCATACAATACTAGTTGAAGAGCCCGATACACGGGCCACAGTGCCACTGCCAACCGGTCGCGGGGCAGTCATGCACAGTAGAGACTACCAGCGCCACAGCTGATACAGGAGCCTCGTCATGGGCATTCTCTACTGCGCATGACTGCAGCACATGCAGCAGTCTCTGCTGCGCATGACTGCTTTGTTACACATGTTTTAGTAAATTATTATATAGGATTTTTGTCCAACCCCTTGATTTAAAGCTGAAAGTTTGCACTCCAACTGCATCTCGTTTGTTTCATTTAAAATCCACTGTGGTGGCGAACGGAGCCAAAATTATGAAAATTGTGTCAGTGTCCAAATATTTCCGAAACTAACTGTATAAAGCTTTGTACACATGGGGGATAGTTAATAAAATATTATGCAGAGTCAATTTGGGAGGAAGAGGAATAAAGTTGCCCTTTTTCTGACAGATATTTCTATACAGATCACCATTCACTAAAGCTTTTTTCATTTATTTTAGTCTATTGAAACATACGCCATAGTAAATTCACAAGTTTTATTAAAAACCATGTCCAAGTATCTGGACTTTCCAGTAACTATAACACCATAAATAAAAAAATATTAAGTACACAACTATGACTTTACGGGAACAAAAACATGGCCACTGTTTTATTAAATTACACAAGAAAACATTAGTTGAATATTCATCTTTTTCTTAAAATACACCATGATGCTTGCCAATGTTCCTGAACTCAAAATGTGGATCCAAAGATGGCCGCTGACATATATCCCTCCCCCAGTGTGGACCACTTCCTTCCTTCCTCCTGCAACTAAGCAAAACCCCCTCCAGGATGTGACTGTAGAATGAGTTATACTGTATAATAAGAACTGTATCCATACCTCCCAACATTTCAAATGGCCAGATAATTACACTTGTGTTTTAGGTAGTGTTGCTGGGAGTGTGGCTGGTGGGTGAGGAATTACAGAGAATCTTTAGGTTATTTCATGACCTATTGACACCTCTTTGTGCAACTTTATAAATTTGTACTGAAGTTTACACAAACATAAATGTGAATTGTATTGCTGTGGAGCAAAGCGATATACTTATATACACACCGCACAGTCATATCTCCTAAAAAGAGGGACGCCAGTGTGGGAAAGAGGGACAGAGGGATTTGGGTCTCAAACAGGAGCTGTCCCTCCTAAAGAGGAACACTTGGGAGGAATGTGAATCTCGCATCTCCACAATTTTCATTCACCAAGCTGAACTGTTTTGTTGAATGAGTCTTTTCTCTGTTTGTGTGTATGAAGGAACTAACATGCACCAAAAAACATTAGCTATAACATTACATTCAAAACCTCTATAACATTTATAAAGCCCCATTTATATCAAATGTAATCCTTATATCTCCCCTATGGCTCTGTTAGTTTGTCCCAGAATGACTCCACTTTACTTTGTGCCTCTGGTTGACTTGTTCCTACAAGTATAGTTTCCCTTTAACATAAGTCAAGCATCAAATGTGTATTGGAAAAAAAGCAGAAAAACAGTAGATTAACTCTTTGAGTGCCAGAAAGGTGTCCAACACATTGCAATGTGTTGGCTACCTCTCTGGCACACAAAGGCTTAACAAGACCAAGGGGGAGATTCACTAAGTAGTGATAAAGAGGTGATAAAGTGAAGATGACTTTTTCAGTTTATCACTTCTCCAATTCCTATGTTATTCTATGGAGCCTATATACTAAGATGTCTCCAACTTTGGAGATCTTAGTGAATAGGCTCTATAGAATAACATAGGAACTGGAGACGTGATATCACTGGAGAAGTCACCTCCACTTTATCACCTATTTGTCACCACTTACAGCTGTCTGTTCAAAGGGATAACAATAAAAAAATGTTGTATTAAAGACAAAAGTAAGTAATTGTATGCATTAGCGACATATTTTCTATAGAGTATACGACAAAAAACTAGTAATGTCCGTTGTGTACAACACAACTCCAGAATTGCCGGACAAAGGGGCGGGGCTAAACTATTCTCCATTGTCGTATAGAGGAAAAGAAAATTTGTCATATACAATGACAAAAAAAGTCTTACAAAAGACAAAATTTGTACATTAAGAAAAAAGCGGAGGGAATGATTTTGAGACTTTTTGTCTTTAGTTAAAGTGTTAGTAATGTCCCATAATGTTTTTTTATAGATTTGTAGGGGGTTAAAAAAAAGAATCTCATTCCCACAAACCCCATCTCTCAAACTGCTATGGTTTGAGAGATATTGTCAGTCAAAGTTTCCCATTCCCTCCCCTTCTCCTGATGTCAGCTGTAAAGCTGACAGAAGGAGATCCGTGTTGGCCAACATGATGAGGCTCTTCAGTAGAGCTGAAATTCCGTTATTTGAGAAGAACTACTTCATGGGAACTGTCTACAAAGTGTGCTTGCGATCCAGGCACACTTTGTAGACCTTTCCATTGCCGCCGGCTGGTCTCCGGACTGGGATCTCCTGCTGTCAGCTAGATGCTGACGTCAGGAGAAGGGGAGGGAGGGGGAATTTTGATTGAGAATATCTCTCAAACCATAGCGGTTGGAGAGATGGGGTTTGTGGCAATCAGATTCTTTTTTTATCCTCTACAAATCTATAAAAAAATGTATGGGACATTACTAACACTTTAAGACATTTTTTGTTGTTAGTTAAGACAGTTTTTGTCTTTACATACAACAGTTTCAGTCATGACAAACTACATATTTCTTTTTAAGAAAATTTTAAATATGGAAGTCTTTATCCATCAGTGAATTAATAAAGAAGGACTATTACATATATTAGTATTTGTAAAGGCTAGATTATTATATTGCACTGCTAAACAAGACATGTCGCAGGCTCAAAAATTCCTAAAATCTGACAGGATTGCATTAGCATAAAAAAGAGGTCCCACTGAAGTGTTATTTTCAATCCCACAAGGCACAGATAAAGCCAATTCAATACATCACAGCTCAGCAAATCCCATTGACCACTGTTTCTAGACAGTAACGTTCCTTATTGTTTCAAAGTCAAAGAGTGTAGGCAAGGATGGATTAAAGATGAGGCAGTGTTTAAAAGGCGGAAGTAATTATGCAAGTCTGAGTATGGTCGATAAATGGGATGAATGAAGTGTAATTTAAAATGGAGGGGAATGCGTGTATAAAAAACATTCTTAGTGGAATGTTTAACCCCTTAAGGACAGACCTTGCACACTCTCTATCCTACGCAGCACTCCCCGAATGGCATACTGCCGCATGGGAACCCTCAAATTCATGACGTCCTGGCACGTCATGGGTCCTTATTGCATGTCCAACCCATGACGTGCCAGGAACATCGTGGGTCCCTTAAGGGGTTGAGAATTGTGCTTAAACTTCGCAACAACGGGTCATCTTTATAAAGAAATAAAGTTCTTTATTGAGAATTTCTTCACATACATAGCTTATACCAGGGCTCAAAATTTCCACTCGCCACTAGCCAATGGCGAGTGAAAATTCAGCCCTGGAGAGTAGAAATTCAGCCCTGGTGGGTATGTTATGACTTGCAGTGGCGAGTAACTTTTCAGGTCTGGCTAGTAGCAAAGGATTTCACATTTTAAGCCCTGGCTTATACACTCTATCACTCAATGGCCTAAATACTTCCATTAACCCTCTGAATGCTGGAGGGTTACACAATGCATTGTGCACCGCTCCAGCAGAAGTATAAAAATGAGTTATACCTGGGGTTAAGATTTATCCACTAAAACTGCTCTTATTTTTGTCACAATTAGTGAATTCTTCTCCACTTTTCAACTGATCAGCATTGGAACCTGGTGCTAAATGTATATATATATATATATATATATATATATATATCAATCTTACAGGCGCTATCTGTATCATGACATTCACTGGGCCTTATGCATAAGACAATATCAAGTGTGGAGTAAACCATCTGCACCGTAGGGGAGAAATAATCACTCCCCAAATTCCCATTGGCTTAAACATGCTAGGAAGGTCCCTAAGACATTGTTTTGCAATTATTTATAAATCTCTTTAGCATTCAAGGGGTTAAAAAGTGCCATTTAAATGTATGAGAATTTGAGGGATTTCTACTTGTCCCATATGGTGCAGCTAGTTTGCATCAGAATTGCACCTCTCCTCTTACATATGGGCCTAAGTTCCTTTTTGATCTTTGAGTAATCCGAGTTCTGCCTCCAGCACAGGAAACTTCACAGCAGTTGCACATTTGTCTGTATATAGAGAGGCACAGGATTTCATTCATTAAACCCTTGGGTGCTAGAGAGTTGCTAGATTTCCTTTCCCAAACACTAGAGTCTTCGGCCAACCTAATGCATTATTAGTTCATCACACAGTCCAGCTGCACCATTACTCATAAGCAGATTAGTACCATTACAAACCTCATGCTGGCAACAAGACCCAGGGATTTAAGTATGAACTATGCCCTAGGAATGAGTGGTTATTTAACCCTTTCAGTGCCAGAGAGGGTATGTAACACATTGTGCAGCAACTAACAAATGGACTTTCCTAAGTAGGTGTCCTTGAAAAAGTAGACAAGTATATCTATACTAGTGTAAAAGCCCATGTACACGGGCCAAGGACCGGGTGATGTTAACCCTTTGAGTGTCAGAGGGGTACGCAACGCATTGCTTTGCAATGCGTTGTGTACCCCTCTGGCACTCAAAGGGTTAAGAGCCCGATCCTGCTATGTGTCCTGCCACCGACGCAGTCATGCACTGTAGAGATTGCCTGAAAGTACAGAATGCTCCCGGGACAGAACTCCCAGCATTCCGTGCAATCGGGCAGTTTCTACTGCGCATGACGGCTTCTGACAAATATACTAACAAATTATTATATAGGATTATATCTATAGTACAGTGGTACTTGTCCTTGATCTATTTTGTAGTGAACTGCCAGCTGTTTCTGCTTATGATCTGATAACAACCTGCATCCCTTACAGTCCATTCAGGTCTGTTGTTTGCTGTGTGGAAGTACGACATAGATACAGACTTGAAAAGAGATCACTACAGGAAACGACAGATATACTCATACCTGGGGACTTTGTGGGCAGGAGAAGAAGTGGGCAATATTTCAGAAGAATCTCCCACTTCCTGGAGACTTGGTAATTCAGTGCAATAACCGGAGTCTCCGGGGCAGATCCGGAGAGTTCCCATGTATGGATATAACGGAAAAAAGATAGATAGATAGATAGATAGACAGACAGACAGACAGACAGACAGATAGATAGATAGATCGATAGATAGATAGATACAACTGACTGCTGTATAAATGTCCCTACCTTGGTAGGTTAATCTGGCAAACAAATTAAGATCCATTTATGCCTAGGCCACAATTCTCTTTTAATCATACAATCTTGGGCTCTCGCACCCTGAAACAATCTCTAGCTATGCCCTTATCTGGAGTCTTCCCTAGCATCCAGGGGCTCAAGGTCTTTATTCAGAAAGCAAAAGATGAGCATATCTTGAGCAACATGAGGTGAATGAATACAGGATCTCCAAATTCTGATTGATTTAAATGGGGTTTTCAACTCCATTGAATTTTAAAGAGTACATAGCTATGCCCTAGTCTCTAGCACCCTAAAGGTTTAAAGGGATAGTATTCCTTCAAAATTACTATCCCTCATATTGTAGCCCTGAATAAATGACACCAGCGGCATCTCTCAAACCTTTATGGTTTAAGAGATAGCCGCTTTCAAAGTTTCCTCTCCCCTGTTGTCAGCGTTCTGCTTCCTGCAGGGGAGTCTGGTCCGGGGACAGGCGGAGGCTCTTAACCCCTTAAGGACCAGCGGTCCCGGGGTGTGCCGTCCCTTAAAGTCCACATAGGAAACTTTGACGTGCCGTCCCACGTGACTGATCACGTGGGGCGGCACGTCAAACGGGGCACTGGAAGAGATCGCTCCGGTCTTGGAGCGATCAACTTCAGTGCCCGGTATTACTCACCGCGCTCCTACAGGAGTGCGGTGAGTAAAAGTACGTGACGTGGCAGGACCGTCACTGGTCCTTAAGTGCCAGACTAGCGTGACGGTCCTGCCACGTCAATGGTACTTAAGGGGTTAAACAGAGCCGATATCTCGTTATGGAAGGAAAAATGATTCATTGAAACAATCTTCTACGTGTGCTTGGTTACCAAGCACACATAGAAGATTGTTTCAATTAATCATTTTTCCTTCCATAACGAGATATCAGATCTGCTGAAGAGCCTCCTCTTGATTCAGAGACCGAATTCTCCAGCTGGCAGCAGAACGCTGACAACAGGGGAGAGGAAACTTTGAAAGCGGCTATCTCTTAAACCATAAAGGTTTGAGAGATGCCGCTGGTGTCATTTAACTCAGTTTATTAAGGGCTACAATATGAGGGATAGTTATTTTGAAGTAATACTATCCCTTTAAAGCACAGTTTCATACCTCCCAAGATGCAAATGCCCAAAGAGGGACACTTGCATTTCAAGTGGTGTTACTGGGGGCGTTGTTGGTGGGTGGGGCATTACTGAGAATTAGTAATTAATTTCAAGACCTTATGACACGTTTTTACAAAACTGAATAAATGATTTAGAGTAAGACCAAAGTATTTTATTTACACAGACTAATTAATAATCACAAATACTGAAGTTTATAGAAACATTAATGTGAGTTTTATTGTTGTGGAGCAATGTGATACACTTATATACACATCACACAGTGTGATCACCTAAAAAGAGGGACACAGAGTGGGACAGAAGGACAGAGGGATTTGGGTATCAAAGAGGGACACTTGGGAGGTTTGAGATTTAAATCAGTAGGAATTTGGATTTTTGGAGCAGTTGATTTGCTCCAGAGCTGTTCATCTTTTGCTTTTTGCATGAGGCCCAAAGTCTAATTCAGTGATTTTCAGCTCCAGTCCTCGGGTAAAGTTAACAGGTCAGGTGTCCAGGATTTCACTAATTAAGCAAATGTAGTTCAATCACAACAACTGAGTCACTCATTACTCACCTGTTATTGAGAAAAATGTGGAAAAGCTGACCAGATGGTGTGTCCTGGGAGCTAAAGTTGAGAAACATGCCTCTAACATATTGCAGGTTTTGACTGGGGCCATGACTAGTGTTACCACATGTCTAGAATTGCCCAGAACAGATCCGGATTTCAAATGTGTGTCCGATGCAAAGTCGCGGAACGAAGACTCCAGAGCCCAGAGTTCTAAACACTGGAAGCAGAATTGTCCATTCCCTACTGTGACAAAAATGAAGCCTCTGCTGGGCTTCACAAATTTTTTCCAGGCAAAGCTTTAAACAGATAGTAATGTTTCACAATAAAAGCAGCTCCAATTAATCTTCATAGTATTAGGGCCATGGAGAGTGTTATTCAATACTGTCAGAGTTGTTCCAGAATAATTGAATGATAAAGTATTGGAAAAGATCGGACAGGTCACAGCAAGGGACAATCTTCTTATTGTGAGTATAAGGAAAACCCTGCCCTCTTGACAGGTTTTTCAGGTTTTTCTTTACGCTCAATGAAGATTGTCCCTCTCTGCAATCCATCTGGACAGTCTTGCTGCTCTGAGGTGAGCAGTATTACATCAGTAAAAGGGACGGGAGGGGGATACTTTAACATTCAATTACTCTTGAACTACAACTCTGACAGTATTGAAATAACACGCTCCATGGCCCAAATGCTATGAAGATTAATTGCTTTTATTGTGAAACAATACTATCTCTTTAAATACTAGAGAGAGAACTGAGCCTTGCTCCTGACATCAAACAAGAAGTGCAATATTGTTGTAGTATAATACTAGTTTAAGGCTTTGGGACTGATGTACATTTTCTTGTAGCCCACCACAGGTATCACTTTCCCTCACAGCAGTGAATGGGCAGTTCTCCCTCTAGTGTTTAGAACTCTATGGGGCACCGAAGAGGTTGTCTACTGATGTCCAGTGATGTAAATTGACCCCCCCCTTTCTGAATATAGTACTCTGCTGCACTTGTCTCGGCAGTGACCCTGATTGGCAGAATGTGGTCAGCCTGGACATGACAGACATATCCTCCTCCATAGACATTATATCCATGACTGATGGAAGGTGTTATCTCTTGAGCAAAGGCATAAGTACAAAGTTCATAGGGATCGTTAAGATTTTCTCGCCATAGTGATGCAAGCCAAGGTAAGTGTGTGTGGAGGGGTTATTATTAGGATAAATGTGTTCTACTTTAATGCTTCACATGAATTACTGACACACACACAGTCACACACACACACACACACACACACAGACAAACACACACACAAACTCACCTACGCACACACAATACACACACACACACGTATATTATATATTAGGAATGGGGAAAGTGAGACCATTCAGCTGTTGCAAGACTACAATTCCCAGGCATTGGCTGCTGGAGGATAATGGGAATTGTAGTCCAGATACAGCTGGAAAGCCTTATTTTGTCCACCCCTGGTTATCCCAAGTTATCTTTTAATTTGCTGTTCTTTCTAAAAATTAGTGACACAATGCCAGTAGTGATAATTAATAAAATAAAAGGGACTAGCAGGAGGGAGTCATGTAAAGGAAGAGGTTTAACAGGAGGTTTAGTTTATTAATAAAGCTGTGGCCTGTTCTTCTCCAAAGCATATGTGTGTTTGTTTGGTTACATTAGTGTATATACCCTGTATGATTCACATGTACTAATAGCTATGCATTTCTCTTACAGAGTAATTCTGGGGCAAAACAATTCTACCATAGTGGATATTTCTGAAAATGTATTGAGACCTCACTATCATTCCACTGTTGAACCCTTTGAGTGCCAGAGGGGTGCACAATGCATTGCTTTTCAATGCACTGCATACCCCTCTGGCACTCAAAGGTTTAACCCTTTCAATGCCAGAGAGGTATACAGCGCATTGCTTTACAATGTGGTGCATAGCCCTCTGGCATGTGATGGGTTGAAAGCCAGATTTCAATTAATAAGAATTTGAGGAATTTTTATTTGTCCCCTATGGTGCAATTGGTATGCTCAGTAATTGTTCCTCTCTTTTTTCTGTATATATCCCTATATAAGTTCTGGGAGCAATTAAGAAATACCACACAATGAGGATTTCTACTAATTGATCATTTGTCTACATTTTGTAGGTAAAGGAATGTTGTTCGTGGCCATTACAAAAATTATACGTTAACCTTGATTTCTTTTCATGAATGCTATTTTGTTTATTTTGATAAAGTTGTTATGGTTTTGTACAAAATGTCCTATTGAAATAAACTTTGTGCAACAATAGCAGATGGCCAAGCAACCACGTGCACATTATTTCCTTGACTCTCTGCTAAGAATGCAAACAAAAGCCTTGTCTAGTTTACATGCATTCTGAGCCAGAAGTAAAGTTCAGCTCCCGGGAACAAAGTAATGAACATTACCTCACCATTCAACCGCCCCCACACTAAAACAAATAATTACAGTAAATCCTGCCCTTTTTTCCCCTCTGTCAGCCTTGAGTGGTGGAGTACAGGCTTATGGTGCACTGCACAGTTTTACAGGCAGGAATGTTTACCATTTCAGCATTGTCTGCCAAAAGGCATTCAGTTCCCTTTAGTCGAATCACATTAACATAAGGGTGTTGTTTTTAAAGAAAGGTAAGGCTGCAAAAACTGTTTAATCCCCTAGGATGCTAGAGAGGTCTCTGTAGCATTCCCTCTATGGCCCCTATTGTCCTGAAAGCTTGCACTTGTTATGTCCTCAGTTAGCCATTAAAAGGTATCACCTTTATACCACTTTTGTGAGTTTTTTACACTGAATCCTAGCTAGTATATAATAATAATGCATTCTAGGAGCCATAGAGGGAATGTTTGAATCTGCCAGGGTAGTTTCACTGGCTATAGTCTCCATTGTCAGACACTGCACTTCAGGGTATGCAGTAGTGTGTATGATTTCTTTAGTGTATACTGGTAAACACACACTCCACTGTGGTTAAAGGAGAAGTATAAGGTCAATAAAAGACCCTTCAAATCACTGGAGATGCCCTCAGAACCATGGGAACAGAAGCAGAGATGTATAAAACTGGAGTTATAAAGAAAGTGTCTGTAAAATTGTCTCAGAGAGACATAAGTGTATATATAAACATCTAGAGACATTTTCACTAAGTGCTGACTCCAGTTTGCTCACTTTTTTGAAAAGTGGAGTAGAAATAGTTTTGACCACATAAGAATTATGTTGCAAAGTATTTATAAAGAAATTTTCTAATTGCGCCAAAAATAAAGGCAGTTTTAGTGACTAAATCTTAGACATATACACATATTTATAAACATGACAACTCCTTTATAAAAATGACCAGGAGTTGTGAATTTTAGAGATAATTCTTAAGTATACATTAAGAAGGCTCTTTTGTACATCTTCACCACAGACTTGTGCACAACAAGCATTTTCTGTAAAATTCGATATAATCGACTCCGCATTTCAGATCTGACCTGTTTGACTCGGATGAAATTCTACACATTTAAAATACGTTTAAAAATATAATAAAAAATTAAGATTAAATAAATAGTACCATTTCCAGGGTCTAAATGAAGATGGTGGAACAGGGTAAGATGGGCATTTAGCCTTATGGTACTATGGATGAAGTATGAATGTAGCTAAATTGAAGGAAGAAGGAAGACTGAGGATGACTGGTGCAGGGCAGACTCAGGATGACTGGAACACTGGAGATGTATCCAGCAGCAGACTGCAGAACACTGGAGCAGGCAGTAGATGGATACAGCAGACTTTTTTTTACAGAGACTACAAAACTGAGGATGACTGGTGCGAGGCAGACTTAGGATGACAGCAACACTGGAGGTGTAGCCAGCAGCAAACTGCAGAAAACTGGAGCAGCCAGGACTCAGTAGAGAAAGAGCAACTGAGGATGACTGGTGCGAGGCAGACTCAGATGACAGCAACACTGAAGATGTAGCCAGCAGCAAACTGCAGATCACTGGAGCAGCCAGGACTCAGTAGAGATAGATACCGCAGACTTTTTTACAAGAGATGAAGAGTCAGACTGAACAACGTGTATAGTGGGACAACAATGCAGACTTTAAATTCCCTCCTGTGTCTCATCAAGTAAGGGGGTGTCCTCTGCCCAACCTACCACAGTTCTAGAGCTGGGTAAGCTGGAGCACTTTTTTCTTCTAATCTGCATTGAACCTGAGAGAAGGGTAACCCAGCTTTGGCAGGCTGACTTTTTAAAAAATCACGTGCTCCATGAGCTGGGGGCCAATTGAGAGCGCTGGGGGCTAAGTATATTTCCGGTTACGAAAAATACCCACTCACTCTGGACAGTGGTTGGGGGGCAAGAAAGCAACTCCTGGGCTACCAGGGACAAAGTAGGCCACACAGCCCTCTTGTTATCTCAGAAAGTCAAGGTATCTGTACTTGAGGGCAAAGAAGGTTCCACAAGTTAAGCCTTAACCTCAAACTCAGCACTTTTTCTATTGATGGGGAGCTGTTTGTTTTGTTCGAAGCATAATCTGTCCATTGCCTCAGCATAAAAAGCAGCAGCTGCTCCACTGGAACAAGATGAAGTGCTACTGGCTCTGCTACTGATAGGTCCCGGAAGACCACCACACTCCTCCAACTCATCTGCGGAATCTTCTCCCACCTCCTGTGACTACATCCTGTTTTTTATTTGCCTCTCACTCACCGTCACTAGCAATTGTTCCCTTCAGGCAGTGAGTGTATTGGAACTAAGTGCCATCTTGCCTTTGATTCGAGGATCACAAATTGTGGCAAGCATTAACTTGGGACAATTGTCCATGCACTCTTCTATGCGCTGAGTCAGTTCCTTCTTCAGCCTTGTAAGAAGGGCAGCAACATCAGGAAGTATTACCCTCAGCACCAGGTAAGCGTTCCCTATGGGCAAGGAATTCGTTCAATTTTAAGGAGAGGGGAATGACTTCTGCCAGGCTAACATTTTCTTTGCTTCAAATTTCCATCAAAGCACGGAAAGGCATGAGGACTGTCACTACTGGTTCCATCAGGGCCCAGTCAGCCCTGCCCAGTGTTCTGTTACTGCAGATGAAATGGTGACATGACATTGTGTGAATTGCCTTTTTCTGCTCCAGGATACACTCTAGCATAGCTAAGGTTGAGTTCCACTTGGCCCCAACATCTTGTTTTAGGTGGTGCTCTGGGAGGTCTGCCTTTTTCTGTTCCTCCCCGAGGAGCTGGCTATCTTTGACGGTCAGATGGAAATGGCCAGCAATTTGTTGGAATGACTCCAGAAGTGCTGGCAACCTTCCGGTGCTTCTGCCATCTTTGAGAGCAGCCTTCACTACCAGATGCAAGACATGCGCTGAGCAGTGCACACCCACAAATCTGCCATCCTGGAGAGCCTTTATCATGTTAGCTGCACCGTCAGTAACCATAAACCCCATTTGTGTGTGCGTGCCTGCCTGCTCCCCTAGCTTCTTCATCATGTTCTGCAGTGCTTTGCGAATGTTATCTGAGGTGGGCTGCTGATCCATTACCTCAGCATGGAGGAGGAAAGAGCAGAGCTCCTGCTTAGCTACTGCACCTGAACTTGTTGTCGGTAATGATGTGTCTTGCAACACATGGAACAGACTACAAAGTGTGCTTGCAAACCAGGCACACTTTGTAGATTGTTCCAGTGAAGTATTCCTTTCTAGATAGACATACTTTGGCTCTGCTGAAGCGCAGCCAGCTGGTCCCAGGACCAGGGTCTCCTTCTGTCAGCTAGAGCGCTGACGTCTCTGAAATGGGCAGGAGAGGGGAACTTTAGCAACTTATACCTCTCAAACTATACATATTTGAGAGATGGGAGGTAGGTCATTGTATTTATATTTTTAATATCTACACTATTAATCTTTGTTAAAAGTAACCAATACTATTCCTTTAATTGTTTAAAGGGAGAGTAATAGAACATTACCAAAGCTTCTTAGTTTGTTCATCATAAGGAATAATATTGCCAGCTGCTGCTTTTTTTCCTTATGCTGACTGAGGGAAGATTGTCCCTCATTATGATTCAGATCTAAGGGGAGGAGGCATTAGAACTGGGGAGGAGTGGGAGGGGTAAACTTCTGCATAAAATAACATCTTAATTGTAAAGTTTTAAACAATAAGAGCAGCAGCCAGAAGTATTAGTCATTATGATGAACAAACTGAGCTTCTTTGGTAACGTTCTATTACTATCTGTTTTAAAGCAGAACTATCATCATCATCATCATCATAATATTGCCCCACAATCCATTACTAATATAGCATTAGGAAAAGGCATACTTCTCTTATGCTGAATAAGTCTACTATTGAAGTAAACCAGCTTCTTCTGCAGCCACAGGCGGACAACAGATCAGACATCTTAGAGGAAAGTTACCTCTGAGTCTGCGCTGTCTGTCGAGAGCACTGCCCGGATTGGTGGTGATGTTCGTTGGTTACTTTAAGGTAACAGAAGTTGCTGACGTTGCAGGAGCGCAGAACTTCTCTTGTAAGCTCTGTGCCCTGGATGCCTGCTGAAGAATTTGGTTTTCTTCAATAACGCTGATGTATTCAACATAACAGAGGTATGCTTCTGCCTATCACTATATTAGTAATGGATTGGGGTGGGGGTCAATGTTATGATGTTGATAATTCTGCTTTCACCTGTTAGGGATCAGAAGGGTGTGCAAGCCACTGAGAAGAACTTCACTGTACACCCCCCTCTGGTCTCTAACCCTTTGCATGCCAGAGAGGTATCCAGTGCATTGCAATGCAATGCGTTGGATACCTCTCAGGCACTCAAAGGGTTAATTCTTTGAATGCCAAAGATGTACTTCTCTGACACTCAAAGGGTTTAAAAGTAATGAGACCTTTTACTAAACTCTGTCTCCCAAAACAACACTCATTTTCGCATGTTGTTTGTGATGTGGTTTGTAATCCTGTTGTAGAACTCATCAATACAGGTTGTCACTTTATTGCTACACACTCAGAGAAGAACAGTGAGAAAACATATCAGCCTGATGAATTCTCACTCTTTTCGTTTATTTATACTGTTATAAATAAAATGTACTACAGTTACAGGCACTTGTGCATAGTACTTTTGACATATTTTCCACTTTTGATTATTTTCATTACCTCAGCAAATCCGTGTCAGGATTGTCACCATTCCACCCCCCCCCCCGCCCACCTAAGGACCAGCCCTAGCATGACATGTACTTTGTGCTTTACATTGCTCCTGCAGGAGCTCTGTAAGCACTAGCAGGGTATGAAATTGACCTCTCCAAGACTGGAGTAGTCTCTCCCAGACCCCCATTCGGCATGCTGGTACACGTCATCAGTCATAGATCAAAGAGGTCCTTAAGGGAAGGTCAATTCCACGGACCTCTCGGCGTTGAGGGGTTAACATAGTGTCATATAAAAGTTGTACCAAGGTACGCTGATATAGTAAATTGCCAGTGTGAAAAGGCTCTCAAGATACAGAGATGATGATATACTAAGTAGAATTGGAGCAATTCTAGGGCAAGCTAACTGTGCCATATGGGACAAATAACAGTTCCTAAAACTCTAATTGATTAAAATGGAGTTTTAACCCCATAAAATTCAAGATGTATCCAACACATTGTGGTTATGCATAAGGTGATGAAATGGAGATAACTTCTCCAGTGATATCTCTTCTCCAATCTCTGTTATTCTATTTAGGCAATGCACTAAGATGTCTCCCTCTTTGGAGACCTTCGTGCATAGGCTCCATAGAATGACATAGGAACTGGAGAAATGATATCACTGGAGAAGTCATCTCCACTTTATCACTTCTTTATCACACTTTAGTGCATCTTCCCCTTCAGAAGTATCTCTAAGGTTCATCTTGCTGCCACACTCATTGAAATGGTCATGGAGTATATTAGCTACAGGCCCCACAGGGACAAGTCATGAGAAGCCTTGGTCTAGGCTTCATATTTGGTAGCTAGGCATTCCCTGAATACCTCATAGCTGGGTATCCCCATGAACACATCTGGTAAGAGAGTTGGGAGTTAATGGTCTGGTCCACAGGCGATCCCCTGACAAAGTGAGATTTGGACTTATGAAATGCGTTGGGGAAACTGCACTTTTATACCATTTCAATAGAAATAAAAATATTCCAGTTGGAGAATTGTGTATCCTGTCTTTAAGATTGCTGTGCAATTATAGATAGTGGATCTGGTCAGGGGCTGAGAACCAGGGATACCTGTTTGAAACAGGCTACCTTTAGAGAATCTGTCTGTTTTATATTCGGATTAGCAGTGATTCTTTTTGAGGTCACCCAGCACAATCACCGGGATTCCTGCTTAAGAAACCTGGCTGCGGAGAGTTTCCAGATAGAGATGGGACCTTAGATATGACTTGGGCGTTCTAACAAGTTGTCCTCTTGTAAGTGCATCTAACCTTACTGCGTGAACTCAAAAGTAACATATAGCCACATCTGTGCTCTTGTTTCTTTGTGTTTTTGCATTTCAGATTGTGAAGGTGCGATAGAAGACACCACACACAAGAAGCTGCAGTCTGAAAAATGGATCTTCTAAAACTTTTTCTGGACATTATGGGTATATTTTTTTATTAGAACAAGAGAATTATAGACTAATATTGGAGAGCTTTCATTTGTACTTTTGTCTAGATTGGTAAAAAAGACTGAAGTCCATCAAGTTCAACCTTTGCCACAGTATACACCATAAAATGAGAAATATATAAAACTTTCCAACTGTAAGATGGTTTTAGTCTACTTACTAGACCTTTTTATTTAATCTACTAACACAGTATAAACCTGTATGTCCCCTTCTACTAGAAATGTAGCTGAACTCTTAAATGTATCTATTGTATCTGCCATCTTGAATTGTATTAATGACCTTCTGAAGCTATGGTGTTTACAACTGTATAAGCAGATAAACTCACAGTATAAACTGGCTTCACATCTTCACATCTTGTTGCTAACATACAGCTAAGAATCCTGTTGGAATTCCCTGCTTCTTTGCTTATCTACTTTGAAGTTATTCAGTACCATATTTCTTGAGTCTCTTTCCTCATCTGCATTCAGTAGTATACAGTTAAATATACATTAAAGTTCTGAGATCTTTAACTCCATGACCCCCTGTACATTGCTGGATTTATAATATGTATGGGGTGGCTGATTTGGGATCTGGATTTCTCCAAGCTATAACCTAATATCCATACTTCTGATTGCTTGAGGGAGAACTAGAATGTTTACAAGAATGTTTTTTTATTTTTGAAATAATGTTTTATTTGAATGAGCATGATTCGTGCTCACAAGCAACATAAGCTTCATTCTCTGCTTGTGCTATTTCTAACCTATTTTTAAGATCAATCAAGAATTCTACATGCATTTGATCTTTATTCGAACTTGAACTTCACGACCTAAAGTCATGACAGAACAATAAACATTATTTACTTTTGTAAAAATGTGCTGGGCATGTGCAAACTGATAGTTCAAATGTAAAATAGGCTGCACCACGAGGTAGTATCAATCCATTTATAACATCAAAATATTTATTCAAACACTTAAAATCATAACAATTCTCAATTCACTCACAACCTCTGAGGTGTAGAGATACAGTCCATACTCATCAACGCGTATGAGTAAGTGTGGTTCACGCAAAATGCGTTGATGGGTATGGACTGTATCTCTACACCTTGGAGTTCATGAGTGAATTGAGAATTGTTGTGATTTTAAATGTTTGAATAAATATTTTGATTTTATAAATGGATTGATACTACCTAGTGGTGCAGTCTATTTTTACATTTGAACTATATGTTGCGGACCTGGGTAGGTCTTTTTAGGCTGGCATAGAGGCCGTGGTCTTTTCATATTGTGCACACTTCAGAGGTATATTGGCCTGGGACTCCGGAGCTGCTGAAATATCCTTATCTTGCGAATCATGTGCAAACTGATACATGGGTATGTACAAACTGATACCTGGGCATGTGCAAACTGATACGTGGGTATGTACAAACTGATACCTGGGTATGTACAAACTGATACCTGGGCATGTGCAAACTGATAACTTCAAAGCCAAATATCTTGGTAACAGGACCAGCAATCTACAAGGCGTAAGTGAAAGTGAATAGGTCCCGATAAAATCTACCAAAACTAGTACAAATCTGTTTAGTAGATTTGTCTGTAGTCTCACTGGATCTCTGTGAAGTAATGACATTTTATAAATGGGAAAAGGCACTTTTTTGGAAAGCAATTTTTTGTGTAGTTCTAAATGTATTTGGACCAAACTTGTTGGGTTGGGGGGACTGGAAGTGATGGATAAACTACCAAATTTCAGCTTTTTCTATCATACAAGGGGTTAAACTATTTCATTAGAACCATATTCCTATTCAACATACAATGAAAAGAAAGGGCAAGCTGCTATTCAAAGAGCAAGAAATTAATATTAAGTATGTTTTAAATATATCAAATAAATGTTTAAAAATACAGGCTTCCTTTTCAGAGGAAAAATGGATAGAAAAACAACCTAGCTCACCTTACATATCCTGCAGCTAGTTTTCCAGTAGGTAGATTTTATGGTGAGTTCCTTTTTTCGTATACAGTTAGCTTCCTTGCCACATGAGCAAATCAAAGCATTCCACAAACCAACAGGGACTGGACAGTCTCAGGAATGCATAAGTAAACACATCTACAGCAACTTTTGCTTAACACATTTTTTTACTTCTACAAGACTTGTGTATTTTAAAGACGATCGAGGTCAAACAAAGAGGGGACTTGTCGATACCCAGAACCCCTTGCACTTTTTGTACCCCTATCACATGTGAGTCAAACTTTTGCAAGATAGATAGATAGAGAGATAATATATATTTTTCCACATTCTTTTTTCAATGATAGTAAAACCTTTTTTTTTTTATTACTTACACATTCTGAAATTGCGTAACATGTAAAGTCAAAGTGTTCACATATATAAATATATATACAGTACTGTGCAAAAGTTTTAGGCAGGTATGCTGTAAAATAAGAATGCTTTCAGAAATAGACATGTTAATAGTTTGTTTTTATCAATTACAAAAATCAAAGTTAGTGAACAGAAGAAAAATCTAAATCAAATCAATATTTGATGTGACCACCCTTTGCCTTCAAAACAGCATCAATTCTTCTAGGTACACTTGCACACAGGTTTTTAAGGAACTTGGCAGGTAGGTTGTTCTGAGTGGCCCATACCATCACTTCCAGGACTCCTTGTTCTTCTTTACTCTGAAGATAGTACTTAATGACTTTGTATCCACTGTGCAGACTGTTGTCATGAATATTTTCTTTGTATTTTCTTTGTATTTCAGCTCTCCAGACGAGCCGTCTTGTCTGCGGACTGCAATCCAAGTCTGACAGCTAGATTGCTGACGTAGCTTAAAGGGGCGGGAGGGATAAACCTTACATAGCGATTACTCTATATACTATATAAGTTATAGAAAAAAGACACAGATGCTTTTGTTTTTTTATTTAATACCTTTAAAATTAAAGCTTAAATATATGAAGCATTACTATCCCTTTAACATGTTTATTTTTGACAGCATTCTTACTTTACAGCATTTTTTCACACCTGCCAAAAACTTTTGCACAGTACTGTATATAATTTTTTTTTTGTTTCCCATTCTTTCAGGATGTACTTGAAAAGGAGAATAAAATCTCAATGTAGTCTTCCTGGTTAAACATTATATAGGGATAGTGTTACATAGTTCTGATTTGATGGTCAACTGACCAGAAAAACTTTTGGAAAGAGAGATCCAGGGAGTTTACTGTCAGAAACATAAAAGTGGTGAAAAAGACAAGTGAAGATGAAAACAAATAATAACAATTATAAGTAAGTTGACTTTATATATTGCACACTTGCAGAATACTATTTAGTCCTTAATGTGTTGAATATCATGTCCAAGAAGGTAGACCCAAAACTCCTCCTAATGAAGTATTCTTAGGAAGGGAAGCTGGTAGGATTTTCTGCCCAGATTAATCATTTGAGTGCCAGAGAGATGTGCAAATTAATGTATTGCACACACCCCTGGCACTCAAAGGGTTAAGTTAATAAACCCCTTATTATTAGGACATGTTGGTGTTCCTTTAACCCTGAGAGTGCCAGAGGGATACCACTCTAGGGTTAATAATAAGAAATGCTTGTTGCTCTTCTGTATATTTCTATGCAGCTGTTATTGGACTACAACTTTCATCATACTCACTGGTAGAAATATACAGAACTAATTCTCGATATATTTAGTACGCGCTCATTATTTTTGGAATCCCCATCCTGGAGATCTTGGGTTTGCCGCTGATGACGGCAGTAAGGAATGCACAGATGTAAATTCCTCTTCACTTGGACATAGTACAAAAACATTGTGATAGTTAGACATTGGTTACATTGCTCTTGAAAAAAGCTCTCTTTAATGGTAAAGTTAGCAAATGCCCTAAATTAAAAGATAGTGAATGTTCCTAAATGAATGGCCAAGTTAGTGAATGTGCCTAAATTAACGGCAAAATAAGCTAGACATATGAATATGTGTGCATACCTCCCAACATTTCAAATTCCCAAAGAGGGACACTTGTGTTTTAGGGGGTGTTGCTGGGGGCGTGGCTGGTGGGCGGGACATTACTAAGAATTTTTAGGCTATTTCATGACCTATTGACACCTTCTTATGTAACCTAATAAATTACTTATAACAAGATCAAAGTATTTTATTTACACAGACTAATTTATAAACATATATACTGACATTTAAACAAACAATAATGTGAGTTTTACTGCGGTGGAGCAATATGATACACTATACACACACCATGCAATCTGATATCCTAAAAAGAGGGACATCAGGGTGGGAAAGAGGGACAGAGGGATTTGGGTCCAAAAGAGGGACATTTGGGAGGTATGCGTGTGCTAACTGTTTTGCTGAATTAGGTGCAATCTCTCATCCTCTCACAAAACAGCGGCCATTTTAGCATGTCCACTTTTTGAAATGCATTCACAAAAAAGCTCAAGTGTCCCTCTTTCTCCATTTGCATTTGAAAATGTTAGGAGGTATGACAATTTAATGACATTGGTAGTAATATCCCTGTAGCTCATACCCCTTGATCCATACTGTGGGGTGATACAGAGAACTCCAGTTAGAAGTCTAAACTCATGTCTTTTATTAACCATTTGAGTACCAAAGAAATGTGCAACCCATTGCCTAGCAACACACTGGATAAATCTCTAGCACTCAAAGGGTTAACAATTTATCAGTCACACTTAGGGCATTGTGTTCAGAATAAAACCCAATGCACAAAAGGGGAATCAAATACAAATTCCACAAATTACCATTGATTTGAATTGAGATTTTACCCTTTGACTGCTGGATCCCTCTGCACTGCAGATCATGCAGGCATTCAAGGGGTTCTTTGACTTTCCTTTTGAACATTCCTCAGTAATCCCTGAGGAAACTATTAAGTGTACCTGAAAATGTGCTAATTGGCGTTTAACCCTGTGAGTTCCAGAGGTGTAGCCAATGCATTGCTTAGCAATGTGTTGGCTACCCCTCTGGCACTCAAAGGGTTAATAATATTCAAAACGGAAAAAAAAAAGATTTTCAGCTTTTACCCAGAGTGCCCTGTACTATGGACACATGGAGTCATATTAACACTTTGATTGCCATAGAGATATATAAAGTATTGCAATGCAATGGACTTTTAACTTCCTGAATACTAGAGACGTCTTATAATGAATCAGAGACCTTTCTGGCACCAAATCCATAAATCTTTATAACAATGATTTTCTTGTGTATATTGCTGTTATTATTGTATTATTTTATACTTTTGCTACTAACTAAAATTTTACACTTCTGCAGTTAGGTATTCTATTGAGAAAAGTTTTGTGCTTTTGTTCCAAAAGTCTGGGCATTTTTGGTTGTGCTGCACCCTCTACTGGCCAAAGAGGATAGTTCAGATAATAATGTCTAGGCTAATCCTGTTTTATAATTTAATAATGCTTAAGGGGAAACTCATTAAGCAAATGACATAATGTGCAAGGAATAGGGATGAGCAACATTCCACACAAATCTCTTTTGAAAGGATGCAAGTTGCAGCTTTTTCCATGGGAATTGCTGGACACAGAAAACCTTTCAATGTTTCCCACAAGAACTTTGCCATTTTTTGCCAATGTCCGCGAGTTGCTGCCACATTATTGTGTGTGTATGTGTGTGTGTGAATACCAGGAGCTTATTATATGTGACTTTATGGCAGTGGTTGGCAACTGAGGCCCTCCAGCTGCTGCCAGACTATAGCTCAACATTCACCATTAGCTGTTGGCTGGCAGGGAATGATGGCAGTTGTAGTTGGCAGCAGCTGGAAAGCCTAACGTTGCTCATCCCTATGGCTACCAATCTAGTAGGACAAGCCTGGGGGGGGTCAGTATATGTGGTTCTATGGGTACCGTTCAACACGGTTGGAAAGTCAGTATGTATGGTTCTGTGATTGCCTACCAATGCAGTGGGACAAGGCTGGGGTTGGGTCAGTCTGTGTGTTTCTATGGCTATCTGAGAACAAGGCAGGGGGTTAATATATGTGGTTCTATAGCTTCCAGTGCAGTGGGACAAGGCTAGGGGGTCAGCATGTGTAGTTATATGGCTACCAAAGCAAAGGGACAATACGGGGGAAGAACAGAATGTGCAGTTCTATAGCTACCACTGCAGTGGGATAAGGATTGGAGGTCAGTATTAATTTTTCTATGGCAACCAGTGGGACAATGCTGGCATGTTTGTTCAATGAGAGGAATAAAGTTGAAAAAGGGCAGTTTTTGTGGGAATTCCTGAGAAAGGTGAAAAATACTGATTTCATGTTTAGGCAAAAGTTCCCTTCCACGTCTAGTAAATAAATCAAAGGATTTCTTTAGATGTTAGTGTATTGTTCAAAGGCTAATCACATCTTGCCCATGCACATTCATCAGCGATCAAGGTTCAGGTAGATTGCCAATTCCATCCATCTCTCTCTCTGTGAGACTCTCACCTACGTTCCACAGGCTTAAATAGTCTCTGAAAACCCACCAGTTCATAGAATCTTACCACTTAGGCCAGAAAAGTTTCTATACAGACTTCTGTAGCTGTCTTTTTCATTCTGTAACACTTACTACTCCCTAAGGTATAGCCTCCTCAATTTACTATTCCCTAAGATTTAGACATGTCACTTATCGATTGGATTAGTAGATCACCGTTCTCCAAACAGTCCTTTTACCTTCTGTGTCTACCACCCCATATGCCTTCTAGATATGCCTTCTAGATTGTAAGCTCGCAAGAGTAGGGCCCTCAAACCTTTTGTCTCATATTTTTTTGCCTGTTATGTATGTCATGTAATGTTTGTAACCCCATTGTATTGTACAGTGCTGAGGAAACTGCTGGTGCTTTATAAATAATAATAATAATCATAATACACATATGCTGCATTTGTATGTATTGCCAGAATAGCAGCATTTACATCATTTTCTGGGAAACATTTCCTGGAATCAAAGATAATCTATTTGGTAGCCTTAGGTAAAGAAAAAAAGAAAAACTTTATGAATGAGAGTGTTTTCTTTTATCTAGATAGGTGTCGTCAAACAGCAGTCAGTTATTTATATTTAATGTTTCTATTTGCGTTTGATCTCTGTTTTAGACTACTGGTAGTTGATTCACTTTACAGTATGATTAAGACTAGTGCCCCTTGCAGTTCAAGTCACTTAGGTCTATTGAAGCCCATTTCTTGTTGTGAGAAGGTATAAACTAGAGGCATATTTCACTAGTGATCAGTATAATTAAAAATATATGGTTATACCTGACTGCTATATGAAGGACACTTCTCTAAGTAAGTAAACAAAGTAAGAACTATATATTGCTATGGCTACTTGTGGACAGTAGAATATGGCTGGTGAAGCAGATAGTGTATATGTGATTCTGTGGCTTTTAGTTGACGGTGGAACAAAGATGGGATCTCAGATGTTAGACAGTGTATGTGGGTTTTGTGGCTACCAGTAGACAGTGTAATGAGGCTGTGGTGTCAGACAGTGTATGTGTGGTTTTATAACTACTAGTGGACAGTGGCACAAGGCTGGCTTGTCAGACATGTATGTGTCGTTCTGAGACTACTAGCAGAACATGGTTGGGTTGTCAGACAATAGGTGCATGATTCTGTGATTACCAGTGAAAGGTAGAACAAAACTGGGCTGTCAGACAGTGTATCTGTGGTTCTGTATATACCAATGGAAAAAGGCTGGGATGTCATACAGCATACGTGTGGTTGTGTGACTAATAGACAGTGGAACAAGGTATCATAAAGTGTATATGTGACTCTGTGACTATCTTTAGAACAAGGCTGGGTTGCAGACAGTGTATATGTGGCTCTGTGACTACTGTGACTACCAGTAAAAAGTGGAGCAAGGCTGTTTGTCAGTGTATCTGTGGCTCTATTGCTACTACTGGATAATGGAACAAAGCTGGAGGGAGCGCATGGTGTACATGTACAAGGCTGGGTGTCAGTATATGTGTGGTTCTTTGGCTACCAGTGGGCAATGGAATAAGGCTGAGGGAGCAGGCAGTGTATACGTACAAGGCTGGGATATCCAGAAGTATATGTGGGGTTCTGTAACTACCAGTAGCCCAAGGCTGTCAGAGAATGTATATGTGGTTCTGTGTCTACCAGTGGTGCAAGACTGAGGTATTATACAGTGTGTGATTCTGTGACTACTAGTAAACTGTGGAACAAAGCTGGGATATCAGAAAGTATAAATTCTGCTACTACCAGTAGGCCCTTTATGTCTCAGTGTGACACTGGCTCAGCAGCATAGTGCCCCCTCAACAGAGTTTGCAGAGGGACCCTAGCATTTTTGTTATGTCTTTGTGTGCAGGGTCATTATTTTGCATGATTTTGGTTTCTCTCAGATATATTTTGTTCATTCTTTTTCCAAGTTTAGGCAGGTGCTGCGTACAAAAGTCAGTTCCAGCACCTGTTTTAGCTCATAAACTTATGAGTATCCTACCTACTGCTCTGTTAGACTTGTTCACCTGTGTCACGTTATTCCATTTGGCTTTTCTCCCTCACTAGGGACCTTCAGACTAGGAGGGTTCCTCCCATGCTAGTAACTAATAGGGGTTAGCAATATGTTTTACCACATGCTTTGTGATTACATGTGGTTTGGAGGAAGGTAGAAATCTGCCAGCACAGCTCTACTGGAATTAGTCTACAATGCCAGTGGACAAAGTCACAGACATTTGAAACCCTGCCACTGAAAGGGTGCCATTCTGATATGGTGATGTTTTGAATGCACAGTGTTGATGAACGGTATGTCCACTGAAGTCTGAGTCCACATTTTCCCTACAGGCGGCATGCTTGCATTTGCTGCCCATTTCCTTCAATGCCCTATCAGGACCTTTTGCTGCCAGCCAATGTTAATGCCCTGTGAGGATCTCAAGGACCTTGTAGGGCAATACCTTAGATCCAATATGCAGAGATCTAAGCATTGGATCTATGGTATTATCCTGTGAGGACCTTGAGATTCTCACAGGGCATTACCATTGGCTGGCAGAGGAAGGTCCTGACAGGGCATTGAAGGAAGCGAGCAAGTGCAAGCATGCTGCTAGAAGGGAACATGTGGAATCAGACTTCAGTGGAAGTAAGGATTATCAAATGAGAGCAGATTGCACTGGGGGGGAAGGTATCTGGCAACCCTCATTTTTTTTCAGTAAGGGGGAAAACAAGAGTGCATATTAAATATAGGCACTCTTGTTTTCCCCTAAAATCTTGGGTATAATATACACCTGTGTATTATATACAGGTGTGTATAATACCTGAGATTTTGCAGTAAGTGTATTTAACTTTGTTAATGATCAATGAAGGTCCTGGCACATCATGGAATTCAGGGGTCCCATCGCAGCAGCACGCTGCTCAGGGACCTCAGAATCCATATAAAAAAAAACCAAAAAACCTCCATGGTCCTTAACTGCTGACAGCACGGCTGCCAACAAGTCGTTAAGGGGTTAAACAAACACCAATATATATTTATTTATGAAAACTAAACTGCAAGTAGCCCAAATACCCAATAAAATATTATTTAAAAACTCCTATCCTTTAAGCTATGAGGTTCATTATATATTGCAATTTATATCATTCCTACTGGATCTGTCTGATCAACAGCACATTGAGCTGCAGAGTGTGGTAGGGCCCTGTGGATACTAAATTAAAGATGTCTGTTTATCTCGGTCTCCTGGGTATATATCTGTGACAGAACTAATGCAATAAAATACTACCACATTTATCAAAGTAAAACATTCCTTTGAAGCCAAAGATATTTTTCTTCGTTGACTGAACTGTTTGTGGTTTCTTTACATGATTATTGCCTGGCTTCAGTGACTTTGAAGTATGATAAATATACTGCTAGATTACATAGGCAACTATGCTCATCACTCCTAACTTGTACCTTTCACTTCCCCCACAACCTACAAGGACTATGTAACTGTTACAAAATACCCCAAGAGTTTATCTTTGCCTTTAGCCAGTCATATTGCCATGCCCTGGTTTCTCACATAACCCCACACCAGGCACATCTGATGTTGTGTGAAATAGAAAATGCCTGTTGCTACAAACAGAAAAACACTCAAAAAAATATCTTAACATTTTGATGATAGAGAGGTTTTGACTGCATTGCTTCACACTATGTTCATGAATTTGCTATCATCCAAGGAGTTAACCATTTAAGGTTCACAAAGAATATGGAAAGTAAAAGATTAGGTGAAGTGGTAAATAAATGGGCCAAATTCACGTATGACACAGTCTTTCTATACAGGCGCTATTGCACAGAAAAACAGTAAATAAAAATATATTCCATCCAATAAATATAATCTTCAAATTAAGAGTCTAAAAGGCTTAAAATCCCATCACTTCTTCCTCGCAGTGCTGCTTCTCCACATCAGCCGCTGGCAATCGGCCTCCAATCCATGTACCAAAAAAGACAAAAAGAAGTGCACATCTGTAAGTGCAGACTGCTGTTATCTGTGTTGAACCACCACCACATGCCCACGTGTAGAATTTTCTACTCACTTGTAGGAGAGGCACAAGACTCGCCTCACAGTTTCACAGCATTCACTGGATTACCCCCAGTACAGGTCTCTGTATATCTCCCCTCTCTTCAGACCCCCGAAGAAGTGATTTTTGATCACGTAATGTGTAGGGTAGGAGTATTGGAGTAGAGCTCTATTTTATTGATTTGGTTTTTTTATTTTTTTGATATAACAGCTATATAATTTTTATGTACTGTATTGTGGCCATATGCTGTGCGTATATTTTATCTGGATAGCTGTTTATAATAATACATGTTTTGTATGAGCTACAACAAATAAATATCTTTTTGTATATTTATTATAAGAATTGGCAATATCAGTGTTTGATTCATATCAGGTCTCAGTACAGTTTTTTCTCCCAAGTATATGTATTCTAGTCCTATATTTGGCCAGCCACTAGATATAGAGCCCCTAAGTAGGTACATATAGCTATTATATTGTCAGACGGATACCTGAAGGAGCACTCTGGGTGGAATCCAAGTTGGATTGGAAGAAAACAAGAGAGGGGAGATATACAGAGACCTGCACTGGGGGTAATCCAGTGAATGCTGTGAAATTGTGAGGCGAGTCTTGTGCCTCTCCTACAAGTGAGTAGAAAATTCTACAAGTGGGCGTGTGGTGGTGGTTCAACACAGATAACAGCAGTCTGCACTTATAGCGTGTGCGCTTCTATTCTTTTTGTCTTTTTTTTCTAATTCACATATGAACATGTATGCAACCTGATCAACAGTGACATATTTAGATCCAGTTTGGCAGGGGAAGCAGACTGGGTAGCTTTGTTGCTTTCTGCCTATATCCAGTTTCTAAAGGAAGTGCATTATTCTAAAGAGTTACTACCCTGAGCCTCATGGTTCCTCCTCATAGGCACCTCTTTAGCAAACTTCCTCTCTTTCAGCCCTTTAAACACTAGATTTTTGCATTAACCTTGTGTATGCATGTGTGTAGCACCATACAGTTAAAGATCTCATTACAAACAAAATTGGTGGAGAAGACCCTGCTCACAAGAGCTTACAAAATAGAGAGCTAGAGTGATAGACAGATATAGACATTATATCTCCTCATAAAAATATTCCCTCCAGAGGTGTCACCTTCAACAAGAGCCATATTGTTAGAGTGTGGCAAAGTGTTTTGGTCAGGCCTAGTGTAATAGAAATCCTACATACGTAATTGTTGATTAACATGAGCCTGTGGAAGGTGACTGGTGCAGGGGCACTGGAAATGTTACAAGCCAGCACAGCTGGGATGGCCAGTACATATGAGGTGCAGTTCTCATGAAACACAAGACTAGGCTGTAAATATCCTATATAATAATTCGCTAAAACGTGTGTAACGACGCAGTCATGCCCAGTAGACACTGCTGCGCATGCTGCAGTCATGCGCAGTAGAGACTGCCCACGCCACGGCTGATACAGAGCTGGACGCTCCATGTATCAGACACGGCGCGGGCAGTCTCTACTGCGCATGACTGCTCCGCTAAAGGCTGGCAGTGGCACTGTGGCCCGTAGAACGGGCTCTTCAACTAGTTCTGAATAGGAGAGACAAGATTAACAGAATAGGAGGAGTATGCCTCTACATGTGAAATCAGATCTAAAACCAAGTTAAAGAAAGAGATTTGGGAGGAAAATGATGATAATATGGAGTCCTTGTGGGCTGAAATTGAAGATTACAGTGGCAAGGTAAAAAAAAAACTGTTTTGGGGTATATGCTACTAACCACTAAATACTGCAAAGAACAATGAGTCCCAGCTATTAGAGTAAATGAGAAAAAGCTGCACATCTTTGGAGATTTCTGGGAGATGTTAACATTCCAGAAAAAAATGAAGAGACATGTATAACAGCTAAGGGTAACAGGTTTGGAGCATGCATAGGGATAGCAAAATGGCACAGATGGTGGGAGTTCCAAAACAAAGTAATGATTTATTGGATCTAATGATAACAAATAACAGAGAAAGAGTGTCCAATATTCAGGCAGGTGAACATTTTAGGAAGCAGTGATCACAACATGGTTTCATTTGACATTTTATAGGTTCAACTAAGACTTACATTTCAAAAGACAGATGTTAATAGCATGAGTGCATCACGGAGTGCGATGAATTATTAAAATGAAAAAATACTGAGGAAAAATATTCAGAATTCAGGTTATATACAATAGTATATACCCTTAGGAAGTAAATGTAAAAACAAATAGATCACAACTATTGTGGTACAATGCCAATGTAAAGAAGGAAATGGCAAGAAAAAAGGGCATTTAGATTGTGTAAGTTTGAAAGACTAACAAAGCACATGGTCTTGATGGCATACATCCAAGGGTTCTTCTTGAACTTATTGCAGGGTTGTCAGATCCACTCTTTTAAACTTTAACCATTTGAGTGGCAGAGGGGGTGTAGTGAATTGCTCTGCACTCAAAAATATTAATGCCTCCATGGACTGAATGCCACAAGACTGGAGGAAAGCTAATGGTGTGCCTTTTTTAAACTAAACTAGATGCTGGGAGTTATATAGACCTAATGAGGTTGGCCTTGCTATTGACAACATTTCTTGAAGGAATATTAAGGAATTATATTGTGAAGTACATTGTGAAAAACAAAATGAGAGCAAATCCACGTGGTTTTATGGGGAATAGATCTTGCCAAACAAATCTGTCAAGCCTTTACATAGCAATAAGTAGGAACCTAGATAATGGTCGAGCCGTACATATAGTATAGAGGTAAGGGGGTATCACTGCTTTTTAATTGCCTTATACTAAATACATGTTCACAGGAGGTATATAGGGACTTGCCTAAATCTGGGGTGCAGCAAACTTATCATGGTTTTGGCCATAATGGTTTGATGCACAGACTTTTGATTACTTTGTATATGTAGCCAAGATATAATTTGTGTTGCACTCCTGACTACAGATATATATGTAACTGAACACTATTGATAAATGCTATTTTGAGCTCACCAGGAACCTGTATTTTATATTTTCAGAAGATATAGTATATTTGTACTTTGAAAAAGCAGTTGATACAGTGTCACACAAGACACTACCTGATAATCTCAGGTAATTGGGTCTAGGGATTAACCTCTGTAATTTGATTGAAAACTAGTTGAATGGTATTAGGGAACAGTGTGTTGTAAATGGAACATTCTCAAATACAGTTATCCCCTTAAGGGCCTTTGACATGCCAGGACCATCAAGCTGGTCCTAGCACTTAAGGACCGGTGGCGGTCCTGAAGCCTCATGGAATTCTGGGATTGCAGAAGGGCTGTACGTCACACATGCCAAAATTGAAATCGCTTTAAAAAAAAAAAAAAAAAAGCCAGATCAGGTGGTCGTTAAGGGGTTAAAGATGAGAGTGGACCAACTCAGGGTTCAGTACTTGCTCCTCTGCTTTTTAACATGTTTACATATGACCTGATAATAGGTATAGAAAACAAAATTTCAATATTTGCAGATGACAATTCTGCAAGGTAATACAGTCAGAGCAGGTTGCTTATTCTCTACAAAAGGAATATGATATTTAATGTAGTTGAATGTAAAGTTATGTATTGGAAAGTAGTACTTACTGTATGAACCTAATGGGAAAACTCTAGGAATCTAGTAGCTGGGAAAATATATTGGGGTACTTGAAAACTGTAAACTTGGCAACAGTGATCAGTGTCAAAGAGCAGTAGCAAAAGAAGATAAATTACTATCCTATCCTATCTGCCTTTTCAATCTACTAACAGCCATCGTGGAGTCAGGAAGGAGTATGCGGTTCTTATACTATGGCAAATATTGAACTTGATGTAGTTATTCAACCTAATTAACTGTTCAACTATGTAAAAATGGAAATGGCTAATATCCAAGAAAACAAAGTGATATCCTTGATTGTTAGCCATTCTTTTTTGTGCAAACTTGCAATACCATCTTAATGGTAGATCTGTGGCACATACTGTGCAGATTAATTTTGACCCCTTTTGTAATTGAGCATTTATACATATGTTACCATGTTTTTTCATGCCTCATTTCTTCCTGTAAGCGACTACTAATTGGTTAAGCTTACAGTTAAAAGGATCTGACATGCATTAGCACTTCACCCCTGAGAAAGACAGTTTTTTGCGTTTCGAGTTGGATCTGGTGGGGAGAGATGCTGCCTTAATGTTTCTCCTGCTGTCTCTGTGATTTGTGGATAGGTTGAGAGTTTTCCCCCATATCTTTATGATTATTTTCTATTTTGTATAAATGATTGCTATACTACTCACTGTTTAGTATAAGTGAGTTAGGTTTCACTTAGCACTTGCCCTTTTATATAAATTCGAGGAGTGCTCATGTCCACATATTTCTTTTATGTTATCAACAGGAGAATATATATTATTTTTTATTTAGCCCTTTCCATCAGATTATCTTCATTATTATTTTGTTATTTAATTGGTAGGGCTATTGAATCAATTCTATTTAGGGACTTGAGTCATCTTCACCATTTTTCAGTATGTTGTTTTTAATTGAGTATACAGCGTTCAATTGTTTTGTATTTTTTTATGCATCCAATAAATTATTATGTAATATCAACCATATCTATGAGTGCCTCCTTGAATGAGTTACTGTTAGGATCTATTTGGCAGCTTTGTCTTTAGAATGTCTCTTTTTGACCTTGTGTTTTTCAGAATCTGATATTAACTCTTGGGTGCACCATCCTATTTTAGTGCAGTTCATTTTGGGAGTAGTTTTTAGTTTAGCCATTCCCACTGTGACAATTAAGTATCAATAATTTAAAAGAAAAGCAACTAAAACACCTTTCTCTAACACAAAACTATTTTACTTGATGATAACCACTTGTTAGAAAAATCTCCAGGGCATTGCAAAAAATTGTGTTGGAGACATCACTACCATCCAAGGGGTTAAACAGGGTTTACACTATTTTATTCACATGATAGTTTCCCATTTAAGGGGCAGTTAATTTTTTTATGAAAAACATATACTTGATGATGATGAGTATAATGAGGGCACTTTCACTGTTTTTTCATTCGAAAGTTCAAATTTGTTTACACGCTAAACTGCAATTGTCTATTGTGGTCACCTGGTTCATATCACTTATGAAGGAGAGCCATAGCATATGATTCAAGCCTTCCCACAGAGTGCCTAATTAAAAAAAAGAACTTCTGGAAATGTAATAACTTTAGAACGAAAATCTCCCTTGTTTTATTCAGCAGGAAAAACTAAACCCTATAACATTGCTTTTCCATATAAAATGTATATTGCTCCTTTAAGTGCAACCAGATTCATCTGTATCCCATTTTGTAATTATTATGTCTAACTGTATCTGTACTTTCTTTTCACTGTTCCCTCTGATTGATCTATGATGTTTGTTTTTCTGTTCCATTCATATCACTAGCTGCAGTTCCAACATTTGAAGATGTAAGCTGTTCTATAATCTCCTAAATGCCTGTCATCTTCCACCCAGATCCAATATATCATATCCCTAGTTAAATCATCTCATTGTCTTTTTTTCCCAGTGCTGATCTTTCCACACCCTTTAGACAAAATCCTCTAAGAACACAAACTATTGCTTCAATGTTTTATCTTTCTGGAATTTTCTTTACCATTCGAAATTCAACAACACCCTCATAATATTCAGTACTCCTTTCAATTGTTATTTTCTTGATGGTTTCAAATAATGAGGCTGATGTAGTAAGATGAATTGGATCAGTCCTGGGGCAAACCATATGCACTATAAGGGACAAATAAAGATTACTATTGATTTAAATTGGAGCTTTTACACTCCTTGAATGCTGGAGATTTCTCCAACCCATTGCTGGAGATTTCTCCAACCCATTGCTTTGCCTGGAGGGAAGGGGGGGGGCAAAATCTACAACAGAAGTGGGCCACTATTCACCTGGGCATCAGGAAAGTAGAGGGCAGGTAAAAGGTAAAGTAGGTGTTAAAGGGGTGGGTGGTTAGTGGTAAAAGAAAGGGGACATTAGGGACTGGGGTCATTGTCAAACCTTTTTCTTGTGCCTTCTACCCACCTTAACCCATCTTTCTGTTTATTTCCTTGAGTCTGCAGTGTGAATAACATTCGATACAGAAGTGATCACACAAAGGTCAGGGGCCTTCACATATTCAAGGTTTAGCAGTCACTTAGGGCCAGCTATGTGGCACTCCTGCGATCAGCCTGTGTGGTTTACCCAGGAAAGGTTATGGTGCGGGTACAGCACTGGCTCAGTGGTCAGGACACACTGAGAGCTGGCTAAAACCGTGTAAGCACTGAGGTAAAGGGGAGACATAGTGGACTAGTTATGGTGGATCAGCTGTATCCAATTTGTCTCCTCAGTGAGGTAGTCACTTTTTGGGGGCTGGGTACACGTTTCATGGAGTGGTGCCTGAAAGTTCCTCATAGTCATTCCCCAGCATCAGGCTTCTGGGTTATGGTCATGCCCCAAGCTGTGGTCATGGGTCCAGTGCACCGCATTGAGGGTGCGGAAGGTTTTACCAGTGGTCCCTTAAATAGGTCAAAACCCTTTAATAAAAGCTATCACCTCTTTAATTTGCCTCCTGCATCATTGTCTGTGCCATTATTTCACTATGTTTCCCTGTGATACAGTGTACTGTGCACAGTTATGAGGGACTGGTAGTGGGAAGGGAGGACATTAAAAGAAGAGGAGTCAAGGGCATTGACAGAAAAACATCCACATTGTCAGGAATAACAAAAAGAACCTCTTAGTATAACATCCATGTAATTCTAAATAGGTTCCTGTTAAAGACACTGCTCAAATGAACCAAGTAGGAGACGTGCTCGAGTGGTGTACATGTGTTGTAATTTGTTCCACATTGACTAAGCCAAAACAGAAATATCCACATTATCCAAATCTGAACAGTTTTGCTATTTATGTGACACTTACAACATGTCTGTGCTATCAGTAGCTGTGTTGCTGAGGTTGGTTCAGTGCCAATGTGTCAGACATTGTATATGTGCTTCTCAGGGTATGTGTGGCAATGTATCTGTCAGTGTATTTCTGGCTACAAGTGTCTGTGTGGCTATATATCTGTCAGTGTATTTCTGGCTACCAGTGTCTGTTTGGCTATGTATCTGTCAGTGTATTACTGGCTACCAGTGTCTGTGTGGCTATATATCTGTCAGTGTATTTCTGGCTACCAGTGTCTGTTTGGCTATATATCTGTCAGTGTATTTCTGGCTACCAGTGTCTGTTTGGCTATGTATCTGTCACTGTATTACTGGCTACCAGTGTCTGTGTGGCTATATATCTGTCAGTGTATTTCTGGCTAGCAGTGTCTGTTTGGCTATGTATGTGTCAGTGTATTTCTGGCTACCAGTGTCTGTTTGGCTATGTATGTGTCAGTGTATTTCTGGCTATCTATGTTTATGTGGCTGTTTATTTGTCAGTGCAAGTGGAGTTATTATTGAAGATGAAATTATCATTTCCATTGATTTAAATTGAGCTTTTAATGCCTTGAAATCTAGAAATGTCTCCAAGGCATTGATTATCAATGCTTTAGAGACCTCTATAGAATTCAAGGGGCTAAAATCCCCATTTAAATTGATTGGATTTTTTTTTATTCCCTATGATAAAAATGGTTTGCACCAGAACTCCACCTGTTTCCTTAGTATATTAGCCACAGTGTGTGAGATTGCCTGTGTCAGTGTAATGTGTGGTTAGCAGAGTGTGACTTTATCTACCATTGCAGGTATGATTATCAGTATATGACTGTGTCTGCCAGTGTAGGTGTGATTATCAGTGTGTGGATGTATCTGTCTGTGTATTTGTGGCTGTCAACATATGACTGTATCTGTCAGTGTAGGTATTGTTATTAGTGTGTGACTGTATCTGTCATTGTCTGTGTGGTTGTCAGCATATGACTATCTATCAGTGTAGGTGTGGTAACAATGTGAGACTGTATCTGTCATTGTAGGTATGGTTTGCAGTGTGTGACTGTATCTGTCAGTGTATATTTGGATATGTGTGACTGTATATGCCATTGTAAGCGTGGCTATCAATGTGTGACCATCTGTCAGTTTAGGCGTGGCTATCAATGTGTGATATCTATAAGTATATGTATATCGCTGTGTGACAGTCAGTGTATGTGTGGCTGCAATCAGTGTATCTGTCTATCTTTCCTGTTGTAAGGATGTGATTGTGAGTGCTTAACTCTATTATTTGATATATTAGTGAGTAACACCCTTGATGCTAGAGACTAGAATTCACAGGAATTAAAATACTGATATCTGTTTTATTTACTTTCAAAATCAGCACACCTCTCTCTGGGTGGGGAATATGGAAATTTTAGTCCACAACAGTTGTGGTCCAAGGATTGTAAATCTACTGTACTGTAAAAATAACTGAAAATGTGACCTGTTGTTGGCTCTTGAGGACTAGGGTTGGATTCCTATGGACCACTAAAAGGCCAGGAATTACCACAGGTGAGTTAAACAGAGGCTCAGCCATTTTAATTCACTCTCCTGTGTTTAAACAGAAAAATCTTCAATTTCTTGACAGTAGTCCCTGAGGAGTAGGGATAAGAGGATTGCTTATTAAGCGATTCCCAAACCACGCATTCTTTGAGTGATTATTTGGACTTTAACTAAAAAAATAATATTGAGGCTCCAAAATTGAGTAGTATGTAATTAAACATTAACTAATATAATCACATTGATTTTATGAAAATTATAGGTTATTATACCTAATAAACACAACAACATTTTTTGAAGTCATGCAAATATATATATATATATATATATATATATATATATATAGAAGAAATGGCTTGATCCTCTCAAAGAACCTTCAAATATTGATAATACTTAACACCCAAATATAAAAAATGGTAAGAATTTTCAAGGAAAGCAGAAAGTTCAGAATTGACATTACATTCTACTAATTTCATCATCATGGGAAATTGTCAATGCCAAGAGAGGGGTGTGTGAGATTTAATTCAGCTGTAGGGAGTTCCCTGGATTTTTCAGCTATTAAGAAATGTTGAAAGATTTTCATTTACTTTATTATAATTAAAATACTTGGAATATTTTGTTTAACATGCCTTAAAGGAGAAGTAACATCTAATAATAAGCCTTAATATGGCCAGAAAATCCAAATCATCCCTATGAAATTTTCTACTAGGCCAATGTGCAAGAGGTAACATCTTCAGTCAGTCATGTGCATGGAAGTGGACATGACAGCTGTTAGCAGTTTTTTTTTTTTTTTAAATGGAAGTAGGCATTTTAGGGTCAGAAGGGTGTGCAATTCATTGGGAATCTATGTAATGCATATCCTTCTGGCCCTTTAAATATTAAGATTACCCCCTATCCTGACCAGCACTGTATTCAACACTTATGTACTCTGTATGTCTCCCGTTGCCATTTTAGATTATAAGCTTGTGGGCGGGGACCTTACTTCCAGTGTTTCACTTTGCAATGCACTTGTAACCCTGTATTGTCTAAACCCTTAAAGAGGAACATTCACATGTCACAAACTTATGTCCATTGTCTTTGATTAATATAACTAAGCGTTGTTTTTTTTTTTGTTTTTTTTTTAATCTTACTTACCTAGTATTGCAGATATTAAGACTTTTATACTGTGTGCCTCACAAGGTGGAAATGCCCGATTAGAAGTCTTAATATCTGCAATACTAGATAAGTAAGATTAAAAAAAAAACAACACTAACTTAGTTATACTATACTAATCAAAGTCAATAGACACAAGTTTGTGTCATGAGAATGCTCCCATTTAAATTGTAAATAGCTGCATAAACTTGTGGTGCTATATAAATAAACATATTCATTCATGTTCGGCAAGCAGAGTTTGAGGTCCTGTTGTCCTAGCAACTATCATGCTGGTCTCCATGGACTGATGTGCAGGACTGACTGACGATGTTCTCTCTTGAGCATAGGCACAAGGGAAAAACTAATAGAGGCCAATAGAATTTTCTGGCCACAGTTAGGTAAGTGGGGTTTATTATTAGGAGTTTTTAGCTCTCTTTTAACTGTTGTGGGATAACTTTGTAAACAGCTAAACAATATTGGCACTAAAAGAGTTTGGTACTTTGTTATCCTTGACTGACATTGTTACTGTCTCTGCCATCTTAATTTTGTGTGTGTGTGTGTGTGTGTGTATATGTGCAAATGATTTGCTCCAGAAATGCTCCACTCTATTGTGTCTGAAGTCTGATTGTTCATCTGGTTAGTATATGTAATATAGATAAATGCTTCCCAAAATATTTTCTGTGGAGGGACTGTTTAAAATAGACTTTGCTTGAAACTCCAGAAATCAGATCTATTAAGAGAACATCAATGTCCATTTTATGTACCCACTATTGTGTACTAAGTAGTATAAAACTAACATCACACAGGCTTTAGGAATGGATGGCCTACCAAGGCCATGGTCCCACCAGTCATATAATTCACTGAGAGCCAATGTTCAATATAAGCTGTTGTATCATGCCAAAAGCGCATAGATAAAATAATAAAATTAAGTTTAAATCTAAAGTAAGAAATTGTAGGTGAGGGGGGGGGGGGGGGTTGTATGGTGTGTTTGTGTACAAGCCAGAATGGTTTATTATGATAATAATGTAATGAAGCATCTTGCAGAAAACTGTCACATTAGTTTTGTTTTATATGTGTCATTTATCTATACACACATTCTCACAAACACACATTTATTCACTGACACCATTGTTTTTTTTTTAGTCCAAGCTGAAAAAGGGTCTTTACTAATATAAAGGATGGGTTTTATTTCTCACTGGGGATCAGACTGGGGGTCAGTCAGTGTATATGGGGATTTATGATTGCTAGTAGGCAGTAAAACCAGGCTGACAAGGTCAGTGTATATGGAGATTTGTGGATACCAGTAAGCAGTGGAACCAGGCTGGTGAGGAAGGTGTATATGGGGATCTGTGACTACCAGTAGGCAGTGGAACCAGGCAGGAAGGTCAGAAAATGTATATGGGTATTTATGACTACTAGTGGGCAGTGGAACGAGGCTGGAACCAGACCACGTAAGTGGGGATCTGTGACTACCATTGGTCAGTGGAACCAGGCTGTTGGGTTAGACAGTGAAACCAGCCTGGGGGGGGGTCAGACAGTGAATGTTGGGATCTGTGACTATCATGGGGCAGTTGAACCAGGTTTACCAGGCTTTGGGGGCTAAAGAGTGTATGCTGGGATCTTTGACTACCAGTGGAACCAGGCTGGTCAGACAGTGTATGTGGGGGATCAACGAATGCTAGTGCGCAGTGGAGCCAGGCTGGTAGGTCAAGACAGTATATGTTGGTCTCTGTACCTAACAGTTGGCAGTTGAACACTTCTGGGGTGTTAGATGGTGTATGTGTGGTTCTGAGGCTACCGGTGAACATTGGAACAAGGCTGAGGTGTCAGACAGTGTGTGTGTGTGTATGTATGTGTGTGTGTCTATGATTACCTTATGCATAGTTCTGTCAATACCAGTGGGCAGCAGAACAAGGCTGGATGGCAGATTATGTATTGTGGGATTCTGTGACTAACAGTGAAGCCTTTATGCATCAGAGGAATGCCCCCCCCCAATGTTTTCCAGGGGGCCCCCATGATTTTTTCTTATGCCACTGCTCGATGTCGCTGACTATGACCCAATTACCTAATTATTGATCATGATGTTAATTAAGAATATATCCCTCTATCACTCTCCATTTTTCTGATGAAATAGAGAGTGAGAGTGATGATGAGATGACCATAAAATTAGCTGAAATAAAAAGCACACTCTTCCACCACTGAAAAGGAGCACTATGCCTGTTCATAAACTGTTTGAGGTATCATTTGGAAAGTTTGACTCTGGACAAGTAACAATGCCCAAAAATACACAGTCATCATGTCAGTCATCATCATTGTCACCACTTCCAAGTCCAACCCCCAACCATTTAAACACTATTACTGAGTAAGTAGTAACACAGGTCATTATCAACATCTACATCCCTAAGATGGGTACTACTGCTGCTGCTGTTGGAAGTGCAACGCCATTGACACCAACTGCTAGTACAATTGCAAAATATAACCCTTGTAGTAGTTACTCAAGAACCACCCAGTCTATGAATTCTACAGTATGGAGATAACTTCACTAATGTTGAGCGAGCGTGCTCGGCCGATGCTCGGATCGGCTCGAGCATCGCTCTGCTCGGCACATGGCGGTACTCGTACGAGTACCGCCATGTGCTCGCCCGACATGTTCGGGTTGCGGGGATCTGTGCCGGAAGAGGCACAGATCCGAAGACGCTCCGCTGGACCACCAGGGAATGGAGGTACAGGGGCATTGCGGAGATGAAGGGGGCATAGCGGAGATGAAGGGGGACATTGTGGAAGAGGGGCATAGACTCTATGCCCCTCTTCCACAATGTCCCCCTTCATCTCCGCTATGCCCGTCTGTCACAATGTGCCCCTTCATCTCCGCTATGCCCCTCTTCCACAATGTCCCCCTTCATCTCCTCTATGCCATAGAGGAGATGAAGGGGGACATTGTGGAAGAGGGGCATAGCGGAGATGAAGGGGGACATTGTGGAAGAGGGGCATAGAGTCTATGCCCCTCTTCCACAATGTCCCCCTTCATCTCCGCTATGCCCCTCTTCCACAATGTCCCCCTTCATCTCCTCTATGGCATAGAGGAGATGAAGGGGGACATTGTGGAAGAGGGGCATAGCGGAGATGAAGGGGGACATTGACCAGGCACCCTCCGCTCATCAGAGCAGGGGGTGCCTGGTTTGATGCTCGAGTGCTCCCATTCATTTGAATGGGGCTCGGGTGCTCGGCCGAGCACTCGAGCAGCAGGGGGTGCTTGGTCAGAGCACCCGAGCACCCGAGCATCGCGGTGCTCGCTCAACACTAAACTTCACTCATGATCCAGGGAGGGAAGAAAAGGGAAAGCGGAATCCCATCTAAGTGCATCCTTATTGAGATCCCACTTGAAGCACAACCATAGATATGATTGGGAGACATACCAGTAACAAACTGTCAGAGACACCATAACGGCAGCAGTAGAAGCACTCCTAAAAGTGGATGAGGTCAAAGGTCACATTATAATAGCATTATAGATGTCTCAGGGATGGGAAAATAATTTTCTCTGTTTTACCAAGAAGAATACATTGAGATTTCTCTCGTTTTCAAGTATGTCCTGGATAGTTTTCAGTAAAGGGTTACATATTTACACAAATTGAGAAACATTAGATATTACATATTAATATATATACACATACACATATAAATATGTGGGAGCAGATTTGATTATTTCAGGCAGATTGTTCCAGACTTTTGGAGCTCTGAAGGAGAAGGCAGATCTTCCTGCTTCTTTCTTTTATTGTGGTATACGCAGAGAGTTGTTAGCAGTGGAGCGAAGGTTTGAGTGTTAACCAATTTAGTTCTTTAAGCATATCACAGTGATGGGTAGTGTAATTACATTGGAGGCTAAAGCGGCATAATGACTTACACAGAGTGTCAAGCTTACCATGATGGATTTCTGGCACTGAGGCATATACTACATATACATATAGTTGTTCTATATTTTGCCAACCCACACTTTGAGTTCTTAGAAAGTGTGCCTGTGGGATGGCAAACTTGCCAAAATGTTGGTGGTTGACATGCTGCTATTTTCATTTGTTGAAAACAGAGGTTTTAAAGAACTTATGTGTTATGCCCTGCCTGCATATCCCTAGTCACAGTTACTGGATGGCTGTGCCAGAGTTATACAAGAAGGTCATCAAAGGACAAAGGGACACTTTTTTCAAGGTGAATGTTGCTGAAGCACTCATTTGGCTAACAACTTTTACTTACTGTTGATTTGTCCACTTCGGCACTGCCCTCATCAGAAGTAGTATTGCGCTGAAAAATGCAGCAATAGAAAGCATAGTTTAAAAAAATAGAAATGTTCTTGCTGGACAAAATTGCCAGTGGTCAAAAAGGGGAAGTTTTATGTATTTTCTATGGGCAGGAATTTTCACAGGAAAAGCAGGAATTCCCTGTGGGGAAAAAGAAATGGTTTCTACATTTCACACCAACCAGAAAATTCTATTATCTTTATCTCCAAAGCCATAGCATAAAAGGGAAGAAATATTACATAAATTAGACATAGGGTGATGTCTTAGATACCACTTTAATGTTCTTTTAGACATTCTGAATATTTATTGTTCCACATGACCCCAAGAAAGGTAGGCCAGCTTCTAATGCCACAATTACTTCATGAATCAAATGGACTACAAGAGAAGCATACATTTTGAGATCACAAACTGTTCCTGATAGAGTAATGAACCATTCTATGTGTTCAATAAGTGCTTCCCGGGACTTTCGCCATCAATCTTCTGGTGTACAGATTTGCAAAGCAATTACTTTGTCCTCTTCTCATACATTCACTACATTCTACAAAGTTAGTGTTACTTTTGGATGCCAGCATTGGTTTAAAAGTTGTCTAATCTACAGTTAATTAGAATCTTTGTTTATCTTACCACCAAACTGTGTTTCTGGGACCACTTTAGGATTTCCCCACAGTCCAGGGGCTTCCGCTGGATGCAAGATATAAGGGGATTTTTGATAGCATTAAACCCTTTTCTGTTAGACTAATGGGGCACAGTGCATCACACCCTGAGAACATCTGTTAGTTATTTTTGATTGGGATGATATCATCATATCTTAGCTTATCTGCAGTAACTTTACCTTTCTTGATGTTACTCTATGTAAATTAAGTTATAGTTGGAGCCATCAGCGGTAAAATAGATCAGAAGTTTATTGCGAAGGAATGTTTTAAAGACCTCTCTAGCATGCAAGTGATTAACCCCTTCCCGACAATGGACGCACATGTACGTCCCGCAAAAACTGTCACTTAGTGACAGAGGATGTACATGTACCTCCCGGAAGTCCGGGTCCCCGCGTGGCTGCACGCTGTTCGGGGACTCTGGAATAACTGAAAAAGAAAATAAAAATTCTTAGCCGGGCGTTAAGTGACGGCCGTGTGTGGAAATTTTGGGAATTCTTATATGTCCCCTATGGTGTATTTGGTTTCCCCCAGAATTACTCCACTTTGACTTTATACATAAGGCTCTAAGTCTAAAATACAAATCAAGGGAAAAATAATAATAATAAAAAATCATAAAAAGTAATAAAAGTAATGAAAAAAAAATAACATTATTATATTTCACCATGATTAAACTTGCTTGCAAATTGGTAAAGCAGAGAACAATAATTCCTTATCCCCTTGGGCTCCAACTCTTTGGATGCTAAAGCCATCTACAGCTTGCCCAGCAGGTTAAATCAGGCCATTTGATTTCATTTGCGAATTGTGCATGAACAGCAACTTCTGAATTAAGCAAAAAAGTGTTCTGCATATAAAAGAGGCACATTTGTATTCACAGGTAATTTATTTTGTAACCTCGACCAGTAGATTTATGTGGGTTTCTTATGTGTTGTTTTTCTCCATCTAAATCTTTGCATAACTTTAAAAGTGAATTCCATTACTGTGTGATTAGAAAAAGACAAACCTTCACTACATTAACAATGTGAGTGCCAGAGGGGTACACAATATATTGCTCAAATTGTTAAAGTGATATCTTTAAATTAAATAAGTATATAGATCATATTTCTGCTTATCGGGAGCATTGCTATGTACTGTTTGTTGTTGGGTTAAATCCCCAGGTCTTCTGCTAGTGGCAGATCTAGCAAAGTAGGGCCCTGGAGCAAAATTATTTTGGACTTCCATTCAATGTAAACTACTGAAAAATTCTAAACACTTTCAGCTTTTAATGGGCCTCTAAAGCTGTCTGGGCCCAGGTGTTTTGCACCTGCTATACCACTGATAATTTATCCCCTGTGGCATGCTTAAAGCCAAAGGTCTTGTTCCCACCTTGTGCCAGTCTCCCTTAAATTGGGCTGAACATTGCACTAGTAAATGCGTTAGGTTGGCCTATGCCCCTGATCATTTGGGAACATTGCAACTCCACTTATGCTTGTAATACCCATATATTAACTATCACTTTGCAAGCTGAGATTTTGTTGCGTACTTGGGTCATAATGAGGCTAAAAGAGAGGTTAGAACACTAATGTTACCATAAGAGATACATAACACTTCTAATTTAACCCTCTGCATTGCATACCACTCTGGCACTCAAAGGGTTAATTAGTGGTGTCTTTTTAACCTGTTGAACACTACAGATTTCCAACATATTGTGACAAGAAAAAATGTGCTCAAAGATTTTATTGAGCATAGTTTAACATGACAATGTCTTCTTAGTTAAACATAATAATGATGAACCCTCTTGATTAATTTATTATATTGCTTCAGAGAATTTTTCTCTCAATTAATTATAATAAGCTGCAGAGATTCAATAATAGGGGGGCCTATTAGAGGTTAAGGCTTCATACAGTGTCTCTTGGTGGCTAAATGAAAGCCTAGGGAGTGTTGGGATCCGGGGCATCCTTGTCCTTCTGGGTGATTTTCATCTGCTTCTCACGCTATCTTTTTACCTTTGTGCATGTTCACCTCTTCCCTCCTTGTGCACAAATATGTTGACCATGAAGGTGCCTTGAGGGCTGCGTGATACATGGAAAATTATTTGTTTATTTTTTCTCTCTCGATTTATGCTTCCATTTTTAAGTATAAATTCTCCTGTGGATTAGACCACCAGTTGTATGTTTTTGGTGTTCATAGAATTGTAGCTGTGTGTTTGATATCTGTTTTCATTGTCTTTATGACCTATTCCTACTGAGCTTTTCATATTTTTTGTGATTCAATTAGTAAATAGATTTTTGTCTAGGAAATCGAAGATTATTGAATCACATTACTCTTATATTTAAGCATTTTTAGGATATGACTAGTTCTATTAGAATTGTTTTTTTTTAATTATTTTTCACTATTATATAATCACTAACTTTGTTTCCAACAATAATATAGTTGGTGTACGGGAATTATTTGAGTACTAATTTTCGTGGTTCATGGCTATTGAGAGTGGACTACTTTCTACTGGACCTTGCTGCAGCAAAGGCTGAACAAAGTTGCCAGCAGCAAGGCCTGATTGTATCCTCCATTAGAGCTGGAAAATACACAGGATGGCCTCAGTGAGGGTAGTGCAAGCTCTTCTGTGGGGGGAGAGTGAGTGCTAGGGTGTGTTGCTGGGGAGCTAGTCTTGGAGGTGAAGACCACCCACAAAGGTGAAGATAGCTGTCCAGAAAACAAAAAAGAAAGGGTATATCAGTACCCAGAAGCAGATGGAAGTAGAGGTATAGTCAGGCAAGATAGACTGGGAACTGCACAATGGTAACTGGAGATCCAAGCTCCCCAATGACCGGAGAAAGTCAGAGAGTGAGGAGGAGAGAAAAGAACTACACAGGAAGAAGATCAGTATCAGAGGGCCAGGAACACTACTGGTAATGACAGGCAAGCATATAGTCAGGAACTAGCAGGGTCAGTAACAGAGATATCAAGAGAGGCAAAATCAGCTGGCAAATGGATAGTCAGGAACATAGTAGGGTCAGCAACTGACATAACAGAGTTTAGGAACAAAATTTGATTGGATACGGACAGGAACGCAAGATCGTAACACGTTAGTAGTAAGGATGAGGAAATATATACAGGCTGTAATGATGATTGACATCTCTCAGAGAGAGAGGCAGTTGATGGGGATGACTGACAGAGAGGCAGTTAAAGAGGATGAATGACAGTCCTGAAACACATTGACTTGTTTAGTGTAAGGCAGTCTGTTATTTTTTTCTTTTTAAATGCATTTCATAAGATTTAAATCCTTTTTTTGAAGACCACAGAGAGAGCTGGTTACTTGAATAAAGGAAAGTCACTCCCTCTGCATGCTATTGAGCTGATGAGCTCATCTTTGACTCCCGACTTAGAAGCCACTATGAGTATCATCCTACATGTATACTGAAGCCAACGTTTTTTTTTTTTTTTTATTGAAGCAGCACACTCTGCTGTCCATACTTTTCTCTGTTCCAACACAGAAAACCACTAGCAAGGGTTTAAAATCCCATGAAAATCAATAGGGATATTTGACATTTTATTTCTCCCCGGAAACAGGAACATTTTATTTTAAGTGTAAAAAATAAAAAGTTTAATAGAAACTATGCTTTGCTTCCTAAAAATCTACTTAACTTCTTCATAAAATATGAAGAGGTTGACGTGAATAAAATGATAAAGAAAGAGAGAGAGGGAAAGAGAGAATGAGAACAAAAGTAATAGCTAATGCTTATATGATAGCAGTTATGTAAGATAGAAAGCAGGAGATGGCAGCATACACCAGTAAATGACAATGAATAGTGAACCTGCGAACTGCAGTGACGAGTTACACGTTATTTCTCTGGGCTACTGATTCAGAGATATGTTTTAGGATACAACTAAGTAATTGGCATTTAGATATTCCTCAAATTTAATAAATTGAAAATGACTATTTAAGGTATACAAAGTGTAATAGCTATCATTGAAATTCTGCTTTGGCTTATTTGATGTTGACTGAACTGCACGCCTGTTATATGAATGTGCAGATCTATGAATTAATCATGCTCAAATGTTTGTCTGAATTATTTAGTAAGATGTGGTGTGCAAATTGCATTTAATAATGTTATTCAAGGTCAATAAATCAGAAGCTATAGAATCAGCTGACTCCACAACTGCAGCATTCCCAAGTCATGGATATTTTTTTTAGCTTATATGGTAAAACATAGACCATTCCTTAAATTGATGGACAAGCTGTGGTTTTCTATCTGTTGTTGGACTACAACTTCTATCATTATCAGCTGGCCAATGGGAGAAGTAGTACCAGCTGAAGAACCACATTTTACCCAGTCCTGCCATAAATCACTGATACTGACGGTAGTGTGGAATGAACTTGAACAACATGATTACATCTCTTATGATTGGTTCGTTTGAATTAATTAAAGTTATTTAAGATCAGAGAAAATGAGTGTAAGTTATGCCTATGACTAAGTAAACTATTGGTTTATGAAGTGCGTAAGGCGTCTGTCTGTCTTTATACTTGTATTCGACCCACAAGGTCTTCATTTTGCTTTTAAAAGTTTGCAATAAATTGGTGGTTTTAATTTACCCCTATGGCTATGGTCTGATACTTTTGGTGCATATTAGGGCATATTGAAATGTTTCCTTTATTATTTGTGATTTTTCTTTTTTTCAAAATTTGTGCTTTTACCCATGTGTTAAAAAGCAGTCAACTTTTTATGAAGACAACACCACACATTTTATTTTTTTTCCCTACTGAGTAAAACCAGAGATTTTTCTGAGAGAATTTTCATTTAAATGTTTTTCTGAAGCTACTGTTTTTTACCCTTTGAGAGCCAGAGCGGCACTGAACACACTGCGAAGCAATAAGTTGGACATCCCCCTGGCACTCAAAGGGTTACAGTTTTTAGTTATTTTTTATTGTGGTTTTCAGGTGGTGCTGTTCTTATTACTTACTTAATTACCACTACTTACAATAGTCATTGACTAAAGCTCTTCCACAAAGAGAATGTTTTTTAAAAAATGCCATTTGGACACCAGTTGGCTCTGTTGCTTAAAATTGATTAATTTGAGCTGAAATAACTTTTAAATAAAAAAAAGTCCAAACAGAAGCACTCTTGTTTTATTTAGTAGGTAAACCACTAAAATATATATTTTCACAAAAAAAGTATACTTTTCATTAAGCAGTTGCTCAGATTAGCACATTAGATGTTGATTGCAAAGCAATGCGCTCCATACCCCTCTCTGGTACTCAAAGGGTTAACAAGAAGAGCTGGAACAATTCTAGAGCAAATCAACAGCTCCATAATGGACATAAATTCCGAAACTCCCAATTGACTTAAACTCTTAACATCTCTTACAGCATTTATAAATAACTAAAATGGCTGTGCTATATGCCATTGTGTTGATTTTAAAGGGATAGTAATACTTAAAATGTAAAAAAAAATATGTTGTAGGGTTTACCCCCCTGAGTAAAACAAGAGTACTCCCACTGCTGAAAGGTGTTTCATTCAAAAGTTATTAATTTTCAAAGTTGAATTTTTTACATGCAATATCACAGTGGCCTGAAATTGTACAGTGGCGCTGTTGCTACACCATCCTATGGAGATTTATGGTCCCGGGACCAGAGCTGTCCATAGGATATGATAAAATGCTGAAACCGAGTTTAACAAACGCATGCAAAAAAACCCTTAAATTTGACAAATCCTTAAGGGGTTAAATGGGGCTTTTAATGGCTAAATCGCTAGCAAAGTCTCTAGTTCATTGCGAAGCACATTTGGATCTGTGATTATGACTACAATTTGCTCATACAGGGGAGTCATGACAGCAGTACTGCTGGTAGCTCCTGATTAGCTGAGTTGAGGACCACTGTAAACCTGATCTGGTCATATGACTTGCTGCACAGTCTCATCACTTGATTCATGACAGATGGAAGTAGCTTCTCTTATGTATTTTAAAGCTTAAGAGGTACTCAATAAAATTGCGCATCCAGGAATGTTTTAAGACATTCAACATAAAAGGATATTTCTCTTGCTGTATTTTATCAAAATGTTTCCACACAGAATGGGAACAGAGTGTACAATTTTAGCCTGTGTCTTGATGTATCCAGAGAGAAGTATGACACATGCAGAGAGCAGGGGGGTTATGCACTAAATTGTGATAAACAGGTGATAAACGGGTGATAAAGTGGAGTTGGCTTCTCCAGTGATATAATTTATCCAGTTCCTATGTTATTCTATGGAACCAATGGACTAAGATTTCTCCAACTTTGGAGATGTTAGTACATAGGCTCCATAGAATAACATAGGAACTGGAGAAATTATATCACTGGAGAAGCCAACTCTTTATAACACCTTAGTGCATCTTCCCCAGGAAAGTGTGTGGATGTGTGTGTGTGTGGGGGGGGATGTAAGTACATTTACGTGACAGAGAGAATGTATCACCTGTGACATAGAGGATGGAATAATTGTATAGTAAACAAACCGCCAAAGAGACCAATAAAAATCCAAAATTCCCATTTATTTAAATGGAGCTTTTAACCCCTTCAATGTCATTGGAGACCTCTCCAGCACTCAGGGTGTTCAATCCCCATTTAATTCAATGGGAATATTTTGCCCCCAGGGCAGACGGTTTACAATAGAAGTACAATAATTCTTTTTAGGACATCACCCACAGGAAGACTCCTAGACCAGAGAAAAAGGAATTAGAAGAAAGAATGAATGAGAGAAGGCACATAGACAAACCTAGGTGATAGGGTAGAAGTGACAAACAAAACTGGACTGAGAGAGGGAGATGGAAATAAAGAGCCATGTTACACCTAGGCTGTAGAGTGAAAAAAGATGGTGAACAAAGGAGAGAGAGAGATTGAGAGAGAGAGAAGAGAGAGAGGACCTTAGCTTACTATGTTACATAATAACGTAGTTGATGAGGCTGAAAAAAGACATGTGTCCATCAAGTTCAGCCCATGAAAAAAACACCCCTGTTGATCCAGAGGAAGGCAAAAGAAGCCCTCTGAAGCCATTTCCAATATAGCCCCAAGTGGGTAAAAAAGTTCCTTCCTGACTCCAAATGGCAGTCAGATGTTTCCCTGGATCAACAACCTATTTGCATTGAAGCCATCTGTCATAATTTTCAATACTGTGCTAGATAGGCATCCATTGCTTTTTTGAAAACAGTTGCATTATCTGCAAGTACAATAATCCGAAGCAAAGAATTCCACAGCTTTACCACCCTTACTGTAAAGAACCCCTGCCTTTATTTTAGTCGAAAGTGCCTTTCCTCTAGTCTTAATGGATGACCTCTTGTTCTTAGCTCAGCTCTTTGCGTAATTAATTCATTGGATAGTTCTTCGTATTGACCTTGAATGTATTTGTAAATGGTAATCATATCACCCCTTAGACCTCCCTTCTCTAATGTAAACAAACTCAATTTGGCTAGTCTGTCTTTATAACTCTGATCCTCAGGCCCGGATTTACATCTCAGGCGCCCCTAGGCACAGCACTTTGTGGCACCCATAGCTCCGCCCCTAACCACACCTTCTCATGTTTAAACACACCCACTTTTGTGGTCATACATCTTAGATCTATTCTTCACCGTACTGTTTTAAGTTTCAAATATTCAAATCAATTGCATCACTAAACCTCATTAATGAATTCAACTTATGCACCATCAACTAAATTTATTAATGATCACAGGCCTTCCAGCTTATTTCCCAAAATACAGCACAGATGAATATACGTTCTCACAAACACATAGCTTTCAACCACACATAAAGGAGCCACCCCCATTCTCTCCCCATAGACACCAGCTCTTTCGCTCACACCTTCTTTCTCCCTGTTTTACTGCTTAATTTTCAACAAAAACTTATAGGTAGTGTCTCACCTTTTTGTCAGTGGTTACCCATGACCTGGCAATATTCACCTCACTTGACAATGCAGGGAGGCGCCAATGGGTGCACCATCCACTCTCACTGGCTCCTGAATATACACAGCCGCACAAGCTATGCCGAGATGCACAGCGTAGTGCGCGGCTGCGTATTACTACGTCGCCCCTCAAGATTTCAAAAGGAGGAGAGTAGAGACTCAAGCGGGGCAGCCCGGGAGGCGCAGTCATGCTGGAATAAGAAAGCTGACTGGCTGATCGATGAGAGCTCACATCATTGCATTTTCCCCCAAAGTGGGTGGGCCAGTAGGCGTGACAGGCCATTGCCAGGCGCCCCTCAAAATCTGGCGCCCTAGGCAAGTGCCTTGTCTGCCTATTGATAAATCCGGCCCTGCTGATCCTCCAATCCCTTTATCAGTTTTGTTGCATGTCTCTGCACCTTTTCCAATTCAACAATGTATTTTTTGAGAACTGGCACCCAAATTGTACTCCATATTCTAGATGAGGCCTAACCAAGGATTTATACAGAGGTAGGATAATATTAGCATCTCTTGTATCTACACCTCTTTTTATGCAGGCTAGTACCCTATTTGCTCTTACAGCAGCTGAGTGACTCTGCACACTCATCTATGAGTACTCCTAAATCTTTCGCTAATGAGGATTCCCCAAGTTATTTTCCATTTAGAGTATATGTAGCAAGTTTGTTTCTACAGCCCAAAAAGCATATCCTTACATTTATGTGCATTAAATGTCATCTGCCACTTTTCTGCCATTCACTCAGTTTATCTAAATACTTCTGCAGAGAAAAAATATCCAGCTCTGTATTTCCTTACATGCTTAGTGTAATCAGCAAAGATTGAGACGCTACTTTCAATTCCCACTTCTAGATTATTAATAAACAAATTAAAAAGCATTGGTTCCAGGGCTGAACCCTGTGGCTCCCCACTTAAAACTTTAGAGCAATTTGAAAATGTTCCATTTACAACAACTTCCTGCCATCTATCATTTAACCAGTTCTCAATCCATGAACAGATAACACCTCCCAAACCTAATCCTTTTTTTTATGCAGTAACCTGTTGTGAGGCACTGTATGAAATGCTTTTGCAAAATCCAAGAATACTACATCAACAGCAATTTCCTTGTCCACATTACTGCTTACTCTTTCATAAAGTGCAAGTAAATAAGGTTGACAATCTATTCTTCCTAAAACCATGCTGATTCCTACTAATAATATTGTTTGTCTTCACATAGTTCTGAATACTGTCAGTTAGTAACCCTTCTAATATCTTACCCACTATGGAAGTCAAGCTCACAGGTCTATCATTTCCTGGTTTGGATATTGCTCCTCAGGGGAGGGCTGGCAAGTGGCAACTTTTGGCCTGGGGGGCAAGTACAATTAAGTGGCCTATTTCTATTACCGCTCCAGCCCAATGTCCCAGCCCAACCCCTTTTGTTAATGTTATAGCTGGAATTAATGTTATGGATTAAGTTAAGTGACACCTCAGAGCTTATAACTGAAATGGTAGTGCACTATTGATATCACAGATATGACAATTGAAATGGAGGTACACTAGTGATACCACAGAGCTTACAATTGAAATGGAGGTACACTAGTGATACCACAGAGATTACAATTGAAATGGAGCTACAAAATGAGTGTAGCACCTTAAATTCTGTTTACTCTATTTACAGCAGCAAATGGGGAACTGAGTGAGGCAGTGGCCCACTGGCCCATATTCATGACCAGCCTGGGGGGCAATTGCCCCCTTGCCCCCCAGGCCAGCCCTCCCCTGCTGCTCCCTTTTTAAACAATGGAACTACATCAGCTTTCCTCCTATCACAGGGCACTATGCCTTATGCAAGTAAATCAATAAATATTAAGTATAATGTTCTTGCTATTACTAAACTAAGTTCCTTGAGTACCCTTGGGTGTATACCGTCAGGTCCAGGTGCTTTATTCACCATAACCCTTTCCAGTCTCTTTTGGACCTTGTCCTCAGTAAGCCATGTACATGATGGAGCAAACTCTGTGGTTTTGTCTGTTTGCCTGTAGCCTGTCATTGTTGCTTCCTTTGTATATACTGAAGAAAGAATGTATTTAGGGTGTCAGCCATAGCCTTATCCTCACTAATCAATTCACTGGTCTTAGTCCTAAGAGGACCAATATAAACCTTAACTTTTTTGTTATTAATATACTTGTAGACTTGTTTATGATTTTTCTTGCTCTCGTTTGCAATATTTCTCTCATTTTCAATTTTAGCTAGCTTAATTGCTTGTTTGCAGATTTTATTACATTCTTTGTATTTTTTAAATAATGCATCTGACCTTTTTGACTTAAAGGGATAGTAATGTTTCACAATAAAAGCATCTCCAATTAATTTTCATAGTATTTGGGCCATGGAGAGTGTTATTTCAATACTGTCAGAGTTGTAGTTCAAAAGTAATTGAATGATAAAGTATCCCCCTCCCGCCCCTTTTACTGATGTAACACTGCTCACCTCAGAGCAGCAAGGTCTTGTCCAGGTGGATTGCAGAGAGGGACAATCTTCAATTAGCATAAGGGAAAAACCTGAAAAATCTGTCAAGGGGCAGGGTTTTCCTTATACTCACATAAAGAAGATTGTCCCTTGCTGTGAGCTGTCAAGAGACCAGATTCCCCATCTGAGGGAGGTGGCTTACACTAGGTAAAAGAGGCAGGAGGGTGATACTTTATCATTCAATTACTCTTGTACTACAACTCGGACAGTATTGCAATAACGCTCTCCATGGCTCAAACACTATGAATATTAATTGAATCTGCTGTTTTTGTGAAACATTACTATGCCTTTAAACACTTTAAAAACCTGTTTCTTATTTCTTATTTCCCTACAAACCTCATTATTAATCCACATTGATTTCACTTTACTTCTCTTGTGCTTATTTCCCAATGGTATATATTGATGCGTATATTTTTCTAAGAGCATTTTAAACACATTCCATGATTCCTGTGCATTTTTATCTTTGAAAATGACATCCCACTAAATATCCTTAAATACTTATTTTAGCTTTGTAAAATTAGCCTTTTTAAAATTGAATGTTTTCGTTAAACCCTTGCTATTGGGTTTTATCACGGTGCTGTGATTACTTGCCTGTTGTGTAAGTCCAGTGACCTGAGTGTGCTACATGCTGCTTGCCTGATCTGTCTGCGGGCGTGCATCTCTGACGTTGCACTCACTCTTTTGTAGCTGCCTGTTATTTGGCCGATCAGGCTTCGCCTTTGGGCGACGGCCTTATATGCTGGGTGCGAACTGGGTTTAGTCGCCATTTTGTGGTGTTCCTGTACGCATCAAGTTTGTTCCTCTGACCCTTCCTTGGCTTACATTGTCTCCTGGTGTTTGATCCTTGGCTTCTCTGACTACTCGCTCCGGTTATGACCTTGGCTGTGGCTGACTTCCTGATCCATGTATGACTGTGGCTTGTCTGACTACCCGCTCCTTGCTGACCTTGGCTGTAGCTGACTTCCTGAACCATGTATGACTCTGGCTTGTCCGATTACCTGATCCATGCTGACCCTAGCTGTGGCTGACTACCCAATTCGGCTCCTGACTGTGACCTGTCTGACTGACACTCCATGTTGTCCCTCACTCCTGTCTGACTACCACTGGGCCAATCTAGGGCGCGCTCCATTACAGTGCTGCTCAGCTACCAAGCTGGTAGCTTTGCAGGTTGCCTTCACTCAGTGCGTTCCAATTACTTTCGGGGCAGTAAGTGCAGCACAGTCTCTCTCGGTTGCTCTCGCTCAGTGCACTACCTACCAGCTGCCTTGCTTACGCACTTGCGGTACTACCTACGCTCTGTGCTTCCCAGTTGCCTTCAGATTGGTAGACTGCAGCTTAGTCTCAACTCCTTTGTCTCAGCTTTGTGCGCTCCTATCTGTCTGCCGCTATCCAAGCACTCACTCTGCTACCTCGAGTAGTGCTATCAGTATACTGTCCTGGTATCTGCTGGTTATCCTACGCTCTGTGCCTCCACTGGGTATTACTGATATTTGGGCTACCCAAATCCTCTAGCTGACATTCCTTTCTGTAGGACTGTCCGGGTATGCTCATGTACTAGTCTTAGCATTCTGATTCCTATCCGTGGTCAGAGCAAGTTTGTTCTGAGACTCAGTACTATACATACCTCGGCGGTTCAGTGTCAGCTCCTGGGTAGTGGACTAGATACTGCCCCCATGCCTCTCTCCCCTTTGACTGAGGAAGTGTTCGCTATTATTATTATTATTTTACTCAATAAACTGGTTTAAATTCACTTGTACTGTTTCGTGTGATTAGTTGCTCTAGTGACCGTGACTGGTTTCCCATAACAAATTTCAAAGGATAACAAACTGTGGTCATAATGTGTTTCTACAACATTGCATGCTGGGTGAGGAGTCCTGCCATCTTCCTTTGAGGCTCCTCTACATCTGTGGCCAACTTGAGAACTTTTAACTGTTCAGGACTACAGTTTCCATCACCCTCAGTCAGAAGTTGGCTTGCTGGCGATGATGGGAATTATAGTCCTTAACAGCTGGAGAACTGAAGGTTACCCTCCACTGCTCTAGCAATGGCCCAACTGTTCCATTTTACAACTGATAACACATGAATTTATTGTTGTGGATACCAGTCACAAATCTCTTCCATTCATGATTACATTTTATTTTACATTTATACAGTCTGCTACTTTCAGAAGGTGATGCCCTAGTTACTAGAGGTACAACAGATCCATGGATATTCTGAATGAAGTAGCTGACATCACTAAATTGGAAGGAGGGGGCAATGGCAGAGGGTGTACCTAAGCCTGGTCCCTGGCATTCCTGGGGGTGTCCACAGCCTATGCACTTTTTCAGTGGGCCACTGGGCCAATGACCAGTTGGGTAGATCAGAATATCTCCCCTAACTGGCCTGCTGAGGTCTTTGTCTCCTCTTTCACAAATCTCTATATCACTTCCCTATATCACTGTCCCTCTCTGTCCTCATACAATTAGATAATGCACAGTGCTGGGATATGATATCCTATCATAGTGCTCTATATCATTAGCCTATGCTGGGAAAATGAGGGAGTACTGATATAGAGGTCTGAGCTGGAGGAGGCACATACTTCATCTCCAAACACTGGACCACCAGGGATCAGGACCCCCCACCCTGTGACAGGAAAGGTAGTCAAGTAGATGGGAGCCTCGGGAATAAAATACTGTTGTGAGAGAGTGGAGGGGTCACTGGGAAGAGAAAGGAAAACAAATGAGAGAGAGAGAGAAAGTAAAAGCAAGAAGGAACCTGAGGGGTGGTGAGGGCACTTGATGAGGGACTGGTGGATAAAAGAATGGAGAGAAACAAGATAGGGGTTACATTGGGTGAAAGAAAATGATGGGACTGAGTAGATAATGGAGAAAACATTGGGAACTTGGGGAACAAAAAAATGAGAGGAGGGGAAGACTGGGGAAGAATAAAGGGAGGACTTAGGGGGAGAGAGGTGGTACAAAAACATTAAAAGAGAAAGGGCTGAGAGTGTAAAAAGGAAAGAGCTGGAGAGAGAGGGGGGTAAGGAGGGAGGGGGCAAGGTACAGAAATGGGTGGGCGGGAGAAAAGGGCTAAAGGAAAGAGAGGGGGGGAAGAGGTGAGAAAGTAGAAAATGGTAGAAGGAGACACAAGGGGAGGAGAATAAAAAGATTGAAGAGAGGGGGAGAAAGGAAAAAGACTGAAGAATAAAGAGGCTAGGAGAGTTGATGGAAATTCAATGATTTTATACATAATGATGGAAGAGAACACTGTGTTACAAAGCACAAGTGTCCAAGTGATAGAATGTAAGCTCTGAAGCTTTAAACTGGCACCAGTATCAATGAATTAAATGTGCTCAAAAAATGCTATTAGCGACTCTCCAAAATCATATATGAACAGTGAGCAAAAAAGAAAAAGTGAGCCAATCCTATCTCTTTATATGGAAACTTCATAGCCACTTTCCAAGCATAAAATAAAATTGCAATTATATAGAAGAAACATAATGGTCATATGAGGGACTGCAAGTTATAACAGATTCAGTATGCATTACTTATTATTGGGATACTTCCTCTTTAACTTCTTAGATACTACAGAGCTCTCAGGTGCTTTGCAAAGCAATGGCTTTGAGACTTCTCTATCAACCAAGAAGTAAATGTGTATTCATGATTTTTATTTTGAAATGTATATGCAAGCAAGAATTTTCTAAATATTTAAGTGAAAATCTAAATTCTCTAATGAAAGTATTATTATGTTTTGCTGACATTGCCTTAACTCCCAGTATAAGAGACACATTTATTCCAGATCACCAAGGCACTTGATCGGCACCAATCTGTATGCTCAGCTTTGCCACACTAATTCTGTCAATGTGCTTGTTGCGGAAGCTTAGCATGTTATTTATATTCCATACTAGGAAATGAATCCCACTCATACCACTGCATTCAAGACAGGAACACACTGAACAGAAGTGAACCCACATTATTATGACTCAGATAGAACAATCCTTTGCAGAATTGCATTTTAATTGCCTTGTCATAGCCATCCCTGCAGAGTTCCACAATATGTGTTCTGCAAATACAATAGATTTCTTTACTGATAAAGCAATTTAGATCAGATGGAATTTGTTTCTCTGAACAGTGTTTCTATAACTGGAATATGTTGTTTTTTTTTCAGAAATGAATGTACGCTAGAGTCAGGAGGGTGGATGTACTAATTCGATTCCACACTATAAAAGACCCAGGAATCGATTTTCTAGTCCTTTTCCTCCCTGACACCAATTTCCTAAGCTACTTACTAAGAGTAATGCATTGCACACCCCTCTGGTATTCAAAGAGTTAAACTATTAGCAACATTGCCACCTGGGAGGAGATGCACTAAGGTGATAAAGCACAGATGACTCTTCTCCAGTTTATCACTTTTCCAATTCCTATGTTATTCTATGGATCCTAAGCACTAAGATATCTCAAAAGGGACAAACCTTAGTGCATCGACTCCATAGAATAACCTGAAAGACTTCATGTCTTTATGACTGAACTGGAATAATTTGAATGAAAGAATGAATATGTTTATTTACATAGTGCCACAAATGTACGCAGCACTTTACAATTCAAGGGTTTAAACAATACAGGGTTACAAGTGCTTTGCAAAGTGAAACACTGGAAGTGAGGTCCCTGCACAAAAGCTTACTATTTAAATTTCTGAATAAAATAAGGGTACATACACTGCTGTCAGTTGTTTTATTCAATAGTTATACCAATTGAAATAATCAAGAAGTAAATTTAATGTCTTTTTACTTCCTGAAAGTTCTAAATGATAGCATGAGTCAGCAGTTTCTATCACATTCTGTGGAGAACTGTTAGAGACTAGAATGTAACATAATTACTAATTGGAATTGGACCACTAGAGGGCACTGCTAGTATAAAAAATGGGTTTCAACTGTAATAACTTGAAATATGTATTTTTCATCAGTGTCAGTACCCTTATTTTACTCAACAGGAAAAGCCACAATATATATATTTTTTTCATCATAAAAGTTCACTTCTCTATAAATTGACAGTGATACTCCTGCCTCTATGACCACACATCCCTAGTTGCTGTCTGGATATTCTTGGTAATAGCTCAATAAAAATCTAGATCTTGACATTGCATCTGTCTTAAAGTTGACCTGCCACCCTAACACAAGTTTAGTTTTTTTCATAAATAATTAAATTACATGCTATACTAGTCTTTTTTTTGTAAAATAAGTGTTTTGTGAAATTAACCTTTATGTTTTGTTTGTTACAGTATGGCACTTTATGCTAATTACATGTTTAGTATGCTGATTAGTTATGTCTGATGCCTAATGTAACACTCTTTGTGCTGTTAAAAATGTTCCATGTGTGGGTTCTGTCTAGATTAATTCATAGCACAGTGTGTGGTATTATTGGCCAGGAAGAAAAATCAATTATATAAAATGTTACACAGTGCCACCAGCAAATAAGGGTTAATTTCTCAAAAACTCCTTGGGGGAGATTCACTCTGATAAAGAGGTGATAAAGTAGAGATGACCTCTCCAGTTTATCACTTCTCCAGTTCCTATGTAATTCTATGGAGTACATGCACTAAGGTCTCCAAAGCTGAAGAAATCTTAGTGCATTGGCTCCATAGAATAACATAGGAATGGGAGAAGTGATATCACTGGAGAAGTTATCTTTGCTTTATCACCGCTTAGTGCAGTGGTTCTCAATCTTTTTTTCCTCCGGGCTCCCCTAACACGTAATCTAGAACATTTGGGGCCCCCCTAACATATTTAATGTACTTTATCAAGGGCATAATGAAGGGTACACTACATAAATATACAGTATTATTAGGTATTATAATCATAATACCATAACTAAACATATTGTGCATAACAATTTCTATAAAGCTTTATTTATAAGTCCATTCTTGTTAGTGTTTACAAAAAACACAGGGCACCCTAAGTTGATGTCCATGGCACACCAAAGTGCCACGGCACCCTGGTTGAGAATCACTTGCTTAGTGAATCTCCCCCCTTATATTACAAGCAAAAGGTCATCAAAACATATAGCCAGTGTTTAATTATCTTTAAATTAAGCTAAAGTTAGCTTAAGGTGGAAATCTACCTTAAAGAATTTTTTAGAAGTCTTTTTAAATATTTTATATTTTTCTGCAATAGTAAGCAAGACTGGCAAAATTAGCAGAGAACTAGTGTTCAGAGGAACATAGAGGGTATACATGAAAAATGGAAAATAAAAATATTCTAAGTGTAGAGTTTATTGTGACAACAATATAAAAATAAAATAGCCAACTGAACACTAGCAGACCACAAAGGTAACTTGCATCTGTATGTCATGTACCCCTAATGAGATTACAAACTGTGTTCTCCATCACCTTCCCTATTCATCCTGAAGAGTCCTTTATGGTGAAATCCACAGATGCGGGATCCGGCAAAAGCTCAAAGTACCAGAATACTAATAACAACATGGAAGGACAGGCAGTCTGATCTGTGCTCGGGGAGGAAACTCATGGGGGATCACGGACAGGACCAGCACTAACAATGAGTGAATGAAATGCCCAAGCACTTTAGTGGGTAAATAAAAAACTGTGCAACTAGAAACCCTTTATATAACTTCAGTAACAACATAAACACAGAATGATAACAAAAAAAAAACAAATAAACAAGAAATAAATAGCATAGCTGCCCCCAATTTAAGTGAACATATTTTTATTTTTGCATCAGTTTGGGTGAAGTTTGCTTAAATTGTAGAAATCTGTGGATTTTGCCAGAAGGACTTTACCAGATCAATAGGAAAGTGAAGGAGGACAGGGATTTTGATCTTATTAGGGATACGGAACCCCAAAATGCGAGTTACCCTTGTGGTCTGAGGTTTCAATTGGCTATTTTATTTTTATACTGTTGTCGCAATTAACTCTAAACTTAGATCCTTTTTATTTTCTGTTGTTTATATACAGCCTCTCTATGATCCTCTAAGCACTCTTCTCTTCTATTTCTGTCATCTAGCTGTAGGAGGTATAGAAGATTGTCCTAATATATGGGAGAACTGCGATTATTGGTCCTGACTCCTATCTCCATCAAGCTGATCATTTCTTTTCCATCCTGTCATCTTTCTCATCCTTACCATTCTCATTATGCTAAGTGAATGGCGGATGTTTGCTATTGAGGTTTGCCTTTTCCATATCATCATTGTTCTGTTATCATTTGGGAACTTTTTATCAACTTTTTTATTATTTGGACTGCATTTTGGACTATGTTATTTGATATTTTTTTTGATATTTTATGTTTTTGGGTTGTTTTGTTGTTACCCCCCCCCCTTTTCCTTCTCTCTCTCATTGCTCAGTTTCAGCTGTTCCTCTTCTTCTACACTCATTGCATTGGGTATTGTGACTGTTCTATTATTATTTTTGTTGACAGTTTGAACTAGTAGGTAAAGATGACTACTCAGGTATATTGAACATACTGCTGTACTCATACTGAGGAATCAGAGTAGGTTTAAGCATGCAAGAAAGATGTGTATTCTATTCTTGATATCAAAGAGTATGGCATAGCATGGCCTTCTGTAACACTTGCTTCACTGGACCAATCAGGATTGAGCATGAAGATCAGTATGAATCACGCACTTTATGCAAGATGCTAAAGAATTAGCATTCTGGAGCAAATCATTGAACAGTAGGAGGGGAATAAAAATGCAGATTAATTAAAATGACCTTTGACTCCTTGAATGATAGAGAGGTTGCCAATACATTGATCCAGCGATAAACTCTCCAAACTTGAGAGATCTTAGTGCATAAGACCCATAGAAGAACACAGGGACTGTAAGGTTTATCACGTTGTAGGTGCATAACTCTTATTCTCTCCCTTCATTAACCATTCATGCAGAATGGCCCATAGTGGAAACAATTCTTCAATCAATTTTAGCTTGCAATTTTCTAGAGACCTTTTTAGCATCCAAGAGGTTAAGACAGAAAAATATGAACTTAGCAGTGCAGAAAATCATTACATCTGAATAGGCCAAGTGCAAGAAGGAGGTGTTAATTATTTTGATTTCAGCAGCTATTGTACTGCACATCAATATTCCTTTGAAGATGTGTTTGCTCGCGTATAATTGTTGTATGCTTGTTTGATATGCAGTGCAGATTGTTTGCAGGAACAGTGGAACATTAGCATTTTACCTACAGAGATCAAAAGAACATTACTGTTTTGGATGTTGGTTTCATAGCAACAGTTGCAGTTCAGTGATGGATCAATGCAAATGACAGCAAGTGACTTGCACCTTAACAATATTTTTTAAAGGTTCTTTGAGGACAGCTGCAGAATTCCTTATGGAAACCTCCCAGTTATATCTGTGAAATATGTCTACCTGTGCAAATTGTCTATTTTCACAATATTAGTTTTCCTTGGGTTTTGACAATATTAGATTTTATGTTTGGTATTTGGCGACCTTGATAACATGGAAGGAGTTAAACATAAACAATTCAATGCTAAATAAATGTGCACTTATGCAGGTAAATTTGTATATATATATATATATATATATATATGTATATATAGATATAGGTTAATAGCTTGAACTTCCATAACTGCTCAAGCAATCTACAACCGGTGCAGTTCAAACTTGTATAGTTATATATGTTAAAAAAAAGAACGCACTCACGGTGAAAGTGAAAAAATATATATTCAATAAATTTACATATTGCACAAATAAATAGCAGCAACGTTTCAGTCTTCTCCACAGGACCTTCCTCAAGCTAGTCTTTCATTCCATTAGCTAGTCTTTCATTCCACTACTAGTGTAAAAGCCCGTATACACGGGCCAAGGTCTGAGTGATGTTAACCCTTTGAGTGCCAGAGGGGTAAGCATCTCATTGCTTTGCAATGCATTGGTACCCCTCTGGCACTCAAAGGGTTAAGAATGCCAGTCCTGCTCTGCATCCTGCCGCCGACGCAGTCATGCACTGTAGAGACTGCCTGAAACCACAGAATGCTCCCAGCACAGACCTCCCAGCATTCCGTGCTGCCAGAATTCTGTGCGTTCAGGCAGTCTCTACTGCGCATGACGGCTTCTGACAAACATCCTAGCGAATTATTATATAGGATTATTTTTGAGACATGTAGATGTAGTTTTCTGATTTTTATAAGGAAAATCATCAAGACAAGGTAAAGTGCACAATAAAAATATATTTACCGTGGTTTCCCATTGGATTGTGAAGTCATCTTTAGACAAATATAGTTTCCAAGATAAAAGAAGAGGAACAACCTCATTGATAACACAACAATTTACAAGCAATTACATCCCAACACAATAACAGAAATAATTATGCTTTACTGGATAAGATACCCCCTGTGTGTTAAAACCTCTTTTGCATTAGTGCATCAGAAAATAGAAGCTCCCATAATGCGTCTAGCTTTCCTTTCCCAAAAGAAGCTGAATATTGCAAATCCACAGAACAAAATCAAAGGAGAAACTACACATTAAAGGGAGCCTGTGCCCTAAAAATAAATTGCTGCTATTTTATAAAAAAGACTTACCTAGGTAGGTGTCCTTCAAACAGTAGTAAGTTATACCTAGAAACATTTTTAATTTGCATTTGGTCTCTATAGTGGTCCACTTCACTGCTAATTGTTTCTTTTTACAATCTGATAAAAAATTGTGATCCTTGCATGTCATTGAGGGCTATTAAATCCTACTGTGTGTGCTGTGAGAGGGTGGAGTCTAGAGGTGGACTTCCACAAAGATCATTATATATGGGAAACTGTATATATAATGCAGAAAGTATATAGATAGATATACCTGACTGCTGTTTGAAGGATGCCTGCCTAGTTAATATAGGTATATGGTGGTACTGTGTTAGCTTTGGAAAAAGTAGGAGAGTTTGGTTAACTGTGTAACTGTAGAGTGCAAACTTTTAAGACCACTTAGGTCTCTTTTTCATGCCTTCTGAAGAAACCTAAATGGTTTTGAAAGTTTGCACTCTAAAGCTACTCAGCCGAAAAAGGTACAGTGGAAAGGAAAAGGAAAAGGAACACTGGAAAAATCACACCAGTGTTATGCACCCATGCACAGATGTCTTTTTAGTTGGTGCCTATTGTAGCTCTTTGATGTTTAGTTTAATAAGAAAAGATTAGATTCTCACTTAAGAAAAGCATAATTGTTAATGGATGGGAAGGTTTTTGACAATTTATGGTCAATGTTCACCTTCACAAGGACACCAGTAGATTATTAAATATAAAGCTGGGTGAATGTATTTAGCAGAATAAAATGTCAGTTCAATACGAATATAATCCTTCCATAAAATACTATAAATATTTGCCTAGATGACTCTTGGAAATAACCTTGATAGAACATAAATTAAATAATTTCAGTCATAATTACTTCCTTTTTAGTTCTTAACACAGTTCTGGGTAATTTTGCAATCTTCAGCCAAATAATATAAAGAGATCTGACAATGTACAGTATTGTAGACACGTCAGATTAATGTTACTTTGAACTCTCCTCCAAGGGTGGAGGAGCATGTTGTACATTCACCCAGATTTTTGAACAAAGCTTCTTCTAAAAAAAGATAATCTGCCACAATCCCAAATACACAAATTTATAAGTAGTACAACTAGATTAATAACATTCCTGTGACTATTTGAAACTGTCTACGAGTGTCTAATTTAGAAGATAAATATTTAAGCTTTTACTATTATATGGAATTTGATAGAAAATACCACCCTACTCACTGTAAATTGTTGAATGTTCATATGCTTTATTTTATTCATATTTTCTTTACAATTGAATACTTGTAATGGATTCCTGTCTAGCACAGAACAATATTGAGAATTATGACAGTTGGCTTTAAAGCAGATAGGATGTTGATCAAGGGAAATATCTGACTGCAAATTGGAGTCAGGAAGGATTTTCTTTTACCCACTTGGAGCTTAATTGGAAATGGCTTGGATTGTTTTTTTTTTGTTTGTTTGTTTTCCTGTTAATCAACAGGGGTGATATGGCATGTGCTGAAGTTGATGGACATGTCTTTTTTCTGCCTCATCAACTATGTTACTATGGGTTATTCATATAAATGTTGTATCAAAAGAAACTCTACTTGTGTTTAAAAAATTGTGTATATTTTGTATGGGTGGATGAAATGAATTAGAGGGAAAACACAGCTGAACAAAGTTATACTAAAAAGCCCAACATTTTCTTGTCCTTTAGTGTAAAAAAAACCCTTACTCCCTGGTCCTTAAGAGGTCAAGTAGTATTGTGCTAAATCAATGATCTGACCATGAAAATTAAAAAAAATAATAATAAATGTACAGAGTTTCTTGCAATCCTGTTTGGGCTCTTTAGTTTCTAGAGACAATTGATAGCAGGTATTGGTTCCAGCTCCTCCTCAAGAGATATTCATGGCATTTGAATCCAATCTTTTCATAGCCCCAAAGAAGGACAGAAGCTGTTGTCCAGTCCTGGATCGGAAGCATCTAAATTTCTTCCCATATGCTGAAGTTCAAGATGGAGGCTCTGAACTGCTTCTATTTGTCTAGGGGAGTTTTTAGCTATTCTGGACATAGGAGATGCAAATCTGCACTTTCCAGTTCACACACACAAGTGATTCCTTCAGTTTTCAGGACCACCATTTTCAATTCATCACCCTTCATTTTCATTTAGTGTCTGTTCTACAGGTTTTTCACAAAAGTTATGACAGCATTGGCCAGTCACTTTTGTTCACTGAATGATCTCTTGCTGATGGCAAGTAGAGGTCTCATGTTTATATCTTCAGACATGCATGGTCATCCTGGAACAGCACAGGTGGGTAATCAATTTAAACAAGTCTCCCCTAGTACTGTCTTGGGTTTGGTCTTTCTCAGCATGATTTGATACACTTCAGGAATAAGTCTTTCTACCAGAGGACAAAGTTAAGACATTGTCACGGCATGTCTCCTAGGCCTTAGCTCACTGTCATTGTTCGTGAGGGAGAACATGAGGTTGTTGGGGTATCTAGTCTGAGCTCTGATGGCAGTCCCATATGCCCAGTTTGGTGGCTTGACTTTTAATGCCAGACTTCTAAGGAAGAACAGTTTTTGAGACTATGCTGTAGGCTCACAAGCTAGTTTCCTCTAAGGCATTTCATAGGATCTGGCCATTGTTTTTTAAGTTATTTTGACTTTTCTCCAGGATAGTCTTCATAAGGTACTTAGTTCTATGAAGGTCCAGATTTTGGTCTTGTCTGTCCTTTTTTCAGAAGCACATTACCTTGCTGACAAATGTTCATACATGTGTAGAAGGAGTGGATTACGCCTGCCCTGTCTTTCTGGATTCCACTCCTCCATGAAGCTTAAATCTGGTCCTTGAGGTGGTAAGATGGATCCTTTTGAATCTTTGGCTTATGTGTCTCTTTTTTGCTTGACTCAAAGGACAGTCTTCCTCCTTGCAATTGTGTCTATCTGGCACGTGGCCAAACTATGCTTGTCTTGTACAGTCTCCTTTCTAATTTTTCATGCAGATACAGAGGTGCTGCAGACTCCCTTTGGGTTTCTTCCCAAGGTGGTTACTGACTTTCATGTTAATCAGGAAATTGTTATTTCCTATCTCTGTCCAACTCCATTTAACAGATGGGAGAAGGAATTTCACTGATTGGACAGAGTTAGGTGTCTAAAATACCACTTTCATTACACAGAATCTCATTGCAAATCAGGTTCACTTTTGTTATCCATGAGGGTCCATGTGCTGGCTAAGAGTTTTCTAAAACCACCTCTTGGATCCAGTTTATTGTTCACTATGTCCTTAGGAAAAGACCTGGGCCCATTAGGGTCAAAGCTCATTCCTCTAGATTGGTGGGTGCTTCCTGAACCTACAAGAACTATGCTTCTGCTGAGCACCTGGGTAAGGCAGAGGCGAGGTTATCATTTCACATGTTTACTAAAGATGTCAGAGTACATACCCTGGCCTGTCTTGAATTCATTTTGGAAGTAATGTTATACACGCCATAGTACATATGTAGGCATCTATCTTTCCTTTTTTTCTGGTAACACCTGAAGTTCATATTTGCTCCTGGGTTGTCTCTGTTGAGACTAGTTTTCACTGTGATAGTTTTTCTCTTCCTCACTGAAATCCTGGAGGGATGACTTTGGTATATACTTTTTTTTATACTTACCAATAAATCCTTTTCTGTTATTTCTTCTGAAACATAGGACATCGCTCCCTGAAAAAACAGGTTGGGGTAGGGGTGTCATTTGGGTTTTATTATGGTGGCCACCAACCTGCCCTACTTCTCTTTTTCTCACATCTTTACTATACATTGAAACTGTGGCCTCTGCTTCTGGGTGAGGGTAAAGTGGAGCTGGGTAGGCGTCTCCTCTTACAGAAAGCTCTGTTTTGTAAGTTCCCTGCCTCCTATATGCTACTTTACCCCATTTTTACTGGGATCGACAAGGACTAAGAGAAAAGGATGTATCGGTAAGTACACAAAAATTCCTTTTTACCTTAAATCACAGCCTTGCACAGTGTAACACTGATCTCTTACAGCTCTGCATTTTATGCTTTAGACAGCTGTATATTTGCAGATTTGCTTTTGTTTACTATTTATATATCTCAAGCTCTGCTAATGAAAGCTTCAGAAACCTTATTACACTGATATAAACAACAGATTACAGAACAAGTTTCCATGTGGAGCAGTAAGTTCTGTTTTATGCAGACAACAGAACTGTTGCAGCCTACTGCAACAGTTCTGTCACCCATATTGTTTCGCTCACCTTCTCCTGAGTTCCACCACTGATGGACCAGTCGTGCAGAGTAGAACAATGAGAAGGCAAGAGAGGAACTTATAGTCAAAACATAGCCGAAGGTCAAGGCAGGTGGCACTGGATCATGATCAGGTCATAGCTAAAGGTTAGTGCTAGAGGCAATCGATCATATTCAGGTCATAGTCAAAGGTCAAGGTAGGAAGTAATGGAGCACAGTCTAATACAGGCCGAAGTGTGGTACAAAGCTAGATAAAACTGTAATAGGTCACTCAGAGCTTCAGAGTTAGGACTCTGCGTGAGCAATAGCCAACTGAGATAGAATGTACAACAAAAGGATGAAAACTGCACAAGTGCATGGAAACACTCAATTTCTCTTGCATATTCAGAAAAGCCACTAACAGAAGTGATCTGTGGCTTGGTCTCCACAGAGTGGTGCAGTGCCACTGGGAAGGACGTAGATATGTGACTAACCTTCAGGTACATAGTCACATGCACACATCATCACACACCAGCTCACAAGTGCACACACATTCACTTCATCATGCAAACACATACCCACCTGATGTCACCAGGCTCCAGTTCAGTAGGTATATTCTTTGTGTTGTCTCCAGAGTATCATCTTTATTGGTGGGCTCTGCATGTTCAAGCAAGCATGTGCTAAGCCATCTCACAGCCTGCCTGAACATGCAGGGCAGAATGAGAAAGAAGATACTGAGGTAAATATGCAAAATGCAATTCTGCTCTTAATCAAAAGCAGGAATCGTTTATGCCTACTCCTGCCTAACATCAGTTTACTAGCTACGTACACTAGATTTCACCCTGTAATGCCTCTTGAGCCAAGGAGAGGACAATGGGGCAGTTTGTAGACTTCTCTTTCCTATAAAGTAAACAAGGCTCAGAAAATCCGAATGACTATTTTCCTAGTGCATTTCTTTAAGAGATAATATCTTCTATCACAGAACATGGTAATCTTAATACTTCACAATTTTTTGCATACCTATCTTGTTCTTAAAGAGTCAAACATGCTCATGCATTCTACCTGCTTCAGTTTGAAAAAAACTGCTACCAGCTGTCATGTCTGCCTCCATCGAGATAACATCCAGGATGGCTTGATGATGTTATCCTTTGAACAAAGGCACAAGATCAAAATTCATTTGGGCCATTAGGATTTTCTGGCCACAATAAGGTAAGTGGGGGTTATTATTATTATTAGGCGTTAGCTCTCCTTTAATGAAAACAGGATCAGAAATATGTAAAATCTATTTTGCTTTAAGAATTATTTCAGTAGATTTTACATATTACATAAGCCCACTCAGCCAGAAAATCCAGGCTTTCACAAATTGCAGGAGATACAAATGCAAATTGCTTTATCATTTTCAAATAGTTTGGATTTCACTGTGCGGGTAATTGCAGTGTGAAATCAAGACAAGGGTGAGTGCCGCTTCCTGTCTCTAATGGAGAGATGAACAGAAACAATAAGCAACAGATGTTTAACATTGAATATAATGTGAAAAGCAATTCAGTAATCAGAAGTGGAGGTTCATGAAAAGGCTGATGTCCTTAAGAGGAACTGGGGTAATTATGGGGCAAACCAACTTTAGCATAGGGGAGAAATGAAAATTCCCTTTGAGGTCAATAGGACTTTAACACTTTGAGTGCCAGAGGGGTATGTAAAACGTTGCAGAGCAATATGTTGGGTACCTCTCTGGCACTCAAAGGGTTAAACCCCTTAAATGTTAGTGAGGTATCAGATACTTGTCTAGCATTAAAGGGGTTAAAAGCCTTTTTTAGCGCCATACAATTTTTATGGAATTTTTATTTATCTCCTATGGTGCAGATGATTTGCTCCAGAATTACTCCATTTCTTCCCTAGCACATCAGCATCTAAAGTGTTACCATTCAACAACCTAAAGGAGCTTAAAAGGCAGATTTTTCAAATGATCAATGTAAATGGTAATGTCAAGTAAGAATGACGGATGTGAAATCCAGTACTGGCGGTAAAAGCATAGGCATGTGTAGGTAAAAGCATAGGCATGTGGAGGTAAAAGCATAGGCATGTGGAGGTAAAAGCATAGGCATGTGTAGGTAAAAGCATAGGCATGTGATGGTAAAAGCATAGGCATGTGTAGGTAAAAGCATAGGCATGTGGAGGTAAAAGCATAGGAATGTGACGGTAAAAGCATAGGCATGTGTAGGTAGAAGCATAGGCATGTGACGGTAAAAGCATAGGCATGTGGAGGTAAAAGCATAGGCATGTGACGGTAAAAGCATAGGCATGTGTAGGTAAAAGCATAGGCATGTGGAGGTAAAAGCATAGGAATGTGGCGGTAAAAGCATAGGCAAACACTGTGTATTCCACAATGGTGAGGAGGATACAGAAGCCTTTCCCTTGGAGGCTGTTGTACCCTAAAGAACTGCATAAATTCTGCACCAGAGGGGACAAATAAAAACTCATATGGGTTTAAATGGGTCTTTTAACAAATTAAATGCTAAAGAGACCTTTCTAACATTAAAAGCCCCATTTATATCAACCAGAAATTTGAGAATTTTTATCTGTACGCTGTAGTTCCTGTAGTTTATTCCACAATCATTTCAGTTCTTTATATGAATTCAGCCTTCCAAGAAATGTTTGCATATCTTTAAACTACTTTGAAAGCTGGCCCTGCATTCTACTAGCCAAAAAACTAGAAAGTGCCTAGCTTTAGCAGATTTAATTTTGATTCCACATCTCCTTGTAGTGATGTCACTTAAACCTCTCTTCCTGGCACTGTATATAGATAAGCTACTTTGCATTCATTGCCAATCAGAGAGGGGAAATGACATCACTGCAAATGGTTGGAATCAAAATAGAATATTATTTCTATCCATAGAGAGGCGAATGGCTAGATGTGCAAGGAAATTCTCTGACTTCCTTGTACAGTCAGCTGGACTCCAGTTCAAAGATTAGATCTTACGTGGCACTTGTGCATGTCAGATAGATCTGCCATTCCAATCTGCCTTCTTCTGGTTGGTGGATCCCATAGAAAATTATGGGGGTAGATACACACAAACATACGCTGATTGTGTATATGTGTATCATGGGAATGGATGCATTTATGTCAGTTTTGCATCATATTTCATAGCCCCCTTATACCCAAGGCAGAGAAATGCTATTAAACAATGATTAATACCTGAGTGATCGTGATGAAGAACAGGTTATCTAATACACTGTTATTATTACTGCTTGATGAATAGAGCTTAAAGTATATGTAAAACAATACACCTGCTAGCATTTTCACTTTTAACACCTTAACCCTTTGCGTGCCAGAGGGGTAAGCAATGCATTGCTTTGCAATGTGTTACATACCCCTCTGGCACTCAAAGTGTTAAGGAGGACTCTCCATTTAAAAAACATTTTCCTGCTGAGTGAAACAAGGATATTGCAACTACTGACAATTTTCTATTGCGGTCACCAAGTGGCGCTAATTCTATCACTAACTATAGAGATCATTAGAAAGAAAATATCATCTGTGTGCCAGTTGGCACTGTTGTCAACAGTTTTATTGAAACAAAACAAAATGAAAAGAACAAGTTTGAGTTGTAATAACTTTTCAAGGAAGCATCTTCTGGCAAGGCAAATATCCTTGATTTACTCATCAGAAAAAATCACTGCCATATTTTTCAAAATAAAAATTAAATAGAAACTATATCTATAGGAATATGTGCCTCCTAGTTTGTTTAACAGAATGAATAACGTAGGTAGGAATCCTTCGTATAGCGGTCTGGTTTATCAGTTTATATATATACTAGTTGAAGAGCCTGTTACACGGGCCACAGTGCCACTGCCACCCGGTCGCGGGGCAGTCATGCGCAGTAGAGATGACATTCCGACCAGGGCTAGTCGGAGTCGTGTTTTTTTTGGCGAACGACCCTTGCCTGTCTGAAGGTCCGAATGTCGCGGGATTACCCCTTTTTCGTTGAATTCTGAATGTCCCCGAACCGAATTGCACAAGTCTACAGAATAACTAAAATAAACATTTTGTAACCACAAAATGTCCATAAATATACATCTGAAACTCAACATTCACATTTTTGTGACATCTTTATAGAAACCAAGGGATGTCCGTGGCACACCAAGGTGCCATACCACCCTGGTTGAGAACCACTGCTTAACCCCTTGAATGATGGGCAGGTCTCCAATGTCTTCAGATAGGCTCGGAATTTAGAGCTGGATTCCATTGCAGGTGATAACTTTAGCACCAACTTTATCCAAACGCTTCCCCATAGAAGTCAATAGGAATATGTCAGATAAAACCAGTGATCCCATTTATTACCTGCAATGTAACACATACCTTAATCAGTACATTTTAAAGTGGAACTGTCACCTGTTTTTAACCCCGCCCCCCAATAGTTTTATAGTGCTGCCTCAGTCCAAAACCTACTGTGTTACCAGCAATATATGTGTCTGCTTCTTCTAACATGCTCTGTTTCTTGTTGAGGGAGAGCACTGTCATCTTGTGTATGTAGAGCATCGATTTTTGTTGAGGGAGAGCACTGCCATCTTGTGTATGTAGAGCATCGTTTCTTGTTGAGAGAGAGAGCACTGCCATCTTGTGTATGTAGAGCATCGTTTCTTGTTGAGAGAGAGAGCACTGGCATCTTTTTTATGTAGAGCATCGTTTCTTGTTGAGGGAGAGCACTGCCATCTTGTGTATGTAGAGCATCGTTTCTTGTTGAGAGAGAACACTGCCATCTTGTTTATGTAGAGCATCGTTTCTTGTTGAGGGAGAGCACTGCCATCTTGTGTATGTAGAGCATCGTTTCTTGTTGAGAGAGAACACTGCCATCTTGTTTATGTAGAGCATCGTTTCTTGTTGAGGGAGAGCACTGCCATCTTGTGTATGTAGAGCATCGTTTCTTGTTGAGGGAGAACACTGCCATCTTGTTTATGTAGAGCATCGTTTCTTGTTGAGGGAGAACACTGCCATCTTGTTTATGTAGAGCATCGTTTCTTGTTGAGGGAGAGCACTGCCATCTTGTGTATGTAGAGCATCGTTTCTTGTTGAGGAAGAGCACTGCCAACTTGTGTATGTAGAGCATGATTGGCAGCACTCCCCACCTCATTGCTTGGCTGCGCCTATAATAACTTGTAAGTCAGATTTATAATTAACAAAGCGTTTATTTAAAAAATGACTGCTGTAGCTAACCAAGGTAACAAACGTAAAATTATATGGTAACATATGTTTTAAGGGTGAAAGTTCCACTTTAATGCCTTTGGTAACATAAATCAGAGAGGCTGATGTCCTAAGAAAAAGGTGCAATTCTATAACTACATGGAAAAAAATACAAAATGCACAGATAATGACATCTCCAAAGCATGGCATTGCATATAATTCAATGGGAAACTATTTTTGTCCCCTATAGTCCATTTGGTGTGACCCAGAATTGCACCACATTTGTTAATATATCAGTCCCAACATCTAGAATCCTTTTGAGTACCATAGGGGTGTGCAACACTTTGCTTTTCAATGTATTACACAGCACTGTGGTGCAAAAGGGTTATAGGTCACATTCCCAGGGACAATGGCTTAGATCAGGGTTAGGCAACATTGGGCTCTTCAGCTGTTAGGGACTACAACTCCCATCATCCTTAACTAGCTGTGCTGAAGAGCCAAAGTTTGCCTATCACCCGATTTAGACTGATTAGTGAATACATCTTTCCACAAAGAATTGGACCTCTGCAGAAAGGTTTTAAAGTTTGTCTAAAAGGCACATGAAACTCATATAAAGTCAATTACTGCAGCGATTTGCTTTTTTTTCTAAAAAGTACTTTATCTGACACTGGGCACCTAGCACTACGATTTGGCTATTGACTGGTTGGGGATGGCAAGAACTGTAGTCTCCAATAGTTGGAGAGGCAAGAGTTGCTTACTCTTGCAATAGTACCTGCTCCATTTATTTTATAATAAATCCATCTGAAGAAGGGGTTTAACACCCTTGAAATGTACCAATAAATATAGGCATATCCATGATGTGTTTTACTATTTCTCTGCTGTGTCGCCAGTACTCAGAGGGTGCATTGCTGTCAATGATTTCACCAGCATTGTGATGTATTCTTCCTAATGGTGTGCGGTGCAAACTGTTATTTGATTGTCTGCTTTGTTTATCAGCACTGACTGCATTGTTCAATTACTTCCCTATATCCTGTTACATTAAGGGATGTTTACTTGAGTGTTTCAAATTTGTGTCTCTATTAGATGGCACTAAAATTGAATTCTTGACCTTGTCTTTTAGCCAATTTGGAATCTGACTTAAACCCTCAAGCTAAATCCCAAGGATAAAGCCAGCTCTCAGTTTTTAATCCTAATAATCTACTCAGTCTCCTATTTGTAAACTGCACTAGAAAAGCAATACAACCCAGCATATGTACCACTATGTCATATAATTAGGAAACTCAGCCCTCCATCTCAGGGAAAACAGCTCTACCACAACAGTATATAACCCTTGTTATCCATCTGTAACAATTATAATAGAGAAACTACAAATAATTCAACATAAGTATATACTTTGGTTTGTAAAAATACATCTCTGCATGCTGAGTCTAATTTAGGAACCAAACCAACAATTAGCATGTCTCTGGTTTTGCACTTGTCCTAGTATTTAGAATACATACAGTATAAAAATACTGAGGGTAATTAAACTGCAAATTATTAACGAGTAAATGATGAACATGTTGTGTTGCACTCAATGCTTTCGGCCATGATAATCATATTTGTCCAATATGACAACATAATTAGAATACCATAAATAATATATATATACAAATAGGACTCTATATACAAAAGATGCAATGCTTTTGTGCACTGCTCCTGCTTAGAGAAACAACAACAACTAAAATGAAATAGACTTTAAATATAATATATTTACAGATGCTAGCTAGAAATACAGATTAATTTATGTTAGATCTCTAAAATCCAAACTTTAATTTCTAAAGCATGTACATACATCCTATTCGGATACCATTTGGTTTATATTATTTGTGTAGTTTGAATGAGACAAGAGCTAATTCAATTAATTTATTGAGATTAGTGCCCACCACTCTTGTATTCAGAAAGGCCATACTATCACTTCCTGACCCCTTAACAACCCTTGAAGTGCTAGAGCCATCATGCCTTCCGAGCACTTAACGATGGTCCTGGCATGTCATGAAATTTCAGGGTCCCATGCTATTAACCCTTTGAGTGCTAGAGGGGTACGCCACACATTGCAAAGCAAAGGGTTAACTGCAGGCCGCACTCTGCTGGTTGTTAAGGGGTTAAACAAGTATCAATATTGCAATATTAATGGGAGCCTTGAAAAAAGGCAGAAATGGCTGTCCCTGCAAATTAGAACACCGTTTCCAACTCAGAAAACAAATTAAGAATTTTTACATGGAATAAAGGGTATTTGAGTGTATATAACCCCAGATGAGTTCAAGGTGCTAGTGTCCCTTTAATGCCTATGCAAAGAGTTTGTATTAAAAAATGGCCATTTGCACCATGTAAACACAGGAGTGGTTAGTGGCAATGTATGGACATTTCAGAATGTGAATGAACTGATTATGGAAGGAAATCCGAAAAAAAAAAACATTTTCCTTGAGCCAGCTATTGGGGTGGTGTTAAAGCCATAGTATTGCATTAAATGGAAAAATTACATATCTTTCAGGGTTATGCTGCTAAGTAAAATGAGGTTACTCCTACTGCTGAGATGTGTTTTAATAAAAAATGATTGCAGCTTAAACTTGCATTTTTTAGTTAAAGTATTCCTAGGACCTCAAATTTTAGAACAGTGTGTGTGCAGGTATTGTCAGTGACAGTAACCCTCCATAGACTTCATAAGCAGCAACATAAACACTACAAAAGTTAAAGGGATTGTAAAGTCCTGAAAAAAGTCTAGGTGAAATGATAGGTACAATAAAAAAATATGTAATGCCCTTATTCATATCTCTCAAACCTTTATGGTTTTAGAGATATAAGAAAATAAAGTTATCCGCTCCCTCCCCCTTCTCATGCATCAGCTGTATAGCTGACAGCGTGAGATCCTGCTTCTGGGACCAGGTGGCAGCTCTTTAGGAGCACTAACGTTGAGGTATCTTCATCAGAATAGTCTACAACTTGTGCCTGGTTTGCAAGCACATGTTGCAGACCATTCCGATGCAGTAATTATAGTTAGATATCTCAATGTCAGTGCTCCTGAAGAGCCGCATCTGGTCACGCGACCAGATTCTGCCTCTGACAGCTTTACAGCTCATCAGACAGAAAGGGGAGGGAGTAGAATACTTTATTTTCTTATATCTCTCAAACCATAAAGGTTTGAGAGATAGGAATATGGGCATTACATAATTTTTTATTGTACCTATCATTTCGCAGAGACTTTTTTCAGGACTTTACTATATATATATATATATATATGTGTGTGTATATATATATATATATATATATATATATCTATATATATAATGTGTATATATATATATATACACACACACACACACACAACTTGTCATTAGTTCAATTGAAATGAATGCCACAGAATTTTCACTTTGCAAAATTTATTGTAGGCATTCGGTCACTCTGTAGAATATCACCAAAACACCACCTACTTAAAAAATGAGTGTGGCAGAAGGTCTCAGTCCACAGAAATCATTTAAAATGCTGCCTTTGAATAGTAACATGTAACTGGGAAATAACAATGTTGATTTGAAAGGGCTTATGCAGGAGAAACACTGTATTTGATAATTATGTCCAGCAATATAATGAAGTGACCTCAGATACACTCTGTAACATTTTTAGACATTACATTTATGGACAATGCATAAACCCCTCACTGATAGAGGGACCATCAATACATTGTTCAGCATGAACAATGACGTCATTAACCCCTAGTATGCTACAGAAATTGCCAAATAATTCCTTTGCAATACATTAGACACATCACTGGTTTCTAAGGTGCTAACCATTTAAAGGAATAGTAATGAATAAAATGCAAAAAAAATATAGCACGGTTTCATCCAAAAGTTATTGCAATTCAAACATGCATTCTTTTTTGGATGCAGTACTTTCATGGCCCGAAATGTCATGGTGACAGGGTTGCTCCAGATTCCTAAAGAGAGTTATTGCCAGTTGACCACAAACTGCCAGAGGATGCTGCACCAACAGAACCACTGTAGAATTTCAGGCCACGGTGATACTGGACCCAAAAAATGCAGGTCTGAGCTGAAATAACTTCTGAATAAACCAAGTTTCCTCAGTGGGGATGCCCTTGTTTTAGTTATCAGGATAAACCCTACAATATATATTTTCAATATTAAGCATTACTATGCCTTTAAGGACCACTGCAGTGCATTTCACAGTGGTTCAAGGACATGGGTATTGAAACTATTATCATCCTCCAAATGTCTTATTCTATATTGTGGGTTAAATATTTGTATCTAAAACATGAAAAGGCCAGATAATAGGATTCATGTCCTTGAAGTAATATTTTTAATAATTTTATATGCCTATTAACTCCAGTATAGTATATTTCTCTTTTCATTCCCCAGGGTTTATTTACAACAGGGTAAATAGCTAACACACAACAAAATATGTTTATTTGTGTGAATATTAGACAATCACATATTTATCAGTGATCATGGTGTAATTTGCTTTCACTTGTCAACAAGGACGTGTGCCAGATCCTGCCTGGGGAGTCTAGGTTTATATACTGGGAGAGAATGTTCACAGTTTGATTTGCTTTTCTTTTTTTATACAATATCAGAAATTATTATTTTCCATTCAGAAATGTATACTAACACTCACTGGGCCTTAACTACAAAGTAATCTGAAGTAATTATGGGCCGAACCAACTGGACCATAGGGCACAATGAGATCTGGATAAATTATAAAGGAGCAGGACCCCTTAACCCCATGAATGCTAGAAAGATTTCCAACATTCAGCATTCAAGAGATTAAAAGTCCCAAATAAAACTATGATTGCTTTGCATGTCTCCTATGGTGCTTTGTGGATATGGCCCATTATATAGTAATTGTACCTGCTTAGCAAATGGTAACTGACTTCAAACATGGTAATTTGCTTGATCATAAATAAATAAATAAATACACAAAAGTTGTTGTGTTTTTTAACTCATGAGCCTGACAGCTGTCTGTTTTTTACATGAATGCAACAACGTACACTACAATATTTAGACCGCTTTTGCATCAGAGATACCAATACAGCAATACGGTGTTGGTAATATTACCTCTCGTGAAAGATCATTTTCTGGGCTTTGGTGCCTTTAATAAGGGTGACGATTGCCTCATGTGAACACACCATAGCCCATGCTGCAATTTTACTGCATTTCATCAAGAATACAATAAAGTTACAGTAAGCGAAGTCTGACCAACAGCCTATGGAATCACTGGCAGATCATACACAAGAGCTGAGTTGGAAGTTATGATGCTTATCACAACCTACAATGAATGGTCAAATTATGTGGCAGCCAGCAAATAATATTGGCTGGTGTTCAATTGGGTCGGTTATCAGACACACCCCTGTTGTGTTCCAGATCCAGATGGAACCCAGGAGAAAGGAGAATGAAACAACACAGGTGAAAACTGTTACAGGGGGCTGTAACAGTTCTGTCAACCATGTACAAGAGGCCTTCGGATAAGGTTTTTGGATACATTGCATTTTATCCAAGTTACAGTGACAATGGTCTTAGTTGATAGACATTCACAATATCAGACTGCTGCAACCTTCCAGCTACTAAAAATAAAACCATATCATTTTTAAAATGACATGCCTGCATTGTCGACCCATTGACAGCAATGCAGGAATACTCTGCAGCTAATGATGTTACATAGTTACAGAGTAACTATCCGTCAAGGTCAGCTTTGCAATAATATATAATACTTTAACAGACCTTATGGTAAAGATGTAGCCAGATAGGAGTTATAGTGACTCACACTGCATTGTCAAGCCACTGTGGAGGCAGTACTGGATGTCAGCCAAACATATTCAGTTGACATCACGCATGTGCCTACCACTCCCTGCAGTGGTTATGATGACTGCCTGTAGGATTGTCATTTTAAGGCATAGAAAAAATATATGTATACATGTAACAAAGTTGGTTATACACTTTATATTATCAGTGACTTCATTATGTACTTGCTCTAATCACTATGAAGTCTTAAATTGGTAGTTAATCTACATATCCTACAGAAAACAGAGACCAGTTGAAATTTATTCTCTGACATTTTTCACCTTGAGCAAGTCAATTATTTTCTAGTGACTGACATCTCTCCTCCTCAATGGGATTTCCTTAATAATTTGTCCATTCATCCATACAGTGGGTGTGAAAAAATGGCAAATCAAATTAACACAGCATAATTTCTTCCAGGGCAGAATGTCTGTATGTTTATTTTATGGAGATATTGACAATTCCCTTGAAAATGTGCAGTAGGTCATTATAGTATCAGACCATAGCTTAGTCTAGATTCTTGTACTTTATCATATCAGCTAGATTCTCTTATAGATAGATAGATAGATAGATAGATAGATAGATAGATAGATAGATCAAACATAGAGGATCAGCATACTTGACAGATATTGTCAACAAGTTTTTAATGTGGTGTAATATCCAGGTCAAGGTTTCAGATTACCTATACTGCTTCAGCATTCTGAATAATAAATCATATAGAGAAAAGCCTCTCTTGTGGTTCATTAATTAGAACAAAATAGGATGAGATACTGAAATGCCTCTTTTCAGCTAAACAAAAAGCAAAACAGACGCGTACAGACATACATGATTGTTGTATGAAGTACAACTGCATAGGTATGTTGTATTGTTAATCGAATAAAGAACCATTTATTCACATAAGTGTATTCTTAACATTTTCCTGTTGAATAGTTAAATAGTCGTTGACTACATTATTCTTGCTAAGTATTAAGCACCTTATGGCATCTCCTGTCAAAATATTCTCTTACTTGAGTCCAGTGTTGACAGCCTGTGTTACCACTTTTCTTCAAATCTAGGGTTTCTTTCTGTACCAAACAGGTTAATAGAAATAGAACTTCTCAACTAAAAACTGTGCATTGCAGACTATAGGGAATTCAGAATGCTAAAGCTGTGTAATTCCGGAGCAATTCTACTTCAGCTTAAAGAACAAATAAATATGGCCAAAGTATCAGTATTCTATAGCAGTGTTTCTCAAGGGATTTTTTCTGATGGTCGCCAATGAATAGCTCTGGCACTCAAAGGGTTAACCAAGATGCCTCCTCACACTAATGCATCACTGTACACTTAGCATCTGACGTTATAGCACTAATTACAGGCACTTTTTTATTTATTTATCTTTTTTTTCTTTAGATTTTGTAATATGATTTTATTTCACAGAAGTCCATGGCTAAAACATTGCTCATTTTGCCTATGTAAAGACTGGATTTGCAAGACACCTAACACTACAGATACACTGGGGGAGATTCACTAAGGGCCGTATGTTCAAAGGGATAACGACAAAAAACTTTTGTATGAAAGACAAAAATAAGTCATTGAATGCATGAACGACATATTTTCTATAGAGTATACGACAAAAAACTAGTAATGTCCGTTGTGTACGACACAACTCCAGAACTGACGGGCAAAGGGGCGTGGCTAGGGCGTGGCTAAGCTATTCTCCAGTTTCGTATAGAGGAAAAGAAAATTTGTCGTAACTAACGACAAAAAAATGTCTTTCAAAAGACAAAATTTGTACGTTAAGAAAAAAGTGGAGGGAATGTGTGCTGAATGTGAGCATTTTTGTCTTTAGTTAAGACATTTTTGTCGTTAGTTAAGACATTTTTAAAGACATTTTTGCTGTTAAGACATTTTTTAAGACATTTTTGTCTTTAGTTAAGACATTTTTTTGTTGTTCCATATGACAATTTCAGTCAGGACAAACGACATATTTCCAATCACAACCGACACTCTCTGAAAATATTAATGATCCCAACGACACTGTACTTTGAAAAGTCGTCACAAATGACATAAGCTATTTAGCAACTTCTTTGAACATATGGCCCTTAGTGGTGATAAAGAGGTGATTGATTGAAGATAACTTCTCCAGTTTATCACTTCTCCAATTCCTATGTTATTCTACAGTCCCTATGCACTAAGATCTCCAATACTTAAGAAATGTTAATTAATTGGCTCCATAGAATAACATAGAAGTTGGAGAACTAGAGAAGTCATCTCCTCATTAGCACACCTTAGTGAATCTCCCTCATTGTTCGATTTGAATTATGTATTGATAAAGTAAATGTTTTTCTTGCAAATATATTGTAATTATCTTAATTACTCTGTGTCTATCTCTTATTTATTATTTGTGATTAAATTATAGAATACTTATGAAAATTTTAACCCTATGAGTGCCAGAGGGGTACACATCACATTGTAGAGCAATGCGGTGCATACCCATCTGGCACTCAAAGGGTAAAGATTTTCAGCTAAAGTGCAGAAATCAACTGATTTTTCTAAATTAATGCTAATTATTTTGATGGAAAAACAGATAGGCTCATTAATAAAATTTGTATTTAAATTATATTGCATAAAAGCACTCATTATCACTTTGTGAAGTGCATCATAGGGTACAAATTCACTTCCTAAATTTCCTATTGATTTAATAGGGATTTAAACCCTTTGAATGCTACAGAGGTCTCCAATGAATTGCTTTACAATTTGTATTTGTACCCTATAGTGCATTTAGTATGCCCCAGAACTGATCCAGGTCTACTTGGCTCATCAACCTCTATGAGATAGTAGGTGTATATGTGTAGCAACCCATTTGGTCTGGATTGTCCTATGGTCATACACCCCGTAAACTCCCCATTTAAATAAATGGAAAATAGCTGAATTGTCATTTCCCTCCTATGGTGCAGTTGATTTGCCCCAGAATTGCATCTCTTTACCTTGATGAATTAGGCCCTGTGAAACTGTATAAGAACCCTGATTTGCAGCAAAACGTATAAAAATAAAATCTACAAAGAGGCTGATATGCCAAGTAGAAATGAATCAATTCTATCACAAATCTAGGAACCAACTGCACCATAGAGGGGAAATAGGAAATCCCATTGGTTTTAGCCCTTTAATGCTAGAGAGGTATCTTACACTTTTTGGCCCTTATTCACCAGGAGGTGCACTTCTGGTGGAAACCAGTTGCACAATAGGGGACAACTAAAATTCCCAGGTTCCCATTGATTTAAATGGAGCTATAAACCCCTTGAGTGCTAGTGAGTTCTCAAACGTATCGCTTTGAAATGCACTGGAGACCTCTCTAGCACTCAAGGGATTTAAAGGAGAAGTAAACATTTTTATAAACACATATGTGTTATAGAGATTTTTCTCCTGAGTAAAACAAGGTCACTCCCACAGCTGTCAGTTGTTTTACTCAAAATTTAGGGAAGTTAATTTACTGTGTTTACTTCCTGAAAGTTCTGACAGGAAATGACTCAGCAGTTTCCAACACATTCTAAGGAGAGATGTGTGTCACTGACTTTCCTCTCCATTACAATGTAACAGGATAGCTAATTGGAGTTTGATCACTATAGGGCACTGCTAATGTAAAAAAAACATGTTTACATTGTAATAAACCTAGAAATAGGCATTTCTCAGCAGTGGGAATACTCTTATTTTACTCAACAGGAAAAGACCTGCATTATGGATTTTTTCATAAAAAAAAGTTTACTGCTCCTTTAAATGCCCTATTTTAACCAAATGAAATTTATATTTTTGACTCTATGGTTCAGTTGGTTTGCCCCAAGAATTGCACCTCTTCTTCTTGATCCTTTGAGTGCCAGAGAGGTATCCAATGCATTGCAATGTGTTGGATACCTCTCTGACACCCAAAGGGTTACACTGCAAAATGTGCAGGATAACTCTAGCATTAAAGAGTTAAAACCCCAATTAAATCAATAAGAATTTCCATTTATCCTCTATTGTATAATTTTGCCCCAGCATTGCCCCAGTTCTTCTTGCTACATCAGCCTACATCTGTATAATGTTTCTTTACATCAATGGCACAATGACTGCGAAAAGTAATCAAAAGCACACAGTCTTGTCATGCACTGAAAATTACAGTGTAGCAACTTAAAAACAAAACTTTGATCAAATCATTTCAAAGGAGACGATTACGAGATTTCTTTCTTATTGCTTAAAGAATGAACGGAATCCCATTGGCCCAGAGGGATAAGCATACTGTGTATTGTTCCTTTTCATTTGATAGCCACTTCAGGCACAAGCTTTATCACAGGGACATGAATGATGTTAATTAAGGAAAATGTATTGTTTCATGAATAAATATCATTTCTGATATCAAATAAACCAAGTAAAACTCACATCAAAAGAAACAAGAGTTCTCAGTACGCACCTTAATTTCAGATGTTACATTGAAGCTGATGTAATAACAGAAGCAGAAAAAGTCTGGAGCAAGCCATTGACAAATGTAAGTACAACTACTACAGGGAATCAAAGGAAATCCCTATTAAAGTCCTTTATAAAGAGGCACTCAACTCAAAGTATGACAAAATACAAAAAAGTTTATTGAATATATAACACATAAATATTGTAATTTAAATACTCACATTTAAAATATCATTAAAAACAAATAACATACAGAGGGGTACACTGATGCCCCAAATAGCATAGAGAGCTGTCACTGAATAACATATCAAACAAATATAAATTCTGGATACATGAATGGGACTGCAACATCTCCAAATAAACCTGTTGTAATCCTAAAACAGGAAGTCTGGAGGAAGGGGAATAATGCTCTCTTTCCAAAACAAACCACCATCAAAATACCCAGTGAATTAAGAAACAGTGTAAAGTTGAGCCAAGTATATAAAGGCTCACAAAAAAACATAAAAGCAAAAACAAACAACATGCAAAATAGACTCTCTCAGTGTAGAATACCAAATATTGGAAGTAAATATAGAGCTCATGAAACAAATATACAATCCAGCCTCCAATCAACAGGACATCGGTAAGTCACTTTACCCCTCCAAGGAAAGACACATATCCTGACGCGTCGGCCCAAGGCTTCATCTCCTGATTACAACAGTTTTATTATGAGATTTTGCTGTCCCATTCATATATATTCAATAAACTTTTTTGCATTTTGTCATACTTTGAGTTGAGCGCCACTTTATAAAGGATTTCTTTAATAGGGATTCCCTTTGATTCCCTGTAGTAGTTGCACTGTTCGTATTGTCCTTTGAGAGCACTGGACTATTTGAGTTTATAATTTACTCAGAGTTGATTATATCTGACTAGTGCGAGCCTTTTCTTTGTTTATAGAGACAAATATAAATCTTCACTGATTTAAAAGGGGAGACCTAAAATTAATGGGTTTAAAAGTCCCCATTTAAATAAAAACGGATTTGGGTGATTGTCTTTTGTTCCCTGTGGTGCATATGGTGTGCCCCAAAAATGCACCAATTTCTCCTTAGCATGTCTGAGAAATGTAATTTTATATCTATATCTATATATATATATAAATATATATATATATATATATATATATATATATATATATAGTTTCTGGTTCACTAGGGGGCAGAGATCAGCCTCACACAGAGAATAAGGGGTGGTGATATTTAGAGGAGGGGGTGGGGATGGTGCCCCTGCCCACTCCTTTGAAAATCTGTACAGTTAGACTCGCCGCTGCAGTTATCCAGCAGATCCTCGATGTACATGGTATGCCCAACTGAGTCAGCAACATCGTGCACCATTTGCTAGTATACATATATACAGTTATTACAGCTCACTTTTGCATCCCTCTCTGGCACACAAAGGCAATGGTGGCACTACAAAATAAGCAGAATAAGTTGCTGCTTAGGGTCCCCACAGAGTTCCCCGCAGTGCTTATAGGGTTCTGCTGTTGCATGTAAACAAAATCAGATGGCAGTGTCTTATTAGAAATACTGGCATGGGAGTTAATTTTTATGCTTAGGCCACCAAAAACCTAGGACCACCCTTTGGACTAGACTGTAAAGAATAGCACCAATTGGTGTCCAAAAGACAAATTGAGATTTATGATGCGTGAGACTCTGTGCCATAGACTACAGCTTCGTATAAGTAATCAAAACAGCAGCACCTGGTAACAACAAGAGAATGCACAATTTAAAGTGGAGCTGTCACCTTAAAGGAGCAGTAAACTTTTTTTATGAAAAAAATATATATTGTAGGGATTTTCCTACTGAGTAAAATAAGGGTACTCCCACTGCCAAGACATTCATATTTCCAGTTATTATAGTTTAAACCCATGTTTTTTTACATTAGCAGTGCCCTCTAGTGGTCAAATTCTAATTAGTTTTTCCTGTTTCATTCTAATGGAGAGGAAAGTCAAGAAAGTCAGTGATATACAGTTCTCCATAGAATGTGATAAAAACTGCCTGTCACTTCCTGTCAGTTAGAACTTTCAGGAAGTAAACACAGTAAATTCACTTCATGATTATTTTAACTGTTATCAATTCTGAATAAAACATCTGACAGCAGTGGGAGGACCCTTGTTTTATTCAGCAGGAAAAGATCTATAAAATATGTGTTTTCATAAAAAAAAGTTTACTGCTCCTTTAAAACATCTTGCCAAAACAAGTCCACATGTCTACCTATACACCATTAAAACTATGCATGCATACCTCCCAACATTTCAAATGGCCAAGGAGGGACACTTGTGTTTAGGTGGTGTTTCTAGGGGCATGGCTGGTGAGTGGGGAACTTTTAGGTTAGTTTGTCACCTATTGACACCTATTTGAGTAACGGAATAAATGATCTAGAGCAAGACCAAAGTATTTTATTTACACAGATTCAATTACAAACACATATACTGAAGATTAACTAAACATTTATGTGAATTTCATTGCTGTGGAGCAATGTGATAGACTAATATATACACCACTCACTCTGATGTCCTAGAAAGAGGGACAGCAGGGTAGAAACGAGGGACAGGGGGATTTGGGTCTCAAAGAGGGACTGTCCCTCCTAAAAAGGGATACTTGGGAGGTATGTGCATATTTAAAAAGTATCTCTTTATATGTGAACTATGTGAAGGAATCTACCATAGTAATGTTTAGTGTGTACCGGCATGTGGATGCCGGTACAGACCAACACCTCCCCAAGTTCTCCCCTTTACCTCAGTGCCCCTTGGCATTAGCCCACCCTGAAAGAAGGGGCCACCGTGCAACTAGGCCCTAGAAAAACTGTAACCTTCAGTGGGCGGGACACGGTCCCCCTCTTTCAGTTGGCCAGGCCCTCAGGAAACCGCACCTACTGAGGCTAACTCACGCTGAGTACAATCATATTTCTGTATGGGAGTAGTGAAAGGGTTATGTGACAATGTGTATGGGAGGATTGTAGATGGAAGGTATTTAGAATCCTACATAGCCTCTACCCCTCCACCTGTCCCAATTAGCAGGTTAAGCAACCTGTAAAATCCCAGGCTGCAGAGTTTGTAGGATAAAATGGAGTTTGACCTGTGCTATTTTGTTAATTTGGAACCAGGAAGTAGAAAAAGAAACAACCAAAAAATAGCACAGGTTTAAATCAGCTTTTCAAGTCCTACTTCGTTGCACTGCTCTGCTCTGCACTTCTTGCTCACAGCAGGCTGTGTAGGATTTTGAGTCCTAAATACCTTCCTTCTACAACCCCCCCATACACTTTGTCACAGTTAATAAAAGAAAAAATGTTATATGTGAGATTTTGGTGGTACTATAATATTTGTCTTATGTTTTAGAATCACACACCCAATGTCAAGTGTTAAGGGGATAGTAATACTTGAAAATAAGTTTATTTTATATTGTAGCACTTAAAAAAACATGAAAAATGATATAAGTCTTATCTCCCAAGCCTTTATGGTTTGGGAGATATTCAGAAGTAAAGTTTCCCCTGGAGTGACGTCATTGCTCCACCCTTCAGATTTGGAATCCGGTCCCGGGACCGTCTGTGCCTCTCCAGAAGTGCTGAGATCACCATCTTTAAAAAGAATTTCTTAATTGGCAGGTGCCAGGCGCACTTTGTAGATAGTTCCAATTAAGTAGTTCTTTTCAAAGATCGTGATATCGGCACTGCTAAAGAGCTGTCGGTTGCTCTGTGGACCGAATTCCAAATCTGTCCACTAGATGGCAGACTTGGCTGAAACAGCCAGGAAAAGAGAATTTTACTATATGTTACATGTGAATATCTCCCAAACCATAACGGTTTGGGAGATAAGACTTATATCATTTTTCATGTTTTTTAAGGGCTACAATATAAAATAAACTTATTTTCAAGTATTACTATCCCTTTAAAGAATGGTTAAAGGGGTGGATTGCCCCTGAAAGTCCATTATCTTCCCCTGTCTGGTTGATTGGGGGGGGGGGCAGTTGCATGTGGACATAGGTAGAGGAGGCTTAAAGGAAACACTCTCCCCTGGATCAGTTGCTAAATGCATATAACCCTTTGAGTGCCAAAGAGATATGAAATGTATTGCTATTCATTGTACATGGAACACAAAGGATTAAAGTTTCACTTGGGTTGGAGATGGGAGGGAAAGGACCATACAGGGGGCAGATCAGGTGTGCTGGGGATGTCACTTGCCACTGGCTGTGTCAGCAGGGGACTACAAAGCACAAAATGAAAAATGCTATTCACTTAAAATAAAACTGTAATTTTGCAAGATGTTCTACTTTAAGGTGAAACAAAAACATGCTTTAATTAATCTTGAATGAACTCTTTCCCACCAGTAGGGTAACCTTGTTTTACCCAGTCAGAAAAACCCTATAACATGCATTCTTTTTTCAGAAGGAAAGTTTTGTGCTCCTTTAAATGGTTAGGAACTCTTGATATAGAAAAAATATATATTTCATGATTTATCCTGATGAGCAAAACAAGGATACTTCCACTGCTGAGAGGTGTTTTATTCAAAAGTTATTGCAGCTCTAACTTGCAGGTTTTGGGTGCAGTACTTCCATTGTAGGAAATTTTACATTGCCGCTCTTGCTACTGTACCTTATTGCCATTTACTGTCAACTGACCAGAGTTGTCCATAGACGACTATACAACAGCGTCAGCATAAAATTCAGGCCAGTGAAGTACTGTACCCAAAAATGGGCTGCAATAACTATTGAACAAAACAGCAGTGGAAGCACATTGTTTTTTACCCAGCAGAGTAGAATAATATTTTTTTTCAATATTGAGCATTATAACTACTTTAAACTTTTAACCCCCTGAGTGCCAAAGCAGAACACAATTCAATGCAAAGCAATGTGCAGACACAGATTTTTTAATAAATAAGCGAGAACAACCCATTCATAAAGTTGCAAATATCAATCTAATACCGTAAGTAACAGAATGTTTCCCTGGCAAAGATGAAGGTCTTATAATTCTTTGCAGGTACAGTTGGGTCATAGACTGCTTTCACAAACCAGTCAGGAGAATATTAATTAGTTTGAGTGGTTGTTTTACCTGTGTATCTGCACAGACACCATCAGTGCTGTTTGGATATCCTCTACCTGAGCCACTTAACTGTTTGAGTGGCAGTGTGAAGCAATGCATTTGAACACCTCTCTGGTGCTTAAAGGGTTAAACTGGTGTCAAATCATTGAACTGATTTTGGTCTGTCAAAGAAATCAGTTGCTTCCCTGCTGCCTGAGATAAGGTAGCTTGTATCAACCCATCTCTGCTTCTCAGCAGTATACCTGCAGTTTAGGACACTCTTATGATGTCTGCAGATATTGTCATATCCAGGAAATGGAGATTCCTACCACATTGAAAATGGTTTATTTACCTGTCAAAGGGGTTTTAATGTCTACAAATCACTATATCTTTAAAAGTTCTCACAAGAACTTGTTGCTTCTTTGGCTTGCCTGCTAAAATGCACTGTTTTTTCACTTGAAAACAAATGTCAATAAAATGTTGTAAAAAGAGAAAATTGCACAGTATAAGTGATACAATAATTATAACACAACAAAGATATTGTTAAGTTGGAACACAAAAAATAAGCCATATCTTGGATGTGACAGTCAAATAAATATCCATGCATTTTACAAATTATGCACAGTGAATCCAAAAGTGTAATAGATTTTGGGTGGGGTGGGGGGGTGAGGATGGGGAGAAGGAGAATTAGTCCCGTCTTTCATTCATAGATTTAAGGTAGCATAAGATGAGGGAATGGCTACTATGATTTAAATTCTACAAGATATTCTTGCAAAGGCAGGATTCGATTTCTGAGTGATCAAGATTCACAAGTTTTCAAAGATTTGGGCAAGCTACCTTTGAGGATGGATGTGTGCTTTTCTACTGAAGCAATATACCATATCTTATTTTCTAACAAGGGAACGGAGGAAAGGTCCCACTTCCAGTGTTCAGCCAAAGCTGTATGACTTTGGTTATCAAGTGGACCCCTTCTGGGTGCTTACCTAAAAAAGATACCTAGTGGTCTGAAGCAATGTGTCTAAAAATGTGTAACCAAATTTGGCATGTGCACACACACACGCACGGACAGTCCTACAGATCATGAGCATGAAGAACTGTTCCCACCACCCAATATTGCGTTTAGCATTTATCACAGCATGTATTATTACTTATGCAAGCGATAGGGAGTGAAGTACCATTGCATCAAGGTCTTATATGGATTTTGCTTTATTTATGGATTTATGGATTATTTGGATGTTAGTTCTGAAATTTCCCTCCACAGCTCCAAATCCAGAGAACGTCCTCTTTATATGTAAGCATGTAAATTATTTGGGTGAGACTAGCTGTATTCTAGCTGTGAGTAGCATACTGATACAGTACCAGAGTGTTGTGTGGCCCTGGAGACTGTGGACTCATATTGGGATCTGATTAGGTCAGGGAGATGTCTTAGTAAACCAGTTATATACTTCTGAATGTGAAGATATCTGAACCACTCCAAGTCAGGCACCCTCCGTTTCTGGGCCCACTCACTTGGGTTGAGTATGCAGTTCAAAGAAAGAAAGTCTTAAATTTTAAGAAAGTTATTCTTCCATTACCATAGAAGTGGAAGAAAGGTCCTGAAGGAAGTTTGAATTGTTCGGTATGGGAGTCAACCTGGAGGAAGGGCCTGCAAACCAAAACAGGTCCTTATTTTTGTCCCACATGTTCAGAGTATTTGCCATAGTTGGTGCTATCACATCCAGTGAAAAAGAGTTAGCAAGCTTGTCATGTTGAAAATTTGTGAGATGGTTAAATACATTGATTCTGGACTACAAATGTTGCCTTTGTTTTTTGCTTCAGTGACACTTGGGCCATCAGCTAGTTCATTGAGCAGAGTGGCTGGAATTCCCTGTATGAACATTATATTATGTTCTAGCATATTGGGGCATATGTATGAATGCAGCAGTGCAGCAGAAAGGAGCTAGTATCTAATACCAGTGGCCACATACTACAGTGTATGATTGTAATCCATACCCATATACACATTATGCCAGCACTGGACTTCAGTGACACTAAGCTATATTTGCTAGCTTTGTTGCATGTGCAAGGAAATGGTGTACACAAATGTATTACCTCTACATCTGGCTTAGTACATTGCTCTTAGCAAGGTGTACAGGAAAGGACAACCCTGAAACACCCACAGACAGTCTCCACTTAGTGCAAGAAGTGTTAAAGAGATAGTAACACTTTCTTTAGACATTATTTAATATTGTTCTTATTAAAGAAATAAAGCAAATGATCTCAGTTCTGTTGTTCTAACTTATATAATTTTATTGTACAATCCTTCTAAAGTTCCCCCCTCTCACCCCTTTTACCCACGTCAGTGCCCTAGCTGACAGATTTGGATCATGTTCCTGGGACCTGACGGCTCATCTGCAGAGCCGAAATAGCATTGCATAGAAAGAAAATATTAATGAGAACGGTCTAGAAAGCCTGCCTTCCTCAAACCAGGTGAGATGGCTCAGTTGGTTAATGTACCAGCTGTAGAATCTGTTCAAACCGCAAGGTCACAGATTCTAGTCCCAGCAAGGTGAGCTCAGCCTTTCACCCTTCTGAGGTAGATAAAATGTGTCCAGGACATACTTGAAAATGAAAGACAATCTCCATGTATTCTTACTGGTAAAATACTTTCACAAAAAAAAATCTTTAATAAGAACAATATTAAATAATGCCTAAAGAAAATATTACTATCCCTTTAAAGGGAGGCTTTTGGCATACATAGCTTAATTCATTGATGTTAAACAGGTTTAGGGACTTCACTGAGATTCCAGCACCTGATTTTGCATGGAAACTTTCTTGTATATTCATTCCACTGTTTCTCTATCCTTTTGCATTATAATATGTAGTTGTACAGGACCCACTGAGTATTCTATATCTTTTTTCTTGAGATCTCATTGGATTTCCAGCTTGAGGAAAACAGCAGCCTTAGGTACCTGTGTGCTGACAGTTATATACCTGCATTCACACCTGTTTCTGAGGAAAGTATGATGGCTCTTCTACATGTGAATGCATCAATGTAGATTGTATAGAAGACCTGCATCACTGAGCATGTTACATTATAGGTACCACCAGAGTTTCTGTTCTTTTTATGTGATTCTGCTGAATTAATCCTTAGATCACATAAAAGCCATCTTCTGGTTAAACATTACACATGCACATATTTTACACTTTGACAAATAAAGGTCACAAATCTGAATGACACCCACAAGGGTATATTGCCTTTCTGACCAGCTGTCTCAAAAGACTCATAATTATATACATTTATGAGTGCAAAATACGTAATTAGGCTTTTCTCAAAGTTTTCCTGCAAATCTCAGTCTCAACAGCAAAGTGCTCAGGATGTTATTGATCTTTATTAGATGCTAAGAGGCCAGGGATAGAGAATCTTCATATGAGCTTATTATATAAAACATAGTATGGCTGTTATACTGTAAAGAACTGGAGATATTCTGGATGAAACCAACTGCACCATAGGGGATCAATAACAATCCATAAAACCCCTATTAATATAAATCGGACTTTTAACCACTTGAATACTAGAGTTGTGATATAATGCATTGGACACCTATCTTGCACATAAAGGGTTGTATGCCTACATAAATCAATGGCACATATTAGTGGAAAAACTGGGGCTGTGCTGTGCAGTCCCAGAATTCCTCTTATAAGATGTTTGGAAGGTGGGGGTCAGAAAACTGCCACCTCCTGACAGCAGGCTACAAATTCCCAAGAGGTTGCTAGTGCTGGGCTAGAAAGACCATTGCCAGTGTTTATGGGCATGGTTGCCTACAATGGGGGCAAGGGGGAATACTTTGTCCCCCATGTAAACATAGGAGTGGGCAGGCTGGCCTGGGGGTAGTTATGTGAGCAGTTCAATAAGACTAAACTGTGGAACTTGGAAGTGTTGAAGATCAGCCTGTCGTCTAGGACCTATGAGGGAGCACTGATGATTGTATTTCTCCATTTCTTAGCAATCCCACTGGCACTCCAGTGCTCATAATGAAAAACCTTGTTTAACCCCTTGGATGCTAGAGTGGTATGCAATGCACTATGTTCGAGACCTATGAGCATCCGAGAGGTTAAATGTATATTGTTAAAAAATATAAAATTCCTTTCACAAAACATTCTACATATATTTATTTCTGCCATTTCCTGTGTTGTTTCTAACACTCCATACCATGCTTAATGGCCTGTGTTAAAAATCTTGAATATACAATTGAGTCAAACTGTGAAGTGCATAATTATTCCCAACATGTCACCTTCTTAAACACCCCAATACTGACATGAAAAATAAGCTATTTTGAGTAATGAGAGCATCATTCACACAATCTTTCAGTATCACTGCGTACCAAAACAACATCTGTTTTAAATTCCATGTTGAATGTTTTTGGCAAGAGTTGTCATATGCCTTCACCACTCAATGATTAAGAGAATGCAAATGAGGAAAAAATCTTATTCAGGCACTCATTAAGTATTGATAATGCCTGAATGTCTCTGCTATTTAAAGGGAAACTCCATAACAAAACAAATAAGAAAACAAAAGTAAGGAAGTCAAACAGCAACATTGAATAATAGAATTAAAGGGATAGTAATGGTTTATTTTAAGTTGATTTAATATTGTAGGCATGAAAAAAAGATGAAGATCAACGTAAGTATTATCTCTCAAACCATTATGGTTTGAGAGATATCGCTTGGTAAAGTTACCTCTTCCTGTCCATTTCAGTCAAGTAAGCTCTCTATGGGACAGTTGTAGATTCCGGTCATTTGACCGTATGGAGGCTCTTCAGCAGAGCCGAAATTGAGCTATTTATAAATAAATACTTAATTGGAATGGTCTACAAAGTGTGTTTGCAAACCAGGCACACTTTGTAGACCATTCCAATGAATTATTTATGTATAAATAGCATGATTTCGGCTCTGCTGAAGAGCCTCGATTCGGTCAAATGACTGGAATCTGCAGCTGTCAGCTAGATGGCAAACGTGACTGAAACAGCCAGGAAGAGGTACCTTTACCAAGCGATATCTCTCACACCATAAAGGTTTGAGAGATAAGACATCGATCACTATCTTTTTTTAATGCCTACAATATTAAATCAAGTTAAAATTAACCATTACTATCCCTTTAAATGAAAAGTTATTATTAACAAATGTATTCCTTTATCTCTTCCTACTTTTCCATTTGATAGGAGCTTAAAGGAACAGGATTACCTAAAAATTAAAGGGACTCATATGTAACATCTCTTTTGATGCAAGAGCACTAAAATCTTGGTCTTCTTATGGCTGTGTATGCAGCTATGCATGACCATTTAACTGACAGGAAACTGGTGACCTGTAAGTGTATAATGAGGCTGATGTACCAGAAGGACTGGGGTAATCCTGAGGTAAATCAGCTTCACCACAGTGGTTAAAACATTCCCCCATTTAAAGGGTGTTTTTAACACCTTGAATGTTAGAGATGTTTGGAGAATTATCTAGCATTCAAGGGTTTAGATTTCCCCTTTATATTATTGGAAATTTTGGGTATTTTCATTCTCTTCTACCGTGCAGCTGTCTGCAGAGTTTCTCTAGTTCTCACTCTGTTTTCTATATTAATTCTCTTTCAGTAACATTGTGTTCATGATGTATGTACTGGCTATCTCAAAGTGAAATAAATATAATAAAAACTAACATGTATGTACTGCGCTTTAAAAACTACCATAGGCTTTTTTTATACTGGGATCTATTGAATCAAGCCCTGGGTCTCTTCTTCAGATGCAATAAGAATGAATACATAAAATATGACAGTTTGAATACTCATGCACATTGTTTTAACATTTAAATTCCACTGGCAAAGAATATTCTTATCAGTGTTATCTATGATGCATTTCCTAGGCTCCAGCAGAATCTCCTTGTAGATTTGTAGATGTATTATGTTTTTGATGCACCAGTGAATTTTAGTCTTTAGCCTGAATGGCTAAGTCTATAGAATGTATGGGTTAATCCTCCAAGCGACAGATGGGTGTATAACCCATCACTTGCAATGAGCTGTGCAGTCCACTGGCACCCAAAGGGCCCAGAATATGTTTAACAAGAAAAGAAGAGACAGCGCACCAGAGATCTAAGTGTAGTATATATGATATCTGATATTATTCATTACAGCAGAAATGTGAATGAGAGGAAATATATATAAGGATAAATAAATACATTTTATTCACAAAAAAATAAAAATACAAATAAATCATGTACATAAAATATACATATAATGTGGGAAGAAAGAATTGGAATTTATCAGTAAAAATATCTTTATGATATTAAAAATCTGAACAAATCTGAAATTAGCATTAGAATAATGGTAATGCTAAAGAAACTATGATAAGAGTGCTCAATCCAGGAGTCTTAGAAAATATAATAAAAAGAGATATATTCTGAACCCATTTATGGCCGTAAGGGGTTAATGTGCATACAAAAAGGAACGAGAGCAGACAATATAAAAGAATAGATGAAATGGGGGGGATTTTCAGGTGCTAAGTCACCCCTTCCCCCAGTAGTTCTTCTATCACCAAAAAGTTTCTTTAATGACAGAGTATATGCACAAGTCAAGTTATATGCTCACCAGATTACCCCTTGTGGAAATACACATCACCAAGCAGAGGTCCGCCGCAGTCTTTCCTGTGATCCCGACTTCCACTGGGTACCTATTGGTTTCCCGAGTCTTGGGTAGACTTGCAGAGCGGGTGTCTCCTCGAAGTTAGATCTAGTCCAATAAATCTCTCTTTGGGTTAATTTAATATTTCCAGGGTTGCAGGGATGACAAAAGAAGTAAGTCCCTTACAATCAGCCCCTCCCTCAGAAAAATTTCCTCTGGATGGAACCCGAGTGGTGACGGACTAATATCTCCACTTTCCTTGAAGTCAGTTTGATCTGACCAACGTGTCTGTGAGTACCATATTTTTATATCTTTTCACATGAATTATAATGGTAACACATTATGAGGCGCTCTGTGTTTTTTTGTTTTTTATAAATGGATGACTTTTTTTCAACGATTTGACATCAAGCGATTTTCCAATGATCATCATGCATCATTTTCCATCATGAACTAATCCATCATTCATTTTTATCTACTAATCCATTTATTGGACTTGTGCTTCCCATATAAGAGGAACTGTATTGACTGGTACACATATGCATTATTTTTTTATTTTTTGGTTTAAATCTCATTATTTATCTATTTATTTTTATTTTTGCTCACAGTATTTCTAATATTGTTTTCATGTTTTAAATTATTTGCAGCGTTAGTATCCTGTTTTATCATCCCTATTTGTCAAATTTCCTATTCTGTTTGGGTATAGTATATCTTATCCCTTTATCTGCAACAACAGATGGTACACAATATACTTTGGTGCTTTCATATACATTAGAATAGACCCCTATTGGTCTGCCTGGCTTCCTTCACAGTGGTACAGTGAGCACTCCCAATATTTTGTTGTATATCCAGAATATGGCTATTCAGTGGGATAATGTGACATAAATTCATTGTCACAGTTCAAGCCACATTTCAGAGTTGGTTATGAAGTTATAATCCCAGAGCCTTCTCTCCTTCTGTGTCCTAAAATGTCCCATCAGCACAGTCACTTTGAGATCTTTAACCCCTTAACGACCCTTGACAGTCATAGTACGTCATGGGTCGATCTGAGTTAATGACCCATGATGTACTATGACCGTCATGGAATTCCGGGCTCCCCCTGCGGCTGCATGCCATTGAGGAAGTCTGGAATCGAAAAAAAAAAAAAAAAGCTCAGTGGTCCTTTAGTGACCGCCGCGTGCCTGCGCGTTCGGTCATTAAGGGGTTAATGCTGTGATCAGTTTTGCAAAAATGTTTACCCACTGGGGTGTCTCTTTTGTTGTTCACTCTGGACCTGTGAGAATGTATCCTTTTTCTTAGGGTCCTGTCTCACATACAGATAGTCCTGTTTTGGGACGTTTCACACACATTATGAGGTAAACAACATTAGATGAGCCGTAGGACAATTTGACCTGGATGCTGTGGTTTTGGTGGGAATGTGTTATGAGCACGTTTTCTGTGGTTCATATTTGTGTTCACGTGTTCAACACATCTTTTGTAGACAAGGAGAAGTACCATTTCCTGTTGCATTCTTAAAGGAGGTCTTCAGCATCACTTGTTTCAGGTTGGGGTGGGCTGTTTTTCTGCACAGTACTTCAAGCTGTGGGTTTTAGGTGACTGCTAATGGCACTCTGTTCTCTTCCTGTCATATTTGTATTCAAGTAGATCACTTCTGGGAATACTGGCAGCTCTCTCAATTTGGATGCTCGTGATTCTGGCATTATATCCATGACTTTTAAAATCTGTCCGGAGATTTTTAAGATGTCGATCTTGGTCAGAAGTCTCAGAGTAAATGTGGTTATACCTTAGGGCCTGGCCATAAACAATAGAGTTTTTGTGTGTCTGTGAGATAATTAGACCTGTTTCCTGGTTTGTGGTACAGAGATGTCCATATGGAGATGTTACTAACATTGATTGTATGGAGATGTTACTAATATTGATTGTAGTATCCAGAAAGTTAATTTATGTGGGTGAATGGCCGAGTTTGAGATTCATTTTGGGATTGAGGGCATTGTAATTGTTATGAAATAACAAAAGGTCATCTTCGCTGTCAGTACAAATGATTAGCGGAGGTAGACCAGAGGCTTTATTTGGCATGTGGACAAGAACGCTTCCTCCAATTTTGCCATGAATATATTGCCGTATTGTGGCAACATTCGCGTACCCATGGCATTTCCAGTCTTGTATATGTATAGTTTTTTCCCAAACTTATTTTTTTAGATGCAGTATCTCAATGGCCTGAAATTTTAGAGTGGCACTGTTGCTACTGTTGAAAGTTCTGGTCAATTGAACATAAGCCTCCATAGGATGGTGTAGCAACAGGGGCACTGTAAAATTTCAGGCCATTGAGATAGTGTACTAAGTTTGAGCTGCTACATCTTTTTAATGAAACACCTCTCAGCAGTGGGAAAATAGTGTATATATTTATTCTTATGTAGTACTGACAATGTCTCTGCCAATGTGCTAATTCTTCAGGCACAGTGCCTGTACAAGGTGATAAACTGACAAGTCTAAGGTCATAATTAGAGGGCACATGATTTAACCCAGGTTTTTGGTGCTTCGTAGGCTGAAGTCAGTCAAATAACAGAATGATCCACTCCTTATAACCCTCTGAGTGATAGAGAGGTATCTAAATCATTGTAATGCAATGTTGGATAACTGTTTGGCACTCAAACAGTTAAACATGACTGTTCAGCAGTACCTAGCAGCTTTCCTGATGATAACCTTTCTTCTTGTCTAGGTCTTCATTAAAAATTGCATTAACCATGTTTCCTGATTAACCCTTTTGGGGTGCTAAATGCATCTCTTATGTATTGCTTTGGAATGTACTGGATACGTCTCTAGCATACAAGGGATTAACTACAACCATGTTATGAATTATGTCCATCACTTTACAGTATTTCAACTCTCAAGTCTTTAAAATCCAATCAACCCTTTAAGAAAAAGAGGGGTGAGCAAAGCATTGCTTTGCAGTGTGTTGCTTGACCCTCTGATCCTTAAAGGGTTAATGGAATTTACAAGATTTGAGAGATTAAATAATGTAAAGTTAAACTACCAGATTTAACTTTAGTTTCTGTTCCTCCCTATAATATCGGCTTCTCTTCTTGCCATGCCACATAAATATGCTGTATTTATATTCATGGCCTAAGTATGAAATTTCTACCATACTGCCCTTGAAACACCAGCAGAGTGGAAGTTTTTGCCATTATTTGTCACCCATCTTACATACCCAAACTCTTTTCTGCTTTTCTAGAAACAAAAGCTGTACGACTGAACTCATTAACAAGTTTCATAACTTGTGCTACATAAATAGCATTTGCAGTATTCAACATTAATGTGAAAGGATGTGCATGAAATACTAATTAGAAGTTATTATCAGCATAGCATATTTACTGTACTCTGTCATATAATTTTAGTCAAGGGTAAACATTTTCCATCTCCCTTTTTATTTGCACAAGAACGGGAATTTCTGGATGGAAATTAATTCAAGATGCTTTTAACTTAATTTTATTTAAATGGAATGAATAAAAAAAACTTGTTCTGTTGATATACGTATATATTGTTCTTGTAAACTGAGCGCTTTCTTGTTAGATTTAAAGGGATAGTAAAGCTTATTACTGGAAAAAAATATATACTTCAGGGTTTATCCTGCTGAGAAAAGAAATGGGTGCCCCCACTGCAGATTAGATGTTTTATTCAGCTCAAAGATGCATTATTTGGGTGCAATACCACCATAGTCTGAATTTTATAGTGGCGCTGTTGCTAAGGACAGCTTCTAGAGGGTTCCATCATTCCCCTGCTAGAAGCTGATTGGCTAGGAGGTGTGTAAGCACACATGCCAGCCAATTTTAGGCTGGAAACCATTTTGAACAGAGACTGGCCTGATAAAAGCCAAATAAAAAATGTCCTCATTCTAACTTGGGCAATGGCCTGATAGGTATAAAGGGGAGGGGGGTTTACTCTGCATTTCTGCCACCAACAGCAGAGAAATATTAACCCTATGGATGCACTGATTTTTGGGATAACAACAAATGTCTGCCTTGGATTTTGGCAAAGGAAAGGCTACATCTTATTTTGACATAATATGTCAGCATGCACTTAACCCTTTACTCCTCCGGCACTCAAAGGCTTAAGTCAATCATATCTAGGGGGAATTTTTTTAAACAACAACTTTCATTGGATTTTTTTTTATTTTAAAGTTTTTTAAAGAAGAAGATTAGAAGAACAGAAGAAGGAAGATTACAGAAACAGGACAAGAGAAGATTAAAGAAGAAGGAGAGTGGATGACATGTAAGTGTTGCAATTCTGGGTCTTATTATAGTATTAGGGGTAGTGTGCTTTAAGTGTCATGTTAGGTATAATGTATGGTTAGTGCGTGGGAGGTGGGGGAGGGTGCTTTGAGCTCACTCTTGTTTGACACTGTGTCAAACTACGAGAGTTGGCTATTTTCCTTGATGTTCCCACAATTTGCACAATTTAGCATGAGTTGTGGGAACAAAAATCTAAAATTAGTGTTTGGTCATAACATGAATTTTGGCCCCCAGTGCTTATTTGTCCAGGTACCGGTCTACCCACAAAAGTGGGTGTCTTGCTGTTTTTTTTTCCTTACTGGTTGTTTTACCATTGGGGATAGTATCGAGCCCTCATGACCGTTCTGCATTTTTAACTAAAGGTAGTTTGTCACAATTCAGGAAATAGAATACTAAACTGTGGCATAAAACTAACACCAACATCTTTATTTCACTGTGACTCCTAATAGAATTGAGCCCCAGATGTGCTAAGAGAAAATTAATCAGCTCTGGAGTAAATCAACTTCCTCATAGGGCACAAATAACAATTCCCATTGTTTTAGATCAGTCTTTTAGCCCTTTGAGTGCATTGGGGACCTATGTAGTATTCAAGAGTTTAACCATTTGAATGCCAGAGGGTTAAAGCCCCATTTAAGTCAATATGATTTATTTATTTTTTCCCCCCTATGGTGCAGCTGGTGCATTCCAAAATTGATCCAGTACTTCTTGGTATATAATTGTCTCTGTAATGTAACCCCCTGAGGACTAAATTGATGTGCAAAGCAATGTATTGCACACCCATCTGGTCATGAAAGTGTTTACTGCTGTTACAGTGCAGTGGAAGGTATGTGAGCCCTAGCTTAAAAACAATTATGAATTATAGAAGCCCAAATCAGTTTAGTTTCCTTTAAAATGCTTAAACAACAAATTAAACAGCTCCATTTTCAACAGTAATACACAACATAGCATTTGTGTGAAGGACCTTCCTATTTTAATAAAAGGTTAATTTTTGTTCTAATTTGCATTATCATAAAAATTAACCTTTAATTAAAATAGGAAGGTCCTTTACACAAATGCTATGTTGTGTATTACTGTTGAAAATGGAGCAAAAGATCGTTTTTTGGAACACAGGTGAAACATCAAAAAGGGAAGTCAGAACCATAGTGTCGCCAGACACTTTAAGCAATATCACGATCAAGATCCCAGTGGTTTACAACTATATATTCTAGATAGAACACCACCTCAAAATACAGGAGGAGATCAATTTTCGAACTTGCCCCGACAGGAGAGCTTTTGGATATTCCAACTGAACACATTGAGTCCAAATGGCTTAAACGAAGAGATGGATCTATGGTGTTTAAAATAAAATTAATTTAATCCACCATTTATGTTGGACAAATATACAAAAGGAAAAACATAAAAGGCTAAATAACAAAAAATTATATTAACACCTCCATTACAAATATTCTGTTTATAAACATGACATCAGATAACTCCTATTAGCCATATAAATATGAACTGACACACATGGGATAAATAATTATAAAATAAGAAATAAAAAATAATTTCCAAACTAATTTACTCATTCAGGAATAGAGCATGACGATTAATACATCTCTTTTATCCTAGTGTCAAATCTATATTAATAACTATTCTATCTCTTTATGCCAAAAATAGGCTTATCGATATTAACTATTTCCAAATAAAATATTGTAACATTGGTTCTAAGATTAGATCAGCCTGTCTTGAAAGATAGATTTTCGGTTTAAAGGGATAGTAATACTTAAAATGTAAAAAAAAATATGTTGTAGGGTTTATCCCCCTGAGTAAAACAAGAGTACTCCCACTGCTGAAAGGTGTTTCATTCAAAAGTTATTAATTTTCAAAGTTGAATTTTTTAGGTGCAATATCACAGTGGCCTGAAATTGTACAGTGGCACTGTTGCTACACCATCCTATGGAGATTTATGGTCAATTGACCAGAGCTGTCCATAGGATCGTGTAGCAACAGCGCCACTGTACAATTTCAGGCCACTGTGATATTGCACCTAAAAAATTCAACTTTGAAAATTAATAACTTTTGAATGAAACACCTTTCAGCAGTGGGAGTACTCTTGTTTTACTCAGGGGGATAAACTCTACAACATATTTTTTTTTACATTTTAAGTATTACTATCCCTTTAAAGATCAAAATCAACATCTAGACTCATTTCTCTCATATTACATAAAACTATATTTTTATAGGTTAGTATAACATAGAAACATCTATTTTATATATTACTCTAATTTCTTTAATATACCAAGACCAAATATATATAAAAACAGAGATACATATGTTTCTATGTTTTGATCAATAGAGAATACTCTGTGTCAAAAAGAACAGGTATAGACCTTCCTGGATACAAATGGCAAAATGAACCCTAGGAAAGGTTTTTCCGATCTGATGGTCACAATGCATTCTTTGTATTTTAATTTCAAAATTAGGAAAGCTTTATAGTGGAAGTTTTTTCAGGAAAAAGGATTTATCTATATACCGGGACTTGATAGTCTTAAGACTATAAAATACTTTTCTCTTAATTTTGTTTCAAGCAACAAAATGATTGATGGTTTAAGGGATAAATTAGGGCAAGCCATAAGGGCCATACACTTCCAGAAGAAGGCACAAAGAGTACGGCGAAACACGTTGAAGTGAGACGTGGAGGAGCAGTGAAACCAGGAACGCTGACTTGTGTGATCAGTAGATCGATTGTGATAAGGGAAAAAATGGAGACGACATAGGAGCAGACAGGCATATTAAATAAACACCCGATTCGGATGAGGATTCTCAATACCTGGTTGATTTGCCGAGACTCGCCAGGAATATCAAGTAAGGGGCCACCTATTACAAGAAAGACTTGAGAGATATTCTTTACGTATATGACTGTAAGGGGCCATCCTTTCTAAATCTTGGATCAAAAATCCAATATTATTGTCCTTGGTGTAGTTCCTTTGTCTGCCCCTATACAGATTGGTGTAGTTCCTTCGTCCACCCCTATACAGATTGACTCCATAGATATTCTTACATCCATTATTTGAATATCTGTATGATTCACCTAGTCTAGGACGAGACCCGGGCACTGCATCCTCCTTTTATATTTGTTTTTATTATTTGTCTCTTTATTCTGTGCATCAATATCTGCATACATTGGTTCATATTGTCTTTTTATTGAACTCTATTTTATTTATCTTTTAGTGATCACTATCATATTGTACCATGTTTTAATTCATTGTTCATGCTATGTTATGTTTTTTGAATATTATATGTATTAATTAAATACTGCACTTAGATCATTTTTGCGCTGTCTATTCCCCTTCCCTTTTTTCTGTTTTGCATGAGCTTTGCTAACTGTGAAAATAAAGACAAGCTGCATAAGGGACTAATACAGGCCCTAGGGAATACATAGGGACAGTTATTGATACCATCTGGACTTCATGTCTTTGAAAAATCTAGTCTTTATAACACTTGCTAAAATAGATATGCCCTATCTTTTACTTAATTGCAAGTAATTTATACCTCATCAAAAAATAATATTGATGTGGTCTCCTATACTGTATATTTTCCCTTGAGATCATTTTATAGTTTACGGATTAGGGAAGCGCTGTGTGGATTTGACTATAATGAAAAAATTGTTGGATGGTGAGATGGTGGTAAAAAGAGGACACTATTTTCAGAAGTAAATCCGCTACGTTTAAAAATGTGCCTAAATAATTAAAAATGATGGCAACAAGATCTTGATGAATATTGCCCTTAAAACTATTGATGTAAAAAATTGTCTTTGATTTTGTCTTTGAAACTAAAATTTTCAAATAATCAAAGACTTTTTTGTCTTTGAAACAACAAATTGCTTCACACTCCTGCTAACAGTACTTTAAAGGGATAGTAATACTTAGTTTTATCTTTATTTTATTTTGTAGGCATTAAAAATACATGAAGAATGATATAAGTCATCTCTCAAACCTTTTTGGTTTAAGAGATATTCGCAAGCAAAGTATCCCCCCCCGTTCAGCCAGATCAGAAGGGAGGTGCCCAGGTAGACTGCAGAGAGGGACAATCTTCAATTAAGATAAGGGAAAAAGCTGAAAATCTTGTCAAGGGGGGAAGGGCTTTCATTGTTTTCATACAAAGAAGATTGTCCCCTTCTGTTATCTGTCTGGTCTTACAACCAAATTCACATCTGAGAAAAGATGGCTTACACTAGGTAAAAGGGGCGGGGAGGGGAACTTTGCTTGTGAATATCTCTTAAACCATAAAGGTTTGAGAGATAAGACTTATATCGTTCTTCACGTTTTTTTAATGCCTACAAAATAAAATAAAGATAAAACGAAGTATTACTATCCCTTTAATTTTTCTTTTCCAAGTTTAGACCATTTTTATTTTGTTGTAAAAAAATGACATTAATCAGACATTGAAACAATTTTTTTTTTCTGAAAATACCTTACAATATGATGGTAGGTTAAACCACAACCAATTTTAAGATGGCATTTTCCCTTTGATGGACAAGGAGGAATTGGATACAAACAAATTACAGAAATATGTCAGAGAACTGGTGGACCATGGAATAAGAACTTTTTTATTCTGATTGCAGACAATTTCAGTTACCACCACTTTCTGAACGTCTCGCCCCAAATCCTTTCTTTGCATATTCAAACAAGAGAAAAATGCCACCATGCACATAGTAAATGCAAAAAATCATCATCTTTATTAGAACATGACAAAATCCAAAATCTCACCACCACCCTGTAAAGATAAATGGAATTCCACAGAAGTTAGCTCTTACTAGAGATTATAAACTACTTCTAGTCGAAAAGCTGATTTGTGCCATTGCCATTGGCACTTATGAAACCCTTAACAAAGATGAGAGCACAAACAGTTGTTGGAGTAGTGGTGACTGTTTTGGAGTTTAAAAAATAAAGAAGATGATTTTTAGAATTTGCTATGTGCATGACTGCATTGTTCTCTTCTCCTGTTGATATATTTGGGTCCATATACCACTGGAGGGCACAGAATAATGAATAAGGCTCTTTACTAAACTGGATTCCCACCTTACAGAGCAGAAATGTAATATCAGACAAGTGTGGAGCCCTATTATAAGGAGTGCAAATTAAAGTAAATTACACTCTGTAAGCAACAATTTGCTTTCCTGTTTCACAATGACCACCTGTACTGTTCCCCTTCTACAAGGATACAAACATTGATAGATAGGAAAGTGCACAATAATTGTTTTTCTCCAAGGCATTGTTCATCAACTTTTGGTTTACCCAAGAAATGCACATTTTTAAATTACTAAATATGGCCCATAGGGTTTTATTCAGGAAGCTAAAGAACAACAAATTTGGAGTAAACCAAGTACAACATAGAGACAATGGAAAATCCACACTGATCTAAATGGAGCTCTTAACCCCTCGAATGCTAGAGTATATCAAATGCATTGTGAAGCAATGCACGTATCGTATGTAAAGTGTAGGATTTTGAACACTAGTACAGGCCCCTTCAGTCAATAGTAATTTGGGGAATATCTCTTTCCCCCTAAGGTACAGCTGGTTTGCCCCAGAATGATGACCGTATTCAATAAGCTAAATAGGCACAATTCTGGAGCAAATCTAATGTACCTTAGGTGACAAATACAAGATAGCAGTAATTCTTATAACCCCTTGATTGCTAGAGAGGTCTCTAAGGCATTGCTTTGCAATGCATCCGAGATCTTTCTATAATTCAATGGGTTAAACCCCCATTTAAATCAACAAGTATTTTGGGAATGTTTATTTGCCCCATTTGGTGCAGGTGGTTTGTTCTAGAATTGCAGCTCTTCAACTTACTGAATAAACCCATAGATCCTTATACAGAAAGAGAAAGATGTGCAATTCTGATTGAAGTAAACTATCTGCGCAACAGACAGGAAATGAAACATTCACAACCAATTACATGGGATGTTAACCTTTTGTGTGCCAGGGAGGTATGCAGCACACTGCAACACAATGCACTGGATAGCACTTAAACCTCTGAGTGTCAGAGGGGTACGCAATGCATTGCAAAGGAATGTGTTGCGTACCTCTCTGGCACCCATATAGTTAAAAGGTTAATTACCTGAATGATAGGGAAGTATCCAATGCATTTAAATCAATAGGAATTTAAGGAATCTTCATTTGTCCTTTACTGTGTGGATACATTGCTCCTGAATTGCTCATCCTTTTCATTTTACATAAGGCACTTACATAGTTTATCTCTCAAGTAAAGAAGACTTCTTACATCTTACTGAATATTATATGAATACATGAAGGTTGTGCACTAAAGATGCAATGAGTCAAAACAAGGGCGTCATCAACAACATATTTTTCAGCTAGATGAAATCACATGGAGACAAACTGGATCTGTTCATTTTCAGAAATGTGAGACAATTCTTATGCATTAGTTCTAAACCCAGGAGACTTTTTAAAATCTTCAAAATTATATACTTTACACGCCATACCTGCATTATAAACAACATACAAGCAGTTTCCAAAATATCGCTTTCCGTGGTACACCACTTAATGCAACTATGAAAACAACTGATTTATATATTTGAAGCCCAGTAGAAATGTGGTAATGATGATGATGATCATTGAAATGAAATCCCAGTTTCAGCTCCTTGGCCACTCAAGGCTGCATTCAATTAAAGCTATTTATTCGGAATGCAGATTACAGTACTTTGCAATGCATCAACTTTACTGAAGCTGCTGTACTGAGAAGAATTAGAGCAATTCTGAAGCAAACCAATAGTACCATAGGTAACAATTAACTCCCTTCCCCAAATTACAGCTGATATAAATGGGCTTCTTGTCCGCTGAAGGTCAGAACAGTCGACAATGCATTTATGTCTCTTATGGTGTATTTATTTTGCCCCGGAATTGCTTTAATTCGTCTTAGCAAGCACTTCAGCCTCAATGCATTGTTAAAAAGGGTTTAATGAAAATATTAAGAGTTAAAAGTTATTACAACTCAAACTTTCCTGTCTTAATTCAACTGTATTTTTTTATCATGGTCAGCAAGCATGTTGTTCCAATAATTTACTACGGAGAGCTATAGTCCTTGACTTCTGGTCTCCCATAGAATGCAACATAAGTAAAAAGCTGCCTTTTGGTCATCCATTGGTACTGTTGCTTACAACAAACAAGTTTGAGCTGCAATACATTATAAATGAGAAATCTCTAAGTAGTGGGATTACCCTTGTTTTAGTCACCATTAAAAGCACTGTAATATATATTTTTCAATAAAAAGCACATCTATGTTGTTCGATACCACAAATTTAAAAGTGAACTCACCATTGCACATTGCAGTACTTTTAATCAGACAATGTTCACTCTGACAAGGAATATGTTACGTTGAAAAGATCAATACAAGTAAAATTTACAAGTACTTACCAGTGCTGCTCTGTATGGTCCTCACTGTCGTTGTTGTGCGTGGTGGAGATGATGGCCTAAGCAATACGCTGTCATCATCCTGTGAACATCCTTTCTCAATTGCTCTAACATAACTGTGGCTCCTCATTCGGAAACAGCCTGGCATTGGGAGATCCAGGGCCTCTACTGCTTGAGACTCGAGTTCACTAAAAACGGACTCACAAACTGATTCAAACTGTCCATTAACTTCCATTTCACTAACCTGCATGAAAAGAATGAGGCCTAGTCATAATGAGTCCCCATAATATTGTATCTCATCTTGACCAATTTATCACGCTTCATGGTGCCTTATGTACTAAAAGGCAGAGCTGGGCAATGTACCTTATAGTCCACTAACCACCACTATTCATCTTGCCATATAAATACTCTGCATGAAGCTGATGAACTCAAGAAAATTGTGCAATTATTGTACAAAACAACTACATTATAAGGACACATAAATCAGGGCTTTTACACCCTTGACTGCATGGGAATTTTGAAAATCTTTATTTGTTCCCTCTAGTGCAGTTTTTTTTCTAGAATTGGTCCACTTTCTTATTACTTCCACCTCTACATTATTATGTACTGTATATTGGCTCTCTTTGATTATCTAAAGCCTACTTGTACCTTGTTCATTAATATAAAATCAAGTACAACATACAGTTCAGTAACTGAGAAATATAGAAATGCTAAAACTCAAGAAAATTAATGTATTTTCATCCATCTTCAGCCTTCTGCCATTTACTAAATAGACCAAGTCCCTGCTTATTCTCTTCTTTCTTCTTCAGTTCTAATTAGATCTGATTCAGTGTTTAGAAAGGAATTAATCCTACCTATACCTGAAGTCTTTCAGGGGACCTTTGAAGAGAAAAACATTTTCTTTCTGCCCATGGTCAACTGTCATTCTTAAGTTAATACATGTAAAAATGAAGAAGTCTTCCATAGACATGTATGCAACCAAGTCACCTAGGTTCAATGTATTCACTGAATCTGTACTTCCTATAGATTAGTGGCTCCTCATGTCCTCATGTATCAGTACCAGGCCAGGACTACAAGATGCCCATACTTGAACATGAGTCAAGTTAAAGGATCAGACATTTTCATTCACTTGCTTGTGATCAAGCAGGGAAAGTGTGGTTTTCTGGGTTATAATTATTATATTATTTATTTATAAGGTGTCAGCATTTTCTGCAGCACTGTACATAGAATGGGGCTTCAAACAAGTTGACATATAATTAAATATAGGCATAAAAATATGAGACAAAGAGATCCAAGGGCCCTACTTTTGTGAGTTGTAATGGCAAAGGTAGGATTGAAAGAACAATAAATCATTTGGAAGTCTCGTTCTGCCACAATCTGATAAGCAGTCAGGTGATTGTATTTTAAGTCAAGTCATCAAGGGAAATTCTCAGTTTACTTGAGTTGTAGTCAAATATAAATGTATTTGGATTTGGTTAAGTTATTGGAGATATTTATTTCAATAACACCCAGAAAAAGGTAGACAAAAAAATTAATCACAAGAAAAATAACTATATAAATGCCTTTGATGCCAGAGATGTCTCTGACGCAATGTGAAGAAATGCATTAAAGGCCTCTTTATAATGAAAAGGCTTTAAAGTGAACCTGTCACCTTAAGATAAGTCTAGTTCATTTTAAAAGGGATTAAAAACTGCCTATATGTTGTGCTGGCCATTTGTAATATAAATACATTTTGAGAAACTAATCCTTATTTGTTGGTGGCACAGTGTGACACTTTATGCTAACTAGTTTCAAGGCTGGGTCGTTATTCCCATACACTGTGCTATGAATGAATCTAGGCAGAGGCCACACATTTTTAATAGCACAGAGTGGGATAAGCTTGCCCTCAAACTGAGCTAGTTAACCCTTTGAGGAGAATAAAAAAAAAAATACCAAAAAAAATACAAAAAACAAACTAAACTTTAACCCTTTGTGTTCCATAGAAGTATCCAAAGCATTACAATGCAATGTTTTGGTTACCTCTCCGTCACAAAGGGTTAAAGTAATATTTTAATCTTTGATGCATTCAGTGCAGAGTATAATGGATTTTACACCCCATTAGGAATAATTCTTCGTAATTCTCCTTAGATTTCTGTACTGTTATAGCAGTATCCTTTATGAAAATGTGCTAACACAAAGATAAGAAATAGCAGAGTATATATCACATATGAAAGTTATTGGAAAAAAATGGTAATTTTGAACTTCTAAGCTAGGTGGTGTTTTGCAGCAGTTATACAGTGATGACAATTGAATCTATAACTATCCCGAAAGTAAGAAAAAAAAAGTCTGCACATCAGGTCATAACTTTTATCAGTAAATAAATTGTGACTTACTACAAATGATAAACATTGAGGTTTGGTGACATATTTATGGCAAAAACCATGTGAAGCTTGTCTGCTCCATCAAGGTACCTACACTGAGAAAGATCTTATTTGAAGTGAACATGTATTTACTATAATGTAATTAAAAAACAGTGATAATATCTTAAACCTGCTAAGACCAGAACCCCCATAAGAGAATTAAGAGAGGGGGTATTTAACTTCTTAAGACCCATGACATGCCAGGACCATCATGAAAACACCTCCGTTAAGGACCCATAATGTACCTGGCACATCATGGAATTCAGGGGTTTCCGTGCAGCTGCACCCCATTCGGGTTCCCTGAAACCATTGGACCAAAAAAAAAAATGCCCTGTGGTCCTTAACTGCCAACCATGTGGCCGGTCCTTAAGAGGTCAAAGCTTACCTGTGTACAGGGAGCTACCAACCTAGAATGGGACCAAAACCTCTTAAAGGGATAGTAATACATCCTTTTAACTTTATTTTATTTTGTAGGCATTAAAAAAACATGAAGAATGATATAAGGCTTATCCCTCAAACCTTTATGGTTTATGAGATATTCACAAGCAAAGTTTCCCCTCCCCGCCCCTTTTACCTAGTGTAAGCCATCTCTTCTCAGATGTGAATCTGGTTGTATGACCAGACAGATAACAGAAGGGGACAATTTTCTTTGTATGAAAACAATGAAAGCCCTTCCCCCCTTCCCTTATCTTAATTGAAGATTGTCCCTCTCTGCAGTCTACCTGGGCACCTCCCTTCTGATCTGGTTGAACGGGGGGGGGGGTACTTTGTTTGTGAATATCTCTTAAACCATAAAGGTTTGAGAGATAAGACATATCATTCTTCATGTTTTTTTAATGCCTACAAAATAAAATAAAGTTAAAACAAAGTATTACTATCCCTTTAAAGCAATACACTATTGTTTTTAGTAAGTCACAGGTTGTTAAGCAAACATTATCTGATGCACAAACTTTTTCTGATGAATTTTTGTATACTAAGCCATCTTGCTACTCTTCTAACCCCTCCCCCACACTCATGTTCACTCACATTCTATCTATCTATCTATCTGAATATTATTAAGTTAGCTAGAGCTCATCAATGTTTTTTGTACATTTCTTTCTATGAATCTACTACATTACTACTGAAGTGTAATAATGTTGCCTTTATCTGAAGTGCTCATGAATACTCACCTGGCTGATTGTGCTCATGGCTCTCATGTAACTTTCATTCCTTGAGCGGAATTTAGGGGATGTGAGAAGTGTTGACGGATCGAGGCTATCCATGCTTCGGTTGATTGACACTTCACTCACTGCCCTCAAGTAACTGTGGCTCCTAATCTGAAGCTTTGGAGAGTGCTCATTTGAGATTCTACAATGAAAGAATGTGTGATTGTTATTATTATTATTATCATTATTATAATACTTCATGCTTTTGCCTTTTTTTGTTTACAGAATTTTACAAAATTATAAAACCAAAACTGATGCAATTACAGATATTTCAGGAAACACAAAGGCTCATAATCCATTACAAGCTTTTTTAAGGACCATGGAGAGGTGACCGCCACCTATAGCCTTAAAGGTTTAAATCTATTTTATAACATTTTTATTAATTTAATTAATGTACTTTGCAAATGGAAGAAAGTCTCCTGATTAATAGTAAGGCTTTCCCACTGATGGGCTATTTGTCATGCAAATATTTTTATAGTTTGAATGTCTCTCTTTTTTAAGCAACTATGCAAAATAGTGTCTAAACTGGCAATTTTGTATTATTTATTTTCAATTAATGTATTTAATTGTTTCTAATAAGACAGTCTATGGGCCACTATGTTTCTCCACAGTAAGTGTTGGGAACAGCATCATCTGCAACAGAAAATTGCAGTTTATTTAATATAAGTTTAATAACTTTTGAATGACAATTATTCCAGCAGTAAGCATATCCTTGTTTTACTAAAAAGGAAAAAAATACTGTTTTTCATTAGGAAAGTACATTGTCCCTTTAAACATAGAATATTCCATATATGATGTTCTCATTGCATCATGTTATACTTAGTAAAACTCATTACAACTCTTAGTACAGCTCCAGATAATCTCACCTCTAGTACTTAATGGGTTAATATATTCATGAACACAAGCACTTTCCCCTGCAGACTGGACCTCACCAGTAAATTGGATCTCAACACAATGTCTTGGAGGCCTGTCCAGAATTCAGGGTGTTAAAATCTCTATTTGCTTCACTTAGTCTTAGTACATCAGCCTCAGAAACTGACATATAAACACACTAAAATCAAGACAGCCAATAAAAAAACCTCAATATTAAAGTGATATCGCTCCCAAGGGACATCTCAGAAATAATAACAGGAAAAAATATATATGATAATCGGCAGATGAGATAAATAAATAAAAAAGGGGCAAGAAAGATCTAACAAATGTCTGCACTATAAATAGAGGAACAGAAGGTACAAGAATTGCCAAAAAGATAAAAATAAAAGGTTGTATTTAGGAGAAAACCAACTGCCCCTTTGGGGACATAAAAAATGTCCCACATTTCCATTAATTTAATGCTTTGAATGCCAGAGGGGTCCCTTCATTACTAGAAAGGTCTTCAACACATTGGGGGAGATTCACTAAGTGGTGATAAAGTAGAGATGACTTCTCCAGTGATATCAGTTCCTATGGAGCCTATGCACTAAGATCTCCAAAGCTGAAGAAATCTTCTGCAAAAGCTCCATAGAATAACATATCAATTGGAGAAGTGATATCACTGGAGAAATCATCTCCACTTTATCACCTCTTTATCAACGCTTAGTGAATCTTCACCTTTGTTTTTTAATGCATCTTCTTCCTGTAAGATGCACTTGGTTTGTTTCAGCATTTATTATCTTTAACCCGTTGAGTCCCAGGGGGGTATCCAACGCATTGCAACACAACGTGCTGAATACCTCCCTGGCACTCAAAGAGTTAACTTCCTGCTAAATAAGCTAAATATAAAAAAAAAAAGAAATTGCTCCTATTTATATATAATTCTAAAATAAAACATTCAGTGAAGTTCAAAGCAACAAAGTGTAAAGATTCTCATAATTAAGTGAAGATTAGATACTCATTTGAAGTCTGAAATGCGTGCAAAGGGGGAAGAAGTAGGGATACAGGAGTGGATAAACCTGGCGCATTTTGCAGCAGAAACATAGATGCAGTCACATAACTCCTCTGATTGTAATTTCTCAGATATTACTGTATAGATAATACAATAACAAATGCATGCAATCTTAAAAAATACGTTATAAAAAAGAAATAAAGCGCCTGCAGGAACAAATACTTTTGTACAACATAATAACAGTCTGAATTCTTCTTGTGAGAAATGAATTGGTTGAAATAGAATGTATCTTATCTACCTTTCTTGGATGGGAAAAACAAGTCTATAAATGCTGTTCTGATGTAATGACTGCCTCTAGGATGAATTTTCTTTATCATGGAAAATGGATATGCGCAGCTTTCAGGGGCTTGGGGGCAACTGGTGTAAAAACACAAAATAAAAAAAATACAAATTTCATTGATGGATGGTTTTAATAACAGGCTTTGGGTGAACTGGAAAAATACATTATTGCTGCCAGTACCAACAGGCTGTGTACTGTTAATATGCTTGGACCTTTCATATAAGTTGTCTTGTAAAAGATTAGAAAAGGAATATTACATTTGTTTGCAATTGAATTAACCCCTTAAGGACCAGATGGATACACACCCCTCTGGTCCTCATGGAGTTAAAGGAGAACTAACAACTTATAATAATAACCGCTAACTTACCTTTTAATGGCTATAAAATCCTAATGGCTCTGAAAATGTTGATCTTGTTCCTTTGCTTCATCTTCAATCAGTCCTAATGTCAAATCCATGGAGGCAGACATGACAGGTTCTAGTTCGACCCTAGTATCTCAAACTCTGCTCACTGCACATGGTATTCCTAATCCTTTAAGGATCAGAGGGGTGCATAATGCCTTTATTTACAATGCAGTATGTGCTACACTGGATCAGAAAAATCTAACATCAACTGTCATGGCTGCCTACATGGACGTTAGACCCAGGACTGATTGAACAAAGGCACAAGGGCAAAATATATGGAGGGGGAGGGAGAGATAAGGATTTTTTGGCCAGAGAAAGGTAAGTGGGGGGTATTTTAGAAGGCATTAGGCTTCCTTCAATAATGCATGCTACAAACTATAACTGTAAAATGCTAGTTAGTATGCCAACTATTTTATTCATTTCTTAAATGTTAAAGCTGTCTCCAGTGGATTGTTTTGCTTTAGCGGTGATGAGCTGCACTTGTTACTTGGTAAAAGAAATGGGTATTGGCTGTCACCATGTTTCCATGGATTATCAATGACATCATGATACATTCAGGCCACTGCTGAAATCTAGGCAAAGTACAAACTAGCTGGCCCCCTTAATCCCTTGGCTGCATGAGAAGTTTATAACAAATTACATAACAAATTACACTTGTTTTCAAATTTATATCAGTTTCAACAAATTTTAAGCTTACATTATATTATCTTCATATAAAATGATGTACTCACACCTAGATTTAAACTAGATTTAAGCTAATGCACCAGAGTAAATGGATCCAAAATCTGCCAACCACTCTTAGAGAAAAAAGTACAAGAAGTAAGTAAAACCAATTGGGACATTATTGGCTTATGTGAGACTCGTAAAAAAAAAAGAAGATTTAGTCAAATTAGAAGATGGACACTATAAAGGAAGCAAATATGGACGATGGGGAGGAAATTGGATTTGTTATCAACAAAAGACTAACAGCTACATTAATAAAAATAGAAAATATTTCTGAAAGAATTGCTTTCTGTTCTATAAAACTAAGCAGTCACTATTTTCTTCAAATCATTCAAGTTTATGCCCTTAAAAGTAACCACAGTGATGATGAAGTTGAACAATTTTGTAATAATTTACTACCTCTCTACAAACAGGACAATTACCACTGCAAATTTGTAACTGGAAATTTTAATGCGAGAATTGGTAAGGTTCAAAATGGTAAAAAATTGATCGGACCAAAGGGAACTGGTAAAAGAGACAATAGGGGTAACCAACTGATCAAATTTGTACATCATAAATTAATTCTATAAGAAAAAGGCCCAGAGAAAATGGGCATGGAAAAACCCTAATGGTAATGCAAGTGAAATCAACTTTATACTTAAAAAAAAATGAGATTCATTAACTGCTGTGTCTTAAATCGTTTCAACGTTGGAAGCGACCATCGTCTATTTAGAGCAAAATTAAAATTGACTGCAGGCAAGAAAAAAAGAAAATAATCAAGTCAACAAACAAGAAGGACAAAAATAGTTCCATATTGAAAAATAATAAGAATTTTGTTTTAGCTGTTTAAGTGCTTCAGTGTGCTACAAAACCTTTCATAGAAACATAGAAACATAGAAGATTGACGGCAGAAAAAGACCACCTGGTCCATCTAGTCTGCCCTTTAGTATTCCTTTATTGTTATCTTAGGATAGATACATGTTTATCCCAGGCATGTTTAAACTGTGTTACTGTGGATTTATCAACCACCTCTGCTGGAAGTTTGTTCCAAGTTTCTACTACTCTTTCAGTGAAATAATATTTTCTAATGTTTTTCTTGATTTTTCCTCCAACTAGCCTCAGATTGTGCCCCCTTGTTCTTGTATTCAGATTCTTATTAATCACACTTCCCTCCTGAACCTTGTTCAGTCCTTTAACATATTTAAAGGTTTCAATCATGTCCCCCCTTTCTCTTCTTTCCTCCAGACTATACATATTTAGATCTCTGAGTCGTTCTTGATAAGTTCTATGCTTTAGACCTTCCACCATTTTTGTAGCTCTTCTTTGAACCCGCTCAATTTTAGTTATATCCTTTTGCAGATGAGGCCTCCAGAACTGTACACAGTATTCCAGATGTGGTCTCACTAGAGCTCTATACAGAGGGATCACAATCTCCCTCTTCCTGCTTGTTATACCTCTAGCTATGCAGCCAAGCATACGATTTGCTTTCCCCACCGCCTGGTTGCATTGGTTACTCATCTTGAGGCTGTCAGAGATGACCACCCCCAAATCCTTCTCTTCTGAAGTCTTTGCTACCACAGAACTGCCAATACGATAGTCAGATTGAGGGTTTCTTGTCCCCAAGTGCATTATTTTACATTTGGAAACATTGAACTGAAGTTTCCATTGTTTTGACCACTTATCTAATAGTGCCAAATCATTCTCCATATTACAGACACCTCCTGGAACATCAACCCTATTACACACTTTTGTGTCATCAGCAAACAAGCAAACCTTCCCTGCCAAGCCTTCCCTTATGTCACTTACAAACATGTTGAACAGAACAGGGCCCAGAACAGATCCTTGTGGCACTCCACTTGTAACCAGTCTCTGCTCAGAATACACTCCATTAACAACAACCCTCTGGTTTCTGTCCTTCAGCCAACTGCAGATCCACTGAACTATCCAGGGGTTAAGTCCAATTCTTGATAATTTATCTATCAGCTCTTTATGGGGAACTGTATCGAAAGCTTTACTGAAATCCAGGTAGGCGATATCCACAGCACCACCTTCATCCAGCACTTTAGTTACATAGTCAAAGAAATCAATGAGATTAGTCTGACAGGATCGGCCCTCAGTGAAGCCATGCTGGTTTGGGTCCATCAGGTTGTTTTTTGTTAGATGGTCAATTATCTTCTTCTTTAGAAGAGTCTCCATCATTTTTACCACTACAGATGTCAGGCTGACTGGCCTGTAGTTACTAGCTTCTTCTTTACTACCCTTCTTGTGAATGGGTACAACATTGGCCATTCTCCAATCATCAGGAACTTCTCCCGTAAGAAGGGACTGGTTATACAGATTAGTCAGGGGGCCAACTATGACAGATCGGAGTTCTTTAAGAACTCTAGGGTGGATTCCATCCGGACCCATCGCTTTATTTGACTTTAGCCGGACAAGTTCCTCTAGAACATCGGCCTCTGAAAACACTGGGGCTAAAATTATACAACTAGAGGCAATGCTGTGTTCAGCCATTTTCTGATTATGAGGGCCGCCGTCTGAAAAAACTGAGCAGAAGTAGTTATTCAGATGGTCAGCGACCGCCTTTTCCTCTTCTATATACTGATTTTTTCCGTTGTTAATTTTTGTAATCCCGCAGTTTTTCTTCTTCCTGTCACTGATATATCTGAAGAAGGTTTTATTCCCCTTCTTAACAGATTTGGCCATTTCTTCCTCTTTTGAGGCTTTAGCAGCATGTATCATCTGTTTAGTCTTCTTCTGTATAGTTTTATACCCTTCTCTGTCCGCTTCACTTCCAGTCTCTTTATATCTCTTATAGGCAGACTTTTTATCTTTCACTATAGCTCTTACCTCTCTAGTAAACCATAGTGGATTTCTCTTTCTTTTCCTCTTGCTAATTTGTCTAACATGTAATCTTGTTGCCTTTAAGAGGACTTCTTTGAGTGTCTTCCACTGAGTACTCACTCTCGGTGTTTTATCCCACCCTTTTAATTCTTTCTTTACATATTCTCCCATATCCTCAAACTTCGTCTTCCTAAAGTCCAATACTTTGGTTGCAGAATGGGATTTCTCGTAGTCAGTCTGGATTCCGAACCACAAACATTGGTGGTCACTGGAACCTAGATTTTCTCCCACCTTCACCTCAGATACCAGGTCTCCATTTGTGAATACTAAGTCTAGGATATTGTCCCCTCTAGTTGGCGCCTTCACCAGCTGTTTTAGGGACATCCCCGTCAGGGCTTCTACGATGCTCCTACTTCTACATGTGGACGCACAAGGGATATTCCAATCAACATCAGGCATGTTGAAGTCTCCCATAACTACTATATCTCCCTTTACTGCCATTTGGGTAATCTCGTCCACTAGCATGTTGTCTTGCTCTTCAGATTGCCCCGGAGGCCTGTAGACTGCACCTATTCTTGTAACTGATCCCTTTTTATTCTGCAGACAGATCCAGAGAGTCTCCAACTCTTTACATGAATTCTGGATCGCTGTGGATTTTATGCTATCTTTAACATAAATGGCTACCCCACCCCCTCTTCTCTCAGTCCTATCTTTCCTATACAACGTGTATCCCGGAATGGCTGTTTCCCAGTCATTACAGTCCCTGAACCATGTCTCTGTTATTACAATCAAGTCCAAGTCATCTCTACAAACTATTGATATTAGCTCGCTGAGCTTGTTGCCTAAGCTGCGAGCATTAGTACACATTACACGAAGAACATTACATTTATCACCAACAACAACTCTATCTACCGCACCATCATCTACCTCACCAACATCTGTATGTAAAGCACCAGCAACTTCCTGTGCACCAACATCTGTATCTATCACACTAACAAACTCAGAACCCTGGTTCACCAAAACTGTTCGGGGACAGAAATCAATCTTCTCAATGAAATTCCTGCCCCCTCCATCTAGTTTAAATGCCTCTCCAAGAAACACCTGAACTCTTCTCCAAGTACCTCAGTTCCTCTGTGTGACGGGTGCAGACCATCTCTCTTGAACATTTCTTTACAACTCCACCTTCTAACACTGTGACTGACAAATCCAAAACCTTCTTCTTTACACCACTGTCTTAGCCAACCATTGAACTCCAGGATACGAAGTCTCTTACTATTTTCAGAGCGGACTGGCAAAATCTCTGAAAAAGTGATAGAGTCTGTCATTCTGCTCAGCTCCAGGCTGAGACTTTGAAATTCCATTTTCACCTCTTTAACACTTTTCTGGGACAAATCGTTTGTACCGAGATGAATGATCAGATCAACTTCAGTCTCCTTTGTTGCAGCCTTGACAATATTTGAGATGCGTCTTTTATCCCTGCTTGCAGTAGCACCAGGAAGACATCTCACCTCCTTCAGTCCATCCTCATTCTGCCCTAAAGCAACACCTCTAACAATCGAGTCACCAACAAGGAGATGCTTTCTCTTCTTTTTAAGTCCATTTTCTGCTCCTGACTGCTTGTTACAATTCTCTCCTTTGGGACTCACAACATCCCGTACCTGAGTATCTGTGCTTTTATCTTCTGAAATCTCACTTTCCAATTCAGACAGGACACCAAAGGTATTACACTCCGAAATACCAACAGTGTTGTGCTTCTGCTCCACAACTCTCAACCTCCCGGAACCTACTGTCTTCCACAGAGCCCTTCTCTTCATGGGCCGTTGGGGCTGCGGTGGTGGATTACATGGTTGCTTGACTTCACACTCTAGCTGGGAAAGATTCACTTCTTTTGATTGCAGATAACACACCAAAGACTGCAGCCTGGAAATTTCACCATACAATGTGGACAGATGCAAACATACTGGACAACACCCCAATCTCCAGAGAGTACTGCGGAACACAACAGCCAGACAAGTGTTACACTGCACCAAACCAGACATCTTAGAATTAAAGCAGTTACTCACCAAACTGACAAAACCAATGCCTTCACCAAACTCCTGCCGTTTTCAAACTACTGCAGTTTTTGAAACTACACACTTCTGTCTGTCTGCTGCACTTGTGTCTGGCTGCAAACTACTTACAGAGTAAACTCACAGAGTTGAAACCTCCTATAAATACACCTACTGCAGTTGATACGCTAACGAAGCGAGCCAAGCCTTTTCTTATGCTAATCTAATGAAACCAGTTACCAGCTACACCCAAATAGACACCTGTGCACACTATGCAGAAACCAAAAAAAGCCAAATACAAACTTAAGCACTAATGATCCAAATTAACCAAAGTAAATAAACACACAATTCAAACTAAATACTAAATGCAACACAATTCCAAGTACTACAACATAAGCAGTATTAAAGAATGATAGTAAGATTTTTTTTTATTTTTTTTTAAGTTTTTTGTCTACAATAGAAAAGAAGAGAGAAGTAAGAGTGAAGTAATAGTAATAGCCTGAGCTTACCTCAAGCTTGACTTAAGTACTGCAGTTTTTGAAACTACACACTTCTGTCTGTCTGCTGCACTTGTGTCTGGCTGCAAACTACTTACAGACACAGACATTTCAAACCACAATGAAAAAGTTATTGAGACCATTGTAGACACTGCCCATGCCCTTGCACCTACTGTGAAAAAAGAAAAACCAACCCAAATATCAAAAGAAACTGTTGCCAGGATGAAAAAGAAATAAGAAATGAAGCAATACGTTAATATCAGAAACAGGGTAGAATATGTAGAAATGTGCAAGACCATAAGGAAGTGCATAAAAGAAGAAATGCACCAGTTCAATGTTGAGCCCATCAAAAGGACATTGGAAGAAAATCAAGAGCTAAAGAAAGCAAAACTAAAGATGGTCACACATAGGAACCAAATGTTTCCATTACAACTTGAAGTTGGTACAACAGGAAAAACTCAACAACACATATTAAAACTAATGGAAGAATTGTATTCAAATCTTTATGATAAAGAAGAACAATTGAATGCAGTGCCAGAGGCTGAAGCTGTGCCAGAAGTTTTGGTAGAAGAAGTAGAAGCTGCAATAAAATAAATGAAAAATGGCAAAGCAGTTGCAATTGAAATGTTGAAAGTCAGAAGTCAACCCTTATTTAAAGTCCTACCTAAACTATTTTCAAAATACCTACTACTCATCAAAGTGCCTAAAACATGGAAAAATTCTGAAGTCATCCTATTGCATAAAAAAGGTGATAAGGTGGCTCTTAAAAACAACTGGCCAATAAGCTTATTGCTGGTCTGCTAGGTTTTCAGAAAGGTACTATCAAGAAGAATGGACACAATACTTAAAGCACAACCTAAAGAGCAAACAAGCTTCATTCGTGGTTTGAGTACAATAGACTATATCCAGACAGCGTAACAAGTTATAGAGAGACATCATTAATGCAACCTTCCATTATGCATAGCCTTCATTGAATACGAAAAGACCTTTTAACTCAGTGAAAAGTGAAAGTAATAATCAATGCCCTTATCCTGGGCTGCCGAAGATCAGTCCTCAAGGGCCACCAACAGCCCAGGATGTAAGGATTTCCCTGATAAAGCACAGGTGAGTTAATCAGTGGCGCTTTCATTTTGACTGACTCACTTGTGCTTAATCAGGGAAATCCTTAATTCCTGGCCTGTTGGTGCCCCTTGAGAACTGAACTTGGACAGCTCTGCCCTAATAAATCAAGGAATAGATAGAGCTTACATCAATATCCTCCAATCAATATATGAAAATGCAACTGAATCAGTATAGCTCAACAACGATAAAGTCCAGATCAACATAGAAAAAGGTATCCTATATGGAGTCATAATGTCGCCAAAACTATTTTCTGCTTGTTTAGAAGGATGTTTCCACAAACTAAATTGGGACAAAAAAAGGACTTGAAGGGATAGTAATACTTCGTTTTATCTTTATTTTATTTTGTAGGCATTAAAAAAACACGAAGAACAATATAAGTCTTATCTCTCAAACCTTTATGGTTTGAGAGATATTCACAAGCAAAGTTTCCCCTCCCGGCCCTTTTACCTAGTGTAAGACATCTCTTCTCAGATGTGGAATGCAGTCCATAGACCAGACAGATAACAGCAGGGGACAATCTTCTTCCTATGAAAACAATGAAAGCCCTGCCCCCCCTTGACAAGCTTTTCAGCTTTTTCCCTTATCTTAATTGAAGATTTTCCCTCTCTGCAGTCTATTTGGGTACCTCCCTTCTGATCTGGCTGAACAGTGTTACATCAGTAAAAGGGGCAGGAGGGGGATACTTTGTCATTGAATTACTCTTAAAATACAACTCTGACATAATTGAAATAACACTCTCCAAAGTCCAAATACTATGAAGATTAATTAGAGCTGCTTTTATTATAAAACATTACTATCCCTTTAAGATAAATGGAGACTAACTACATCACTTACGTTTTGCAAACAATAGCATTCTCTTTGCTAGTAGTCCTGAAGAATTGCAAGAACACATTGACGAACTACAACAGGAAAGCAAAAGATTTGGTCTAAAGATGAATATCAGCAAAATGCAAGTCCTGTTTAACAAATTATGTTTACCTTGGACAGAAAATTTCAACAGATGGAAACACCATGAATGAAATTGAGCAATGAATAAGATAAATTTACCACTCTGCCTCAAGAAAACTGTTTTTGACCAATGTGTCCTCCCAGTCCTTACATATGGCTGTGAAACATGGACACAATGCCAAAGCCATAAAAAAAAACCTAAGGTTGCACAGAGAATTATGGAGAGCCAAATTCTAAACATCTTGAAGTGGATTCATCAGCAAACAAAGTCGATGATATCATTGAAAGAGTAAAGCGCCTGAAATAAAAATGGGCAGACCACACAGCAAGAAGACTTGATGGTAGATGGACCAAACGAATTTTGTAATGGATTCCACTTAATGTCAAACACCCAAGAAGAAGACCAAAAACAAGATGGGTAGATGAAATGACCAAATTTGTTGGTAAATACTGGCAACAAAAATGACAGGACCAAAGTTGTCGGAGGCTTGCTGAAGACTTCATCCTGCAATGGGTCAACAATGGATGAAGATTATATACTTCTAAGTGGTTTCTGGTTCACTGTATGCTTCGCTCCAGTGGGGGTGCGTCCAGCAAATCAGGAGTGGCAATTTTCACAGCAACGGGTGTGTGAAGGGGGAACCCAAGCTTCTGCTGTGGACTCTGGGTAACTGCACATAGTGTCCTACTGATAAAATAACAATTAGTGATGAGCGAGCGTGCTCGGCCGATGCTCGGATCGGCTCGAGCATCGCTCTGCTCGGCACATGGCGGTACTCGTCGAGTACCGCCATGTGCTCTCCCGCCATGTTCGGGTGGCGGGGATCTGTGCCGGAAGAGGCACAGATCACAAGACGCTCCGCTGGACCACCAGGGACTTGAGGTACGGGGGCATTGCGGAGATGAAGGGGGCATTGCGGAGATGAAGGGGGACATTGTGGAAGAGGGGCATAGACTCTATGCCCCTCTTCCACAATGTCCCCCTTCATCTCCGCTATGCCCGTCTTCCACAATGTGCCCCTTCATCTCCGCTATGCCCCTCTTCCACAATGTGCCCCTTCATCTCCGCTATGCCCCTCTTCCACAATGTCCCCCTTCATCTCCTCTATGGCATAGAGGAGATGAAGGGGGACATTGTGGAAGAGGGGCATAGCGGAGATGAAGGGGCACATTGTGGAAGAGGGGCATAGCGGAGATGAAGGGGCACATTGTGGAAGACGGGCATAGCGGAGCTGAAGGGGGACATTGCGGAGCTGAAGGGGGCATTCGGAGATGAAGGGGGCATAGCGGAGATGAAGGGGGCATTGACCAGGCACCCTCCCCTCATCAGAGCAGGGGGTGCCTGGTGTCGCCCCATTCATTCCAATGGGGCTCGGGTGCTCGGCCGAGCACTCGAGCCTCAGGGGGTGCTCGGTCAGAGCACCCGAGCACCCGAGCATCCGGGTGCTCGCTCAACACTAATAACAATGTCTTCTACATTATAGATTCCTTTTAACCCTTTTTAGTACCATAGCTCCAAAGGGTTAATGAAAGGATTACTGGATATAAAATAGTATAATATTATTTTATTATTTTGTTTATTCAAAATTATAGCATGGCACAACAACAATCTAAAAGTTAACAAAATCACCATACATTCATGTCCTGCAATCAGAAATATGATTTAAACCAGTTAATTAGTATTTTTCTTTAAAAAAAGGCATAATTCTGGGGAATCAAATGAAGAATAGGGTCAAATAAAATATTTTAAACCCTTAAATACTAGAGTAGTCTCCAACACATTATAAAACAATGGGTTGGGGTCTTCTCTAGCAATGAAAGGGTTTAAAGCCTCATTTAAATCAAATCTGGAGATTTTTAGTTATCCCCTATGGTGTAGTTGGTTTGCCCCAAAATGATTAAACTAGTTGTATAAACACAGGGCTCTAATATTCTTTTATCAAATAATAATAATAATAATAATAAAAAAAATTCATGTTGTCTAAAATGTAAAATAGCCATTGTAGTGGAAATGTCTCCCCAACTGAAACTCAAATTGCAATTTCAGACAATGTTTGCATTTTAATGATCATCATCGCTTTAATATGGGGCAAGTGAACCCTATTGGGGCTACTTAAAATGTGTTAATGAGTTTATGTTTCATAACTTTTATTAAAGTTACTTTGGAACAGCTCTAATGGTAAGAATAAAAGGGCAAGGAATTGGATGAAGACTATAATAAAATCCCAGGACAAAATGGCAACGTCCCAAGAACACTTGAAGGTGGATATTGAATAAACAGAGTTGATTCTAATCATGAGCATTCACTAGAGATAGGAGCAAAGCCAACAGACCTAAAGGCACTAGATGTTATGCTGTACATCATACAAACACAAACATATATATATATATATATATATATATGAGAGAGAGAGAGATTAATATAAGTCACTAATGCCACATCAGGCAGACAAAAAATATCTTGTTCCTTACAGGCAACAGCAGATACAATGTAAAATATGTATAAATCAGTTTACCAAACTGTTGTATGACACCTGACACTGGTTTTTCGAAGCCAGGGCATTGGTTCACAATGCGTTGGATACCTCTCCAGCACTCAAGGGGTTAAGCTCTGGCACAGGTGTATTTATTTAAGAAAATGTCTGTGTTTGCATGTTATAGAATAAATGCATTAGATGACTCTCTGGCACTCAAAGGATTAAGGTTGATGTACTAAGTACTGGCATAATATGGAGTAAACCAACACCATTACATGTGACAAATAAAAATTCATAACAAAGTTATAAAAACGGAAGGCACTAGGCTGCAACAGCACTTAATAAAGGCAGTTCCTTGATGAACGGGTGTTCAACTATTGTGCGCTTGGCTCTGCTGCTACCACTCCTCTCGGAGTCTAATCACTCCCACAATCCGGATACAAATACACACGTCTTAGGAGTCAGTGCTAACCCACATGTAACAGAGTGAGCATTATAAGGATACAAAAGAAAGTATACACAGTATCCAATAGAACTTATAAATCACAAATGATCTATTAATCTCCTTACTTCTCCCACTACCCCGAAAAAATATATCATGGAAATAAGTCAAATACCAAGTATACAATGAAAAATGTATAAGACTTTAATGAAAAACTTGTAAAGTCGAAATACATATAACAATCAGTCTAAAATTTTAAAACATAGTAAGAAACATGTGCATGTGTAATCGTAAACATAGAACATTTAAAATATCCCACAACTGTGTGTGGGGGTTATAAACTATCACTCTGTGGCGCCCCCGATAGCGTTAATCCAAGCTCATCAGGCTTAAATATGTCACGGGTATCTCACCTAACGTATCTGGACAAAATCCGGACACAATGAGCTGTTAAGCCCGATATAATTACAACCACACACACTAAACAGTACGTTTCGCTTACACCCAACACCTTGGCAAATGTACACAGAGAATATATTCTGGGTTACTGGGTGACGGGATTGAACAGGTACATTTGGGTCCGAGAGGTGGTAGTCTTGAAAAAAATTGAATCAAAGAGAAGCTCAGTGGATTTTTAATTTGGACTCTTTGAGCCCAAATGGCTTAAACGAGAATATTGAACTGGCTTCGTTTTTATAAAGAGAGTTTATGATAATTCTTAAACTTTAGTGTTAGGTTAAAAACAGTCATAATGTTATTAAAATTGAAGGTAACAGTTTATTATGGTGATATAATGATAGCTGGAATCTATGACAGTTTAATGGATGATAAAAGATATGGGTCCTTGTATATGAAATTGGTGTTTCTGTGTATATGCCTTTTAAGCATGCTATATGAGGTATTAACAAGATTATACAACTGGGTTGGTCTTTGATGACCTAATGCCTATATCATGTGATTAAAAATTGGAAAGATAACACACGTTTATAAGATGGACGGTGAGTCTCACTATTATTATGTGATGGCTGACAAGGCTCTTACATAATTGCTTTTGGGACCAAATACTATTTTATGACTGAGGTTTAAAAATATTTCAGATTACTATAAATGCGTATAAAAGTGTGAAACAAAATATTGTTATTATCTTGTTGAATAGAATTTAATTATGTTTGTGAAGAATTAAGGAAGCAGGTGGAAGCAACACCTAGAGACAATGATTGGGGTGAAAGTTTCCAATAGGATTAAAGCTTAATGTTTAAAAACTCGCGGTAGCTGATCCAGTGTATATACTATTTTGGCTTGATATAGCACCGTATGGTGTGAAACGCATTGCTTCTATAATGGGCAAAGTACAAATATTATTTCTTGTGTATATTTTCTTTCCTTATCATTGGATATATTTAGCAATTCCAGTTGGAATATATTCTCTGTGTACATTTCCCAAGGTGTTGAGTGTAAGCGAAACCTACTTTTTAGTGTGTGTGGTTGTAAGTATATCGGGCTTAATGGCTCATTGTGTCCAGATTTTGTCCGGATACTTTTGGTGAGATACACGTGGTGTATTTAAGCCTGATGAGCTTGGATTAATGCTATTGGGGATGCCACAGAGTGATAGCTTATTACCTACACATAGTTTTTGGGATATTTTAAATGTTCTATGTTTACACATGCGCACGTTTCTTATTCTGTTTTGAAATTTTAGACTGATTGTTATATTTATTTTGACTTTACAAGTTTTTAATTAAAGTCTTATACATTTTTCATTGTATACTTGGTATTTGACTTATTTCCCTGATATATTTTTTCCGGGTAGAGGGAGAAGAAAGGAGATTAATAGATCATTTGTGATTTATAAGTTCTATTGGATATAAAATAAACATTAATATTGATTTAACTAAAGGTTTTAATCCAATGAATGCTAGAGATCCACATTCCCCAATGCATTTGGGAGACATCACCAGCATTCAGTGGGTTAAAAGTCCCATTTAAATCATTAGGAATGTTGAGAATTGCATTTATACTTTATGATGCAGTAGCATCATTGTCTTTGCCAAGCAACAATGTATTGGGATGAAGGTATGGTCATGTGTATGTATTTGTGTGTCATGATGGGAGAAGCTTGGAGTGTCTTGCCTAAGGAGCACCTAAAATGCAACTACTACCCTGCCTCGCCTCTATACCCCATTCCACATACCTCTATTATTTGTTCCATATTCTCTCTTAATCTACATTTTTCTTTCTAACCCTTATTCCTTACTCTACTGTTACAAATATTCATTCAATGCTTCAAAATGCAGGTACAAAGCATTCGATTGCAAAGCTGGTAATTTTCATACAGGCAAAAACAAAATGATATTCATGGAATGATAGGAAAAGGAGCCTCCTTCACAATCACTTCCTTTCTGTTGTGTTATAATCAGGTTTCTGTTTGAACATTAAGAAACTGTGTGCGGTTTGATATGTGATGTAAGGTTAAGTAAATATTAGAGTTCGGTTAAATTGTTTCTGTGGAGAAGAAAGTGTGCATGCAATGAATTAATAAGGGTTTATCTTTTACCTTGAAGCTTTGATCACTGCTAAGCTCTGCTATTATTTTAAAGTTAATTTGCTCTGATAACTATTTCATAATATATATATATATATATATATATATATATATATATATATATATATATAATTTCAATCTCTGCTGATTAATCAGTACTGAAAAAATTTCAGTCTCAACTTCTCAAGTATCTGATAAAATTTTAGTCTGTACTTATTTATCAACTTTCAATTTCTACTGACATCTCAACTCTCTTAATAGTAATCTTAATAGTAGACCTCTCTGCTCTTTCTCATCTCATTCTGCTACTCCCTCCTTTCAAATCCTGATAATACCATTCAGTCTGCAACATATTAACAACAATACATGACAGATTTATCTTCAGTTCTCTCATCTTCTTGTTCGAATTAAAACCTAGCTTGTATTGAAGAAACTTTCTCAAATGATACTCTATACTGCTGTGGTCTTTCTATTACTCACACTATCATATATAGCAAAAGGTAGAGATGGAGATAAAGCCTTCTACTATCATTATTCATTATAAAAAATTTTATTGCATCTAAATCTTGAAAAATGTTCTGCTTGCATTCATTGTTTAACTTTAATTCTATAATTCTTTATTATCATTAATAAGACACCTTCCAACTATCTTATGTCTCATGCTTCCTTAACATCTGCCTGTAGCTTCTCTGAATGGATTGCTTCTGCCTGTAAGTCTGCTGCTTAGTTCTGTTGCCTGCTCTTCCCTGAATTGGCTTGTCTGACTTCCTTCTGTCTCGACTATGGTCGGTTTCCATCTCTTGCACCCTTAGTTGACCATCTCAACCAACAGTCGACATCTGACTTCCTCGACCACCAGTTGAGCATCGACCACCAGTCGAGCATCAACCTCATCAACTACCTATCGAGCATCAATCACCTTGATTTCCAGTCGAATCTTGTCTATTCAATTCCTTGTCATTTCAGGGTTCCTATACAACAACTACCAGTAATATGGCTGGCAAGCTGCCTTCTTTGTTATTCTCTTTGACCTCAGTGGGTAGTTGCTATTCTCTGGGTTGTCATCCAGGGTGCGGGACAGCAACTCCAGTCTGCACTAATCTGACCTTGTGGCCAACATCTCTAATATGGCCAAAGCCACAGGAAGGCATCACAGAGAGTTGCTACCACCAGCCAGATTCGAACCATAGTCATCATACTCAAGCATATGGTGCACTGAGGTCTACCTTGCAGTATATTCTGTATTGTCTGTTTCTGTGTTTTATTCTTATAATCACATCAAATAGTTGTATGTCACCTCTTTGTAGGGCTCATACTTCACAGAGTTTAACCAGGCAGATTACATTGGGCACTTATCTGTCAGATCATAACACCTACCACCAGTACTGGTAGTGTCTAATACAGTAGGAGAATTAAAAAATATGTTGGATAGACAGAAGATTATTCTGCAGACTATGTAAGATCTAGACAGAAACATTGGCAGGCTGGGTGGACTGATTGGTTCATATCTGTTGTCAAAATGTATGTTTCTATATTTCCCTTCACCATATGTTTACCCACCTATTGGACTTGTATTAAGGTGATGTACTATATTGTTACATATGTATACATTGCATATTCTAATTTGTAAGATTGTATGTGTTTTCCATTAAACAGAGGCAAAAGGTTTCAGAACAATGTTGAAACATACCAACATTGGACATTACTGTGAACAATTTTAGTACGTAGTCTCTATAGGAGTTTACTCCACCTGGCCACCATATGATATAAAAACGTATCTAAACTACTGAAATTAATAAAATTAAGTTCATAAATACAAAGTTTAAAAAAGTTACTGTGTTTTGCAAAGTCTACTTTTACGGGCGCAGTCAGTAAAAAGCAGGGCACTGACCGAGTTCTGCAGTTCCAAAATGGCTTCTATGTGTCTACATGGATGTCAGAGAAGCGACCCTCAAGACTGGCAATGGGACTGGGTGAAACAAGTGTCTTCACTCCTTGTACTTCCATCCCCATAGACAGAATATGTTGAGTTTTGGAAACCCAGTACAGGAAAGGGGAACTGAGTGTGCAGCTTTTGAAACTAGAACTGAATAGCACCCTCTGCTATCATTTTCGGCACATCACAAGATCTGCTACAGATCATAAAATGTTTTCTAACACCAGAATGGACAGTGAGGATGATCAGCCAGTCACACAATACAGCCATTTGGGCAGACCTGCTGAAGATATTTACCCTTTTAGGATATGTTGATGTAAAAATAAACCTCTTCTTTTGATGTCCATGTCAGTATAATTAACACAGCCTAAGAATTGATGCATACAAAGCCAAGCTACATCTAATTGAGCTGCAATTTCTCTTTTATAGCTGTGCTCGAGGTTAATAACTTGTTTTTCTCAAAGTCCTTTCTAGGGCACATAAGCTATTGTGTCACAATTAAACTTGTCTCTATTTTAATAACAGATGTTCTATAACCAGATGACATGAGCACACTTTAGAAGCTATCTCATGAGATATTTTCTTTCTGTTACAAGAAAGCAGCAAGTGGTATAAGTTTAAGAAACAACTTTAATACTTTGTCACTTACTCATTTCATTTGTTTAGATGCCCACATTGCTGGAAGGGTTCATTTACTTATGGTTTTCCAATAAATAATGTTGGTTTTTCACATCACAAAATATGAATGTAAGGGCGGAATGCAAGAAACAGCTATTTACAGTGTACTTTGTATGTTTGTAAATGATTAGCACCAAATGTTATTGAATTGCTCATGTTGTTTCTCAAGTAGCAAATGTTTGCTAACTTTTTTTTAACAAATGCATTTTAAAAGTGGGCGTGGCTAAAATGTCCACCATTTTGTGAGAGGATTAGCAATTATGCTTAATTCAGCAAATCAATTAGCACACATTTTCATACGTCTGGCTAACTTTGCCTTTAATTTAGGAGCATGTTCTATTCAGTATCAAAGCGTTAATAGGATTTTTTCATCATAACATGAGCAATCGCAAATAGCACATAAATTTATGGCTTTTATGAAATAGTGAATGCTCCATTTTCTTGCATTCCACACTAAATGCATTTATTGCAAATATTAACATGTTGGATACTTTGTAATGTGTTAGGTTAACCTCTAACCTCTCTACTCCTGCCTAATGCCAATGTTCTAAGCTACATATGCAAAAAACTGCCCTTAATGCCACTTTTGCCAAGAGGAGGGTAATGAAGCAGTCTGAGAGTGTTTCTTTAATCAGTGCCAAGATCAGTGCCAAGACCATAGACAACTTAGTCTAAGCCACTTTCAGTTTCACTACTCTTGGTCTGGCATACGGATCTTGGTGGCTTTAAAGTCTAACATTGGCAGGGTGCATCTGCCAGCATGCACTACAGCGATCATATACTGTAATGCATAGTCTTAAGTGCAGCCACTGCCATTAGAGACTAATATCAAGCAGCTGTGCTGACATATTTGTACATATGCTCCAATTGGCCTTATGCAGGAAACTAAAGAGGTGCAATACTAGAACATACCTACTGCACCATCGGAAATAAACACATATTCCCCAAATTCTCATGATTTAAATGAAAGTTTTCACGCCAGTATTCAGGAGGTTAAAAGTCCCATTTAAATTGGTAGGAACTTTGATTTCCCTCTTATTGTGCAGTTGGTTTGCTCCAGAATTGTACCTCTTTAGCCTCTTACACAAGGCCTTGTGAGTCATTTTGCACATGCTCAATGCATTGAATGGCTCTCAATGGTTTAAGCTTGTTACTCTTTATGGCTTCATGGCAAGACACAAACAATCATATCACCCAATGCCTGCGCCCTGTACTCATCCATTTCTCATGTTAAATGAAGGTATATAGTATACTATTCAGACTTCTATTCATGATCATTCATCAAACTGAGAATAGATTATATAAATTTGTTCCAACAGAGGTAAATTTCTTGATTCAAAGGTTCAGGTCTGATTTCATCTTAACCATTTCAGTTATGCAGTACATATGACACCTTTTTGCTCACAAAAAGTTAATTCTCTGCAAGGCTTGTATTGGGCCCTACTTATTTCTGTAACTAAACATTTAACTCAGTACACTGCTTCACAAATCATTGGAAATGCCTCTAACATCCAAGGTGTTAAGCTGTAACTACGATCACTAACCAAGTCTATGACAATGGATCACATTTTGCTTTTCATCAGTAACTTCATTGTGCCTCTATCAGGCCCCTAAAAGTCATTTTAATGGTCATAACACTGACCACTGGTATCTTCATCTTTGGGTCTTGCGTAGTGCATCTGCACTCTGAGTCTTACATCACCCCTGACTAAGCCATTTAGGTGGCAATACCCATTGGGTGACTGGTTACAGGCATGTCTTCATTTAATGTTCCTTTTGTGCCTACATTTTGTTACATGTATAGATAAGTATAATCCTATATAATCATTCGCTAAAACGTGTGTAACGACCAAGTCATGTGCAGTAAAGACTGCCCGCGCCATGGCTGATACAGAGCTGGATTCTCCGTATCATCCACGTTGCGGGCGGTCTCTACTGCGCATGACTGCCCCGCGACCGGCTGGCAGTGGCACTGTGGCCCGTGTAAAGGGCACTTCAACTAGTTTAATCATATTTCTTATATTTTTTTCTGATGTAATTCACACTGAATTTTTCTCATAATGCACTTTAGCAGGCTCTGTTTTTTATTTTAAGAGCCTTTTGGTTTTCACTTGTGTCCTGGTATATCCTATTTAAGATTTGATTATTGTAATTTCTCTTAGGGAAAATGTAATTCATTAAGTCATGTACCTGCCTGTACTGCTTTTAAATGTTTTTAGCTGTTTTTCTACTTTTGATAATTTCTGACTGAAGCCTGTTTATACTTTTGTGACATATATCTGAGTGCCTCATTGAATTAAGCACTTTTTTGGGGGGTTCATGGTACTTTTACCTTTAGATTTTTTATCTCACATCTGTCTAGCTTATGGGTGTACCTACAGTGTTATGCTGATATTCAGGCACATGCACGCATAGACACTAAGGGGGGCTTGAATACCTGCCCTTTTCGTCCAAAGTGCCCTCGTGCCCTTTTAACAAATAAAAAAAAGCTACCTCTCTGCCCACACTAACCCCCACTACTGCCCAGTGAGGTCTGTGCCTCCTTCAGGACAGACCTGTAGATGCTGCGCTCCCTCGTTAGCTCTTTAGTATTACAGAGCGCTGGGAGATTACATCATCTCCCAGCGTTTTGCATTAAGAGAAGACCGCGCGGGAGCTCCAGCAGCTACAGGTCTGTGCCAAAGGAGGCACATACAGACCTCTCCTGCCGCTGAACCACCAGGGAAGAGGTAGGAAATGGACACTGGGTGGCAATGTGGAAATGATGGGACAAAATGGATCTGATGGGGGGCAAGATGGAGACGATGGCAATATAGAGATGATGGGGCAATGTATGTAAGGGTAAGCTGGAGCTGATGGCAATATGGAGCTGATGGGGGGCAATATGGAGATGAAGGGGCAATGTGAGGGTAAGTTAGAGCTGATGGGACAATATGGAGCTGATGAAGCAATATGGAGCTGATGGGGGCAATATGGAGATGATGGGGGCAATGTGAGGGTAAGTTGGAGCTGATGGGGCAATATGGAGATGATGGGGGCAATGTGGAGCTGAATGGGGCAATATGGAGCTGACAGGGTACAATGTAAGGGCAATATGGAGATGATGGGGGATAATGTGGAGATTAGGAGCATTGTGGAGGTGTCCAGTGGAGATGGCCAATGGGGGGGGCACTTCAGATTTCTGTGCCTACATGCTCCTGAGATGTAAATTATTTTCTTTTTTTCAAATATATATTTTGAATAAATAATTATGAGAAGTGCCCTTTTTTCATTTGAGCTCCTGCCCCCCAAAAAGTCTGTGCACGTCCCTGCTGATATTATTTTTATTTCTGCTCTGGTCTGTAGACCATAAATCTCCATAGGATGGCGTAGTAACAGTGCCACTGTAAATTTTCACGCCACTGTGAAATTGCACCTAAAAAAGTCATGTTTGAGCTGTTGCAATTTTTTAATAAAATATCTTTCAGCAGTGGGAGTACCATTGTTTTATTCGGAGACATAAAACCCTACAACATATATTTTTTTACATCTTAAATATTACAATCCCTTTAAAGTGATATTAACCTTTTATTTTGGCTTTACATATTCTAAAAATGCATAATATGCAAAATAAAATTGTGCCAACTTTTATTACTATTTTTTTGTCATCTTTACCTATTATTTCACATTCACATCTCCCTGGAGCTAGTTCTAGAGAGATTTCTGTTAGGCACTGCAAAATGATAGCAGCTATAGTAACACAATATAAAAAACATAGCATACAGTGTACACAATTACATGGTAGGAAGCTCTTGAGAAAGTGACATACAGTCATGAAACATGTAGATGGATTTTCCCTGATTTAAAAAGGCCAGTGTAATATTGTGGCATGGTGTTCAGATTACTATGTTTCTTATATGCTAAAGTTTACTTTTAGACGTTTTAATTTACTTCTAAAGCATTTTAAATTACAATAAATGCATACATTTTAGCCATACAAAATTGTTTTTGTGGCAAGTACACACAAGTACCATCCAGGAATGGCTGGTCATTGGGAGGAGAGGAAAAGAGATGGAAACCAGTGTATCTGTGCAACACTAGAATTAGAGTGTGATTTATTGCTGTAGAGGACGGTTTAAAGCCTCTGAAATGTGTGGTTACCATTATTATCACTTGAGGTGTCTGGTGAATGTTTAAAAAACAGAAAGAACACTACAGAAAGAAATGGCTTCATTGTTTTTTTTTGTTGCCTTCCTCTGAATGCGATTTGGCATGGGATGGACTTGATGGATGCATGTCTTTTTTCATCCTCATCAACTATGTTACTATGTTACACTTAGAGATTTTACGTGCTGCCTCTCTTTTTTTTCCTTTTCATACAGCATACATAGTGCTGCAGTGATACGGTTAAATTGTATCACTATCTTGCTTTGTTGGTCAACTGACCAGAAAACTCTCTGAAACAGAGATCCAGGGAGCTTCCTGTCAGGGACACAAAAGTGTATCAAAATAGGTGAATATGGAAAAATAATATAGCATATAGGTCACTTGACTTTATCTATTATTCACTTGCAAGATATTTCAAGTCAAAATAAAAGGTTACTAACCTTTTAAAGTGAACCTGTCATCTTACTACAAGTTTGATTTGTTTTCTATATTTATATTTTGATAGCACAGTATTGCACATTATGCTACTTCTCTTAATCTTATGCTCATTAGCTCTGTTTGAAGTAATCATTATTGCTTGTGTGCTATTAGAAACGCCCCCAGTGTGTCAGTTCTGTCTAGTGCCATTCATAGCACAGTATGTGATAATACTACTGGCCCAGCACAGACACTAATTAGTATAAGTTTCACACTGTGTTAACAATAAATAAAGGTTCATGTCTCAAAAATGATTTATATTTACCTTACAAACGACTGGCTAGCACAAGATATTAAAGATATTGAAAAACTGTCTATATGAAATAAACTCTATGAAATACAGTATACTATTCTTAGTGTAACAGGGCCACGTTAAAGGTATAGTAATGTTTTAAAATAAAAGCAATACTGTCAGAGTTGTAGTTCAAGAGTAATTGAATGATAAAGTATCCCCCTCCGCCCCTTTTACTGATGTAACACTGCTCACCTCAGAGCAGCAAGACTGTCTGGATGGATCACAGAGAAGGTCAATGTTCAGTGAGCATATGGAAAAACCTGTCAAGGGGGGGCAGGATTTCCCATATGATCACAGTAAGAAGATTTTCCCTTGCTGTGATCTGTCTGGTCAAGGGACAAGATTCCACATCTGAGGGGAAGTGGCTTATACTAGGTAAAAGGGACGGGAGAGAGATACTTTATCATTCGATTACTCTTGAATTACAACTCTGGCAGTATTGAAATAACACTCTCCATGTCCCAAATATTATGACGATTAATTGGAGATTTTATTTTGAAACATTACCTTTAAATACTTTTGTGTGCTTTGAATTTTACATACAGTTTAATAAAGACACTTTAATATGTACACAGCAAGGTTCCCACTAGTTTCAGTGCCACTTATTGAGGCATATGGCAGTGATCAGTGGTTTCCATTCATTTAATACTAGTAATGCTGCATGGCGTTATGTATGGGATTCCCCTTCACTGCATAGCTGTGATGTGGCACATGGGAGAGGGTAGCAGAAGTGATGCAAAGAATGGGTCAGAGTGGCCCCTTGCCTTCACAGCATTGCTAGGCATTAAGAGGGTCAGTGAATTTCCTGCAGGCTGAGTCCTTTTGTCCTTTGCCAACAACACTAACTTCCTGCTTATGTAAAATTGGCACAACCACCCTTGAAAAATAACTGCAGTTTGGGATATTGCAGCGTGGTGCAACACATGACATCAGTTCTTTAAAGCCTGTCAACCTCCAACATTTTGGCATGTATATTACTCCATATTTTTGAGCAGTTTTTGACTTCTTTCTAAGAACTTATTAAGTGTGGGATTGCAGTACATAGGAGAAGAACTGTGTAACTTAATTGCTTTAATAACATGATTTGTGAAGGTTGTGGGGGTGATGGTGGTATGTGTAGGCACGCTATGACTCTTACCATCTCCAAAACAAACTCAGAGTCATACTCCTCTGCAGTACAAAATCATACACACTCTCTAACAAATCAACAGCACTTGTATTATGTACACCAGGGCCCCGGGAACATTTAACATTACTTCTGCTGCTGCTAGTTGTGGCACCTCTGACTTGTTGATGATGTGTCTCCCAGTCAAACCTGTGGTTGTGCTTCAGACAGAAACTCATTGAGGAGGTGCCAAGGTATGGGTCTGCTTTCCCCCTGCTCACATGCTTCTTACACAGACAAAATGTGGCAACATGTTTAGCTTTTGGATCCTGAGTAAAGTATCTCCATAATGTGGACATCATTGTCTGTGGGGTTCCTGAGAGGCTGTTGCTACTACTACTACTACTACTATTACTACTACTAGGGCTAGATGCTGCTGAAATTATACTACTACTAGGTGTCACAGGTGCTGCACTTCCAAGAGCAGCAGAAGCACTCATCAATGCAAAGAATGTGGATTCTGATATCCTGTGTTGTTGCTGGTTACTCAACACTACTTTCAGGACAGGTGTTTCTGTGCTTGTATATCTCACTGTCAGATGCAGCAGTTGGCTGAGCTGCTACACCTTCTTGTATTATGCCATCAGCACTGGAATGTGACTCATCATCTTCAGTGGTTTTAGATGATTTATTTCTAGTACTGGTGTTGGAACTTTTGGAGGGGCTTTGACAAACTACATTTTCCTTGCAGCAACCATGCTTGCAGTCAGTTTTTGGACTACTATTTAACTCACATGTCCCTTCACTAATCCTTTCACCCTCCTCCTGCTCCTTGTATGTTTTCTGGACAATACTCAGCTACTGTGTGTGTTTTTACTGTATAGTACACAATAGAAATGATTGTGTGTAATGTCTTGCCTTGGAGCTCTACAAAATACTCTATCTTGTCTAGTATCAGTCTGCCTCAGTCACAGATCACATCAGGGTCCCTGCCTTTGTCACCTATCAATTTTTTTATATTAATTAACTGTCCACCTATCACTGTCTACAAAAAACAAAGAAAAAACACTTCCTGTTCAACTGCTTCTTTTCCCAGACTCCCCTAGGACAGAGATAGCATCCAGATCAGCAAGAAACTTGTATTATGTTTGCCTGTGTCTCCCCAGTCAGTCACTCAGAATTTGGGGTTATTTGAGGTAATTCTCCTTTGCTCCCTTCTCACACCCATAGACTCCACTACGACAGAGATAAAAGCCACATGAGGAGGGAACTTGGATCACAGTTGCCTGTGTTTACTTGGTCACATAAAATTATAGCTATTTGGGGTAAACCTCCTTTGCTACCTTCTCACACCCGCAGACTCCCCTAGGAGATATGTAAAAGCCAGAGCAGGAAGAAACATGGATCACCACTGCCTGTGTGTTCCCAGTCAGTGACACAGGATTTTGGGGTATTTGGGTTAATTCTCCTTTGCTCCCTTCTCACACTCCAGACTACTCTGACAGAGATAAAAGCCAAATAAAAAAAAACTTGGATCAAAGCTGCTTGTATCTACTCGATCACACAATATTTTGTGGTATTAGGGGTAAAACACCCTTATCATACCCCTAGACTCTTGTAGAATAGAGGTAACAGCCAGATCAAGAAGAAACTTGAAGCATGGCTGCCTGTGCCTTCCCTGTTAGTTACCCTGAATTTTGAGGTATTTGAAGTCAAACTCCTTTATCCCTTCTTGTTTCCCAGAGTCCCCCAGACTCCCCTAATACAGAGAACAGATTTCCTGCCTACAAGACATCCTTAACTAAGTTTCAACTCCACCTTATTAGCTTGCCTTCTCTAGCTCAAACACATGCTGCTTTCTCCTCTCACAAATAAAGAATGGCATGCTGTGAGAGCCTGATACCATTATATATGCCTGTGGGAAAAGAGAAATTCCCCATGTGTTGGGGACAATTTCTGTCTTTCCACAGATTTCAATGCAAAGAGCTAGGTGAAAAAAGCTGAACTTTTCACATAAAATTTTCCACTAGGCAAAAATGTGCCATTTTTCTCCTGTATCTCATCTGAGGCAAAAATGTTTGTCCATCCCTACTTAGGAATATATTATTACATGGGATATTGGACAGTCTGCATTTTATTTGTGTCTGCTAGATTTAAAGGGTAATACCAATGTTTGAATTAACACACCCAGAATGTGAGAAGTGCCCAGCTTTCAATGGTAGAACAACAATTTAACTCTTCGTGTGCCAGAGGGCAGACCAATTCATTGTGGAATAACACACTGGAAAACTCTTGCACTCAAAGAGTTAAGATAAAGAAGCCAACTTCTGTTTGCTAAATCTACAATGATGCGTCACCTCTTGGATAGTTCATATTTAAACACTCACAGCAAAGCATTTTAGAAAGGGAACACTATTACGCACATTCTTATTTTCTTCTAAAAGGCTCATATCAACAGTACACATCTTTTCAATTAAAGTGAACTTGGTGAGGCAAGAAAACATATTGAATGGACTACAAAGATATATGTCTACTGACATTACCTTTATGCTTTTATATCTGCATATATTTCCACTTTCCCTATGTTCCAATATGTTCAAAATATAGGTTTACGCTTCTGCCCCAAGTAATGCTCTCTTTCTCTTATTTTATAAAAGTCTTCAGTTCACTGACCATACATTTAAACATCTGGCTAATCCCTCGACAAACGTTATGTATGCATCAACCCCTATGCCATAAACCTGCCTTAGGCAGAACATGGGAAAACTTCTAATTCAGGAAAACTCCCTAAGAGAAAACCAAACAATAGTTCAAATGTGTTTGATGTTGAGCCAAGCACTTTACGTCTAACTGTGCACTTCTTTCCTTACGCTTGACAGAGGCTGATCAGTTAATTTGTACTTTCAGGCTTCTGTGCTATAATTAACCTCCACAGATTATTTTGAGGTTATTAACTATAGTTATCCTGGAAAGTGGTTTGTGATTTCTTTGAAAACGATGGTATGTTTTTTGCTCTATTTCCTGCTCATCTGATCCTGCAATCCTTTGAGCATTAAAGACAAACATTACATTAAAAAAAGAATGTAATATTTCCATAAAGACCTAGCAAGGCTAATGCACCAGGGTTAACTGGAGCAATTCTGGAGCAAACCAAAGGTATCATGAGAGACAAATAAATATTCTCATAATCCTCATTGATTTCACAATGGGTTGGAAACCTCTGTAGCATACACGGTGTTAATCAATGGGGTTTGCAGAAAATTTACTAGCCCTGTTTGCTGTAAATTGTTTGCTCCATATCACTCCAGTTCATCTTAGGAAATCAGCTACACTGTCTCTGATATAGTGAAAAATCATATTTGCAAAATGATTTCAAAGCAAGAACAACTAAAAGACAAATGAACCCCTATTGCCTCCATAATGTACTCTATAAAAATATTCGGTTGCTCAATAGAAACTGCCGGAAGATCTCTAGGTTGCTTATAGCAGAGCATGATGTATTCAGCTTGAGTTGGATGTACTAAGGGAGAGTGATACAAATCTGGGGCAAACCAACTGCATTATAGGGAGCAAATAAAAATGTTCTGTTGATTTGAATGTGACATTTACCCCTTGAATGTTAGATAGGTCCCAGAGTCATTGTGAACCAATTTCTTGGATACATCTGTCATTCAAGAAGTAAAATATCCTATTTTAATCAATTGGAATTTTGTGATGTTTTACTTGTTCCCTGTTGTGCCTTTGGTCTGCTCTAGAATTGCCAGTTTCTTAGTACATCAGCCTCACATACTACTACATTACCAATTTAATCTACTGTATGTTTTCTGAACATATAATCAACTCGGACAGTAAAGTTAATCAGAATTTTTTAGTGTCACAATAGGATAAGTTTAGTTCATTTGACAGAGAATCCAAACTGTCTATATGATATACTAGCCATTTTTTGTAAAATAAATAGAGTTTCAGTAATTAACCTCCATTTGATGATGACAAAATGGGACACTTTATACTAATTAGGTTATGTGCTGGGCCACACACATTGCTCTTAATTAATTTAAGCAGAGTCCACACACAGAGCCTAAAACATAACTAATTAAACATTGTGCATTAAATGATCATAAAGTGCCACACCTTTCCATCAGAACATACAAGTTAATTTCACAAAAACTAATATCAACATGTAGACAGAATTCAATTCTCTGTAAAACAAACTAAACTTGTCTTAGAGTGACATGTCAACTTTAATATTAAATACATTAAAGCCCAAAACCTCTAGATAAAGTCTAAACTATTTTATGGAAATCATTTGTCACGTGGGTAATTCTTTTTGTTAACTTTTATACATATTTTAAAATAGTATAAACATTCTATGGGACTTATGCACCAAGGAAATATGAGAAAATATGGAGCAAATCATAGAGAACAAAAAAACTTTGCATTGATTTAAACTGGATTTGTCACCCCTTGAACACTAGAGAGGTCTCCAATGCATTGTTTTTATAGTGTCATTGTGTATCTTGAAGGATTTTCTGGAGAGAACACTAGGTTTCCTGTACAGTAGAGATACAGTTATCAGAGGAAGGAACAGGTCTGGAGGCAAGAGTCTTAGGAAAGAATGGTGGATGAAAGATGAAGTTACAGAAGAAGAGAGTATTCTTTGTGGAACTGTGAAAAAGAGTTGTTATACAAGAATGCTGCCAGTGAAAGATGATTTGTTCAATCACTATGTAGAAAACTGACAAAACATCCTATATAATAATTCGCTAGGATGTTTGTCACGATGCAGTCATGCGCAGTAGAACGTGGAAGTCTATACTGCTCATGATTGCGTCGCGTGGAGCCGTGAGGTAGCGGCCTCTTAACCCTTTGAGTGCCAGAGATATCTGCAACGCATTGCTGCATACCCCTCTGGCACACAAAGGGTTAACATTACCCAGACCATGGCCTGTGTACACAGGCTTTTACACTAGTCCAATATATTTGCTCCAGGGACTTATTAATGAATTATGTTTGCCCTTTGTATTGCAGGTGATTAACAGCAGAAAGACATAGTTTAATAGTGAGAAAGGAACAAAAACATTGTCAGAATATTAATGCAAACTGAGGACCTTGACTAGATATTCTGGGTCATTGAAGCAACTGCACTGACCCATACCAGATAGGGCTCCTGCTCTTACACTTACTCCTCCTCTCCTATGGGCTAAGGAATTCTGGTGGCCTGGCTCTTGAATACCTTCCTGGACTTCCTGTAGGGACCCTGCTAGTGAAAGGCACTGCTCCATTCCTCTAGGTCAACTGGGCCACAGCCAAACTCCTCCATCTACTTCAGCTGCCTACGGCAGCTCCAACATCAAGGCCTCTAAGGACTCCCCAGAGAGTGCAACCACTTAGCACAGATGAGGCAGGCCAATAAATACAACGGGAACTGCCACTAATGAGATCTTCCTTCCTGCACTCAGGCTTCCTTCCTTAACTCCACAACCAATGAAATACTCTAATACATAATCTGGCAGAGGATTCCCCTCCCAGTCTGTTGCCTTGCCTGTATGGAGAATTCTGATGGAAAATGCTTGTGAGAAACAAATTTGGTGAGTCTTTTCTGCTTATACCATTTATTTACTAATAATTGAAGACTGGTAGAAGAAAATATCTGATCTGCCACTGGAAGAGCCAGAGAGATAAGTATTATAACATACAGTGCGAACAAATAAGGTCCACCTGACCTGACAAGGTGTTAAGCATTTAGATGACCTGAAGCACTCAGAAAGGTTGTGATCTGTGTAGACCTCAATATGATCTCAATATGTCTTTTGAAAGTGTCACCATTCTTGACCGGTAATTCTTCCTGGCAAATACAACTCATCTCGGGACATCTTGTGAAAAAAAGGCACACAGATTGAGAGAGACTGATCCCCACCTCATAGTATGAAGCATCAACTTTTACAAATTAGGGAAGTAGGGTGAGCTAAGATTGGTGCAGAAGTAAAAATCTGCTTCAGATAAGAGTAGGCAGCTTGGGCTATAGAAAACTATTGGAATCATCTGGATAATTCATGAGATTGAAGTGATGATCTCAGAAAACCCATTTCTTGGTACATCCAATTTAGAACCATCTGGATCATTTCAAAGCACAGATGATTGATACAATATCCAAATTGAGTATAAATTAATACTCAAGGGCTGCAGTCAACCAATTATAGGAATATCATTGTTTAAGCGCAAGTTAATTAATTAATGGCTTAAAGGAGGAGTCAATTTTTTATGGAAAATATGTTTTATAGAGCTTTTTCCTGCCGAGTAAAACAGGAGTATTCTCACTTCTAAGAAATGTTTCATCCAAAATGTATTTCATTTCAATTTTGTTTTTTTAATATCAAACTGTTAGCAATAGCTCCATCTAGAGTCCAAAAGGCATATTGTTTTGGTTTATAATGTATGCTGTGGAAGAACTTGAGTCATAGACTACAGCATGCCATAGTAAGTGATATGAACAGCACCACCTGGTCACCACAATAGAAAATGACAGCTCTAAGTAAGCAAAACTTTTAAATGTTATACATTTTGAATCCAATTCTTCCAAAAGTGGGAGTACACTTGTTTTACTCAGCAGAAAAAGCACTATAATGCAAACGTTAATTACAAAAAGGTTACTGCCCTTTTAACACTTTGAGTGTGAGAAGACACTCAAACGGTTAATTATTTTAATGGCTCACCTGTGCTCAAATATATATATTCCTAAGACCTAGCTCACTGTTGTGCACCCCTGATACAATCTGATGTTCGCTATATCAGTTACTATTTATTCAGTTCCTAAAAAATCAAGTTGAAAACAGTTTCCGCAGTCTACAATGATCACGCTAGACACGTCTTCATTTTCTGTGGTGCACTGCGGTGAGCATTGCCCATGCCTGATAACAGACATCAAATGATTTTGCTTTTGCTTTAGGAGATAAAGGGGATTGCTCAGGCCTGTTCACTAGAATTTCTATTAGATTTATACATTGCAGTGTTATTGCTGCTAGCAATACAAGGTGACCCAGACCAGTTATTTGTGCATTATCAGATTTGCTGCCACGTTTGCTTGCACAGCATTTTACTGTGTATAAGGATAATTTAGCCAATCAAGGACTGGATTCAATTGCAGATAAATGTTACCTCACATTTTATCAAATATTTTCCTATTGAAGTTTATGGGGAAACCTGGAGATAAAAGCAGAGATAAAATTAGCACCTGCAACTGAATCCAGCCCCAAATGGCATTACTAAAATTGCACTGTATTCACAGAAATGTATCTCGTGGTGTAGCTTTCAACCCCCTTGCAAGAATATATAGCAACAAGAGGTAGAAGAGATATTTTGCAAAATTTACATATCTGTGATGTATTTTCATTGAACTGCTAATTAATTTCTGATAAAATCTATAAGAGCTATTTCTAGTTCATATTATTATTTTGGTATGAGGTACTTTTGTTTGCATGCATCTACACTGTGATCCTCAAACTTTTCATGGTGGTGGTCATCAAAATGGAATCCCAGGGAACCCTGAAAATTAAAGCTTTTTACCTCTTGGATGCAAGTACAACCCTGTTCTACCTCTTCAGAGAACCAAGGGGCTACATTGAACACAGTTTGAGAATCAGTGATCTACATCATTTATATTTGATGATGCTACCCATTCTAATACAAAGTTAGGTCTTACATAAACTTTAGAAAAAAAGACATTTTTATATTATCTCCTACCACAAATTCTGGAGGTTACTATATTAAAGTAGAACCCCCACTTACCTTACTATGGCCACAAAATCCTAATGCTTCCTATGGATTTTGATCTTGCTCCTTGGTTCGACAGATAGCTTCTTTAGTCAGGCTTGGATGTCATGTCGATGGAGGTGAACATGACAGTTGCAATCAGGAGGATCACAAGACCTCAAACTCTGCTCAATACAAATGGTAATCTTAATATTTTAATCACCATAGAGGTGTGCAAATCATTACTCTGCAATGTGTTGTGCTCGCATCTAGTTCTTAGAGGGTTTAGTAGGCTCCCTGCCTGCTTCAGTTTGAAAAACTGCCAGCAACTGGAGATGACACCCAGGAATGAATGAAGGAAATATCTTTTGCTCAAAGGCACAAGGGCAAAAATGATGGGAATCATTAGGGGTTTCTTACCATAGTACGGTTAATGTAGGTAGAATATGTTAGTCCTACTTTCATATTCCGCTTTAAATTTATTTGGTAGATATTAAAGTTTTGTCTTCCATGCTCTAACTATGGATCATGTTTTCTTGCTCTAATATTCTTTTTCTGAAAAAAATGCTAACCTCTTGAATTTTATTAAATTTCTTATTATTTGCTCATGGATATTGTTCCTCTAACTGCACAAAAGAGTTCAAAATGAGGTTGAATTCCCATGGATAGTACTGAACCCTATACTGAATTTATTCTTCAAGAGGGCTCACTATCAAAATCTTTGTGAAAGAGCATCACAACAGCACATTTAAAATGTAAATTGAGTCAAAATGGCACTTTTAAAATGTTGCTGATGTCAAAATGGTGTGTGCAAAATTTCACTCTTTAAAATGTCTCCTAATCCTAACCTAACAATGTACTCTAACTGCCCTGGCCTAACTACCCTAACACAAACCCTAACCTAACTATCCTAAAATATTAAGCAAAACCAAAGTCACCCCCAAACCATAATAACTGTACCCCCAAACTACCTGAACCTATCCAACCCTATCCTAACCCTACCAGCAGCATAATGTTAAATGCTTTTTAATAAGGAACAATTTCAAATGGTGACATTTTAAATGTGCCACTTTGACACCCACAACATTTTAAATACTCTGTTTTGATGCTCGGCATTCACTACTAGCCACTGCAAAAGGATACCCTTGGAAAGCATGTCTTATGACGTTGACAACTTCCAAAATTCCATTGATTTAAAATGGGCTTCTAACCCTTTCTCTCTTCACATTGTGTTTGTGAGTTCTTTGGCAATCACTGGGCTAAAAGCCACATATAAATCAAAGGGAATTTATCTGAATGAATATGTTTATTTATATAGCGCCACAAGTGTACGCAGCGCTTTACAATTTCAGTTTATTTCACCTCTCTCACCTCTATGGTACAGTTGGTTTGCTCCAGAGTTGCTCATTTTCTGTTTAATGAATAAAGTCCAAGATGCCCACCACTCTGCAAGAAAACATTTTTCCTGCAACATCATATTCTTAATTACTTCATATGACTTATACATGGTCATGTTTCCTCTGCAATTACAAAAAATAACTAACTGAGATTGACTACCAATGAGCAGCGGTGGGTACATCTCTATAGAACAGGCTAATAACTATTGTTGTCTCTCATAATGTTGACTGCAATGAAAAGATATATGAAGTGGGGTATAGCCATGGACAGAGTTAAGGATGCCTAGTATACTTGTCAAGTCATTACTATGATGCTAATTTGCTCCTGCCCATTCAGTGACAGAGGGGTTAGAAGCACAGTTTTTACATTTATGTCCTGAATACCATGATATGAACAGAGACATGGATTATTATGTTAGCCTTATGAAAGTAAAATTTTCCTGAAGCATGTTAAAGTGCAAGTAAAATGATTTGACTTTGCATATTCTAAGTATACTTTGTAATTATTTTTTCAACATATTTTACAGTTTTTTATCCTTGACAAAGAACTCCCTGTAGCTCTTGTTTTCAGATAGATTTCAGTTAGAGACAATGAAAGAAGGGATAGTGATAGATTTTGACACTGTCCCTGCATCAGAAATGAGTATACGAATGGAGCTAGACCTCCAGTACAGTTAATTATTTTCAGCATATAGAGAACTCAGTGCTCTGTATGCGGTATACATTTAATCAGTGGTGGTATAGCTACATAGCTCCCTCCCTCCAGTCATTTGTGCTGCAGGTATAGTGTTACATTATATCACTATCCCTGCTTTTACTGTCCCTGTGAGGGGGATCTTCAGGTCATAATTGCAACAAACTGGGGCAACTGCATTTTTTTTTTGGGGGGGGGGCAAAGCTATAATATGACTCCCCAAGCCAGTCCACCCAGGCCCTATGTTTCTATGGAGGGGGCAAGTGTGTAGGAGGCAAATGCCCCTCTTGCCCCACCTCTGGACACCCATGGCAACAAAATGTACTGTTTATCCCTCTGTCACTTAACAGGCAGGACCAGATTAACATCACAGCAGTTATTTGGCAGGCATCATAGGCACCCTTTTGCATGTCCATGGCCACACCACCACTTCTAATATGACCCATCCCCAGCCCTATCCATTGTTGAATGGTAAATAACACATTTGCTTTAACAAATAAATGTAAAAATTATATTAAACTCTTGAATGCTTAAGAGGTTGGGGAACACTCTACCATTCAAGGAGTTATAATATAGCCACAGTATATAATCCTGTAAAATTAACTTATCAAAACAGCATTTAAGCTAGATATTAAGGTTAACCCTTTGAGTGCCAGATGGGTAGGCAATGCATTGCAGAGCAATGCGTTTGTACCCCTCTGGCACTCAAAAGGTTAAAGCAAAATATAAACTGGTAAACAAAACTACCACCATAAATCAGGTGCAGCTGAATGGTGCAAGGGCATTGGAAAAGTGTTACGTCTACAACTCAGAAAAGTAGACATTGTTACATAGCTGAGGGACCACCACTCACAATAAGGTACCCTAGGCGCTTACCTACCCTGCCTAATGGGAAATATGGCCAAGTTAAATTAACTCCTTTCATGCTCGAGAGGACTGCAATGCATTGAGAAGCAATTTGGTGTCATCTTCTTGAGCATCCAAGGGGTTAAAGAATAGAGGTGTAGGCAACCTTTGAATGCAGAATATTTTTGGCAAGTGTAGGCTGGCCATCTGATTTTTACAGGGTGTTCTTCACTCAGCTACCAAATGCAGCTTGTGCTGGCTCAAAGCAATACAATAAGCCATTTTTATTTTCCATGATCAATCTGGTCAGTTTCTAGTTGAAGCAGCCAGCATCCCCCAGAGACAGATAAGAGAAAGTCATGTGTTTTGTAAATTGGCTCATTTTTTTATTATAAAATTCTAAGAGTCACATTTAATTAAAACATTTATCATACTTCCGAGTAATGAGGTATAGCTCAAATGCTGCAATGAATTTGTAGATTCTGTTTATTGTACAAGGTGCCAGAAAAATCTTTTGTATTCAGTATTAACTTGGATCATGCAGGTCACATTATTAATACTGAGTACAGTAAACTCTACATTTTAATGCTTGCTGTAAAAGCTATTTCTATACAGTGCAATGCATAGAATTATATTCAGAGGTGTAACTAGAAGCCACCGGGCCCTGGTGCAAGAATTGCCATGGGGCCCCCCGCCCACATTGGCCCCCTTATCCACATTGCCCCTTCCACAATGCCCCCTTCATCTCATTTCCACAATGCCCCTTCCATCTCTACAATGCCCCTTCCACAATGCCCCCTTCATCTCCACAATGCCCCTTCCACAATTCCCCCTTCATCTCCACAATGCCCCTTCCACAATGCCCCCCTTCATCTCCACAATGCCCCCTTCCACAATGTCCCCTTCATCTCCACAATGCCCCTTCCACAATGCCCCCCTTCATCTCCACAATGCCCCCTTCCACAATGTCCCCTTCATCTCCACAATGCCCCTTCCACAATGCTCCCTTCACATTTCCCCTACCTCCAGTCCCTGGTGGTCTAGCGGAGTGTCTTTACAGATCTGTGCATCCTTCGGCACAGATCTCTGCAACCGGAGCTCCCACGCGCCACTGTAGTAATGCAGAGGCTGGGAGATGATGTCATTTCCCAGAGCTCTGTATTACTACAGCGGCGCGCCGAGTGGGAGATCAGGTAAGTGACTGCTGCGGGCGAAGGGGTCGCAGGCGGTGGCCGGGCCCCTGGAGTGATGGGCCCGGTCGCAGGTGCGACCGCTGAGACCCCTTTTGTTATGCCACTGATTATATTGTGCTACTTGACACTCTGGAGGAAATGTACATGTCCACTAGCACAGTCCATTTTTTGTGCATGAACGTTACACCAGTTCCTCTGTTCCTTGTTTAGAACATGAAGTAAGACAAACAAAATACCCCAAAAAGTTAACCCACTTCCCAACTTCCTTGGCAAATGTCACAAGCAGCATACAGATGACCATTCTCAGCATAAGTCGCTTTTGACATTAGACAGGAGTAGCGGCATGAAATTGGTTCAGTAACTATTCAGTTTGAAATTATATTAAGTCTGATGCCGTAAGAAGAACTGGAGTAATTATTGGACAAGTTAACTGTACAATAGGTTTGAAACACATTCAGTGGGTAAAACCTTATTTGTCCCATATCAAGCAGTTTGCCCAAAAATTGCACCAATTCATCTGTGCAAGGCACATTATGACTATACTATTGGTGGAATTGCATAAATAATTAGCTGTTTTTATTTTACATCTTACAATGCATTGGTAACCTCTCACCATACATGTGAGCACTCAAGGATTGTCCCAGAGATTCCATTATTTGCCAGGCTGAACCTCAGCTTCCAGACCATAGAGTTTCTGTGTCTCTGCCTATGTTTCAACTCAAGCTCCCACATCCCCTCACATTTTGCCCACTCTCTGCTTCTTTTCAACCCCATTCCTCATGCACCTAGATGAAGCCCCACTCACATATGAAACAAGTCATGTCATTTGCACATGTTTACGCCAAGGTGCTTTCAGTAATATGGAGCATAGGCAGTGGAAAGGAGGGGACCACCAGGGCCTCATCCACTTTACAGCTCACTCAGAAGCAATGTTCATTCTGAGGCAGAGGTGGACAATCTGCTGCTTACCATCTGTCAGTGGTCTACAGTTCTCATCCTCCACAGACATTCAGTGGCTTTCTGATTATGATGGAAGTCATAGTCCAACAAAAACTAGATTGATACAGGTTTTACAACCCTGTTCTAAGTAGTTCGAAGAGTCCAATTTACATAGCAAAAATCAACAAACAGTGGAAGCACATATTGTAGTATGTTAAATTATGATTTGGGTTGGGGGTTTGGCACATATGGATTGACCACAAATGTTTATATCAGTTTGAATCTTCTATTTTTCTTGAAGCTCCTAACATGCAATCTGGAATTTTTAGGGCATCCCTAATGTTTTAAAGATCTAAAATACCTACATACATAATTAATATTAGGTCTTACACACATAATGATAAAAATGAACATATTGTGCAAAACTATTTCAGTAATTATACATTTCATAGTCATAAGTCACATTTTTGTTAAAATTGTAATTAAAAATGATGGCTTCCAAGCATTTTCCAAACGCATATCAAAGTGGATCCTGTCTGAGTAACATTGGTCTATATTAATGCTAGTGCTGCTGCACAAAAGAAGTTGGTGTGTCCTACACATTCCATGGTAAGCAAACCTCTTCCTCAGGGACACACCCCATTTTGACATATATCACTAGTTTATTGTGGGCTGGCTCTTGATCTCCGAATGGTTCCCTGGATATCATAGTGGCCCATATTTAGTGTGATAATAATGGGAGGACACTGCATCGGACAGACAGAGTCAGCTAAGAGATGAATGGCTGGTCATGATTTCTGTGATGCTGTTGTCGTTCTGCTTGCCTCAGTGAGGCTTGTAATATTTAACTTTGTGAGTTTGCACTTGACATTTCAATATATATCCAAGTATAATTTAACATACTACACTATGTTTACACTGGACTTTTTTTTATTTTATATTTTTACTCTTGTGAGTTTAATATGACTTCTGCTTCTGCTACTTGATGAACATAAAGTTTATAAATTAGCAGGCATTATTAACACATTTTGAGCTCCTTTATTGCACTGTGCATTTCATATGCTTTACACCAAATGTTTGGTTATATGTGAGGAGATTGATATATTAAGAACTGGGGAGATTCTGGGGCAAACCAGCTGCAACTTAGGAGACAATGAAACATTCCCATAGATTTACTTATCCCCTTGAATGCAAGAGAGGTCCCTGATACATTGTGAAGCAATGAACTGCAGACATCTCCACAACTAAGAGCCCCAAAAATCCCCTTTTACATCAACTGAAATGTTGGGAATGTTATTTTTTCAATATACACTATTCTTTATGTCATTGGTTTTTAATGTTAGTCCTCAGGACATACCAACAGGGGAGGCTTTCAGAATATCCCTACTGAATCTCAGGTGGGTAATCAGTAAATGTGTATTTGTTCAGAAACAGATTTAAAATAAATAAAAAAATACATGGTTTGTGAGATTTGTATTAAAATAACAAATAAATGGAATGATTTACAAAGTCTCAGAATAACAAATGACACTTTCCGTTTTCAAGTTTAAATCCATTTGTGCATTCATTCATTCATTTGTTCACAAGCTAAATTACTCAATCACAGTATGGTGAAAATGATGAGCTGCAGTGTAACAGTAAGTTATACATATAGCTAATAGGGAAATAAAGAATGAATAAGGATGAGCTATGGGACTCGATCAGACTCAGGTGGGAAGGCTAAGAGTACAGAGCGACAATATAATACAAGAGGAGGAAAGAAATATTAATGGGAGTGTCACCTTAAAAAGCATGAGAAAATAATCCCTCCTTGTTGTAGTGTGCTTATGGGAAGAACAAGCCGAGGGATCATTCAATCAACATGTTCTCTGATATGGAAATAATTTCATGAGGACATCTTTCTTCTTGGTAAAGTCTCTTACATGAATTGCCCAGCCGCTCACCACCAATATCCACCAGTGTGTCTTTTTGTTTGTCTTGTCTTCATCTATATGTGTACTGTACAACTCCTTTCTCCCTGTATCTCCATAGTGAAAGGTTAAACCTTGGTGTAATATCCCTTCTTTGTAAAATTGCCTCTCAAATTATTTGCCTTTCTGCTCACCTCCAATATCCTATCCACCACAGTGAGTTTGTCTTCATCCCCATCTTCATCTACCTCAGATGGTGGTGTATTTGTACTCTCTTTTCCCTGTCTCTCCAAAGTGATAGGTTACATCAAGGTGTAGCCTATCAATATGGAGAGATGAGGAAATCCTAATACATAACTACATATACAACAGCATCTGAGCCTGGTAGAAGAACATGGGGACAAAGACAGTGTAGTAAATATTGAAGGTGAGCAATTCATGTGAGAGGTGATTTTGCCAAGAAGAGAGACATGTAGGGCTCGATTCTGTTACCAGCGCTAAAAAACAAACAAACAGGTGCTGTGTTTTTTTAAGTCAGGTTTTAGCATCCTATTACCCGAAAACAAAATCAGAGGTAATTATACACACCACTGGTAAAAAAAGCCCATAGGAAATAACTAATAACAAACTCAGAGTTCGAGGCGTAGAAGCCACATCGACGGTTTCAAAACCATCGTTATTTGAACAAAAGCAGTGTAGAATACTGTATACAGCATAAAAATCCCCCATTTTACATATTAACCCCCTTTTTTAAAATTCGACTTACAGTGCTTTCTTTCACTACTTTAATTTGACAAATATTGTTCACATTCGACATTTTAACCCTTCCCCTTCAAAAGTTGACTTACAGTGCTTTATTTCTCCACATTAAAAATTGGCACTGTCTGCTTTTATTCAACTACCACCAAAAAAAAACACGTAAAATGTCAAAGTCCAAGGAAATAGGCATACGTTTAACAACAGAACTATCAAGTTTAGTGATAGATGTCTTCCCCACATTATCAAAATCCAACATAGAGTGCACCCCTTCGACATTTTAATCCCCCCCTTTTACAGTTCGACTTAGAGTGCTTCCTTTCACTACATTAATTTGACAGATATTGTTCACATTCCACATTTTAACCCTTCCTCTTCAAAATTCGACTTATAGTGCTTTCTTTCTCCACATTAATTCGACAAATATTGTACATTCAACATTTTAACCCTTCCCCTTGAAAAATTGATTTACAGTGCTCCCATGACTTTTTTTCTCCGTTTAAATTCCACATTGTTCTTCTCCTATTTTTTAAGACATACCTTCTTTGTATTTGTATTGTATAATTAACCCTATGAGTACCAGAGAGGTAGCAATGCATTGCAATGTCAAATTAATGTAGTGAAAGGAAGCACTCTAAGTCGAATTGTAAAAGGGGGGATTAAAATGTCGAAGGGGTGCACTCTATGTCGGATTTTGATAATGTGGGGAAGACATCTATCACTAAACTTGATAGTTCTGTTGTTAAACGTATGCCTATTTCCTTGGACTTTGACATTTTGCATGTTTTTTTTTTTGGTGGTAGTTGAATAAAAGCAGACAGTGCCAATTTTTCTAGCACTCTGAAATGTGCTATCTAGGCCAGTTTTGTTTTACTGTGGTTCTGCAATAGAATACCAGCGTAACACATTTGCAAAATTCACGTTGCTTGTTTTTCTTGTAACTCCGGTTTTAGCGCGGGTAATAGAATCAAGCCCCTGGTGAGTGCATATTTTGAAATTATTTCCCTATTTGAGACCATGTTATGTGAATGATCTCTCAGTTTGTTATTCCTGTAAGTACACTACAACAAGGGGGAAAACATTTTCTCATGCATTCTAAGGTGATATTCCAATTAATATTTCTTTCAACTGCATGCTTAGCCTTTCCACCTTAGTATGATCGAGCGCCACAGCTCTTCCTTGTGCATTCTATATTTCCCTATTAGTAGTATGGATTACTTGGCTCCTTTGTTGTGCTGTTTTTTGTTATTTTTTGTTTCCCACTGATGAACGAATTTTGTCTGGCAACATGTTTTTTAACTGAGTTCTTATTAACTGAACGCAACTATATACAAATTTCATTTTCTCCAAATGGATGAAAAAAATTTTTAAGAATGATTCAGAAAAAACAAATTTCTTTCACCTTGCTCAAGTTTAGTAATCATTCGATCAGCTAGTGTTATTGGTGTACACATGCGTATGCTGGGGGATCCTTAAATCATCACCCAATGGTGAGTTCAGACGACTTGATAGCTATATATTACATCAATAATATATGTAAGAAGCTATAAAGCAACATGAATCAAAGTGGAAATATCACTATAAGACAAGTTTAGTTTGTTTTATTTTACATAAAGTTTATATCTGCCTATATGCTGCACTAGCCATTTTCTGTAAAAATAAATAATTTTAGCAAAATAAACCTGTGTGTTGTGGTGGCACAATGAGGCACTTTATCCTAATTCCCTACACAGCATCCAATTAATTGTGTTCAAGGTTAAACTTACACCTCACTGTGCTATCAGAAATGCCCCCAGTGTGTGGAGAGCACTGTGTATGGTAATATTGCCCCACCATATCAACTAATTAGCATAAAATGCCATACTGTGCCACCAAAAAAGCAGATTTCATAAAAAATGATTTACATTACAAACAAAAGGCTAGTACATGATATAGGCAGGTTTTACTAGCCTTATCTAACGGTAATGGGTCCACTTTGACGTAAAGAGCTGGAAGTGGGAGTTGAGATATTTGTTTGTCCTTCCACCTCCAGCCAAAAAGGGATTGCTTGGCCTCTGATCTAGAGTATTTATTCACCAATGTCTGGGGTATTTTTTCAGGTAAATAAAGCTTTGTAGCGTATTATGGGTTAATGAAACTTCCAATGTAGACACAGTAATAGACATTACAAAATTAGAATAAAACTTTGTTGTGATGATGATGGTAATAGTAAAACTATGATGTGAGAGATATCTTAACTGTTTAAGAACCAGAGGGGCAAGCAAAGCATTGTAAAGTATTATGTTGCATACCTATTTGCTCCTTAAAGGGTTAAAGTCCTTAAAGGGTTAGGAATACTTAAAATGTAAAAAAAAATATGTTGTAGGGTTTATCCCCCTGAGTAAAACAAGAGTACTCCCACTGCTGAAAGGTGTTTCGTTCAAAAGTTATTAATTTTCAAATTTGAATTTTTTAGGTGCAATATCACAGTGGCCTGAAATTGTACAGTGGCGCTGTTGCTACACCATCCTATGGAGGTTTATGGTCCTGGGACCAGAGCTGTCCATAGGATTGTGTAGCGACAGTGCCACTGTACAATTTCAGGCCACTGTGATATTGCACCTAAAAAATTCAACTTTGAAAATTAATAACTTTTGAATGAAACACCGTTCAGCAGTGGGAGTACTCATGTTTTACTCAGGGGGATAAACCCTACAACATATTTTTTTTACATTTTAAGTATTACTATCCCTTTAATTGCTGTCATCAATCTACAAATCCTTGCATCTCTGTGGTTATTGAGGTCAATCTGTTCTGTGACACGGCAATATTAAAAGGATTTTATATGCCAATAAAGACATCAATCATTTTTAGCAGAGTATGCAAATCAGTTATAATATTAGAAATGTCGTGTTCAAATCAATGCAAATTAGCACTCAACTGCTCACATTCAGGTGTCATGAGCTAAGATCTGATATGACACAATACGCTAATGAAAAGTATAATGAATATTAACCCTTTTAATGCCAGAAGTGCATGCAAAAGCAATGTGTTGTGCAACCCTCTGGCATTCAAAGGGTTCATATATATTTTACGCTATATGGTGGACTAAGCCATGGTTTCTAAAGCATAGCCATCTGTAACCTTTCACAGTGTAAGATTAATTAGTGATGGTGATGTACTAATAAGAATTAATGCAATTTTGGAGCAAACCACCTGCACTATCGGGAGCATAAAAAATTGTCATTTTCTAGAACTGCCCTAATTTTTCTTAGTACACCACCCTCGGTATATAAAAAAGGAATTATGCCAATATGTAAATTGTTAAATAAACATCCTATATAATAATTCACTTGGATGTTTGTCAGAAGCCGTCATGTGCAATAGAGACTGCGTGCGCTGCAGTCATGCACAGTACAGAGTGTCTGAATGCGCCGAGGCTGATACGGAGCGGGGAGCTCCGAATTTGGACCGGAGTCCTCTCTGCACACCTTCCTGGGATCACTTGGTCAGGAAGGTGTGCAGAGAGGACTATGGTGCGAATTCAGAGCGTCCCGCTCCCTATAAGCCACGGCGCCTTCGGGCACTCTGTCCTGCGCATGACTGCAGTGCGGGCAGAGAGGCTCCGGGCACCAGCCCAGGATGCTAGGTGGCACTGTGGCCCGTGTACATGGGCTTTTAAACTAGTTCCACTATAAACCAGAAGTGGATATCTGTACAGGAATACTGTGATTGTTCTGACCACACCCATAACACATTGTGTTAGATGCAGCCAATCACTTAAAGGCTCTTCTCACAATTCTTTGCCTACTTTGCCTAACTGGAAATCCAGAGTGTTGGTGGTGATTGATGACTGCAAATAACCTCTGGAATAAAGGGACTCCAAAAATGATCTGGTGTTATACACATTTAATACCCTATAGTCCGTGCTAGCGTCTGTAAAAATTATCTATTTGTTTTCTTACAACTAAAATCTACTCTTACGTATGCTCAGTGAGGGCTTCCATTTCTGCTTTTTCCAGGGTTCCAGTTACTAGAGAGATCTTGATAGGGTGCCTAAGAAGTGATTGTTCTACACTGTCATTAAATGAACTGAGATAAGGTGACAACCTTTGTGAATAGAAGGGCAGTGGGTACTCACCTCAACATAATAATCAATAGCTGTGTATAAACAACCAACCAAATTGTGTCTATACATGATAGTTGACCCACACACTGAAATGTAAGTTTAGGATTAGATTATAGAAATTTAACATAAAATAACTACATTTTACAGATGCCAGCTAGATGTTCATGATATTGAAATTTATATAACCCATTTTTCATTTTAGGTGCTTTGTCCCTTTAATGTCACTAAACACTTTTATTCAGTTGTAACAACCGCATCCCTTTTAAATTGCAAGCTATCTATGTTGCTTATAAGTAGGTAATTGTTTTTCGGTTGTTTCAGTATGTGTATTTGCAAGCAATTTATAACCTTAATTACCTCCCAAAGAACTAACCAAATGAGGAATTTACCTTAAATAGATGAATCTTTGTTCGAATGGCAATATCACCATTGTAGGCTACAGGGGTAATTGTTACATTTTTTGCTTTAATTTATTTGATTACAACATAATTCTTTATGCATGGTAATTAAAGGAACAGTACATTTCTTTAATTAAAATGATATTTTATAGGGCTTTTCCTAATGAGAAAACAAAGATACTCCCACTGTTGAGAGATTTTGCACTCAAGAGTTATGACAGTTTTTTTTTACAACAATGCAACCTAGAGTACAAAATGCACTTTATTTTTATAATGCATTCTGTGGGAAAGCTTGAGTCATTGACTATTGTTTTCTACAATAAGTGGTAGGGAACAACACCACGTGGGCAGCAAAGCACTAAGGGCTAATAAGGGGCCAGGTGTGATGGTGTTTTTGCTTTGATTACATCTCAGCATATGTATGTCTTAGCCATCACATTCCTATGAATCCACTGCAAATACGCCATCATCACCATGAATCCACCATACCACTGCGAAGTTTGCGATTTTGCAGTGATTGCTTCAAAATGTCTAATTTGCATATTGAAATGCAGCTTAATGAGGCATTGTTGTATTACACTAGGTATGTGTGTGTATATATATATATATATATATATATATATATATATATATATATATATATAATATGTCTGTGTGTGTTAAGGTGGTACATTGCCACATGCTCTAAGCTTCAATAGCTGCCTATGCTTTTGGAGTTTGCAGTCCCAGCTTCTCCAAACTGAGGATGGCAAAGTTGGGATCATCCTATAGCGTTGTATGGAGCCAGAGGGCAGTTTGCCATCTCTGCTTCAGAGCAGAGACAGCAACTGCCCTCATTTAACCCTTTCAGTGCCATAGAGATATGCACAACACACCCATGTGGCACTGAAAGGGTTAGAACATTAAAATCCATTGCAACATTTCATTTATAAAGTGAGAGAACAGGCAGAGGAGCTGCTACTAATAACAGCTTCTCTACAGCTTCTCAGCTGGTTCTCAAAGTTCATAACTTAAATGTGTTTTAGTGTTCTAACCCTTTCAGTGCCACATGGTTGTGCAATGCATATCCCTGTGGTATTGAATTGGTAAGGGAGCGATGATGGCATTTGTGGAGTTAAGTCTGAATGCATTCTCTCTCCACTCCCCCCCCCCACTTGCCCTCCCATCACATCTTCAGCATCATGACAACATTACCTGCTATTGAATAGAATGTCTCCCCCTTCCCTTGCATAGATTATTTTTAGAGCACATATAGAGGTATTCTCCATGGAGAAGTGATCGCCACACATCACCAGACACACTACACCACTGCACCTTCCCCAGTGACCTTGATAGCTAATAGCAGTTTAATTAAAAACAAACAAGTTTGAACTATAACAGCATTTGTATGAAAAATATCAAAGCTGTGAGAGTACCCTTGAATATATACTTATATATTGGATCTATCTATTGTATAGTATATATACACACACACATTTATACACTTGAACCCACTGCAAAGCAATGTGTTGCACAACCCTCTGGTCCTTAAAGAGTTAACGAGGCTAATGCACTCTCCCTGCTATAATTTAAAAACTGCCAACAACTGTCATGTCTGCCTCCATGGACATGCAATCCACAACTGATTAAAGATGTTTTCTCTTGAACAAAGACATGTGTTAAATTCATGGGGGCCATTAGGATTTTCTGTCCATAGTAAGGTAAGAGTGGGGTTATTATTTATCCTTTATGCTTTCAGGTATACAGATATAAGAAACCAGAGTAAGCAAAACATTGAGCAATTTGTTGGAGTCGTCGCTAGCATCTAAGTGGTTAATAAAGAATTGATGCAACTTCAACAAACGCAATTTCAGTTCATACTTTGTTCTACAGCCTTAAATACTAGATATGGGGTTTGTGAATTGTTGGACCTTCAACTGTTGGGGACTACAGTTCCCATCATTCCAAACTAGTCAACAACAACAGCTGCAGGTCCAACAACTGACTGCTCCTGTGCTAGAGATTACTTCAGCACATAGCTATACAATGCATTGGAGACATCAAACATCCAAGGGGTTAATGACTTCATAGTTACATACTAGTTTAGGTTGAAAAAAGACTTGCGTTCATCAAGTTCAACCCTTTTCCTATTCCTGTTTACCTCTGTTGATACAAAAGAAGGCAAAAAAACCCTTATTTCAGCAATTTCAAATTCTGCCTTGAATGGGGGAAAAAAATTCCCTCTTGACTCCAAATGGCAATCAGATTTCTCCTTGCATCAACAAGCACTAAATAAATATTAATCCCAATACTAACATACATAGCCTTCTACACTCTGCTCCTTTAAAAAAGTGTCCTTAAGTGTAGTTCACTTAAAATGCAATGGAAAGAACCAGATCTGAATCTACCCTTTATCATGGTTACAAATGGCTCACTTCAGTATTCTAATTAAACATTAATATCATTTTGGCAAGGAGGATTGCAATACACACACAGCATGAAACATTATATGTTGATCTCTAATGAAACCCATTACAAAAAGCTTAGCAAACACAGTGTAGTTATATTACTAGAAATGATTGAGTGACCATTATAAATTCTTTTTTACATAAGGAGATATTAAAGGCAAACTTCACTATAGGAATAAGTTTTTGTTTATCAGAAGGGCCTTCCTAGTAAGATTTACTCCATAGAGCAGTTAGGTATATTTACATATTTTTTCTGCCTACAGTTGTCTGTATATAATTGAAGTCTACATTTTGTTCACAACCCTCACAAAAGGCTTCAATAGTACTGAATGGCTCATATAGGTCAAGTGTCCTTAGCAGATTATAAACTGAAACTAATTAGTAGTAGACTAAAACAGAGATTAAATGTAAGAAAAAAAACAAGTATATGGATTTTAATGACCTCAGTATGAAAGGGTCTAACCTACATCAGTCCTTTTGTTACAAAAAATAAGAGCTTCTTGATCTAGGTTGGAGCAGGCAAGTTTGTACACACTTTGACCAAACAATTCAATACAAATCTGAGTCATGATGGGCAGTAATATATGATATACACAAGTTGACATTTGAGCAATCTATATGAAGAAGTGCAGGTTTGTCTTCTGTTTAGCTGGAGTATAGTTCCTCTTAAGGACTGGGCTGCAAATACAGTTAGGTTTTCAGAGAAGGTCCAATAAACCTCTTTTTGAATGCTAATTAGTTTTTACACCATGAAATACAACATGATTTTATTACAAAATAATGATATGTCATGTATCAAGTACTAGTGGTAATCACAAAGATCAACAAGAGCTACAATCCGGCTTAATTATAACCTATTGGATATCAGAGATTATCTCAGTTGTCTTGCATCTCAAGGAACTGGAAATATCACAAACATCCAAGGGATTAATGGAGAAGTAACACCTCCTCCTTATAAATCCCCAACCTACCTTACTGAGGTCAGATAATACTAATGACCCATATGAATTTTGCCTTCTTGCCTTTTTTTACAAGGAATAACATCTTCAAACCATTCTGAATGTTATATCTATGGAGGTAGACATGACAGTTGCTGAAAGTCTTTTCAAACGTAAGCAGGAAGAGGACCAAAGGGCTGTGCATTGCATTGTGAAACAATGTGTTGTGTATCTCTCTGGTCCCTAAAGGTGTAAGATTATCATATGAAGTATTACGGTCCTGTTACATGACATCCATGACTGATTGAAGATGTTGTCTTTTGAACAAAAGCAAAAGGGATAAATTTGGCTGTTAAGATTTTCTGGCCATAGTAAGATAAGTGGGGTTACTATTATGTATTACGTCTACTTTAAAGAGAGTCACGTTTCATGAACATATAATCTCACCTATTGTTGTGCCTTGAGACTAATGTGAAAAATGTTGTTCTATGCTCTCCTGCAGACCAATTATTTGTGTTTGGTGTACACTGAGAAGGTAGCAGTGCAAAGATGTGAGCACATACTGAGGGTATTTATTAAGATGGAGAATTAGCTTGTCTACTCATTTCATAGGTCTATTTGCCAAATCAGCCTTGTAAAAATCTTGTATTTACTGATAAGTAAATGAGAGAGTTTACATATGTTGTATGTTGAACATGCATGTTGATCAGACGCTTGGTTATTTGGATTTGTAGACCTGTGTTCAGAAAGGTTTATCCCTAAATCTTGGCCTGTTTCAGGGCTCGAGAAATGGTGTAGTGGACTACTATGTAAACACTTTTTTTATGCAGGAGAGTGACATACTAACTTGAATAATCAGGTAACATTTATAGATAGACTTAGATATAAATGCCATCTGGATAGATAATTATAATATAATGTACTCTATATTCAAATGATAATGAGTAAAATCTATAACTATCCCAAAAGCTTCACATCTAGAGTCAGATGAAATTCCATGTCTTCACATAAAACCTACAGTTGGTTCATTCTGTATGCATAGGAGAGATTGTGTGCACTCATTCAAACTTTGGCTCAGGAGAAACCTGGGGTAATTTGTAACATGATGGAGTTCAATATGCCCCTACCTGTCCTGTATTTAGGATATTTTCTATTTTACTAATTCTCATTTTAATAATTTTAGCTATATATTGTATTATAATTATAAGGAGTCTGTCTATAAGGTTATAGTTCACATTTAATGAATTTATTTGCTACTTACCATATTTGTTCAGATCACATTTTACTTTCCCTGTGATCCTGAATTAAATTATTTTGTGTCGATAGATAATCAGTTAATCCAAACAATAAAATACTCCCCTAGGACCCACTGGGCTCTGGGACATTTGTTTGGACCCTTTAACACAAAAATATTCCCCTACAGCTTATTGCACTGTGGGACAGATGAGCCTGCATGGATGCTGGATTCTGTCACAACTACATCCTTTGTACACCACAAAAGCCAAATTATGCAATTAGTGTAAAAATAGAAGCATGAAAAAATCCATATTTGAAGTTCTAATTTTGGCTGTCATTGTTCCATACCTGAAAACTATCGAGAGACAAGTTTTCCTTGAGGCTAACTAACTTCATGAACTATCATTTAATTTTAGCTTTGCTACTGGCACAATGCCTCTTTGCTGTCCTCTAGCTATAGGAACAATTAGAAAATAAACACATGCTCTACTTTTATGTACAACAGTGAGTCTGATGCACGTTCAGAGGACTTTTAAAAGTTTTTTACATGCTTTCAAATTGTACCAGTTCTACAGAAAGTTGACATCATAATAATAAAAAAAAAGTCATAAAAAACATGAAAAATATGGCTGCATCTCCAACTTCTTGAACAATTTAGTGAACAGTATAATTTGAAACATTCTGGACTGTATGAGGATGTTCTGGTATATACTGAACTGAACCTCCTGCTCTTGAATATACATTTCCCTGTGGATCGGCCCACTTTTTAGCTGTTCTAGCCTCTTTGCAGCTTTTGTTCAGTTCATTATCACATAAAAATCGTATGCTTTTGACTTGGAACAGGGAGCACCGCTCTCGAAAGCTTGTCTATACAATGGAATGTTAGTCCAAGAAAAAATGGTTTTATTACATACTGTGATAAGCATTCATTTAGCCTATATATACAGTACTGTGCAAAAGTTTTAGGAGGGTGTGAAAAAATGCTGAAAGTAAGAATGTTTTCAAAAATTGACAGGTTAATAGTTTCTTTATAGCAATGAACATAATGCAAAGTGAGTGAACAGAGACATCTCTAAATCAAATCAATATTTGGTATGACCACCCTTTGCCTTCAAAACAACATCAATTCTTCTAGGTACACTTGCACACAGTTTTTAAGGAACTAGGCAGGTAGGTTGTTTCAAACATCTTGGAGAAGTAAGCACAGTTGTTCTGTGGATTTAGGCAGCATCAGTTGTTTATCTCACTTCATGTAATCCCATAGAGACTTCATGATGTTGAGATCAGGGCTCTGTGGGGGCCATACCATCACTTCTAGGACTCTTTTTTCTTCTTTACGCTGAAGATAATTCTTAATGACTTTGGCTGTATGTTTGGTGTCGTTGTCGTGCTGAAGAATAAATTTGGGACCAATCAGATGCCTCTCTGTTGGTACTGCATGATGGATAACTATTTGCCTGTACTTCTCAGCATAGAGGAGACCATCAAGTCTTAGAAAATCCCCAACTCCTTTGGCAGAAATGCAGCCCCAAACTTGCAAGGAACCTCCACCATGCTTCACTGTTGCCTGTAGACAATCATTCTTGTACTACTCTCCAGCCCTTCGGCAAAAAAAACTGCCTTTTGCTACAGCCAAATATTTCAGATTTTGACTCATCAGTCCAGAGCATCTTCTGCCATTTTTCTTCCCCCTAGTTCCTGTGTTTTAATGTATAGTTGAGTCGCTTGGCCTTGTTTCCATGTCAGAGGTATGACTTTTTTGCTGTAAGTCTTCCATGAAGACCACTTCTGAACAGACTTCTCCAGACAGTAGATGGGTGTACCAGGGTCCTACTGTTTTCTGCCAATTCTGAGCTGATGGCAACTGCTTCCGATTGTGAAGGGAAGTAAGTATGATGTGTCTTGGCCAACCACTGCATCTATGGTCCTCAGCATTTCAGGACATATGAAAGCCCCTGTCTGCCTTGAAATTTCTGCCTGGGGGAAGACCTTTCTAATGCAGTATAACTTGGATGTGCCAAGATCATCACAATCTTCAGTCCGTTAAGGACCAGTGACAGCCCTGGCATGTCATGAGTTGAATAATCACAGCTTGTTAGAGGGCGTGCTGTGATCATGCCAGGAGACTGAAACTGACTGGTCCAAGACTGTAGCAGTCAGTTTTAGCCTTTCCCTCAGCGATCCAGTACAAGTGATCACTCAGATGTGCTGGCTCAGCCAAAAAAATGGCACTACTCCTTTGGTGAACAAAATCTCTGGTCCTTACGGGGGTTAAATTACACATTGCTTCTTCTATGCATTCCCATACGACACTTACTGCATAACCCAAAAACTGTAGCTGTGGAATGGCAACATTGCCAAAATATGGGTGCTTGACATGCTGTATTTTTCTTTTGTTGAAAACAGAGGTTTTAGTGAACTGATACAATGTGTTTATCACGGTGCCCGTGCTCCCCTTGTGACATTCTGTCAGTCTACACTGTGCTTTACTCCCATTGGCTATTCCGTGCTTGTCCCGCCCAGTATGGCCTTTATATACTGGGCTCTGGCACCTATCAGGTGCCTTTTTCGTGGTGTTCCTGTACCAGTGCTTGTTCCTGCTCTCAGTGTTTCCCAGTGTACCGACTTGGCCTGCCTGACTACTCTGCATCTTGTCTCCTGCTCCTGTGTACCGACCCGGATTTCCTGACTATTCTTCTGCGCCTGCTCCTGTGTACCGACCTGGCTTGGCTGACGTTCCTGCTCCAGTGTACCGACCTGGCTTGGCTGATGTTCCTGCTCCTGTGTACCGACCCGGCGTGGCTGACGTTCCTGCTCCTATGTACCAACCCGGCTTGGCTGACGTTCCTGCTCTGTGATTCGACCCGGCTCGGTTGACGTTCCTGCTCTGGCTGCCTCTGTGTCACCTTGGCGACATTCCTATCGATTAGGCATTTGTGACGCTTCCGGTTGGTTGCGACCTCAGGGCGAGTTGCTCAGTTGCCCGGTCAGTCCGGTCACGGCAGTGTTCAGTTGCGTATCTCTGTTACTGTTCCTGCAGAGTGCAAGTGGCCTAGTGTCAGTTACTGCTACGGCAGTGTGCCATTGGCCTTGTCTCCATTACTGCTCCTGCAGAGAGCAAGTGGCCTAGTCTCCGTTCCTGCTACGGCAGTGTGCCATTGGCCTTGTCTCCATAACTGCTCCTGCAGAGCGCAAGTGGCCTAGTCTCCGTTACTGCTACGGCAGTGTGCAATTGGCCTTGTCTCCATTACCGCTCCTGCAGAGTGCAAGTGGCCTAGTCTCCGTTACTGCTACGGCAGTGTGCCATTGTCCTTGTCTCAGTTACTGCTCCGGCAGCGTGCAAGTGGCCTAGTCTCCGTTACTGCTATGGCAGTGTGCTAGTGGCCTGGTCCCCGTTACTGCTATGGCAGTGTTATATGTTGCTCAGTTCCTGATATTACTCTGGCAGTTCACATTTGTCTGCTAACCTATTACTGGGCGTTACTTATCCTTAAGCTCTCTATTTTGAGTGAGCTCCATCACAGACCTCTCTTCACATGGGACTGTTTACACTCGTTGAAGACCATTAACCCATGCAGTACCTTTCTCCTGGGGATTCATCATATTCTGCCTGACCTGTGTCAGTATATTCTGTTATGTACTCTATGGTTATACTGGACCTGTGTAGGCATATGTATATGCAACCTGTCGTGTGTCTGTAATATTCTGCTTAAATACTACAGGACCTGCGAGGGTTATTATATTACTGTGATTTCAATAAATCTGTGTTTTATCCTAAATCACTGTGTCTGTGTGTGAAACAAACCGTTACAGTGTTGCACCCTGCTGGCATATCTAAGCCACATTTCAATTTCAAGGATAGTGATTAGAGTCAAAGGCAAAGGACAAAGGAATTCAATAGGCTAACAATTTTTTCAAGACATATGTTGATTGCTAACAACTTTTACTTTCTTTATTTTAACCCTCAGCAGCAGTAGAGGTATTGTTGTGGGAAATCTTGCTTACATAGAAAGCAATGGCAAAAAACGGTAATGTTCTCAATGAAAACTAATTGATAATAGCAAAAAGGAAGACATTTTATGAATTTTCTATGTGAGGAAATTTACGTGGCAAAAGAGGGAAAATAGGTATTACTGAATTTGTAGTTCTTACTTCATGAGAGTATAATATACCAGGTTCCATAAACTCTCTGGGAGGCAGTGAGACAGGAAACCCCTAAATTGTTCCAACTAGCAAGAAGGAAAGCCAGGCTGTCTTTGACACCCATTCAAGGGGCTTTATTCTATTACCCATGCTAAAACCGGCGTTACAAAAAAAACAAGCAACGTGTAATTTGCAAACGTGTTACACCAGTATTCTATTGCAGAACCATGGTAAAACAAAACCGACATAGACAGCACATTTGTATGAACTAACAAAACTGGTGCTGTCTGCTATTATTCAACTACCACCTAAAAAAAACATGCAAAATGTTAAAGACCAAGGAAACAGATATATGTTTGATGACAGAGAGATCAAGTTAAGCGTTAGATGTGTTCTCCACGTTATCGAAATCCAACAGAGTACCCCCTTTTACATATTAACCCCCCTTTGAAATTCGACTTATAGTGCTTTCTTTCACCATTTTAATTCGACAAATATTGTTCACATTCAACATTTTACCCCTTCCCCTTTAAAATTCGGCTTATAGTGCTTTCTTTCACCATTGTAAATCGACAAATATTGTTCACAGTCGACATTTTAACCCTTCCCCTTTAAAAATCGACTTACAGTGTTCCTATGACCGTCTTTCTCCATTTTAATTTGAATAATATTGCTCCCATTCCACACTGTTTATTCTCCAGTTTTACTGCAAAATACGGACTCTTTAATTGTCACAGTGATTCCTGTGCAACAATGTATAACTTGCCATTCTAAGTGTGAAAGACCTCTCACTCCTACTTGGCTAAACCCGTTTGATGTGTTAATACTACAATAAGAAGTGATATTAACCCCTCCTTTACTTTTATGAGGAAGGTCACTGAATAAGTGTGACCCGATTTACATAACAATACCTGAAACTATTATAAAAAGGACCAAAACCAAAAAGAAGAAAAACCAGCCCTTCACATTAGACTCTCATCCTGTAGGAGGATCATGGTGTGAATGCTGAAAGAAGACCAGTTCTGCACTTCCCAAAAGGTCCTTTCAAGTACAGAGTCAGAATAAAAATGAACCTTTTTTAGTTTATTTAACCCCTTAACGACTGGCCGATCGGCGTGGCGTGGTCAGTTAAGGACCACGGAGCATTTTTTTTTCACTCCTTGCGGTTCCGGACTCCCCGAACAGCGTGCAGCTGCGGGGGGAGCACGGAATTCCATGATGGTCATAGTACGCCATGGGTCGTTAACTCAAATCGACCGATGACGTACTATGACCGTCAAGGGTCGTTAAGGGGTTAAAATGGTAACCAACCAAAATGAAACTCCTATTAATTGATTTGCAGCCAGCTAGACTTTATTTATGTAACGGTGTACCATTCTATGCTTCAGTGTAAACACCTGAATATATAGAAAAGAAAAAATATACCCAAGCACTCTTTCCGTAATAAACCTGAACCTTAGTAGTAAACACAGTCTGCTCAGTAGGGTGCTTCAGGGAAATATATAATGAACACACAGAAAACAGAACCAAAGAAGAGAAACCCTGATACATCAGCACACCTACACTAGCTAAATACTGTGTTATCAAGGTTTCATAATAATAGAAAGTACAATATAGTCAATTAGTTGGAGAAAACCAATAAATAAAACCTAACTTTTATTAATAGATATTAAAAATAGAATTCCTAAAAAGACTCGTCATATTATCTCAAACACCTAAGTGGAATAGACAGGGAATTAACCAATATGCTACTATACACTTAAATATCCAATGTAGCAATAAACAATGTTTATTCATAGAAATACTGTAATCGCTGGGGCATTATCCGGCTTGCCTTGCACATTTATTGTGTCAAATGCCACACTGTAAATTTATTCATTCAGGTAGTGTCATCACCGGAACATTATCCGGCTTGCCTTATACGCGCGTTGTGCTGATATTCCACACTAAAATAATTAAATATATATGATGTAAGTCATATGTTAGAGAATATGACATATATATATTATATATACAGTGCTGTGATCAGCTAAAGAGTTATGCATGTGTATGTTGCGTACACAGATATATATCCAGAGTCTAGCTCTTAAATACCGGTAAACCTGATAGTGTATTAACGGGACTTATTCTGGTTTGCCAAAAAGAGTGGATAGTAATCACTGTATTAATAATCCAGGGAATCATCCGGTACTTTACCTAGTCTTAATCCTAATTACTAGGTATATACTGCAGCTCGGGACAGATCGCATAGAAAATGTAAATGTACTGCTGGGGCTTTATCCGGCTTGCCAAGCTAATCCCAAGATACCGTAGATGTAATAAATCAAATACCAGATCGTAGTCCCATCAGATACCGGAACATGTCCGGCTAGACACTATCACTGAATCACAGATCTAATTGATCTGGATGCCGGGGCACATTCCGGCTTGCCAGGTACCTGCCTATCACACGCCTTTATTACGGGTAGATTCTATGTGTCTCAAGATAGGATCTACTACTAAAGAATATCAGATAGTAATCCGGTTAGGCATATAGTAGATATAGTACATCAAATATCAAGTCGTGGTCCCATCAGATACCGGGGCATGTCCGGCTTGCCACTATCACTAAATCGCAGATCTAATAAATCTGAATGCCGGGGCACATTCCGGCTTGCCAGGTACCTGCCTGCCACACACCTCTTGTTGCAAGTAGATCCTGTGTGTCTCAAGAAAGGATCTACTGCAAATCAAGAGTATCGGGTAGTGATCCGGTTAGGCAAAATATAGCCTCATCTTCTGATCTAACCCTGCTAGCTACAAATTCTTCCTAGCAGCCCTAATAGATATGTACCGGGGCATATCCGGCTTGCCATTAAAGTATGCCTGACCACTAATATAACTAATCCTGATCTTGTACAAGTATGAATCCCTGTCAAGGTGGGAGATAAAAAGAAAAAAATAATAATTAAAAAGGAGAGAGCGCGACGCGCGTTTCGTATTAGAACTTCTTCATGGCATAGTCAATCACGCAGCCGCTCCACATGAGCCTCTTTTTAAATGTAACGGCCGGGACTTCAATCCATTAACTGAGCCAATCCTCTTGGTTTCATGAATTACATTGATTGACACCTGTCTGGCCCAGTCATCGAGACCCAAAATCAAAAAGTATCCATATCTGACGAGATATAACTATTAGTCAGAATGAAGGAAATAGTTAAAAACAAATAATAAAAAACTTATGTGAATATACATAGCCCAAATCATTGCTAAATTCTAAAAATAATCTCCACTATTCAAATCAATTACAAGCTCACCTATACAGAGTCCAAGTATATCGTTACATTCATACATATTCACTCACTGATCTCATAAGCCCTTTTATGATCCAATGATCAGTATATATGAGCATCTAGAAGATATTATTCATTAAATCTATACGATATTATAGGACAGCTATAGATGAGCATGAAGGGACCACTCCTCATTAAGTCCCCTAGGTGTCATAGTATCCAAAAGGAAAATCCATTTGTTCTCATGACGTAATAGGGCTTTCTCAAGATTACCTCCTCTCAATCCCAGGGAGATTTTTTCAATGCCCCAAGCCTTTAGGCATTTTGGATCAGAGTTGTGCTTTTCCAAAAAAATGTTTGGCTACAGATGTTATCTTTTTATTCAAATTCTGAACATCATTAATAGCATTTTTAATATTATTAGCATGCTCCTTCAATCTGATTTTTAGTTTTCTTGACGTTTTACCTATATATCTCAAGTTACACGGACATTGTAAACAATAGATGACACTGTCCATCTGACACGTAATTAAGGTAGAGATTACATGTTTTTTATTACACCTATCAGTAAATGTTTTCAGGGGTACCATGTGTTGACATGCTACACAATGTCCACAACTTTGTGATCCTTGAACAGATGTCTTCTTACGCGACCAGGGATAAGTATGGACCAATTGGTCCCTTAGATTGGGTGCCCTTCTGCAACCCGTGAGTACTCTATCTCCTACCACTTTTGCCAAGTCTGGATCAGATTGAATCACATTCCAGTGTTTGTTCAGAATGTTTACCACGTTCTTCCATTGGCAATTGTATGTGGATATAAAACGTAGATTCTTTTCATCTGACTTTGTTTTCTCCTTGAACAAAAGTTGTGATCTAGGGGTATATAGTGCTCTTTTGTAGGCTCGTTTGATACAAGTTTTACTATACCCCCTCTCTATAAATCTCTCTTGCAGCTCTTTGGATCTATCCTTAAACATGTTGTTGTCACTACAATTCCTTCTTAGACGTAAAAACTCACCCACAGGAATATTTCTCTTCATCAAATCTGGATGATGACTAGTATAATGTAACAGACTATTAGTAGCTGTCGGTTTGCGATAAAGGTCTGAACCAAGGTTATCATTCAAATTCCTAAAGATTCTTAAATCTAAGAAGTTAACCACCTCCGAACTATATTTGATGGTTAATCTCAAATTCATTGTATTATCATTCAGAAGGGTAATGAATTCCTTTAGGACATCTTCTGTTCCTTCCCACAAGATGAATAGATCATCTATGTAGCGACATCAAAGGGAAATATATTTAGTATATTTTTCTGTCTCTTCCGTAAATACTATTGTTTCTTCCCACCACCCGAGGTACAGATTTGCATAAGTGGGGGCACATGCACTCCCCATTGCTGTACCCCGGGTTTGTAGGAAAAACTGATTCTCAAAAATGAACACATTCCTCTGTCTAAAAAATATCTTAAAGCTTTCAAAAAAAAAAAAAAAAAAAAAAAAAAAGCTTTAAGATATTTTTTAGACAGAGATAACAAATGGGACAATCCACATAAGGAATTTTTTCTGACTCTGATGGCATTTATACTGAAGAGGAATGTGTTCATTTTTGAGAATCAGTTTTTCCTACAAACCCGGGGTACAGCAATGGGGAGTGCATGTGCCCCCACTTATGCAAATCTGTACCTCGGGTGGTGGGAAGAAACAATAGTATTTACGGAAGAGACAGAAAAATATACTAAATATATTTCCCTTTGGTGTCGCTACATAAATGATCTATTCATCTTGTGGGAAGGAACAGAAGATGTCCTAAAGGAATTCATTACCCTTCTGAATGATAATACAATGAATTTGAGATTAACCATCGAATATAGTTCGGAGGTGGTTAACTTCTTAGATTTAAGAATCTTTAGGAATTTGAATTATAACCTTGGTTCAGACCTTTATCGCAAACAGACAGCTACTAATAGTCTGTTACATTATACTAGTCATCATCCAGATTTGATGAAGAGAAATATTCCTGTGGGTGAGTTTTTACGTCTAAGAAGGAATTGTAGTGACAACAACATGTTTAAGGATAGATCCAAAGAGCTGCAAGAGAGATTTATAGAGAGGGGGTATAGTAAAACTTGTATCAAACGAGCCTACACAAGAGCACTATATACCCCTAGATCACAACTTTTGTTCAAGGAGAAAACAAAGTCAGATGAAAAGAATCTACGTTTTATATCCACATACAATTGCCAATGGAAGAACGTGGTAAACATTCTGAACAAACACTGGAATGTGATTCAATCTGATCCAGACTTGGCAAAAGTGGTAGGAGATAGAGTACTCACGGGTTGCAGAAGGGCACCCAATCTAAGGGACCAATTGGTCCATACTTATCCCTGGTCGCGTAAGAAGACATCTGTTCAAGGATCACAAAGTTGTGGACATTGTGTAGCATGTCAACACATGGTACCCCTGAAAACATTTACTGACAGGTGTAATAAAAAACATGTAATCTCTACCTTAATTACGTGTCAGACGGACAGTGTCATCTATTGTTTACAATGTCCGTGTAACTTGAGATATATAGGTAAAACGTCAAGAAAACTAAAAATCAGATTGAGGGAGCATGCTAATAATATTAAAAATGCTATTAATGATGTTCAGAATTTGAATAAAAAGATAACATCTGTAGCCAAACATTTTTTGGAAAAGCACAACTCTGATCCAAAATGCCTAAAGGCTTGGGGCATTGAAAAAATCTCCCTGGGATTGAGAGGAGGTAATCTTGAGAAAGCCCTATTACGTCATGAGAACAAATGGATTTTCCTTTTGGATACTATGACACCTAGGGGACTTAATGAGGAGTGGTCCCTTCATGCTCATCTATAGCTGTCCTATAATATCGTATAGATTTAATGAATAATATCTTCTAGATGCTCATATATACTGATCATTGGATCATAAAAGGGCTTATGAGATCAGTGAGTGAATATGTATGAATGTAACGATATACTTGGACTCTGTATAGGTGAGCTTGTAATTGATTTGAATAGTGGAGATTATTTTTAGAATTTAGCAATGATTTGGGCTATGTATATTCACATAAGTTTTTTATTATTTGTTTTTAACTATTTCCTTCATTCTGACTAATAGTTATATCTCGTCAGATATGGATACTTTTTGATTTTGGGTCTCGATGACTGGGCCAGACAGGTGTCAATCAATGTAATTCATGAAACCAAGAGGATTGGCTCAGTTAATGGATTGAAGTCCTGGCCGTTACATTTAAAAAGAGGCTCATGTGGAGCGGCTGCGTGATTGACTATGCCATGAAGAAGTTCTAATACGAAACGCGCGTCGCGCTCTCTCCTTTTTAATTATTATTTTTTTCTTTTTATCTCCCACCTTGACAGGGATTCATACTTGTACAAGATCAGGATTAGTTATATTAGTGGTCAGGCATACTTTAATGGCAAGCCGGATATGCCCCGGTACATATCTATTAGGGCTGCTAGGAAGAATTTGTAGCTAGCAGGGTTAGATCAGAAGATGAGGCTATATTTTGCCTAACCGGATCACTACCCGATACTCTTGATTTGCAGTAGATCCTTTCTTGAGACACACAGGATCTACTTGCAACAAGAGGTGTGTGGCAGGCAGGTACCTGGCAAGCCGGAATGTGCCCCGGCATTCAGATTTATTAGATCTGTGATTTAGTGATAGTGGCAAGCCAGACATGCCCCGGTATCTGATGGGACCACGACTTGATATTTGATGTACTATATCTACTATATGCCTAACCGGATTACTATCTGATATTCTTTAGTAGTAGATCCTATCTTGAGACACATAGAATCTACCCATAATAAAGGCATGTGATAGGCAGGTACCTGGCAAGCCGGAATGTGCCCCGGCATCCAGATCAATTAGATCTGTGATTCAGTGATAGTGTCTAGCCGGACATGTTCCGGTATCTGATGGGACTACGATCTGGTATTTGATTTATTACATCTACGGTATCTTGGGATTAGCTTGGCAAGCCGGATAAAGCCCCGGCGGTACATTTACATTTTCTATGCGATCTGTCCCGAGCTGCAGTATATACCTAGTAATTAGGATTAAGACTAGGTAAAGTACCGGATGATTCCCTGGATTATTAATACAGTGATTACTATCCACTTTTTTTGGCAAACCAGAATAAGTCCCGTTAATACACTATCAGGTTTACCGGTATTTAAGAGCTAGACTCTGGATATATATCTGTGTATGCAACATACACATGCATAACTCTTTAGCTGATCACAGCACTGTATATATAATATATATATGTCATATTCTCTAACATATGACTTACATCATATATATTTAATTATTTTAGTGTGGAATATCAGCACAACGCGCGTATAAGGCAAGCCGGATAATGTTCCGGTGATGACACTACCTGAATGAATAAATTTACAGTGTGGCATTTGACACAATAAATGTGCAAGGCAAGCCGGATAATGCCCCGGCGATTACAGTATTTCTATGAATAAACATTGTTTATTGCTACATTGGATATTTAAGTGTATAGTAGCATATTGGTTAATTCCCTGTCTATTCCACTTAGGTGTTTGAGATAATATGACGAGTCTTTTTAGGAATTCTATTTTTAATATCTATTAATAAAAGTTAGGTTTTATTTATTGGTTTTCTCCAACTAATTGACTATATTGTACTTTCTATTATTATGAAACCTTGATAACACAGTATTTAGCTAGTGTAGGTGTGCTGATGTATCAGGGTTTCTCTTCTTTGGTTCTGTTTTCTGTGTAAACACCTGAATAGGATCATTAAATCAATGAGAATCCACAATAACACATAATAATTATTTGTCTTGTCTTTATTGTTGTTTTGAGTACTTAGGATTTTGAGTACTTAGGAAATAGCCAAATGTGCATTAAACTTAAAGGGGAACTACCACCCCTCAACAACTTACGCTTGAGTGGATGTTCATCTGGCGACTAGCTGCTTAGTAGCGCTAGTCGCCAGAAATCTTACCCGGTTCTGCAGATATCGGCGTTTTGCCGATGGTGACAGGAGCAGGAAGCACGGACGTCTCGTCACAGTGACGTCCGTGCGCCTGCTCTGTCAGTCCCTTTTGAAGCCATTTGGAGCTTTTTCACATGCTGTACGTGAATGGGTCAAGCTGTATTGGCAGGTAAGTTTTATTTTCACATCAGATTGTGCTTGGGGAGGGAGAGAAGGTATGTTGAAGCTCTAATTTTTTTTTTTTTTTTTAATTCAGCAAAAAACTCTCGGATATAATACGTACCCCCACTTCACATAAGGTGAAGTGGAATAAAATTGTGCGTACTATACCCTAGATTTTACTGTATATATTTTTTTAAAAAAAAGAAGGATTGCAGTGCCTGTGGGTAACTATTTACCTGAACAAGACAGAAAAATGTGTTACTATTAATTATAAATAAATAAATAGTAAAGATCTCTGCCACCTCCCCTTCTTAATCTCCTACTCTCTCCGCCACCTACTCCCCCACTCCTCCCCATCTCTCTCTGTTGAGGAATACTGCATAAGCAGGGGAAAATGACTGTTATTGATAACAAAAAGGAGTCATCCATGGCGAAAACAGGGATTTTAACCCTTTGAGTGCCAGAGAGGTAACATTTTAAATTAACATACTGACATAGTAATGCCTTGCAATGCAATGGATACCTTTTTGGCACTCAAAGAGTTAAATAGATAATCTCTTTTATTTTATAAGATGATGCCAATTGGGAAAGAGCAGATTAAGAACACTGTAAGAAGAGTGGGGTAGAGTACTAAATAAAAGAAGGAATAAAATGGGAACGGTAAATACATAAACTATCCAGCACTCTTATTCTGACATTTTCCAAGAAGGAAATGGAACTAAGCAAATCTTCACTGGGGTTAAGATGGGAAATATGATGCCTTGCAGCTGCTACACATTCCATCGTCTTGCTTTAGCCATTAGTACCATGAGTGCTTTAATTTTTACATATGTATGTGTGTGTGCGTGTGTAGGAGAGAGCATGTATGTGTCTAAATATATATATCTAAATGTATGTAGAAATGTATAAATATCACTATAATGAAAATCATAATTTCCATCTTGACAGAAGCTCTTACGTTCCATGTTTTACAGTTTTGAGCTTGTGTTCATTTTCCTCATGTTCCCACTGTCCTTGGGAAGCAGAGCATACTGTAATTAGTGTTACATAATTGCAAGCAAGGTTTGCATAATTGTGTGGAGAAATTAGCATTTGAAATAGTAGTGTTTATTTTAATACTAATTCCAGCACTGGTTCCATCTGATGGAAGATAAAAAATGGTATAAAATAAATATAAAGAGCATAAAAATGCATAACGCAGAGGGTGTAACAACGAAAAATGCATTTCAAATCATTACAGCTCAACCAAGACCAAAAATACAGGACAGGTGCCTAAACTACCAGTGTTATATTTACTGAAACCAGCAGGTAGTAATAGCAAAATAAAAGCCAACATATGTGAGGCTCACAAAGAAGGAATATAAGCAGATATTGCATGTTTTATGGCTAGTTACCAGCTGAAGCATCACATTTTAGCTCTATAATTCCATTACAGAGGTGGAATTTCCATGGCCATTTCAGACTAATACCACCCAAAAAAGGGGTCCAGTTCCAAAAGCAAGTCCCCTCTGAGTGAGGATATTGGCTAAACCCAGATGTACGTTTCATCCTGCTTTAGGGCTCATCAGTGATGAATATCTAGATTCCCTTGACACTGAGAGCAAGGAGTCCATGTCTGGATTTGGTGTATTAAACATCTAAGTTTATACATTCGCACCATTAAGGATTATGTAGTAAAGGGGAACGGGTGATGGAAAAATAAAAATATATTAAAAATGTGCTTTTTTTTTTATAAACGAAAAAGCTGAACTGTAATGTATTTGATACAAAAGGCCATATACAGAAAGCTATAGAGGTGGATTCTGGAGTAAACCAATTGCACCATGTATGGAACATTTAAACATGGATATGTGGAAGGCCTAAATTACGCCCAGTGGAAATGTTTGAAAATTGGGGACTATATTTCTCCTTTCCGGGAAAATTCCTGTGCAAGGAAATAGAAGAGACACTTATTTATGGACAGTAACCCCTTGTTAAGTGTCATTTTCCTGCTGTGAATTTTTAATTACCCATTAGAGTTCATGCCATGACTTCAAGATGCAAGAATGATGCAGACAAATTATCACAGATACCCACACACCTTGACATTCACACACACTTAACAGAGTGGCAGCTGGAAGAGGAGTGATCCTGCTGGAACTCTGGCAGGAGGAGAAAGGCCCCATTTTATACCATATTACTCTCTGCCATGGAATATATCCCTACTTTTAACACTTTCAATGCTTGAATGGTCTCCAGCCCATTATGAAGCAATTTGTTGAAGACCATTCCACTCTAGCATTCAAGGGTTCAAAAGTCGGGATATATTAAAAAATGAGACCTTTCTCCTTTTGCCAGATTTCCTGACAGAATTCCTGGAGCAGCTAGTTTTCTCCAGAACTGCATCTCTTTAGCTTTCTGAATAAGACCCAAAGGGCCGTATGTTCAAAGAAGTAGTGAAATAGCTTTTGTCCTTTGTAATGACATTTCAAAGTACGGTGTTGTTGGGGTCAGTGTTATTTTCAGAAAGTGTTGGTTGTGATTGGAAATACACAATCGTTCAAAAGTTTGGGGTCACTTAGAAATGTCCTTGTTTCTGTTATGGGAGCAGCTTGACCGTATGGTATGTATAAAGTGCCCATCAAGTCAATCCAAATTGTGGGAGGTGCTTCAGGAAGCATGGGGTGAACTCTCTTTACGTTACCTCAACAAGCTGACAAAACTAGAATGCCAAAGGTCTGGAAGACTATGATTGCTGCAAATGGAGGATTCTTCAACAAAAGCAAAATTTGAAGGACACAATTATTATATAAATTAAAAATCATTCTAACCCTTTAAATGTATTGATTGTATTTCCTATTCATTTTGCAAATCATTTGATGGAAAACAAGGACATTTCTAAGTGACCCCAAATTTTTGAACAGTAGTGTATGTCATTGGTACAATTCCTGATAGAAATTGTCAAATGAAACAACAAAAATGAGAATTTTCCTCTACTTTTTTCTTAATGTAAAACTTCTGTAGTTTGCACAACAATTTTATGTTGTTGTATATGACAAATTTTCTTTACCTCTATATGATGCTGGTGAACAGTTTAGCCACCCCCTTACCTGGCAATTCTGGAATTGTGTCACACACGACAGACATCACTAGTTGTATGTTCTATAAAAAATATGTCATTCATGCATACAATTACTTATTTTTTTGCCTTTCATATGAAAGTTTTTGTGGTATTTTTTTGAACATATGGCCTTATGGGTACTGGTTTCTAGGGCCCTGAATTTCACCATTTTACCTTGATACATATGATTCTGATTTTGCCTGTGTTTTTCTCTATGAGACCCTAATACACAACCCATATAAACCTTTTAAGAGCAGATGAGCGTGCACTGCATTGCTTTACAACCACTGGACACATCCCTAAAGGCTAATCAAATGATGTAATAGTAACACTTTGAGTACCAGAGGGGTACGCATTGCGTTGTGTACCCCTCTGGCACTCAAGGGTTCACCGCAAGATACAAAAAAAATCTGTCTTAGTTTTGTCTTATAGAATTGCATTCACATATAGAGATTTTTTCCTTCTTTTTGCATTTCAGATAGAATTATTCTGAAAAATCTAAGACCATCTTCAGTTTAATTTTTATGTTGATAATAATACTTGTGCTACGTTATATGATACTAGTATTTTACTAATATTTTTAAATAAAACATTTTTAGGTAGTTTTATCTGTTTTTAGATATTTTCCAGATCCTTTCCCCTGTTGATTCACTGCTTTGTTTTCAACATCTCAGTGCCCAGAGGGTGAGCAATACATAGCATTTCAATGTTTTATTATGAGTCAAACACTTCCACAATCTGAATGAGAATATTCAATTGACTGTGGCTTATTAAAACACCCCCTTAATCCTTTTTACAGCAAGTGGCTCATAGGAGACCTTCTCCACAGTAGGCTATTGATCGTATAATAAAAACAGGGGGTGATCCCACTGGACTCAAAAGATTTGAATAGATAGTGAGAGTGAATTCGTGATGTTTTACTTACCTTATTTTCTTACTAAGAATCATGGATGAATGGAGAAAACTCATGTTATCTGTCTGATAGCGTGCCTTATATTATAATACATAGCATCTAAAGAATCTCAATGATTCATGTTTTCAAATGTGTGAATTGCACAGTAACTGTTATTACATAATACGATCTGCGTTAAAGGAGATGTAAACCTTTTCTATGAAAACTAGATTGTATGGCTTTTACAGCTGAGTAAGCCAAGGGTACTGCCACTGTTAAGGGATTATTCATTCAAACCCTATTACAGCTCAAACATATTTATTGCAGTTTTTCATTGGGGTTGTCAGGTAGGTGGTTTTGTGGTCTATGACTCAGGATCTCCCGTATAGTGCATTATAAAACCAAAGCCTGCTTTTGGCACTAGTTGGAACGATAGCAAAGAATGTCAGTTGTAATAGTGATTGAATGGCCCATCTCCCAGCTATGGGTATACTGTTCCGTTAATTAGTAGGAAAAGTGCTATAACATTTATCTTTCAAAAAACAAACAAAAAAAAAAACTACTGTTTTTTTTAAACTCCTTGAAAACCGGAGGGATGTGCAACACATTGCAAACCAATTTGTTTCACATCTCTCTGACCCATAAGGGGTTCATTCTCAAAGCCTGCTTTTTATCACTAAGGGCCATATTCAGGAAGTTGAAGAGTAGCAATTCTGGAGTACAGCAACTTCACCATAGGGGACAAATAAACAGGCCGAATGCATTGCAAAACAACAAAAGAAGGAGACAAACCAGGGAGCGCCCCTGTGCAAATCAACAGGATTCAAATCTAGACCTCAACCAAAACACCCTAAGTGCCAACTCACAAAATTCGTTGCTGATTCTTGACTTATACCAAAACCAGCTCTTCAAGCATCTGGGAGAAATAACTGTACCCAGTTACAGTGTATTCCATGATATCATTCTTGGCTGCTATCCCTTTAAGCTCGCTCTCCCACACAGAACAGACATATGTAGCAAAAGAGAAAGAAACGAGGATGCTCACAATAGTGTGATAACATTTAATGACAGTTAAAAACTGTAAAATAGAGTATTCTAACTCACATTCAAACTTTGTCAGTCTGGTGTTATCAAAAGAACTGACGACAAGGCTTACGGAAATCACTATACCTGTCTCCATTCAGGTCTCTTTTCTCCCCAGTAGGAGTCCTCTCCATAATCCGGATTGGTAGTGCAGGAACCAGGATCAGTAAAAACAAGAGTCTCCAATATATATGACAGCGGATTCTTTTGTTTGTTAAGGATTCTTTGATTGTTTTTACTGATCCTGGTTCCTGCACTACCAATCCTGATTACATAGAGGACTCCTATCGAGGAGAAAAGAGACCTGAACGGAGACAGGTATAGTGATCTCTGTTAGCCTTTTGGCTGGTTCTGTTGATAATATCTGACTGACAAAGTTTGAATGTGCGTAGGAATGCTCTATTTTACAGTTTTTAACTGTTGTTAAATGTTATCACACTATCGGGTGCATCCTCTTTTCTTTATTTTTTGCTACCATTGCATTGGAGACCTTTCTAGTTTTTAAGTTGTTAAAAAACACATTTAATTCAATATGAATCTGAGGATTTTTCGCTTACTCTTTATAGTGCATTTGATTTGCACAAGAATTTCTCCATTTCTCCCTTGTCTTGCTGAAAACAACCCTAAACAATACTGTTAATCTCTTTTACATGATTGTCAAAATCCAGTATTTAGCAGTAACATTTCCTTAGTGTTTTTGCATTCTGTGAGGCTGATGTACTAAGCATTGTAGCAATTCTGGAGCAAAACCTTTTTATACCATAGGAGGCAAATAAACATTCCCAGATTTCCAATGTATTGTAGGGTGACCAGACCTCACCTTTAACCAGGGACACATGGGAAATAGGCATATTTCAGGACTGCACTGTAATCAGCTCAGCCCTGCAGCATGTATTTTTCATATGTGTCCCCAGTTAAAGGTGAGGCCTGGTCACCCTAATGCATTGGGAATCTAGCATTCAGTGGATGAATGGTCCCATTTAAATCAAAGATCATTTTTATTTTTGCCCTATGGTGCAGTTGGTGTGCTCATAATTGCTCTAGTTCTTATTAAAGCGGAACTTTCACTTAGTATAAAGTCGTCCTCCAATAATTAAACTAATACTATTACATCTCAGAAGTGGCAGATTCTAAAGTAATCCTTAATCTTCGGAGACTAACGGCCAGGTTAGTACTGTCTGCGCACCTGCGCCATCAGTCCCTTCCTGTTACCTTAAGGTAACATGCAATGCCTTCTAGAGGAGACCGGGACTGACTGCGCGGGCACACAGACAAGAATGTCTGCGCTTATGCCTGGCTTCCAGTCTCTGAAGATTAAGGATTACATTAGAGTCTGGCACTTCTGAGAGGTAATCCACGTATTATGAAGCTAGTCATCACAGGTTTCATTATTGCAGGGCGACTTTATACTACGTTCCGCTTTAACTCCGCCTCTATCCATATTGTGATAAGATTGTATATTTGAAATAAAATACAATCTCATCTTAAGGTTCAATAGAGAAATTGTGTAATTCTGGAGTTGTCCATCTGCATCATAGGGCTAATTCCCAAAATGTTCAAAGTGTCTTTAAACACCTTGAGAGTTAGATAAGTCTCCAACAGGTTGATTCACATTACACTGGAGGTCTCTTTAGCAATCAAGTGGTTAAAAGCCCCCTTTAATTCAATGCAATTTTTTTAATCCCCCCATGATGCAGTTGATTCCCTTGAAAGAGACCGCATTTTCTTTGTACATAACTCTTAACCCCCTAAGTGCCAGAGTGGGTTGCAATGCATTGCTTTGAAATGCACTGAACATTTCTGGCACTCACAAGGTTAAACAAATTTGTGGTAGGAACTAAGACTGATTGAGTTTGTTTGGCTACCGTAGTAGACAAAAAAGCATTGCTTGGACCCTGCCACAGTGCATACACAAGCATAAATAATAGATAAGGATCTTACTTGAGGGTGGTAAGCTCTGTGAGTGAAGGCTGGGTGGCCTTAAGGTAGCTTTCCCTGCGTGCTGCAATCTTTGGAGATGGCTTTGGGCTATTGGTGTCAGAGTCTCCACTGTCATCATCACCCATGGCCTTGATGTAGCTGCCACTGCGCATTCTTCGACATGGAATCTCATCATCTTTGCCTTTTGGGGTGTATCCACTCCATTCATCTTGGGGAACCTGAACAGAAGACAGGGCTAATTATAACTATGGCTGAATGTTATCCATATACTCTATGCTGAACCACAATAATTGTTTAAATGTCACTTTAAATTTAAATGTATTTCTTATAATTCATGTAGATGTCAGTATTATGGTTGTTTTAAAATGGTGATATATCAAAAGAGGTGATCTCAAGAAAGTATCTTAGAGAACAGCACTTTCAGCAGCAACCTCTGCAAGGAAGGAAGCCAGAGACTGTTAAATTACAGAGAAGGGACACGCAACCTATGAAAAAAATAATGGTGACATCATGTATTTTGCAAATTTACCTTTAACCCTTTGTGTGCCAGAGGAACACTCAATGCTTTGCCTTCCAATATGTTGTGTACCTTTCTGGCACTGAAAAGGTTAACCCCTTGGATAAAAACAACATTTCCATTACAGTGTGAAGCACTGTGTTAAAGGTGATTCATTGTATACAAGGGGTTAATAATTTTACTGCAATATACACTTTACTTAAAGAGGAACTACCATCTCTTCAAGAATTTAACTTCAATAAATCCCCATCTGATGACTAGCAGCTTAGTCGGCAGAATTATTACCTTATTCCAAAGAAATGTGCATTGTTCTGGGGCTGACAGCAGGATGAATTGCGGACATCTTGCCAAAATGACGTCCGCGCACCTGCGCTGTCAGTCCCTTCCAGAGCCGGCCGGCTCCTAGCAACACTTCCTAGACCCGGCTGGGACTGATATCGCAGGCACGCGGATGTCATTATGGCAAGATGTTCGCAATCCGTCCTGCTGTCAGCCCCAGAACAAGGCACATTTCTTTGGAATAAGGGTAATAATTCTGGTGACTAGCGCTACTAAGCTGCTAGTTGCCAGATGGGGATTTATTGAAGTTAAATTCTTGAAGAGTTGATAGTTCCCGTTTAATAACTGGTAATAGTAGAAGATCTACTAATGCATTATAAGTGCATGGGCCAGTCCAATTGAACCATTGTACCAGCACATTTTACACCATTACATGAAAGAAAACCAGCTCAGTTTAACACCCTTATATGTTCCATTCAATCAAAATGATTTGGTGCTTTAAATCTGAGACCCAGAGCTTGAGCCCCCTCAGGCAACACCTAGAAATGCTCCTCTTAGCAGGATAAATAAAAACAATTACATACATCCCCAAATAAAAACACAGTTTATAAAAATCCACAACATTTCTAAACCAAAAACCTTTCAATCTTTTGTGCTTTCTTATCTGTTTAGATTGTAAAAAGTAGGTATTTTGACAAAACTATGATACTGTGACATGTTTTCAACAGCAAACCTAATAGATTGTACAGTTTGGATACAGTCGATACTAGCATAGACAAGGTCAGATTTACATCAAAGGCACCCTTGATCAAGACAAACTAAGCACCATTTGTACAATGTATAAATAAACCAACTTCACACATGACCAAGACCTATCTGCTGTTGGTGAGGAAAATACTCTTAGTCTATAACATCCAAACACAAGGAGTGGATTTTTGGTGCAAGAGGATAGGAACTGAGAGTAATACCCACAAGTCTATACTGACAACACCCCTGAAACCATTGTCACTCTAATGAGAAATCTAGCACTGATCAGAGAACTTCTTATAATTACTTACATTTGAAAAGCACACAGTAATGTCAGACAAATCATCTGTGCGATAGAAGAACATAGGCAAAGAAAACAAAATGCCTTCATTAAAAGGTAAAACTATGTATATGTCATGCTCAGTCTGGCCCTTCTAGACCATAGCTGGGGAGAGATGCTATAGAGCAAGGCTGGAATGAGTAGTCAGCAGATTAAAGATGCTGATAGCAAAGTCAGATAACCCTCAGTCGAGCAAAGGAAGACTCTAGATGGATATACCTAGTACCAAGTAGAAAAAGTGTCCAGGCAAAGGCAGGTACAACCTGTGGACTTGGTCAAGAAGAAAAGAGAAAAGAAAAAGGAGACTGAGCAGAATAATGAGGAAAAGAGGAGGAAAAAAAGAAAGGCAGAGGAAAGGGGAGAAAGCTGGAGAGGAAGAGAAAGGAGAAATTCTCTTTTAAAAGAAAAATAAATGTTGCCAATTAAGTGGCAGAGCTAGGATTAGCAAGGATGGTCTGAAATACAACTAGACAAGAAACAAGTGGAGAATAGGGAAGAAAAGGCAAGGACTTGTATAGCTTGACAAGGTGAGAACAGAGTGACACAGGAGGAAAGTGGACATGAGCAAGGACCAAGCAAGGAATGAAACAGAAAGTAGACAGGGCAGGCGTAGTAGCAGTGAAAAGAGAAAGACTAGATGAGGAGGACATGCAGAGAAGGGAAGGAAAGAGCGGTAGAATAAGCACTAGAGGATAAGAGTCTGGAGCCCTGGAGGTGGGACTGATAGGACTCAAAGAGAGAAGTCACAGCTTCAGCAACAACTGAAGTTACACAAATGGCTGCAGTTAGTTCTGGGTGCCAAATAATTAAGCTGGGAGGTCAACAGAGAACAGAGAGATGGAATGTAGTCAAGAGAGTCCAGGTCTGAAGTTGGGAGGCAATAAGACAACAGAGAGCAGGATAGTAGTCATGAGAGCTGAGGTCTGAAGCCTGGTTTTCTGAGCTCCTTGAAGTATCAGATCACTAGACAGAAGGGTGGTCAAAATGGATTAGGAATAAAATCCATAGTAGTCTAAACAGAAAGCTGGAGGAAACACAAGTACAGATCTCACAGAGTGGCATCACCTACAGCGGGCAGCAAGGTTAAAAAGGGCCTTGATCCAATAAAAATAAAGGCGAGGAGAAGATGCATGACCAGTCATGTAATGAAATGTGACAGCATAATGCAGTCAATTTATGATACATAAAGTATAGTTTAATTGATGCATATCACATGTCATTTTGCCTAGGTGGTCTTTATGTAATTTTGATCTGTGCTACATCAAGCAGAAGAATTGTACAACCCAAACATCCACATATTGTGGCAGAATGTTGCTGATTGGCTTGGTCATTGATAAAAATCCCTGGGTATTTATCAATGAATGAATTTCTTTCCTGTGATTGTGTATGTCAGAGTAAACTACACAATACAAAGCAAATTATATGCATACACAATCTGCACAGGTTTTATCTGCCATACTAACACAGAGTACACTAGCCTGGCAATTAAGGGTCTCTGGACTAAAGTAGTATTTCTTTGAACTTATCTTTGATAAATGAGCAAATACAGGTTTACTCCAGTTTACAGATAAACTGGAGAATCGTAAACCTAGTTGCACTATGATTTAATACCTTAAGGACCAAAGGGCACGCAATGCATTGATTCACAGTGTGTTCAGCAACCTTCCAGTCCTTCCAGTGAAAGAAGCAGTAAACTTTTTTCTGCAAAACTGTGTGCTAAAGTGATTTTCCTGTTGATTAAACAAGGGTATTCCCACTTTTAGTTATTTATTTTTTAATAAAACCATTAGCTAGTGCACCCCCTATTTAAAAGGCACTTTTTTTTTTATAATGAACTCTATGAGACAACCGGAGTCACTAACTGTGGCTATCCATAGTAGTTGACAGGAATGGCACCATAAGAGAAACAAGTTTGAACTTTAACCCCTTAAGCCTTTGAATGCCATAGGGGTAGGCAACTCGTTGCTTTGTAATACGTTGCCTACACCTCTGGCACTCAAAGGGTAAAGGATCACTGACATGCCAGGACTGAAGAATTTGGTCCTTTAAGGACCAAATGACGGTCCTGTGTTCATGATCACATTCACCTCCAGACATGCTGTGATCATGCCAGAGAGGCTGTAACTGATTGCTCCAGGACTGAAGCAGTCAATTTTAGCCTTTCCCTGCTGACTCCGCACATGTGATCACTGTTACAGCGATCACATGCGCTGGTGAAGCCAATGACAAAGGAGTTGTATGTAAATATTGCATATGTCAGTGTTCTATGCCTCTCTCTTCTTCACTGTGATCATGAGGAAGAAGGGAGCAGAGAACACACATCCCCACAGGTGAAAATGGCAAAAGCGTGGGGCTTTTTTTTAGTTTTATAATAAGTGGTGGGGACAGGATTAGGGGTAGAGCAGGTTTGATGACCTACTGCCACCTCTTTGAGTTACTGAATGAATGATTTTGAGTAAGGTCAAATTAATTTATTTAAACAGACTGCTTCATAAACACATATACAAACATTATGTGAGTTTTATTACTGTGGAGCAATAATTTTCACCACAGATGGTATCTCCCTAAAAAAGGGACATTTGGGAGGTATCAAGAAATGTTAATACCTTGTATCCAGTTAAAACCATAAGAGTACAAATTATCACAGGAAAACCTATAAAAATGTTTTTTTTTAATTATTATAAAATTAAATGTTGGGTTATACATATAAACGAAGTATCAAAAGAAAGTCCTATTTATGCTTAGAAATGGTTGAACAAAGACACACTAAAAAGGCCAAAGTTTATCTAGTCCTCTGGTGTCAAAAAAGCCTTTCACTAAGGGGTTAACAAGTTTTCAGTGAAAAACCTCCCAGTAGTGAGTATCCTTGCTATATTCAGCATAATATGTCTTTTAACATATATGCTGACCACTGAAAAGTTTACTACACCTTTAAATATGCAGTTTTATTAAATGTACTCCTATAAGTTCCAGTTGAAACAAGAAAAAAAACAATTACAAGGCATCTCATTAAGCAAAAAGAACAGCTTTCCTCATTATATGAAAGTAAAATATCATGGCTTGTGTGTGTGAAGTATTACAGACTTCTAAAGTAGCCACAAGGGAAGTCATTTGTGAAAATACTACCGTGACTCACTTCAGTTTGCAACACTTACTGTGCTGTTAGGAAAAAAGATAGATGACCAGAAAGAACATTCCTAGAAGGAATCTAAAAGATATTTCAGCATCATCAACAAATTGTCGGTTATCAGTGACACAAAGGTTTCTTTCTTTTTCTTTCTCTTTCTTTCTTTCTTTCTTTCTTTCTTTCTTTCTTTCTTTCTTTCTTTCTTTCTTTCTTTCTCTCCATGAAAATGTCACAAAAATGGATCAGTTTTCTATTTCTCCAGTTATGGTTAGCTGTAGTATATTTATTTTATAACATCCTGTTTTATCAGGTAGCAACAAGTTAAAGGAACAGCTCTGCTCATTGTTAAAGTTTATGCCTTGGTACAACTGGTGAAACTTGAGGAATTCGATATATATACAGATGGAAGGACATGCTGAGGTACTTTTCCAGACCTGAGGTTGGATCCCATTGCATGTGATATATGTTATCAATGGTTTATCCCAAAGAATCCTATTAAAGAGTATGAAAACATTTGTAAAGCAATCATAAAATGATCATTGGCTATTGAATCCAACTTCTGACTAAGGTCTTCTCACATAGGCTGTTTGAAAGCAACAGAGATAGTATCACTTTACATTTGACCTTCTAAATTACCTACAGTAATATGCATCTGGCCTACATCAGCTATGTAAGAATTTTCAGGGTATTCAAATGTATCTGCTCAGTTATAGACAACAGCAGAGTTTAAGTACAAAAAATAATAAATATTCAATGAGATTTATGGAAAGTACATAGTTGTACCATGATAGCCTTCATGAATCAAAACCAGTCCATGTCCAAATATCCAATGGATTGATATTAATCAAGTCCATGTCTAATGAAACAAAGTGGTGTATAAATTATAAATGAGTACTTATGAGGCAGGGTATGGGCAAATATCATTGAACCCCTGGTTCTATCAGCCCTATTAAATAATAATTAGGTGCTTAAGTAGATCTGCAAGGGTTGGTTTAGGAGGTCCCATCCTATAAAAGGATCAGAACCTGTGTGATCTGAGGCTTTGCCATAAGGCTGTGTTGAAGCAAGTCATGCCATGATTAAAAGACATCTCTCAGGACCTCAGAAAGACAGCTGCTGCCACTTATCAGCCCAGAAAGGGCTAAAAAACATTGCTAAGGATTTGAAGCTAATTTAAGATTGTACCTCTCTGTGATCCACCCTGACAGTGTTACTGCTCTGAGGTGAGCAGTTACACCAGTAAAAGGGGAGGGAGGGGGATACTTTATCATTCAATTAATCTTGAACTACAACTCTGATGTATTGAAATAGCACTGTCCATGGACCAAATACTATGAAGATTAATTGGAGCTGCTTTTATTGTGAAACATTACAATCCCTTTAAGTGACTCTGGCACATATTCATGATGATGTCAAGTGATTAAAAAAAAAGCACAACCTACAATGTGACAGATGTGTATGGTACTGGTGGTGGGGGACTGGCATGGTGTGATTGGTTGGACCTTGACAAACTGCATCCACTCCAGGAGGAGAGGGCCCATCATCATTTACTGTACATGTTGCAGTAACCATTGCTGCAGTCAGTTTTTGAACTACAACTTTACTCCCACGTCCCTGCACTGCTCCACAATTTCCCCTCCACTTGTGCATTTACTAGACATTACTCAACTACTGTTTGTGTTTTTACTCTCTACAGTACACAACTGATGGAATGGAATGTCTATCAAGACTCAGTCACAGAGCTCATATCAGGCTCACAGTCAGCTGCCTAATATTTGTTTAATTATTTATTTATTTTAAGTTGTCCACCCTATCTTATCACAGTTAGTCCAAAAAATAAAATATATAACTAAAAAACAAAATCAACAATTTTTTCCCTTACTTCCCCAGCACAGAGAAAATAAAAGCAAAATCTGTAAGCAATTTGGACCCCAGCTGCCTGTGCCTTGAGAGTCAGTAACATCAAATTTTGAGATACATTGGGTTAATGTCATTCCTCCCTTCTTCTTCCCTAGAGTGCCCCCAGGCTCCCCTAATGCAGAGAACAAATGCCCTACCTAAATGACTCCCTAAACTAAGCTTCAATTCCCCTTTATTTGTCTTCTTCTTCTGTAGCTCAAAATCGTGCTGCTTTCTCTTCACACAGACACAGAATGGCATGCTGTTAGAGACTGTATGTGGCTGTAGAAAGTTATAGAAAACTTTTGTGGGGTGGAGAAAAATTTTCTTCCCATTGATTTCAATGCAATGAGCTAGGCAAAAGAAGTGGGAAATCTACACTTTTCGAAGGAAAATTTTCACCAAGCAGAAAGTGCCATTTTTGACAATTTTGGTTTGAGGTTAAATTTTTCGCCCATCCCTACCCAGGAGTGTTTCAGAAGTTGTCCTGCAAGCTCTCTCCAAGAGCAATCCGGCGCATCATCCATGAAGTCCCAAAGAACCCCAGAGTAACATCCAACGTTCTGCAGGCTACTATCACCTTGGCTAATCTGAGTGTTCATGACTCAACAACCAGAAAAAAGACCGAACAAGAATGGTGTTCATAGGACAATACTGCTCTCTGCAAAGAACATTCCTGCCCATCTGAAGTTTGCTAAAGATAACACTGATGATCCACAATGTCACGGTACACTTATGATGACGGAAGAGACAGTGTGGAAGTCAGACAATACCGGGGAATGCATGGAGCGAGTAGTCAGACAAAGCCATAAGTCAAAACTGGAACAGATGGTCAGCCAGAGCCACGGAACTCACAGATTGGATAGTCAGCCTGAGAAAGGGTCATGCACAGAGCGGTTAGTCAGACAAGGCCTGGGTCGTACACAGAGTGGTTAGTCAGACAAGGCCTGGGTCATACACAGAGCGGATAGTCAGACACAGCCAAGGATCGAGCCACAGGATAATCGGAAGCCAAGCAAGGGTCAAACGAGAAACAACAGTAGCAATGCACAGGTACACCACAAAAGGGCACTGAAGCTCAGTCCTCCGGCCGCATGTAAGGCCAACAGAGAAGGTGGGACATGAATCAGTCAATAATGCGGAAGGATCAAAACAGCGAGTGCGATGTCAGTGACTCGCTCCTGCAACCTAAAGGCCAGCAGCCAGATGGCAGTGACCAGCAATGCCGCTGCTTGTTTAGCAATGAGAACCTGACAGGTAACATATGGGCAGAATCACGGGCACCGTGATAGTACCCACCCCTCAATGACCTCGCCCCCGCTGAAGAGGAACAGGCTTAGAGGGAAATCGAGAGTGGAGCCTACAGAGTATGGCAGGAGCATGAATATTACCACTGGAAACCCAGGAGCATTCCTCTGGTCCATAACCCTTCCAGTGCACAGATATTATAGTTATCCTCTGACTCTACGCGAGTCTAAAATACTTTGCACCTCATACTCCTCTTGGCCTTCGACCTGTACCAGGCCAGGGACTTAACGGAAAGCAGGGAAGAAACCAGAAATCAGGAACAGCTGAGGACGGTTGAGGTTTGACTGGTGGTCGAGGTTCAAGGGATGGCAGATATGGTACCCATGAAGTTGAGAAAAAGAGTAGTCAGACTAGCTAGGTCAGTAACAAAACGGTCAGTGCAGTACAAGGAATCAAGCAGAAGAATGGTTGAATAATGGAGCCAAAGTCAGTAACAAGCGGGCAAGGCAGTACAAGGCAGCTTGCAAAAGAGTAGTCTAACAACTGAGCCAAAGTCAGTAACAAGCGGGCAAGGCAGTACAAGGCAGCTAGCAAAAGAGTAGTCTAACAACTGAGCCAAAGTGGGTAAAAGGATAACAAAAGAGCACAGTACCAAATAATAGAGCAGAAGGAAAGACAAAGGAAAAGCTGGGTCAATACACAAGATAGTGGTCTGGAACAAAACAGGAACCTAAGGGTCACAAACTGGAACGCTTTGATCTTGCACCAACACTGAAATATTGGTGCTTGATAAAGGCTCAGGAAACATCAAAACAACGTGGGAAATCAGGAACCAACAAACAAGAGAACCAAATGAAAACCAGGCAGGGAATAACAGGAAAATGCAGAAAAAAGGGACAAAACATGAAACACTATGCTTGGCAGAAAATAAAAAAATAATTGGAAATGAAGAAACTCATCACAACCATTAAGCATGGTAGTGGGAGTTTCTGGTTTGAGGCTGCTTTGATGCCTCAGGACCTGGATGGCTTGTCAACATTGAAAATGTTAGCAAAATTCACTACTACTTTGAGGATAGGTGTTTTGGTGTCTCACTGTTTGATTCAGCAGGTGGTTCAGCTGCTACACCTTCCTCTATTATGCTTTTGCCAGCATCATCAACACTTGAATGTGACTTTTTGTTGTCTTCAGTGTTCTTCTTATATGGTTCTATATTTCTACTGGCACGGACCTAGTTTTGCTGGGACCTTTACAAACTGCATCATCCCTTGGAGTAAAGGGAGCATCATCATTGATTGCACACATTGTAACAACCATTGCTGCAGTAGGTTTTTGTTCTACTACTTTACTCTCATGTCCCTACACTGCTCCACCCTTCCCCTTGTTCGTTTGCTGGACACTCTACAACTACACAATGTTTTTTTACTGTACAGTGTATAACAAAACTGATAGAGCTGTATGATGCCTTGCCTAAGCCCAGTCAGCTGTCTGTCACTGTCACCTAAGATATTTCGTTTTTTATTCTGTTTTATTAATTTTTTATTATTTTTTATTTTATTTTTTTAAGTTGTCCACCCTGTTGTCTTATCACAGTCTGTCCAAAAAAATTATTACTGAAAAAGAAAATCAACAATGTCTTTCCCCAGCCTTCCCCACCCAGCACAGGGACAATAACAGCAAGATCAGCAAGCAAATAGGTTGCTGTGTCTTGCCTGTCAGTCATAGAATTTTGGAGTATTTGGGGGACAACCTACTTCCTCCGTTCTTATCCCCTAGAGTATATCAGGGAGCCCTGTGATTTCCTCTTGCAGAATTGCCATAGAGCGACATTATTTACTTCCTAGCTGTCGCTCTCGCTGAGTCACTATTCTTATAGGTCACCATGTTGGTGAGGTCATCGCTCCTTTCGTGGTGTACCTGAGCTTATTGCTGTGTTGGTCCATTACCGTTCCTATGTATTACCTGGCTACATCTGACTACCCATTCCGGTTCTGACTCCTGGCTACGTCTTACTATCCGTTCCGGTTCTGACTCCTGGCTATGTCTGATTACCCGTTCCGGCTCTGACCCCTTGCTCCGTCTGACTACCCGTTCCGGCTACGACCACTGGCGACGTCTGACTATCTGATCCAGTTCTGACCATTGGCTGCCTCCTGTATACTCTCTGTTGTTGTGCTCCTTTAACCATTCCACGCCTTGGTTTGGTTTCCGTTTTGCCTGTGCCTTCCGCTCTGCGCTCACTTCTGTTAGCGGCGCTTGTCGGTCATTCTGTGTGTTTTACCTCCCGTGGCTGTCCCGTTTTGTGTGTTGCCTTACTTAGCCTCAGTACTGGCTACCCGCCTATTGTATACCCTGTCTGGGTATTGGTGCACTCTAATATTCCTGCCAACTGTGGTGTGGGAGTGCTTTGCACTGCCCTCACATCTACCGTGAAAGTCCAAGGGCCATTCTGTTTCTGATCACCTGCCTGGTGAAGTGTGAGGAAATTGACTCCACTGTTACTCCCTGGTCTCGTGAAGGTGTGCCATTCAGTCGTATGCGTGGAGTACTTGCACTGTTATTCCATCTACCTGTGTGAGTCCCAGGGCCTCTCCATTATCGCTCATCTGCCTAGTGAAGGGTGAGGAAAGTGAGTTCACTGTTCCTCCCTGGTCTCATGAAGGTGTGCCATTCATTCCGTGTATGCGGTGTACCCACATTATCCTGGCATCTACCAAGGGCCATTCCATTACTGCTCACCTGCCTGGTGAAGGGTGAGGAAAGTGTGTCACTGTTCCTCCCTGGTCTCGTGAAGGTGTGTCACTATCTACTACCACTTTGTGTCATTACTGTACTACTGTTGTGTCATTTGTTGCCACCTTTTTCCATATTTCCTGTCATTATTGTACTTAATAAAGTTTTATATTAAGTTCATCTGTATTTGTCAGTGTGTTGATCTCCTAGTCACCCCGTGACAGAGTGCCCCCAGACTCCCCTAATACAGAGAACAAATGTCATACCTAAATTACTTCCTAAACTAAGCTTCAATTCCCCTTTATTTACCTATCTCCTCTAGCTAAAAAACATGCTGTTCTCTCCTCTCACAAACACAGAATGGCTGCTGTGAGAGCCTGACAGCCTTTTATAAGGCTGTAGAAAACTTTTGTGCGGTGTAGAAATATCCCTTCCCTTTGATTTCAATGGGCGGAAAATGTGAAAAAAACGGCACTTTTCTCCAAGCGGAAAGTGCCATTATTCGCCTATTTCAGTTTGAGGCAAACATTTTCGACCATCCCTACTGATAAGAAGCTTGAATCTTTTCTCAAGGCTATTTTTGCGAAGGCGGGCTCTGCCCACCTCCCTGTCTTTGCTGCTTTGCTGCTTTGCTTTTTCTCCAGACGAAGGTGCTGTGTAAGAGCCGAAACGCGTTGAGCCACATGGTCAGGCTGAGACGCCGACACCACACTTTGTTTTCTTTACTGTTTGAAACATTGTCAGTGCGAGTGTTCGATACAAGGACGGAGCACTGAATAGAGCCAGCCAGAGGAGGAGACGCGGACGCAACCGGAACTCCAGACAGCCAGCACCCGAAGGGTACCAGAGTTACTGAAGGAAACGTGGATGCGAGCGATACTCCGGAAGATTGCTGGGACTCGCAGGGGACTAGAGAGACTGTGCAGCAATACCCAGACGAGCGCATTCGTTCTGGGCATCTAGTAAGCAGAAACCCTCACTATTAAAGGATATGTCACATTAACACTGTGTATCCAGTAAGCGCACAATTCAAACACCCGGGGATTCACTTTATTAGTGGGACTGCTTTACTATTAGTGTTCTCAGAATTACCTTTTATAATGATTTCCCTTGCCTATACCATTGGGATATTTATCATCCTATACTGTGATCATTTTGTCAATTAAGCTGCAGAGTATTTTTTATTGGATGTTACATATTTTATTACTTCTCTTGTTTATAGGAGATATTGTTTTATCATATTTTCGACATTGTTTTACTATTTTGGAATAAATATTCCTTAAATATTTATATTTGTTTTATTTTTCCCTACTATTCATACTACACTTAGAGGTATTCTTTGCGCTGTCCACCCCTATTCCCATAATCTTGGACATGTCAGACCTTGTTCCTTCCCAGAGGATGGTATTTCTGGGTCTCCTCTTCAACACTTAGAGAAGTATGGTATTTCTTACAGATGAAGTGGCTCATCAGATAGCACTGAAGGTCCAGGTTATCCTGTCTCAGGATCCGGTTCCAGCCAAGAAGTTGTCATCCTTGGTGGGAAAGTTCATTTCCACCATAGAAGCAGTTCTGTTTGCCATGGATCATACCAGGGAGCTTCAGAGATTTCTAATCCTGGCATGCAGGGGCCGTCCAGATCTTCTGGAAAGATCCCTACCTCTCTCTCTTCAAGTGGAGCAGAGCCTCTAGTGGTGGCTCAACCTGAACAATCTCCTGAAAGGCAGACCCTTCCTGGTGCCCTTCTGGACCACAGTGGCGACAGATGCCAGCCTTTCCGGATGGGGAGCGGTGATGGGGCATTTGAGTGTTCAGGGTCAATGGTCTCAGGAGGAATCTCTCCTTTCCCTCAATGTCTTGGAGCTTCAGGCAATATTTCATGCCCTCCATCACTGGACATGGCAACTGGAGGATTGCCCGGTCAGGGTTCAGTCGGACAATGCCACAGCGGTAGCCTACATCAACAAGCAAGGAGGCACAGGAAATCTTGCAGCTTGGCTACAGGTCAAGGCATTTTATCTTGGGCAGAGGAGCATTTCCCTGTCATTTCTGCAGTTCATATTCCTGGTGTAGACAACATTCTGGCAGACTTCTTCGGTCGACACATGGTGGACAGCGGAGCATGGGATCTGCATTCAGAGGTGTTCAGCCTCATCATCCAGCAGTGGGGTCTTCCTTGCATCGACCTGATGGCAACTAGGCACAACAGGAAGGTGCCAACGTTCTGCTCTCGCTGGGCAGATCCCTTGGCTCTGGCAGTGGATGACTTGTCGATGCCATGGACGTTTCTTCTGGCATACATCTTTCCTCCTGTTTCCCTGTTGAGCAGAGTACTTCGGAAGAGGAGACTGGAGCTCTGCCCAGTCATTCTGATTGCTCCCTACTGGCCCTGACAGGCTTGGTTTCCGGAGCTTCTGGGTCTCTCAGTGGCGGAACCTCTTCGACTTCCCCCCCATCTGGACCTTCTTCTACAGGGTTACCTCTGGAAGGAAAACGTACATCGTCTGGCTTTGATGGCATGGATATTGAATCCTAAGTTTTGAAGAAGAAAGGATTTTCTTCTGGTGTGGTGACTACTATGCTAATTACCTGTAGGCCTGTTTCCTCTAAGGCCTACCATCGAGTTTGGTCTACTTTTCTGTCTTGGTGTGCTGACAAAGACCTGTCTCAGGATTTTGACCTTCCTACAGTACTTTCCTTCCTCCAGGATGGTGTGGATAAGGGTCTCAGTCTGAGCTCTCTTAAGGTTCAGACTTCTGCACACTCTGTCTTCTTTCAGAGGGGTCTTGCTATCATTCCTGATGTCAAGGTTTTCTTCCAGGGTGTTGCTCATACACATCCGGTGTTTAAGTCCCCTGCTCCTCAGTTGGATCTTAACTTGGTTTTGGGAGTACTTCAGCATCCTCATTTTGAGTCTTTGGTTTCCATTCCTCTACATATGCTGACATGGAAGATGGCCTTTCTCCTGGTGATTGTTTCTGTTCACCGAGTTGCAGAGCTGCATGCCCTGTCTTGTAGACCACCCTTTTTGGTCTTTCACAAGGACAAGGCGGTGTTTCACACCTCACAAGAGTTCCTACCGAAGGTGGTGTCTGAGTTCCACATTAATCAGGAGATTGTGGTCCCATCCTTTTGTCCTAACCCTACTTCTGACAAAGAGAGTGATCTTCATCTGTTGGATGTTGTGCGTTGTCTCAAGGTCTATGTGCATTGCACTGAGTCCTTGAGGTAGGCTGACACACTTTTTGTCATTCCTGAGGGTCCTACGACAGGGAAGCCTGCTTCCAAGGTTACCATTGCTTCTTGGATCAAGTCCACAATTCATAAGGCTTACGAACTTCGGAAGAAGCCTGTTCCCTTCAGGGTCACGGCTCATTCTGTGAGGTCTTTTGGGGCTTCTTGGGCCTACAAGAGCCAGACCTTAGCTGGTCAGTTGTGCAAGGCGGCCACTTGGTCATCTGTGCACACTTTTTCTAAACATTATAATGTGGATGTGCTGGCATCGGCTGATGCCAGTTTTGGGAGGAAGATCCTGAAGGCAGCCTTGCCTGTCTAGGATCTCTTTAGTCTCTCAGTACTCTTTCATTTTTGAGACCTGTTGGCTCTAGTTCAGTGTGCTGTGTAACAGTTCATGGGGTTTGTTTTACCCCGTTCAGTGTCCTTTGACACTTTGCCGTTAGCGTTGAGCTATTTATGATCTGTAGGTTCACTGATGCTCTGGTGACTTGCCTTTCTGTGCCTTTCTGCGCCTGGTCCTTGTCTTTCTTCCTGCCCTGGGGAACTTAATGGTTGGACATCCCAAAGTTACCAGTAACCTTTATTGGATGACAGCGAAAATAGGATTTTAGTCTTACCTGTTAAATCCTTTTCTATTAGTCCATACAGGTTACTGGTCTCTCACCCTGTCAAGGGACCATGCTTGGCTCTCCTGCGGCAGAACATGGGGGTCCTATCGGGTTCAGGCTCACAGGAATCTTCCTTTACCTTCTTACTACCTAGTCAATAGTTAGTCTGCAAATCTTACTGGTTGTGGATTGGCTAGCTGCAAGCAAAGGAGATGAGATAGGCTCTACCCAGCAGTCACTTCTCAGAATTGTTCCTGCCTATTAAAGGGGCTGATCGCCTAGCCAAAGTTACCAGTAATCTGTAAGGGCTAAGAGAAAAGGATTTAACCGGTAAGACTAAAATCCTGTGTTTGGGGATTGACATTACAATAAGAGGAGTATTCATCCATCTGCAAACAGCAAGTATGCAAAGCATATTACTGTGTTGTGGCTGGAAAGTAAGGGACTTATGCACTAAAGAAATGTTCCCATTGATATAAATAGGACTTTTAACTCACCTATTACTAGAGAAGTCTCCAATGCATTGAAAAGCAATGTCTTGGAGAGTCTTCTACTATTCAAGGGACTACAAGCCAAATTTAAAACAATCAAAATGTGTATCTGTCCCCTATGTTATGATGGTTTGCTCAATACCTGTTCTATACGGTTCCCAGGAATAAACCAGGAGTCAGTACGTTGAAGTAAAACAATCTTTTATGAGAAAAATCACAGTAATGCACATAAAAAGATAACACACTGAGGGTGATCAAAGAGGCAAGCACTGTTTCAGAAATAGGAGTCCGCCAATAGATCCACCATACTGTCCGAGACTAGGCCTCAGCCCACTGAAGCCTCGAGTTAATTCGAAACACTCAAAGGTCTAGCACTGACTCAGCCTGCAGTCAGTCTAGGAAAGAAGTCTCCAATATCTACTCAACCAAGGAGACTACTGACTCACACCTGCAGTGAGTAAGCTAGGAGTCTGATAGAGCCCCAGGTCCACACTAGGATGGGTGTCTGTGGAGTGGGGACCAACACACGGAGGAAACAGACAGAGCCCCCTAGTCAGCACCAGAAAGGATAGTCAGACAAGCCGGGTCATGCACGGAGCAGGTAGTCAGCCAGAGCCACAGGTTTGCACCAGATAGGATATCTACTGAAGCGTTGGTATGCTGGATGCGCAGTGAACATAGCCCCAGGTCAACACTAGAGTGGGTAGTCAGACAAGCCAGGTCATACAAGAAGCGGGTAGTCAGCCAGAGCCACAGGTTTGCACCAGAAAGGATGTCTAAGCCAAATCGGAACGCACAAGGCTAATGGTCACACAGAGCCACAGGTCAGCACCAGAATGGTTGGACAGACAGGCTGGGTCATACACAGTTCAGGTAGTTAGCCAGAGCCACAGGTCTGCACCAGATTGGGTGTCCACTACACCATGGGAGCAGGCAAAAGAGTAGTCAGACAGAGCCACAGGTCAGCACCAGACTGGATGGTCAAACTAGCCAGGTCATATACAGAGCCCAAGGGAAACAGAACTGTATTGTACAACAACGCAAGGGCAACTGAGTCAGGACTGAGTCTGCCCTTTAAACCTCTCCTCAGGAAGTATGTAGGAGGAGCAGCTCAGAGGGAGGAAGTAGGTAGGAGGAGACTACAGGAAGCAAACACATAAAACAGAGGCCTGTTGCATGCTTGAAGCCTTGCACCTGCAGATGACGCATCTAGCTTTGATGCGTCCAACCATGCGTCATTCCGGCGACATCCATGCAGCATGGACGGCCGCTGACGCCGAAGCGTCATTTCGAGCATCACCTGAAGCTGCAGCACTGGAACCAAGGTAATCTGTAACAATAACTTTGTACATATGGCCTTATGTATTAAGAAGAAGAATGGAATTAAAGTTAACAGTAATAACCAGCTGTTCCAAACATTCAGCAGGTACGGTTCAAAGAGGGGGAGGTAATACAGGGGACACATCCTATGCAATGAAGAGTTCATGAACAGAGAGCTATGACCACCCTTTCCAATACAAAGCGGGGTCTTATGTAGAAACTTTCAGCAAGTGAGGGTCAAGAAGGAGGTAAGATAAGCCCCAGAATTCAGGGGTCACAGTGAAAAACACCTCTTCCTCAATAAAGAGTTCATGGAGATAATGATAAGACCACCCTTTCCAATAAATAGGGGGCCATAAGTAGACAGCTACAGAAGTACAATCCAGGAGCAAACAAACTGCAACAAGATTTATCATTGATTTAAACACCTTGAATGCAGTGCAATTTGTTGGAGACCACTCTGGCACTAAAGAGATTAAAACCCATTTAAATAAACTGAAATGTTGGGAATTTATATTTGTTGAAGTTAAGAATGTTCTAGATTGCACATTGTTTTCTTTCTGCTTAAGGCCTGGGAGGTAGGGGTGGGTTGGGGGTGGCAAAACCATCTTCCCCAGGGAATCCCCATCTGGGGGGTGGGGATGGCAAGACTGTCTTTCCCAGGGAATCCCCATCTGGGGGTGGGGATGGCAAGACCATCTTTCCCAGGGAACCCCCATTCAGGAGGGATGGGGGTGCCATCCACAATACACAGAGGGCATGGCTGGATTTCAGGGCATGCACTACAGTTTACAATACATCCCAGTGGACAATCTCAACCATTGTAAGGACTTTAATGTCAGCAAACCCATAGCAGGAAAAATGGCTATTTCTTTTATGCCTTGCTGTGTCTATATCCATAAACAGGTTGTAGAGGAAAGGACCCCAGAAACATCCACAGGTTGCGCCACTGTCCTCCTCTTAGCACAATTGGCATTAAGGGAAGGAATTCTGCCATACATTGCTTAATAAACTAATGTTAGGAAGGTGTGTAAGGACACAATAAAAGACACTCCCAGTGCCTGATTAGAGAGAAATCACATTGTACATTTTTATCCTGTGACTTTCAGGAATCACATGAACAGCTTATAACAGACACATAATTATATAATTTTGATAAAAATGTAAAAAAAATACGCATAGTCATCACAGAGTCTGTTCATACTCAAAATTCAAGGAAGTAATCTAATTACATACCTGTACAGCCTGTACCTGGGAAAGCCACAATCTGATTAACTGCAGCTATACATGGCCGGCACATTCACTACAGCAACAAAATGACATTAGTTTCACAGCTACTCTGCTGTTATTGACCACTGTAAGCACCAAAGGTTCTAGAAATAAAGCCTCTATCTACTGTCTCTGGATTGACTTATGCCATCGAGGTAGATGAACTAAGGATAACTGTATAAATTCTTAAGCCAACCAACTTCCCAGTGGGGACAAATGAAAAAATCCAACATCATTAATGATTTAAATGTTTTAACCCCTTGAATGCTACAACCTCTATAGCATTCGAGGGGTTAAAACAGAATTTGCATTCGACCCCTATAGTACTGTCAGTTTGTCCCAGAATTACTCTAGTTCTTTTAAGTACATCATCAGCCTTAAACTCTTATACCTACATATTGGCTGTATTTCATGTTTGATAAGGGCATCTATTTACCTCTGAGTGTCTCAGGGGACTGCAAGCATTGCGATAAATTGCTTCCTCCTATCTGTGACACTCCATGGTTAATTCACTGAAAGCCACTTAGGGGTAAGTATAGTGGTAAAGCAACATGTAAAAACATGTTTAACCCTGAGTTTCCCTCTGGCACGCAAAAGTTTAATGCTGACGGCAATGCAATAAAACAGCTGTACAGCATGTTTTGTAACGTTACAGTAGATAGCATACTGTATTTCCCTACCATTACAGTGTTTAACTCCTTGCTTGTTAGAGAGACCTCTAACACATCTCAAAGCACTCTTTCTAACATATTTCTATATAGTCTAATAAAACAAAATAATTGAGAAAACTGGATATTTTGTTTGTAATTTTTGTTTTGGAAACCTTTTTATTTGCTAAATGTTGGATACATATCTATCACTCACCCTTTGAGTGCCAGAGAGAGATACTAAGCGCTGTCACTAGGATTTTGCATTGTGTTTAAAGAGTAAGCATTGTCATTGTGAATTGATAATGTAAGTAAATACGAAGCAGTAAGCACTGTCACTGTGACCTGACATTGCATGTAAATGCTAAGCACTGTCATTGTGATTGTACATTGTATGTTAAGACTAAGCACTACCTCCATGATTTTAAATTGTATTTAAATACTAAGTACGGAGCCTGATGCTCTGAGGAGAACATGAGTAATACTGGTGCAAACCAACTGCATTATAAAGGAGAAATAAACTACCAATTTATCCTTTATCCTGAATGCTAGACAGGTCTTCAGCATGTAACTTTGCTAATGAAGTCTCCAATGCATTGCATTAAATGGGTTAAAAGTGCCATTTAAATCTATGATCCTTTTTTTGATTTACACCCTATGGTGCAATTGGTCTACCCCAGAAGATTTCCAGCAAATCAATTAATTTTAAAGATATTAATTAAATAATTATAAGTTTTACATTGACTTACCTTACTCGTTGAAAAGGCAAACAAACATTGCTTATGGTAAATTATGTTCATCATCTGTTCGGCTTACGGCTGAAGAAAAGATCTAGGATTTTCTCAGTGTTCTGCCATTTCAAAGTGGGTGACTCCAGCAGTAAACATATGGGCTGGAGGGGAGTGTTTAACAATCACTCACAACACAGTAGATTTGTAACTTTAGCTTTCTTTTAGCATGCAAATAATTAATGAAATGAGATCACAAAACGAAAGAACAATGCTTAATGACTGCTCAGTACTGACTGTCGAATACATGCAATTTAGTGTCCTTGCCAGTTATTACTCAAGCTTAACTTGCTAGATGTTACAGCCAAAAAGACGACGACAGGATCATTTTCCTGTTTCTGTAGCTTCCCATATATATCAAGATTACTTGTTTTTTTTAGTATAATAGCTCAATGGATGCCAGCCTTCAGAAGCAATGTCAATAACCATTCATTGGCATGGGGAGCGAGCTGAATATTTCTTAGTCTTCCAAAGTGGAAGACTCAGCATGGTTCTTTGCTCAATTGCCACAGAATCTGGTTTGTGACAAATAGAACAGCCTAACACAAAGAGAAAAAACAAATAACCAAATGTAACAAAATTGGGAGAACAAATAAAGAAAAAGAAAAGGATTGTGGATTTATAAAAGTATCTCAGTAAGAGGCGAAGAAAGTTTAAATGTTGTAAACATTCATGCAGGCTGTAAGCCAAGAAGTAGTCACTACAGATTTTCAGATATTTCAGAATCTAAGAAAAAAGCAAAGGGCAAGTAGTTAACCCCTTGGATGTTAAGATAAATCTCTAAAACACAATGTGTTGGAGATCTCTCTAACAATCAAGACGTTAACGAAGTGTATACCTCAAGCAAAAATGTGCCACACAACATTTTAAATTCATGAATGTTATAAGAATTGCATACGTAAAGCTTTGGCACTCAAAGAGTTAAAATGACACAGTCCGCTATCCATATACAGTTCTTGACAGGATATGCATGACAGTTTGTCAGTTCAAGCAAATTAGCTATTACTATTGACTGACAGGGTTTGACAGTTGGGATAGGGAGGAGTGTGAAATGTTAGTATGTGCCTGGCATGTCAGCCAGCACTGTATAATTTGCAGAACGGTCAAGAAATAAATTTATCTCATAAACTATTGTTTTAAACTTAAAAACAGGCTAACACAAGCATAAATGATTTTCTTTTCAATCGCCTAATCTTTTTATTTTGTGCTAGTTTCAATTTAAAACAATATTATTACCTAAATGAATTGTGTTTATTACCTTCTATATAGCATGTATTCCTAGCCAGTGTATGTAAAAAGTATTTCACAGATACATATGGTGACAGACATATGGAACTTTTATTTACTATTTATTTGTAGACAACTATGCATGATCATTTAACCCTTTTATGTTTATACTAGCTCCTAGTACACTTTATTTCACTCATACCTGAAGTAAATAAAAACAACTGGAGATCAGTGTCTCTGTGAAATGAAAAGAAACCGTTCTAATCTCAAAGCAATTATTTCTGTTTTATGAAATCTAAAATTCATGATAACAAATGTAGTCAAAATATATTCATTTCTTTAACTTAACCATTTGGGTACCAAAGGGTTGCACAGAATACAGGAAAGCAATGCAATGTGTATTGCACTGGTACTCAAAAAGTGAACCTAACTCTTAAACCCTGAATCTAAAATCTAATCTCTAATACTAACCCTATACCTGCTACCCTAACATATAACCCTAAAACCCTAACACATATTTAAAGGAACAGGAATTGTTTGTTATACAAAAACATTGTTAAAGAGGTCTCCTGCAGAGTAAAACAAGGACACTCCCGCCACTGGGTGTTTTTTTGTTCAAAAGTTATAATGTCAAATTATCAGGAAGTGAAATATAGAGAATTTACTTCCTGAAACCTCTAACTGACAGCATGACTCAATATTTTGTATCACATTCTATGGCGACCAGTCAGAGAATCACCTCTCCTAGGGCTTGATCCGTCTACCGCTGGTAAAACCGGCTATAGGGCAAAAATGAACACCATGCCCTCTTGACATGAACCACAATGAGCATTGGGACACAGAGCCTGACTTGTGGTCCAAGGCTCATCTTGGTTTTTTCATGCCTATAACTTGTGTTAAATAAAGTGAGAAATGGGGACATCAAAACAAACCAGCGAACGATTGGTGTTTGACACCATGTCAAACACTGAGCATGAGCTGCAAACACAGTGACCCTTCCAAACATTAACCTTCCCTTTGGTTCTACACTATCCCTCACATTAACAAATACACAAAAAAGTGGACACATTCTAGCCCTCCCTAACACTATTCTATCATCCATAGCTGGAACACTTACCTGTAACCCCCCCTCCTTGCACCTTTCGGGCCATTACATGATTCTAAATGAGGGAAATTTGAACAGGGACCGCCTTTTATATGGCCAGTCCGTGTTCAAATTGCCTCTGATGCTCCCAATGGCTAGGATGTGGGGTTACACAGGGCACATTCCATAACAACACCTCCCAGTCAATCTGCTTCTAGCTGGAGGGATGACTTAACACCCTAGAAGGTGATTGTTTGATTGTTCTGTGTTCTGTGTCCTGTGTCCGTAACCTCATATTGCAGCCAATGGGAAATATAAAAGGCAGTCCCTCAGTGCGCATTGGGCAACAGACCAAAAGGTACAAGGAGGGGGTTTTGCTCTTCTTTCCTGCTGGAGGCAGCAGTGCAATTATACATTAATTTTATTACAGGGGAACTATCACCCTAAATAAAGTCCCCCCAATAATTAGGCATATAGTGATATGCTTAGCAATAGTTCTATTATCGAGCGTAAGTACAGCGTTATTAGGAAATGCTACATTTTCTGAGACTGACGGCTTCTTGCTTTAGAGGAATCTGCACTCCTGCGCCGACAGTCCCTTCCTGTTACCTTAAGGTACAATCAAGGAGACCAGAAAGGACAACACAGGCAAGCAGATGTCTCTAAGCCAAGATGTCTGCACGCAAGCCTGGTCGCCAGTCTCAGAAGAAGAAGGATTTCTTAATAATGCGGTACTTATGCTCGATAATAGCACTATTTCTAAGCATATCGCTATATGCCTAATTATTGGGGGGATCTTTATTTAGGGTGATAGTTCCACTTTAACTATTTTTTTTTTCTGTTAAACACTAAGTTAAATGAAGAAGAATGAAGAAGAGCACATATGAAGAAACAAAGAAAGAAGATGATAGATGAAGAAGAAGAAATCAGAAGTTAGAAGCATAAAGGATAAGAATTGAAGAAGAAGACCAGGGTGCAGATGACCTTGCTAGACATCAGGCTTATAGGTAAATGTTAATTTTAATTGTATGATGTTAATTTTGGGGTGATTAACCCTTGGAGTGCCAGTGACTGTGACTTCAAACTATTTTTTTTTACTGGTGATCATTGGATTGGGCCCCTAGAAAGTGTAACAAAACTACTAGAGGCCATTATTAATGCAAAAAAAATTAGTTTAATCTGTAATTACTCTGAAAATATGAATCTCTCAGCAGTGGGATGGTCCTTTTAGTAGGCAAGAAAAGCCCTAGATTACATTTTTTTTTTTCATAACAAAAGTATGCTACTCCTTTAAAGTACAACAGCCAGTTTGTAACAAATAAATTATTTTGAAAGATATTTCAGATTTGTTTAGATTTATTTTGTTATTTCAGTATTGGTTTATGAGATATTTAGCTTTATTAGTTAGTTCCAATCTGCCAGGCATTCCTGCCAGATAGTAAAGATCCACACTGGTCTGCTTCCTATTGGCCACTCCCTACTGGCCAGTACTAGCTAATTTCTAAAAAATGATACATCAGTAATACATTGAAATTGTATCTTGTTATCAAGTATGTCCTGGACTCATTTTATCTAGAAGGCTGAAAGGCTGACTTTGTTGGGACTAGAACCTGTGACCTTGTGGCTTGAACAGATTCTACAGCTAGTACATTAACCAACTGAGCCATCTCACCCTTCCACTAGAGGAGAGAAAAATATTCCATAAGATGTGTTTATGTAACTTTTAGAACTCTTCATACAAAAGGGAAAAAATTCTCATGAGGAGTATTCACTATTTAAATGGAAAGTAACACTTTCAGTGCCAGAGGGATACCAAATGCATTGCTTTGCAATGCATTGCGTACCCCTTTGGCATTGAAAGGGTTAACATTTTTCAGTTAAGAAAGAAGTTGCCATGTAAACATAATCTGAAACATAGTATTTGCTTCCTTATGCCTTGTAATGAAACACTTATGCCTGTTTTAAAATGTTATAGATGCCAACTGTCTTACAATTTTGGAGACTGTAACTAGCTTTCTAGGCTCAGGCTAAACATTCAAAATCAGTATAATGCTGCTGTTGTCTGTTTCGAAAGTAATACTCTGCTTTTCTGTTGTGTGGCTTTTCTTGCTGAGTAAAACAAGGGTACTCCAACTACTGGTGGATGCTACATTTAACAATTACTAAGCCCCAGATTTGTGATTTTTTTTTTAATATCAAAATTCAGCTTAGAAACAGTCGCTACAAGGAAGTTTTGTTGCTATACTTCTCTGTGAAGAACTACAATCAGAGACATTAGTTCTCCAAATGGAAGAAAAGAAAAAAACTGCATTTTGTTATTAGTTTCAAATGTAATAACTTTGGAATGAAAGAACTACAAGCAATGGGAGTACCCTTATTCATAGGACAATAGTTGATGAGACTGAAAAAAAAGATGTGCTTCCATGAACAAGCTCTTTTACAAACTGCCTTGTTTGGAATTGGACTACAAAGGAATTGACTGGTTAAGGTATTCTCTGAAGGACAGAAAACAATGTCATTGCCAATGGCATACATTCAGAAGAAAGACAGGTTTCTAATGGAGTACGTCATGCATTTATGCTAGGGTCTGTTCTATTCAAAATCTTTAATGATTTATTGATATTACTGGTGGCCTTCAAGAGCTGATGAGGGTGTTAAATAAATATAAATAGGAATTTAGTTTAAAAATCAGAGGAGCTGACAAGTGTATGGTATCTAAGTCCTATTCCCACAAGATGCATAATAATGCAAATAGGAAACAAAAAGGGATTTAAAAGTACTTATATCTGATAATTTAAATGTAGGCAAGTAATATAGAAACACCATAGAAAAAGTCAGCATAACTGGTTATATAAGAAGAAGCATTAGCAATGGAAAAACAGGTTCTGCTGAAATGTTATAGTGATTCCTAACACTATCTTCTGGGACCCCTAAAAGACCATGTATTTAGGACTTCCCTGTGTGAATACAGGTGAGTTAATCAGACTCTCAGTAGCCAGTCAACTGTGCATAATCAATGAAATCCTGAAGGCATGACCCGTTAGTAGTCCTGGTGATAAGATTAGAAAACACTTTTGTAATCCATATGGTAGACAAGGAGAGAAAACAAGGAACCACCCTAGTGCAATACATTCAAAGATACGATAGATTCCACCACTTGGTAAAAAAAAAAAAAACACGTGGGTATTCACAAATGGAAAGGCTGTCAATCACTTACGTGATCATCAGCAATAATAGCAGTATTGGGTAATTAAACCTGACCCAGATGCAGGACCACAGAAATCATGGAACACAACAGGTACTGCTCAACTTCTTCCCGTCCTCTCATCCACATGAAACAATAGAAGAAACAAAGGGGACAGCAAATTGTGTGATATTGCATAAATCAATACAAGTCGAAAATAGAATGAGTGGTACTCACATTTCCAGGAGGTCAGCTAAAGGGATAACCAGAGCTGACAAATACGCTTGTGGAGTGATCTTACCTCCTACACTTGGTGTACACAGGACAAATACAAATGCTGCACCTTATGCAAAAAATACTGAACGAAAGAGTCTTAAACATATTTAATAACAATACATATAATAAAAACACAATTGTAGTAGAAAACAATAAAAATAAAATTAAAAAAATATTAAGGTTTAATGCGTATTTGTCATCTCTGGTTACCCCCTTAGTTGACCATCTGGAAATATGATTACTACTTATTGTATTTACTACTCCTATTGTTTTATGCAATATCACATGATTTGGCGCCCCCTCTGTTTCTTCTGTTGTTTCACTTTTTGTAACCTGAAGAATATAAGTGTATTATAAGCTATTAAAAGAATGGCTGCTAAAATGGAACACTGTATAAATAACAAAGTGTATCAGAGATGCCTTGGGGACGTTAATATGTACAGCTTGGAGGAAAGAAGTGAAAAGGGTACTAAAATCTAAACTTTCAAACAGATTTAATAATTACAGTTTTGAAGTGAACCATTTTTCAGATGTAGGGGGATAGTAGAACTAGAGGACATGAGCTAAAATCAGATGCTGGAAAAATGAGAAGAACAGAGTAGTAAAAACTACCATACCTTACAGAAAGAGTGGTGTGTTATGAAATAGCCTCCCAGCAGCGGTAGTGGTAAGAGAGTAAAGTAATATATGAACTCTTGGAATAGTTATATAGTTATTCTAAAGATTAATAACTGTCGGGTTTTTAAATAAATAGAGGAATGGGCAAAATAGATACCCAAATTATTTCTTATCTGGCATCAAATTCAATGCATCTAATAAATTTCAGTTTATGTGTGAGAGTTGCTGCAAGGAGTAGATAGGAAGCATATGACACAACCCTTACATTCCACTGAATGGCACAGTGTCTACAGCAGCTTCAGCAGTGTGTCCAACATATTATTTTATATTTAGCAAAGTAAGAGCTCAGATTTAGCAAACAGGTCATATATATTTCATAAACATTATTGTTTTAATCCTTTGAGTGACAAAGAGGCACCCAATGCATTGTGACACAGTACATTGGATACATTTCTGGCACTGAAAGGGTTAAAGGTTTGTGAGAGACAATTATTCATAAGTGTAATTAGTAACTAATGAAGCAATTAGGGCATAAAGTGGTGACAATATATTTAGCAGCACCTATAGTATTAAAGTTTTCTTTAAACATACTATTTTCATCTATTTCTGTAGTAAACAGAAACCTCCCCTTCTGAGGTTTGGATGATGAAGTAGATTTGGATGAAATTCTTTCTCCATTGTAGCTGAATATTTTAATGCCAGCATTGTGACCTGTTTGTAGGATACGGTTTAGTAGCATGGGCATCTGCAGAGATGTTTCCGTGGGTGGATGGGGAGATCAGAGTCAAGATATGACAATTAGGCCAGCCCACATGCCCAATGCTTATGTTTATCTGGATGGGGCAAGAGACCTCTCCTGCCCCGCCCCTGCTTAAGATGCCCATGTTTACCAGAAAAATGGGTATAAGAGGTAAATAGTTCAATTGGATTCATTTAGTGTTAAGAAGTGCAGTGAAAATGCCCAGCAATCCCCGACTGTTATGTAGATTTCAATGGAATGCTATCTGAAATTTTGGCCAGACAAAAATGGACACACACAGAGTCATCTGCCTATTCAAAATGTAAGATGTGATAGTGCTCTAGTGGTTTACGGAGCATCTTTATCAAAATGTGCTGGACATCCCACTGGCACCCAAAAGGTTAAACACTTTAAATAAAGTCCACAGAGTAACAATGTAAGCACTTTAACCCACCCTCTTACTGCAAGCCCACTTTAAAGGGATAGTAATACTTAAAAAAAAAGAAAAAATATGTTGTAGGGTTTATCCCCCTGAGTAAAACAAGAGCTGTTGCTACACAATCCTTTGGTGATTTATGGTCTACGGATTAGAGCTGTCCATAGGATGGTGTAACAACAGTGCCACTGTACAATTTCAGGCCACTGTGATATTGAACCTAAAAAATTCATTTTTGAGCTGTAATAACTTTTGAGTAAAACACTTTTCAGCAGTGAGAGTACCATTTTTTTACTCAGGGAGATATACCCTACAATACATATTTTTTTACATATTAAGTGTTACTATCCCTTTAAGTGCCAGTGGATGCACAACCTCTTGGTCACAAAAGCGGTTAAATATTTTAGAATTACCTAATGTTAACAGCATCTGTTGCCTAACACATTTAAATACATAAGTAGCTCCCAATGCTCTTAACCATCAAATCCAATAAGGTAATTAAATGTTAGATAATCATTTCAATGAGATCTGTAAGATATGCAAAGACATCTTAGCCACTTCACAGTATTCAAGGGTTGTTAATGAAGCACTTTGATCAAAATATATTTTCAGTTGTTAGAAGAGCCAGCCTAGAATTGGTTTAGCTATCCACTGAAGAGAAACACTGTGTAAAATATTTTTGTCCGCACCTCACAATCATACAGTAAAGGCAGAGTAATACATTTCCAACGTACATTCTTTTTAACCCTGACTTCTGTGGCAATGTTTGTCGAGCACATCACCATGACTATATAGAACCACATCACCATATGCACTAAGATTTAAGCATGCAAGGAGGGAGGAGGAGGAGGAGAAGCTGCTCATTAGCATATAGGGTTGTCAAACTGCTGGCGATGTGGAAGGAATGCCCTTCCTTACACATCACCAGCAGTAGATAACCTGAAGTCTGAGAGCATTCTCTTTGCTTCCGCTCTTGCTCACCGAGAGAGCAGAGAGTATTCTCTCAACACCACAAGCAACATCACTCCCTTAACCCTTTGAGTGCCTTAGGGACGAGCAGTGCACACCCCTTGGCACTTAAAGGTTTAGAAAAGTACAGTATACCAATACACAAACATCAATATACTGAGCTCATTTCTTTTGCAATTAAGAGTTCTTACATATCCCAATGTTCACATCCCCCTCTCTCCTGTAAAAGCTTTCCATCATTTATATTCACTGCTTTACCACATTCCTCCCTCTCTCTTATATGCCTCCCCTCAACTTCACTCCCTCTAACCATTTTACTCCTTCCTCTCCCTCTGCTCCCCTTCCTCCCATTTTCCATTCTGCTCCCCCTCGTCCCTTTCACCACTCTGCTCCCCCTCGTCCCTTTCACCACTCTGCTCCCCCTCTTCTCCTTCACCACTCTGCTCCCCTTTCTCCCTTTTTCCATTCTGCTCCCCCTCCTCCCTTTTACCACTCTGCTCCCCCTCTTCTCCTTCACCACTCTGCTCCCCCTCTTCTCCTTCACCACTCTGCTCCCCTTTCTCCCTTTTTCCATTCTGCTCCCCCTCCTCCCTTTTACCACTCTGCTCCCCCTCTTCTCCTTCACCACTCTGCTCCCCCTCTTCTCCTTCACCACTCTGCTCCCCTTTCTCCCTTTTTCCATTCTGCTCCCCCTCCTCCCTTTTACCACTCTGCTCCCCCTCTTCTCCTTCACCACTCTGCTCCCCCTCTTCTCCTTCACCACTCTGCTCCCCTTTCTCCCTTTTTCCATTCTGCTCCCCCTCCTCCCTTTTACCACTCTGCTCCCCTCCTCCCTTTCATCACTCTGCTCCCCCTCCTTCCATTCACCATTCTGCTCCCACTGTTCCCTTTCACTATTCTGCTCCCCCACTTCCATTTCTCCACTCTGCTCCCCTCTTCCCTTCCACTATTCTGCTCCCCCACTTCCATTTGTCCACTCTGCTCCCCTCTTCCCTTCCACTATTCTGCTCCCCCTCTTCCATTTCTCCACTCTGCTCCCCTCTTCCCTTCCACTATTCTGCTCCCCCTCTTCCATTTCTCCACTCTGCTCCCCTCTTCCCTTTCACCATTCTGCTCCCCCTCTTCCCTTTCTCCACTCTGGTCCCCTCCTCTCTTTCACCACTCTGCTCCCTCTCCTCCCCATCATCACTCTACTCCCCCTCATCCCTTGTGCCATTCTGCTCCTCTTCCTCCATTTCAGCACCCTGCTCCCCTCCTCTGGCAGATGCCTGACCAAAGAGAAATAGGGGATAGGACTGGATATGGATTACAGTTTCAGTGTCTGCACTAGCTGGGAGCAGAGAAGACAGGTCATCCTCATCTTCATATTCATCTTCAGGCTCCCAAATACTGTCCAAGGGGGGTGTTAAAGATTATTCTGTGTGTGTGTGGGGGGGGGGGCAGCACAGACTGTGACTCTGAGGGTCTGCAGGTGTCAGTGGAGGAGACAATGGAGGAAACACATAAAGAAGGGTTCTACTGTTACCTCCTCCCCCCTGTTACTCCGCTCCATCCTGCTACCTTCTTTGTGTTTTCTCCACTGTTTCCTTCTCCCCCCTGTGTTCTCAATGGCACTCAATGGCACTGAGAGGATATACTCTGCTTCCCCACTTGCTCAGTGTGGGAGAGGATGGTCTCCTGTGCAAGAGGTGTGAGGGAGAGCATCCATTACTCCACCAGTATGGCAACCCTTCACGCTTAGAATTTGAGGGATATTACTGCATACAGAGCTAGAGGGACATCCCAACATTGTCAACCTTAGGTAGGCGATGTTGGGACTGTGACCTCTGACAGCAGAGGCTGATTTCAGAGTTTAGTGCATGTGGTGAACAGCCACATTAACATGTAAACACACCTATATGAATACGTCAATGGCTCATTAACCTGCATTTCCATATAGAAACGAGCCATTGTCAATGTGTTCAGTCAAAAATCATAAACCTGTTGAAGGCATGGTGGATTGGTGGTGGAAGACACATGGAGCTTATGATGTCAAAGACACATTAGTGTATACTGGCGATGTGCCTTCAACACAGATCTGAAAGAGCATCACCATCCTGAGCCCTCAATGACATCATCTCTCCCAAGGTCTTATTCATCAAGCCAAAGTGATGCAGTAGTGGAGTAGAGCATCTGTACCATTGGGTCAAATTAAAAATGATATACATTCCCATTGTTATAATTGTGGCTTATAACCCAGACAAACCCCATTTTTATCAATGAGAATCTTCCTGCTGCCATTGCTCCAGAACTATACCTCTTTAGACCTAAAGGTTTAAATAGAAAATGTGGTACTTTTTAAAGGATGAATAGTTTAATGAATGGATTAGAAGATGTTCCTTGCATTTGGCCAGAAAACAATTAAAATCATGAAGGCACAAACACCTAACAAAGAAAAAAAAAAAAAGAAAAATATCACTTTTGGATATCATCTTACCTGCAGGTACTGACATGGTCGCTCTTGTTGACATGAATCGGACTTCACCAACGCCTGGTCCATGTTTAGTGCAGGTTTCTGGTAAACTTCCCTTGCCCTGCTTACTGTTAGTGAAGATGCCCAAGAGCTTTTTTTTAACATTTGACCATCCAAAGTCACAGGTAAATTTGTACAGGTGTTGCATTTGACATCATTATTGCTTCTTGATGGCTTTAATGCATGTTCACTAATTGTATTGTAAGCTTCCATAAAGTATTGGGAAGTGGAGCGATCAGGGCATCTCCCCATAGTCATAACAGCAGACGGACCATGGTATATGCAAACATCATTATCTAAATTATCCTGTGATCCCCACCAACCTGAAATATTAGCTCTAGGTCTGACTTCAGCTCTCCTTTCTTTGCTCTTACTACGTTTGCCATACCTCACAGTTTGCATTTCATCTGAGCTGGCTTTGTTGCCATTTGCATTTCCTTTCATTGGGCCTTCGAGAGAATGTGATTTTGTGAAGAGTTTTTGAACAGAGTGAACTAAATGGCGTATCCTTCCTGGACTGTCACTTCGGTGTTCCACAGCACTTCGTTTGTATTGCAAGGTGTGGTAGCCATCCCGATTAATAGGGATTTGCCTTTCAAACTGGTCCAAGAGATTTGATGGAAGGCGGTTAGCTTTTCCAACTGATCCATGGGGAACAAGCGCACACTCATCTTTAAGTTCATGGTGAGAACTGTAATGTCTCCTTGGAAATGTACTGCTGGCAATTTGATCCCCATAGGGCATAATGCATTCTACTGGGTAGGAGTTTCTTTGCGCATAGTAGGGATGATCTGCAGGATGAGGATCTACTGGATTCAGCAAATATGGCTTTCTATCTGTGTGGTGAGGCAGGGTTTCACATACTGAATCACATACAACCCCATGATGATGGCTACGGCTGCTTGATATTCCTTTCATTATTGAGCCAAAGGGTATTTCTAAGTCATTGACTATAGATGTTAGTTGATGTGCAGGCCTTCACCCTAGGTCTTAAAAAAAGAAAGATAAAGAGTGAGATGTTCAGCAAAACATTAGTTGTAAAACTAGAAAAGTAGATTATAAATTGCTAAATGCTGCACATGAATAAAAATAAAACATTTAATATAATTTGCATTGATAGCCACCAGCTTAAGGCACAGTTATCTAAAAAATAAAAAGCTTAAGCGGTTATAGGAGTGAACTCTTTGAAGTAACAATAATTAAGCAAGAACTCAACCATTATTTACAGTCTATGATTTCTTATCATTTCTCCTTCTCGTTAATGTTATTTAAAGGGATAGTAATGTTTCTATTAAAGTGCAGCTCTGAGTCTTCTTTATGTTTTTTTTTAACATGTACCGCTATATTAAATTATTTACAGTGTTGTAGTTTAAAAGCTATTCAAGCCAAAAGGATCCCCCTCCCGACCCTTCTGGCTGCCTCCCCTTAGATCTTGAATCTGGTCATGGGACTGGATGGATGCAGCGAGGGACAATCTTCAGTCAGTAAGTATAAGGAAGACCCTGCCCCCTTGACGAAGGAGGGCAGGATTTTCCTTTTGCTTACTGAAGATTTTCCCTTGCCACGCTCCATCCGGACCACACTTAGAAGCAGGGTGATGCAGTGACAGGGGTGGGAGGGGACTCTGTTCAGCCTGAAGAGCGTCTGAACTACAAAACTGTAAGTAATTAAATATAGAGCTACATGTTAAAAAAACATATAAAGAAGACTCAGAGCTGCACTTTAGTAGAAACATTACTTTCCCTTTAAATGGGGGTAATAAGGTCAAATAAAAAGAATTGATTCCATTATGGGAGAGATTCAGTCCTACACTAGCAGCGATCCATGTAGTCATAGCAGTCAAGGATTAATCTTCTATTTCACTGGACTTCCAGTCTCTACTTAGAGAAATCCAGTCTTACATTTAAGTCATATCTAAAGCTCGAAGGTGGAAAATTCAGACCTAATGTGCATAAATATTACTTTACACAAAGGGTGACAGACTCATGGTACAGCCTCCTAGCAGAGGTGGTACAGGGACAAATGTTAGGGACTTCAGGAATGTCCAGGTTAGACAATAGTCCTGTTACAAAATCATAGGCAGTACTATAATTACATTATTACAAAGAAATGTTCTAAGAATGACCGAGAGGTTATAAAGTTACAAATGCACATACATTTTCAGCCATGTACTTACAGTTTTTGGTTAAAGCATAGTATCTCTTAATATGGAAAAAATATATATTGCAGGGTATATCCTGCTAAGTGAAACACCTAACAAAGTGCTGAGAGATGTATTATTAAAAAGTTACCACAACTTAAACTTACATATTTTATGTGTAGTACCTTCATACCCTGAACATTTACAGTGGAGCTGTTGCTAAATGAGCTTACAGAGGGTGTCACTGACAATACCTGTCCATAGACTGCTGTAGCAACAGAGGTACTGTAAAGCCTCTTGAAAGCTTGAAAGGTCTTCAATGTATTGCTAAACAAAGCTCGGGATGCCTCTCTGTCATTCAGTGGGCTAAATGGGCTAAAAACCCCAGTTAATCAACCAAGATTTGGGATAATTTTATGTGTCTACTATAGTGCATTTAGTTTGTCCCACAATTGGTTCACCATAGGGGGAATGTATGAATCTGCCAGATCATCTGCACTGGTCTTATCCTCCAGTACCAGCAGCTGCACCTAGGGGAGTGTGCTGTGTCAAATAATTGCTTCAGTGCACACTGGTGCACACACCCAGCAGGAAGACTTTAATTTCAGCAAGACCCAAATGCCTCCCCAGTAGCATCAGGCTAATGAAGCAAAGACAATTTCCTCTGCCTCTTGTTTCATACATAAAATAAAACAAAACTCGAGGGAAGGATAAACCCAAAACCCCATACATCTCCCCACTTTGCACCACCTTTGACGCATGCTGTGTCAAGTGAAGAAGTCTGGTCGTAAGTAGTTAAGTATGTGGAAAAAGATGGAAAAGGGGTATTATGAATGAAAACTTTCCATATATTAAGGGTATTATATACTGCTTAGGAGAAAAGTATTTTTCAGGAATACAGGAATACTAGAACAAGAGGTTATGATAAATAGTTATAAAGTGTTAAATTCAGAAGTAATGTGCCTCAGTACAGAAAGAGTGATAGATTCATGGAAGAGCCTCCCAGTAAAGACGGTACAGGGACAAATACTGTTAGGGATTTCAAAAATGCCCAGGACAGACATAAGTCTACTCAGAGAAGTATGTAAGACTGTGTATTTTATTAGATAGGGAAATGGGCAAACTGGATGAGCCAGATGGTAGATGCTGCTTTTCTGCCATCAAAATCTATTTTTCTATGTTACAATGTTTATAGATTGGTGTTAGGCAGGTGTAGAGCTAACAAATCAATTCCAGTGCCTAGTATAATGCAGAATAATAGCAACATATAAAGACAATGTGGAGTAATACTGGAATAAATCAAATCCACCATATGGGACAAATAAGAGTCCCAAATCTCACATTGATTCAAGTTGGGCTTTTAGTAAATTAAAGGGATAATAATGTTAGTAATAAAGTAGATTGCCAAGCCTTCTTTATAGTAAATGTAACACACTGCGCTATTTTTAGCAACTTACTTTTCTGTAGTTCAGAAGATATTAAATGAAAAAGGAACCCCACCTTCTAGCCGCCTCCCACTGAATCTGCAATCTGGTCCTGGGACAGGACGGATGCAGCGAGGGACAAACTTCAGTGAGTAAGTATAAGGAAACCCTGCTCCCCTTGAGGAAGGAGGGCAGGATTTTCCTCTGCTTACTGAAGTTTGTCCTTCGCTGCATCCATCCGGACCAGACAGAGAGGCAGCTTTACACAGCGAGAAGGGGGATCTTTCTACATTTAGTATCTTGTGAACTACAGAAAAGTAAGTTGCTAAAAATAGCGCAATGTGTTACATTTACTATAAAGAAGACTCGGAGATCTACTTTATTGCTAACATTACTATCCATTTAATTAATTCTGGGATAAACCAGCTGCACTTTCCACATGTGAATGGGTCCTCATCCCTGAAAAGTATTTAAATTGCACCTAGCTTAAGGGATGGAAGAGAACCTTACCACTCTCCACATCTATTGTATGTAAAGGGGCTTCTTTCATTTAGAAAAACATGACCTATGACTTTATATGTAGGAAAGAAAATATGATTTAACCCTTTGAGTGCCAGGGGGTACCCCTCTGGCACTCAAAGGGTTAATTAAGGACACTGAAAGATGGTTTAACCAGGTAGGTTATGTTTAGCTTTGTGAGGCTGGTGTACTAATGAGCATCAAGCAACACTGGAACAAACCATCTGCACCATGCAGAACAAAGAAAAGTTCCCTGAATTCCCAATCATTTAAATTGGGTTTTAACCCCTGAAACGCTAGAGTGGTCTCCCCGCCTTCCTTTGCAATGCATTGAGTACTTCTCTAGCATTCAAGGGGTGAAAACTTAAATATATGGGAATTTTTATTTATCCTCCATAGTGCAGATGGATTGTTCCAGAATTGTACCCAAGGCCCAATTGGCCTTATGTAAAGTGGTACAATTATAGGGCAAACCAGCTTTACCACAGGGAACAAACTACATTTTTAATTGATTGAAATGGAACTTTTAACCATTTGAATGCTAGAGAGGCCTCCACCACTTATTGTTTTGCAATGCGTTGAAGACCTCTGTGTTCAAGGGTTTAAAAAGTCCAATTTAAATCAATGACAATCATATATATACCAAAGTCAGTTTACCCCAAAATTGTACCACTCCACTATCACATACCTCCCAAGTGTCCCTTTTTAGGAGGGACAGTCCATCTTTGAGATCTAAATTCCTCTGTCCCTCTTTCCCACCCTGATGTCCCTCTTTTTAGGAGATCAGACTGTGTGGGATGTATGTAAGTGTATCACATTACTACACAGCAATAAAACTCACATTAATGTCTGTATAAACTTCAGTATATGTTTAATAAATTAGTCTGTGTAAATAAAGTACTTTGGTCTTTCACTAAATCATTTATTTAGTTACACAATGAGGGGCCAATAGGTCATGAAACAGACTAAACATTATCAGTAATTTCCTGCCCATGACTCCAAGAATACCACCTAAAACAAAAATGTCTTTATTTGGCCATTTTAAATGTTGGGAGATATGCTATTATACATACGTCCCAACATTTCACATCCACCCTTAGGCAGGTATCTCCCAAATAAACAGTACAACTACATGCTACAACACATAAAGCACACATCACTATTCATTAACACCTTAAGGACTACATGACGTACTATGACCGTCATGGTCCTTAAATACTTAAGGACCGATGATGGTCATAGTATGTCACATACTTTTTACTTACAGTGCTCCACCGGGAGCGCTGTAAGTAAAAATAGGGCCTAAAACTGACCACTCAAAGACTGGAGCGATCTCTTTCAGGCCACAAACCGGCGCGCCGATACACGCAACAGGTCACGTGTACCAGCGTGTCGGCAAGGATCAAAGTGGTCCTTATGTGACAGAATCATCCCAGGACCACTGGTCCTTAAGGGGTTAAACATCATATCACCAGTTGCTTTATAAAAAAAAAAAAAAAAAAAAAACAACCAAAAAACAATCAGATATTAGTCTTTAGTGAAGGGTAGCCAACCTTGGTCCTCAAAAGCTACCAACAGTGTTTGTTTTCAAGGTATCCCTGAATGAGCAGAGGCAGACCACATAAAGTGACTGAGCCGCTAATTATTTCACCACTGCTCCAGCTGTGATATCCTAAAACATGCATTGTTGGCAGCTCTTGAGGACCAGTGTTGGCTACCCCTGTTTTAGTGATTCTATAGCTTTAAAGGAGCAGTAAACTTCTTTTATGAAAAAAAAATATGTATTGTAGGGATTTTCCTATTGAGTAAAATGAGGATACTCCCACTGTGGAGAGATTTATATTTCCAGAGTTATTACAGTTTAAACACATGTTTTTTACATTAGCAGTGCCGTCCAGTGGTCAAATTCTAAATTTGATCTCCTGTTAGATTCTAATTGATTGGAAAGTCAGAAAAGTCAGAGACATACAGTTCTCCATAGAATGTGATAGAAACTGCCTGTCTCTTCCTGTCAGTTAGAACTATCAGGAAGTAAACACAGCAAATTCACTTCCTGATTATTTAAACTGCTATAATTTTTTGATAAACATCTGACAGCAGTGACAAGACCTTGTTTAATTTAGCAGGAAAAGCTCTATAAAATATGTTTTCATAAAAAAGTTTACTGCTCCTTTAAGCATGATGGGCCTGCTTCAAGCAATCTCCAGTCCCCAAAGCAGAAAGGCTGTGCAGCAATTCCAGAGCAAGCACATTGAACCAAAGAGCACAGATAACATTTGTCTTTGATTTCTGTGTGGCTTTTAACCCCTTGAATGTTAGAGATGACTCAAATGCAGTGTTTTTTTTCACGTCATTGGAGACCTCGCTAGCATCCAAAGGGTTAAAAAGCCACATTTAAATTAAACGGAATATTAGCAATTTTTATTTGCCTTCATTGCTGCTGATGGTTTACTGCAGAACTGTTCTACTTTCCCTTTAATCATAAGGCCTAATAAGCATTCACTGAAAAAGTCAATTGTAGTGATAACATCTGCCCTTCTCTAGCTGACACCTGACAATTCCTGCCACTGTAGTAGTTTCAATCACAGGCAGATTAGGAGATAAATCTCATCAAGGACTACAGGAACTAAGTAAGCTTCCCAGAGCACGTCCTACAGCATCTTGAATTTATATCAGATAAAGAGCTCATCTTATACCTTCTCGAATATATACCACAGTTTCATTTAGTCCATAAGAAACATGCCATACACTGACAAACACTGATTGCATATTTTGCATATAAATATTACATGAAATATATTATGGTTGGTCTCTTCTTCAGCTGTGTAGGAACTGTAAAACAGTGGAGAAAAATATACATTTTTGGGGTGGTCCACTCTGACTTATTTCACTGCTCAGATTTCTCCAGTATTTTTTATTTATAAGAGTTAAAGAAATTATATTCAAGCTTGCGTCATGTAAAAAAAAGTGTGGAATTACCTAGCAGGCATATTTTTTTTAACTTATGCTCAAACACTTTATTATTTCACACCTGTATTTCCTGTCAATTTGTCTTCATAAATATTCTAATTGGTTAACCTCTTGGATGGAATGCATTGGAGATGTCTCAAACATCCAGTTTCATGGGCACTAAGGGCGAGATGTTCAAAAAGTGGTGGTACCTGAAATTGTCTGTAATCAGAATAAAAAAGTTCTCACACCATGGTCCGTCAATTCTCAGACATGTTTCCATCATTTGCATCCAATTCCTCCATCTCCGTCAAAGGGAAAAAGCCATTTTAAAAGTGGGTGGGGTTTAATCTACTGTCATATTGTAAGGTATTTTCAGAAAAAATATTTGTTTCAACATCACTTTTTTGTCTGATTAACATCATTAGTTCCCGACAAAATAAAAATGGTCTAAACTTGGATAATAAATTAATGTTCTGTTAGTAGGAGTGAGAAGCAATTTGTTGTTTCTTTGAAAGTTTACATCTCAAAGACAAAATCAAAGACATTTTTAACATCAGAATTTTTAAAGGCAATGTTCATCAAGATCTTCTTACCAACATTTTTAATTAATTAGACACATTTTCTAACGAGACGGATTTACTTCTGAAAATATTGTCTTTCTTTTACCACCAACTCATGATCCAAGAATTTTTTCATTATGATGACTTTTTGAACATCTCGCCCTAAGAAGTTGATGTGCTTAGAAGAACTGGAACAATTCTGCTGCAAACTAATTGCAAACTGGGGGGAGGGGGGAACAAATAAATTCCCATTGGTTTAACCCTTTGAGTGCCAGAAAGGTATCCAATGCATTGCAACAAAAGCAGGGTTTAATGAGGCTTTTAATCACTGGGTTGATAGAGAGTTCTCGAGTGCATGGTTTTGCAATGTTTGGAAGACCTCCCTAGCATTCAGCACCATTTAAATTAATAGCAATTTAGGGAACTTGTATTTTTTCCGCATAGTGCAGTTGGTTTGTTCCACTGTCACTTTACTCTCATTAAGCTAAACAACATCTACTCTTCGAACCATCTTTCATTATCCCTAATTCATATTTTCATTCCTATACATGAAGTCATAGGCTACATTTTACTAAATTATAAGAAGCCCCTTTATGTACGATAAATGTAGAGAAAGATGATAGTCTTGATCATCTCTCACTCTAGGTACAATTTTTACATTTTTCAGGGATGGAGACATATTCACACCCATAGTGCTTGTGCCTCCATCCCTTGGTAAAAATTCTAGCAGGGTTCCCAGTGAACAGGTTTTTTTTTACGGTGCTACATATAGAGAGAGTATGTCTGTGCAGTTCCACATTAATCTTCTCAACCTCTATATAATGATTTGCTAAAAGGGAGTCCAAGCCTTTACTGAATATTTATTTTGTATCTGAGAACACATTAAAGATCCTTTTTCTTTACAGAAGGTGAAATACAGTTTCATTTAATTTTAGCGGGTGGTCTTGTGCAATCTGTACAGCCCTATTGATGAAGAGGTTGCCAGAAAGTTATTTGTGTTTCCCTGTGTATAGTTATACATAGCAATCATATCACCTTGTAGGTACCTCTTTTCCAGTGTAAACAATCCTAATATGGAAATGCCTTTGCTTATACTAGTCTTCAACTGACATTATTAATTTTGTTGTCTGAACTCTTAATTTGTTTTAGAATATTTTTCATGGTATAGTGGTCAAAAGTGTAGTGCATAAACAAGGTGAGGTCTTACCAAGAATTTAAGCAGAGCCAAACATTTTCCCACGACTATAAACTCCTTATTCATGGTAATATCATGCTGACTTTCACAGCTACTGATTGGCATTGTGTATGGTTGCAAAGCTTAATGGTCACTGTCCACAAATATTCCCAAATGCTTCTCCATCAAGGTTATACCTCATACCGTCTCATGTATTGTATTACTTGCACGCCCCTTTTTGTGTCCAAAATGCATGAAGTTGCAATTTCTCTAATAAAATGAAAGGCAATCATAAAATGGTAAAACTGAAAAGAAATACAACTAACTAAACAATATACTGAGGAAAAAAGTTTTACTAAAGCAAAAAAGTTAGAAGGGAATATGTCAGTTGAAAGTATTCAGTAAAATGTGCAAAAGAAAGGAATTACAAAAAATTACAAGTCTACAGAATGCTGATATATTTTATTTTCTACACAGATAGTCAAGAGCTATTATTCATTAGAATGGTCCTCCTGATATGTCAGGTTGCTTTGAGAAATCAAGTACTTACATCTTTTTAGAAACAAGTACTGAAAGATTTACAACATACAGAAGATACAACCCCAGGGTCAACAAGTGGGTTAATATAGCTTGGTAAGAAACTTTTAATTATCAAGTGTTTATACCATGAAGAAACATCTCCTACGAGGTTGCCATCTAAGATAAAAGAATCAAACACCTTGCAAATCCAATCACAGATGGAACCGACATTCGGTGAGATCTTTTTCCTTAGCACAGCATGAATAAAACAGACTGAAAAATGGCATGTTACATGTCTTTGATCAGAACTATTTTCAGTTGAGCTTTATAGCTTCAAGGGGTATTGAAAAACCATTTCAGAGCTAAAAAGACACGTGCATCCAAAGCCACTGAACAGTGTTTGACGCTGACTACTTCCCTGCAGCTGAGGTAATCACAATGTGGCTATGTTTGAACAGGGTTTCCGGTGCCCCTACTGACAAGATTACTCTTCTTAAAATGAAAATGTCAGTTATAAAGTAGTGACCACAGAGAGGCTGCTTTACAAAGAAAATTGGCATAAACCAACTGCACCATAGGGAAGAAATGAAATTTCCCTTTGATTTAAAGGGGGAAGTTTAGCCCCTTGAATGCTTGAGAGGCATTGGAGACCTTTTGAGCATTCAAATAGTACAAATCTTAATTTAACCCTATTAGAGACACGGGTGGGGGCACACAGAGAAGCAATTAGTGCATTGCTCTTCTTTTTGGCACTAAAAGGGTTAATAGGAAAGAATGAGCACTGTAACTATATAGGAGCACTAAAATTGTACTATGGCAGACATGCATTTGAAATCACTGGACCATATATCATTAACAGTAAATGAACCTGCATTTCGGTAATCTTGACTCCTTGGCTGCTAGAGAAGTCAATGCATTAACCTTTTATGTCCCAGATTGTGTCCAACTCATTGCTTCACAATGTGTTAATTTCTCCAGCATGCATTAGCTTAAAAAACAACGCTTTGGAGAGCTCTCTAGAATTCAAGGGGTTAAATAAATATAAAAATCCTGAAAAGTATGAAAACTAGAAGAATGTTGACACTCACTCATTTTTATTAAATAATTAACTAAACATCAGTTCTAATTACATTAGTCTAGGGCATAGGCAGCCTTTAAGCTCTCCAGCTGTTGGGGGCTACAACTCACATCATCCCTGTTGACTGATTGGTGATGATGAGAATTTTTGTTTCCAAGCTGGAGATCCAAAGGTTACTTACCTAGTGGTCTAACACTTACACTAATAAAAACAATCATTGATTCTAATTGTTTATAGAAGAGGGTGAACTCCTGGTGGATCATGATGGTATTTATAGTTCAACAGCAGCTGGAGGGTTGCATGTTTATTGCTACTAGTTTAAATAATAGATCTAAGAGAGACAGCTCGTCATCTTCCATCCTCAATCCCCTATCACCACCCCACCAGTACAAGAGTTAACGTTCTCCTGCCAAGTATTGGGTCTGCCATGCCAACCAACCAAGTTACAGATTTAATCATCTGCTCTCCTGTGTGAAAATTCTACACCCCTTTGGTGTAAAGAGCAGAACTGACTGAAAACCCATCCCTGTGTTAACAAGAACCCTGCATCTAGCATATCCAGCCCCTTACACTTTGAAATTGGTTAATCCTTTGGGTTTTTCTTTACAGAAGAACTGGAGATCGGTAAACCTGATAACGAGTGAAAACTAGTAAATCCTGCTCTAGGGTAAATTTAACTGAAATTTAACTAAAAGTGAAGAGATTAAATGGTCAAATAACACTAATATCTCTTATTAATAAGCCCCAAATTACCTTAATCTAGGAAGGAAATCCAAATGACCAATATAGGTCTATTCTGACTGGATTAGTTCCCCAAAATAAATGTTGAATCAGGACTGGATATCATATCCATGAAGTTGGACATTTTTGTTTGTGGCTGGACTCCTAAGCCCCAAACTCCTCCCAGTGAAACCTTCCCAACCAGCCATTAGAATGTTTTGTCCTGATTAACCCTTTGAGTGCCAGAGAGCTACCCCTAGCACTCAAAGGGTTAAGGTAAGTATGTTTTTATTATTAACCCTTAGGGTGCCAGAGGGGGTAGGCAACACATTGCTTCGCATACCCCCTGGCATTCAAAGGGTTAATAGGTATTAGTGTTCATTTAACTATGCCAGGTAGAAATAATGAAATGAAACTGCATAGAAAAACAGTACAAAGGCCAAATGAGTTGCTTGTGATTTAAGTAAAACAATTGGCTGTATGTTCAGAGAAATCAGGCATGAAGACTAATCCATAGATATTATCTGGGTTACAAGGTGCACTAGAAACAGAGATGCCCCACTGTTTGCAAGAGTAGAACGAATAAAGAATATTACAATAAAATCACTGCAGCAATGGACGCACAAAACAGAAAATATAAGCGCTTCCATGTACATATAGTTAAGTACTCTCAAGGGTGCACTTTTTGTTGGCTGGTGCGTGTGCATGATATATGGATATCTATCAATGTATGCATGATTAAAAAACAGTAGTCTGGGCTTGCCATTAAAAAATCCATACTGCAGGGCTACAATAGTTGGCTTATGGCATATGCAGCACTGTATAACACAATTTGTTGGAGACCTTTGTATCATTTAAGTGGTTAACCTTTTGAGTGCCAGAGGGGTACACAACGCATTGCAAAGCAATGCGCTGCGTACCCCTTTGGCACTCAAAGGGTTAAAAGCCTCATGTAAATCAATGGTAATGTGTATTTGTTCCCTTTGGTGCAATTAGATTGCTACAGTATTACTAAAGGTATTCTAAGTAAATCAGTCTCAATATCCAAACATGCTTTAACATATTTGTCATCACCACTGCTGCAGTCTTTGCGAATCAATAGTTATACCGATTATTATTAATTATTTAATTATTGTTATACAAATTTAATTTCACTAGCATCTGCATTCTCCACAAAACATCACAATGTGCTGACATAGGGTCATATTCAATAAGCTAAAGAAGTGCCTTTCTGGAGAAAAATATCTGCACCATCGAGGACAACTGAAAATTACCATTGATTTAAATCGGGCTTTTAAACTCTTGAATGCTTGATAGGTCACAAACATACTGCAAAGCTGGTCACTTCCTATACCGAGTTATGGGAGTTGCCAGAACAACTCTAGTGCCTCCTCTCTAGATACATCATGTTTGTCTGTGGTGGTGCACTTACCAGGTAATGTTTTGTTATAAATATGATAATTTGCACAGTAACCCCTTGGATGCCAAAGAGGTCTCCAGCACTGTGCTTCAATGAGTTGCTGACCTGCCTGACTTCTATGCAGTTAAAACTTTTGATTTTGCATATTATAGGCTAAGTGTATTTTTGGTGCCAGTCAATATGAATGTGGAAAGATAACCCTGCCAAACTAGCACATGTCTAAATGGTAATGGTAAGCATTGGAATTGTCTATGCAATCTGGGATAAAACATGACCTTTATTAATAGATAGCTTTGCCTCTGTAGATGTGAAATGTGCTGTGCATTAGGCTTGGGAAACTTACTCCCTTACTCACATGTTCTTTAATTGAAGCACTTTTTCTTGATTTTTTGAGCAAGTAAAGTTAACACAGTCCAATTCTGTGCTTTTTAAATTTTTAAAAAAGCTTTATTAGGCGATAACGTACATTGACAAGGAGAGTATTAGCAGTACAATAAATCTGTAAGAGGCTGAGACAGAAACAAACTGTGGATAACTCAAGACAGAGTAATCAAATGCAATGTTCAAAGTCCAGTATATTTTAATAAAGAGTAATAAATAATAACGGACAAGGTTATTCCGTAACAATGAGGACTGTGAGAGGTAAGGGGAGATAAACAAGGGGCAGGCTAAAGTGAACTAATTAGAGAGGCAGGGAAACTGGATAGAGATCTGGGTCTGAAGAGTGTGAGTTGTCCAAGGCAAATTCCAGGAGGAATAGGGGGAAGAGGAAAGGGGGTGTGGGGAGGGAAAGAAAGAGAAAAAAATTGGAGGAATGCCAGGGGAAGCTTGGGATCGTTAGGGAGAACTGTCTAGACCACGTGTACTGTGCACACCTGTGTGTGTGCAGCTAATGTAAGCTAGGAGAATGAAATGGGGGTACTCTCTCAATGCCAAAGATATGGAAAAAGTGCAGGTCTGTTAAAGGATGAAAGGGAGGTTGGGGGGGAACACTATGTTGTCATTTGCTGGGTGCAGCAATAATTGGTCCACGGAGAAGAGATGGTATGGAAACTGACCATTGTTTCAATGTTAATAGCATGGCATTTTTGAAGGGAGAATCCTATATAATAATTCACTAGGATGTTTGTCAGAAGCCGTCATGCGCAGTAGAGACTGCATACGTTCGGGCAGTCTCTTCTGCACATCATTGCATCTCGTGAGTGAGGAGACAAAAGACTGCATTGCGTGGAGCAGTGAGGTAGTAGCCACTTAACATTACCCAGACCTTGGCCCGAGTACACGGGCTTTTACACTAGTATCTTATACATTTTTTGTAACCAAATGTCCACCCATGGGGATTCAGTTGACTTCCAGAGGGCTGGAATCAGTGATTTGGCTAAGTTAACAAGTAGGTAGAGAAGAGGTCTGTTTTTTGGAGTAATATGAAGGGGAGTTGGTCATCAGATAGACCTAATCCTCTGACTTTGATATGAGAAATAATCATCGTCCAGTAGGCAGCGATAGGAGAGCATGACCACCAAATATGTAATATAGATCTAATGCCTGTGTGGCATCTCCAGCAAAATTTGGGTGTGGAGGCAAAAAATTGAGAACGTTTAAGTGAATTGTTGTACCATTGTGTGAGGAGTTTGTAATTACTTTGCTTTGTCTTAGCTTCTCTGGGGAAGCAGCTATTGAAACAAAAATTCTGTTTCCCATAGCGTGATGAAGTATCATTCTGTTTGTAATAGAGGGTTAAGTATTAGTGAACAGCAAAAGGCAAGGGGCGGGGAGTGGGGGACAGAGCTGTTATGTGGAGTTCAAACGGAGTAAGCGCCCAAGGTGTGAATCCCTGTTTGTGTTCTTGCTTCAACCAGTGTGTGATTCAGTGCTTCTTAAGATCACTATATGTAATTCACAATGCTGAAAAACAGCCCTTTTGAGAGCTGGAAACATGGGTCTTTTTCAGCTGTCTTTTTGACAATACCATATATGTTGAAACAGGGTGCTGAATTTAATCATATAGTTGTAATCCACCACACTTTTTTTGTGTGGATTTAGCCCTTGAAGCTGATTTGAGAGCTGAACAATGAACTTTTTACTTTTTTGGCTAATAAGCAATAAATGTGTTACTTTTTCTCCAATCTAAGATAATACTTTAAGAGGTTTTTATTGTGACTTATAAGCATTATCTTTAACAGGTTTTTACCTGGATAGTATAAGGAGTGTTTGTCTTTGGTGTTTAATCACCATGTGTAATGTTTATTAATCATGGTTCACCACTCATCTGGCAATGCAGTCTTTAGCTAATTTTTAATTGGGCAGTATACTACAGCATTACCATGAAAATATTTGCTAGTTTAGACGTATTATCTTTCCTTATTCATATTGACCAGTTGCTGTAGCACCATTGTTTGTGTTGCTAGGATTACATTGGAATCAGATATGTTTTGATTAGAAAAGTGGAATGTGTACCGATGTTTTAAGATTTACAGGCAAGTGGGCAACAAAACAGATTAAATAGGAAAAGTTTTATTAAAAAAATTAACGCTGAAGTGGACAAATATTTGATATATTCAATACACCTAAGGAATTGAAGCAATAGAGAACAGGTGAAGACGCCAGTAAAGGAAGGGTGATAACGCCAGATGGAGTGTACATGGGAGAGAAGCGGCGGGAGTGAAGACATTGGAAGATAAGAGGAAGATGGATGTCTCCTTACCGGATAATATATTGACAAGTCTCCAACTTTTCCCTCACCCATAATAAGGCGAGATAAGTCCTGTGATAGGCTTTGTAAGGTGTATTCAGCATACCATTTGGAAGACAACTTTTAAACGTTGATATTATAGGAAATATTGGAGATTGTCAAAATAAACTAATTGCCTTTAAGGAACTGTAATTTACACTATACCAGGCTGAAGAATCTACTTAACTTTTTCCTTAAAGTCTTGCTTGGATGGTATATGATTGTATCAGAGGCCAGACTGCAAATAGTATATAATTTTATTTCATCACCATTCCATTCATCTCTTTTTTATTTATTGCAAATATATTTGGATTAATCCAATTTATTTTTAACACATGTATGTTTTATATTTTTTATCACTATACAGGAGATTGATTTATTTCTTCAATTCATTTAATGATCATTTCACTCATCAACTGACTGGACATAGACTGGATCCATTTGATTCTTTAATCCATTCTTACTTATTTTTATTTTTCACTTATTCCACATTAATTCACTGGAGTGGAGATTTATATATTTTATTATTTGGTCAGTTTGATGTATTCGTTCACCAATCAAAAATTTTTACTGTTTGGGGACTCACAAAACATTGCAACCACAGGGTTCATTTATTGTGAGCAGTATTGTTGACACTATAAGATTTGAGTTAGGGTAGACAGCTATTTCATTACTGTACATTTGTAGGCAGAGTTGGGCTATTTAGATTGGAGGACTGGTACGCCACCTTGGGCGGCTGTGTAGTGCAGACCAAGACTCTGTTAGATATTATTGTGCTGGAGTATTGGCTGGTGGATCGCAGCTGTGGAAGGTGGGGTAGGAGTATATGTGTTTAAATTTCACATGTGTTGGATTGAAGTATTTGCGGTCATGTGCCGACCTCTACTTGGATTGTTAAGACCGGGGTGGGGAGGGCAGCTTGCGGAATAGCGCTGTTTTCCTTGTAAGCAGTGTTCCATTTATTTTTTAATATTGTTATTTTACTATTGTTGATTGATATCGAGTTATGACTGGGATGTGTGGGATTTACTTTTAAGGTGTAAACTGCCGTTTCTATTGTTCCCCGTTTGGGATTTATACGGGGAGAGGCATATGCACATTGGGAGTAATTTCCTCTACTAGTATATACATGATATGTGTTTTTAATAAATACAATATTTTCCCTATTTATATCTCTTTGTTGTATCACTTTTTCCATTAATCATCTAGATATAATTTATGGAGCTTCACACAGATTTTTGATCTTCAATTTTGATTCATTTTTTTCCCTAAAAGTGGGGATTTGGTGTGAGATAGCAATAGGTACACATAGGGCGCAGAGGAACTTTTATATTTAAAAGGTTATAACAGTTCAAATTGTTTTGATGGAGCTGTTAGTATTCCATTCTGTGTTGAACTATAGTCAGTTGTTCACCTCTCCCCTTGTATTCAATACAATAACTTTCTAGACATCACAGGAACTGTGAGGAAACCAGGTGGCACTGAAGTAATTAAAACATGTTTGAACTGTAATAACTTTGTAAGAAAGCATCTCTCAGGACTCTGCCTGCATGTGAGTGACATCACTAATGTCATTTGGCTCCTTGTGTGGAGATGGCAGGTTATAAAACTGGAAATGTTATATTGTCTTATTGTCTTTAGAAACATCCAGCATGGATCGAAATGTTGACCTGGAATAAATTACCCTCATTGCTTATAAAAAAACCCACAGATGTTGCACCTTCTTTCTCTTTATATATTGCATAATATATGGGATTGTACACCTGGGCAACAAAATTATTTCAAAACGAGTGCTTCAACCCTCTCATACCAGTATGTGTTTTTTTTTCTTTTTCTGTGAACTGCACCCTGCATCTTTCATTTTATTCCAAGAGGTCTGTCATGAGGTTTCCCACCACCAGGAATCTACTGCTAAAAGAGAGATTATGGAAGACCCTACTGTGGTTACCATCATTCAACAGCATCAGGAACCACTAACTTCCACTGACACTGAAGCCACTGATATTCTCTTTAGTGAAGAAGTGACAGATCAACTACCTGGTAGTTTTAACAATATTGTTAAACTCAAACAAAAAGAGGTGAATTTGCATTTGCATGGTTACTTTAGAGCCAGACACCTGTCATGGGGTTTCCTCATTACCAACATACCCACCATAGGGTGCACTAACCCTGAATTCTGGCGTAATTGGTGTTGCATTCTGAATAAATGATCCTATGACTTGATGTTGTTGGTAATTGAAGATGTCTCTAGGGAACTAAAACTGGTCCACACTGGAGCTGCTGATTTTGAGAGTTCACACTTAGCTAGCTACCCTCACTGAAGAGAATAGACGTTGGAGGGACATATTACAGTTTACAAAACAGAGCTGCACTATTTTAGAACAGCAAGAGTTTAAAAAGTCTGTCCTGACTAAAGGAAAATCTTATGCACAGATGGCTCACCGACACACAAGATACCAGATACCCTCATAGGATTTGTAAAAAAAAAATGTAGTCCTATTGTCTGGCAAGTCCTCTGACTCTGCCACAGCTCCTACCATTAAGTGACCCACAAAACCTTTTATAGGGGTAACCACTTGGTCTGTGTTGCAAGCAAGAGACCCCACACAAGAAGGGGGGGTACAAATAGAAGAGTCACCACCAAGCTTCCCACAAAGAAATAACTGTTTTTAAACTTAGTTCACATCCTTTATCTACTGCCAACATGAATGTTCTTTCTTAAGGTTTATCCTTTGTCAAACTTCATTGTGACTTCAGTTTCAAAGCTGATCTACAGAATTTTGAAAGTAACCTAAAATCTAGAGAACATTTTAAATAATGTACTTCTGCCCTTAAACATTTTCAATCTTAGAGTTTGTTTGAGCCCTTTAGAAGATGGCTCTGAATTTGTACCCCTCTGTGATAATTCTCCCTTCTGATAAAGGAATTGTTAGATTATTAGAATCCTATCACAACTCAACAACACAACCACATATAAAATACATATCTGACCCCAGCTCCTAACATAAATGTAATGTTGATAACACCCTTAAGTTTACATTGGCACATAGTTGCTTGCATGAGGCTACATTCAAGTTTCTCACAGTAGATTACCCAGTTTACCCAATTTTCTACACATAACCTCAAATTCCCAAAGACAGTGCTAATCCACCTGTCCTATTTTAGATACTGAAGATGCAGCATCATACCCGCTGGACGGCAGACTGTGTGTAGGTGTTCTGGGTTCTGTTATTAAGAAGAAGGCGGTCCAGCAGGTATGATGCTGTTTCTTCAGTCTCTAAAATAGACTGGTCCACAGGTCTCCACTTAACATTCTTCCTGCAGAAAAAGCGTTGCAAGAATAAACGTGAAAAGATTGTGACACTAAAGCTTATGCTTGTTAATGTAACCCCTTATTTATCCCTGTGTGGGGTGGCAGTTACATGTGTGGAGGTGGCAGCAGCAATGTCACACTCTATTTCTACCCGTAGTCCTTGGGGATGTATGGAAGTAGTAGTCAGCAGGGTGTGACAATCAGAATATCTTGAGGGCGATATTCTGATCATGCCCGCATGGTGTAGCTGACATTCTGATCTCGCAGTTTTGATACTCGCTATGTTGAGGACGATATTTCTAAAATAAAATTATGCAGATATGGTGGCAAATTTATGTCAATAGAATATTAACAGCATGCACTAAGATATCTTTGCCATCATATCGTTGTGAATCCGCCACCAATCTGCCACAATCCACTAACATTACTATGAATCCACCATGCTTTTGACCGGGTTGCAATTCTGCTTGAATTGGTTAATTTGCATATGGAAATGTAGTTTAATGAGCCATTGTCATATTCCTGTGAGTGTGTTTATATGTTAATGTGGCTGTCCACCACATGAGCTAAGCTCCAATATCTGCCTCTGCTGTCGGAGTTCACAGTCTCCACATCACCAACCTGTGGTTGGAATCCCCATGTAGCTCTCTGTGGAGCCAGAGCATAGTTTTCTGTTTTTACTCTGGAGCAGCTCCCACCCATTAATCCTTTCAGTGTCATATGGATGTGCATTGCATACCCCTGTGGCACAGAAAGTAGTAAAAAGGTTGTGGTGAAAGTTTGTGGTAAAAGAGTTGTGTTTGAAGTCGAGAGTGGGGTGTGCAATCAAGGGATTACTCTAATCTTACAAGTAGCAATGCCAAAAAAGTAGATGTTCTACTCCCTAAAATATTGATTGCCTAAGTATAACTTAATACACAATAATTAATCTATGGGTGCTACAGATACGTCTGGAATTCAAAACAAGGTCTCAGGCATGTTGTCCTAGACCCAAAGATTTATGATCAGAATTTTTGTGGATGAGAAAGGATGCTTCACCAAGCGAATGCCAGCTTAGAAGCAACCACTCTTATCCACTCACATCTGCTCATCTCTCCAGACAGTGTCTGTCTATGTGAGTGAATGTGAACGATGTCAGCGGGCCAGCTTGGAGAAGCATCTGCTTTCATCTGCATAAAATCTGATCATAAAACTCTGGGTCTATGACAGCATGACTGAAACCTTGTTTTGAATTCTAGAAGTATTTGTATCTATTCTAGAAGTATCTTTTATTTTAGCTTTATCTTCGTTCTTTGTAATTTTTTTTTCTGGTCATAATTTGTGTTTATTATGTATAGAAACTTAAGATGTATAATATTTGTTAGCATTTTTTATTGTCGTCACCCTTGGAGGTATCATCATCCCCTGAAGTTGGGACTCAGGTTGCATGGATGTCATTTGGCACCTTGTGTAGAGATGGCTATAAAACTGTACTCTTTGTATTTTTGTACTGTCTCCATAAAGTCCCGGCATGGACTACGTGGACCCATGGTGCTGTCTCCTTTTTCTCTTTTTATATTTTATTATATATGGGATTATACACCTGGCCAACATAATATATTTATATCTATCTATCTATCTATCTATCTATCTATCTATCTATCTATCTATCTATCTATCTCGTTCCTGAATCAGCACTCACAACTCTTCTTCATGCTGAAAACATTTTATTGCAAAGGCCAAATTCCAGAGCGAGTGCTTCCACTCCCCCTCATTTCTATCTCTCTCTCTCTCTTTCCTGAATCAGGACTCACAACTCTTCTTCATGTTGAAAACAGTTTATTGCAAAGGCCAAATTCCCCTTTCTGGAATCAAAACATGGCCTTTGGAAAGAACTCTTTTCAGGAGAAGATACAGGATTATTACTTCTGGCACCCAGGCCCATGTATAGATAGATAGATAGATAGATAGATAGATAGATAGATAGATAGATAGATAGATAAGGAGAAATCTCCAGAGATTGCCAATAGACTGCAGGATGAAGGCCTCCTCAGCAATCTGAGGTATGGACCGTAATATGCAATGCTGGTCCAGTGCGGAGTGGCAGATATTTGACCCAGGAACTCTGAGGTTTGAGCAGATTGTGCATTAACCAACTGAGCTATCTCGCCGGGTCTCTCTCTCTCACACACATACAACACACACATAAACAAAATTTACAGCTCTTTGACCAAAGTTCAATTGTAAAAATGTTTCAGGTATAATTAGATTTGTTTTGCATTCACTAAAATATTATGTAATAGACAACTTATTTTTTATCATGAATTAACATAATACCTGTCTCAGATACTACTTTTGGTTTCAAGGTCTTCATGTTTGTAGAATCCATGACAGAAGTTTAAAGAATATAAATTGACTTAAAAGGTTGTTATTCATTCATGTTCAGTCATAGATACAGTTGACAGAGAAGAAAACAGACAGCACTTGCAAGTAGCACATCGAAAATATCGCTCAGACATGCAGAAGACATGTTTTCTTTATTAAGATGATTGATAACTGTGAAATGATATTCAGCAGAAACAAAAATAAACTATTATTTCCTATCTATCAAACAACTGACTCCTAAGAATTATTTTAAATTTCAATACAGTACACAGTCTCAGTCTGAATATATTCATGATGTCAAATCAAGCACTTTGGCCAGTATTCATGATGTGAAGGTAAAGCGGGTCTTGAGCAAACCAGTTAGAGTGAGGGTACACATTTTATCTCTTTGTCAAAGAAACAAAAAGTGTCTTAAGGTGACAAGTCAGCCTAAAATGCACAGAGGCATTATTGTTTTTTCTTCTACCATTTGGAGTTTTGAGAAAAGCTGTTAGTAGGAGCCAAAGTATTGGACTCTATTTGCACACACACACACACACACACATATATATATATATATATATATATATATATATATATATATATATAATAGTTGTAATGGCCAATAGCAGTGCAGGTACTCATACAACTTGCTTTAAAGTGGCCTAAGACCTTCATCTGAATAAATGTCTGAAGTGAGATTGATATGGTGACCTGATAAACCAACACTATTAACCTTGAACCAAAATTCTCTTTCAAAGAAACAAATTGTGTGTAATGGCAAAGGTAGGATGTAAACATGACTGCAAGGTGTTAAAATACAGTTTGCTTTTATTTTAACTCATTGGGTGCCAATGTTGTAGTCACAAGTTTCTCCCCCTGCACTTCATGTGCAGGGGAAAACGTCAACCTGACCAGACTAGGGAAAGACTTTCCCTACACTTCAGGGCCAGGTTATAAAATGTAAACCGCACATGATCACTCCAATGGGTATCTGAGTGAACATGTGTGTTGAACTAAATATAGTACATTATTCATAAACCCTGCACTCTAAAAAAGCAGTTAAAAATATGCTGACCATGTTGAGGGGGCATCAGGACCCCTCCTGATTCCTCTTGCATTGACTCCTAGCCAATCAAAATAGAACATTACTAGCACTATGATCTGAGTACAATAGGAAATTCCATTGGACTTAAAGAATATCTTTAAATTGATTGAAATATAAAAAGTATGTGTTTTTTCCTGTAGCACCACTTTTTTTGGAAATCATCTAGAGTTAGAAAGGTAAGTGAATCCTCACTTGATGCGGCTGATTGTCTACATTCCAAAATGGTATGCTTTGTCTAGGTTTTCTTCATTTTATAGTAGTTATAACCATTTTAGCGTAGGTAAGTCATAAATGAAAGAAAAATGAGAGAATTTAGTTCTAGAGTATGTCAACTCATACAAAGGTGTGCCATGTTCTCAGAAAAGCAGTAACTAATGAATACACTAGAAAATGCCTGAATTTTAAACAATTTCAGTACCTTTGGGTGAAAATCTAAAAAAAAATGTGCTTCTTCATTTAACACCATTTCTAGAAACATCTGAGCCCACCATACATTGAGTAGAAAGGTAAATCCTATCTACTTTCATGAAATGTATGCACCTATATACTGGATATCAGTATAGTCCGAAGGAATTTTATGTATGTATGCATCTTTATTTATATAGCACCATATATGTACACAGAGCTTTAGAGAAGTTGTAACAGCATGATATTTTTGAGGAAATTGCATCAAAAGGAATCATACATTGGTAAAAAGAACCCTGCGCCAAGGATCTTACAATCTAATTCGATATCTACAAAAAATGTGTGGCTAATTGGTGCTCTGCTAAAGATATAAAAAAACTAAAAAATATTGAAAGGGATATCTTAGTGTGCAATATACCCAAGTATTATTAGCTAGTTCAATCCCTAGGTTACTGTGCCCCACCTATCTTCATAACAAATATAAACAACAAGTGGGAGAGAGCTTAATTCAAAATCCAACTCTAAAAATCAATTAATATCAGACTCTGATATTAAGGGCAGGGGACTTCTGATATTAAGGGCAGGGGACTTTTCTGGATCTGATGTTTATACACAGCTATAAGTCATATTTTACCACAGCAGTGGGCTCTATGTAACAATGGGACACAACAGGAACAAGGCTCTTCAATGTATTTTCTGTCTGCCAGACAAAACCGTGGGTAAGTGTACCTAGAAGAATTGATGCTGTTTTGAAGGCACTGGGTGGCCACACCAAATATTGATTTGATTTACATTTTTCTTCTGTTCACTCACTTTGCATTTTGTTAATTGGTGAATATAAACTATTAGCATGTCTATCTTTGAAAGCATTCTTACTTTACAGCATTTTTTCACACCTGCCTAAAATTTTTAATCGTTACTGCATATATCTCTATATCTCTGCTGTGTCTCTACTGCTGATGAAAATCAAATATTCCCCTCTGCATTCACTTATATAACATGCAATTAATTTGTTAGGGTTGAAACCATCCCATTTGGTAATGCACTATAAGGTAGGGTGCAGCAAACAGTATATTTTATGTTTTAGAAAGTGCTGTTCGGTCCTGGCCTGCAAAAAGCCCCAGCCCTTGCATTTTGGTCAATGCATGATATGAAATAACTCAGGTCATGAAACAGTTTGTCCTTCTGGCTATCTCAAGTAAACTAGGCAGATACATGGGGAGGCTAACAAAAGAATGTTTGGCTTTAACCTCTTTAGGACAGCAGTACAAAGAATAACCTATTTTACAAAGAAACAGAATTTGAAGGCAGATAAGAACCATTCGTCCCATATAGCCTGTCCATTTTCCTACAGTAAAAACCTCAAACCTTATTTGGTCCTTGGTCTTGCCTTATGTTCAGGACAGCCACAATCTACAATTAAAGGCTTACCATATAGCCAATTTTTGAGAGTAAAAAAATAATTGTGTCAAATGAAGATATAATTTGACTCAATGAGGCACACACACACTTTAGACTCCACTGTATATAAAATGCCTCAAATGTACTAATGCATCGATTAGCCCTTTAAGGACCACAGGTATGTACAACTTGCTGCTTTCGAATGCACTGCATACCCATCTGGTACTTAATCCTTTAGTGACAGGCCGCATGCCCATGTGGCCGTCACTTAACACCCGGCTAACATTTTTTTTTTTTTCTGGAAATGATTCCAGCCGTACATGTACGTCGTCTGTTATTAAGGGACATTTTCTCGTGACATATATGTACGTTCTCGGGCTTTAAGGGGTTAAAGGCTAAAATCTATCTACTGTTTTCTATCTACCTATTCATCTATGAATCCACCTGTTTGAGTGCCAGAGGGTTATGTAAACCACTGCATATAAACCTCTATCTCATCTTTTAATATCAAGTCAAAGAAGCTTTTTTGGAGCACTTTACAGCCAGCAGTAATACAATAATGAGCTACAGACAGTACATTCTGCCAAAGGGAATGAAGGGCAAGACAAGGTCTAGCAAAATCAAAATATATAATACAAAAGGCCAGCAGTGGTCAGAAAGAATGCCGGAAAGTTATTCATTGATGTACTTGATCAATAACAGCCAGACATGTTTTCATTTAGTATAGCTTTTTAAAACAGATGGACAATATGACACAATGTGGTGGGAGAAGATGTTACAATATCCATTTTTCATAAATCTGAATTTTATTGTCTAAATTAGGGAAATAGTTTTACTGACACGTTACCTCTATATGACATCATTAGAAAAACAAGTTGTGAACTATCACTGCTATGCAGATGATGTACTGCTAGGCAGATGATGTACTGTTATGCAAATTATGTACCGTTATGCAAATGATGTGCAGCTCTACCTAAATTTTAGTCCAGATACAAAGAATCCAGATTCAACACATCTGCCACAACAAACAGTATCCCTTGAAATTGGGGGATCATATTTTTAAAAATCTAAATAAGTTAAAAATCATGGGCTTGTCTTACATTGTGACATTACACTCAAACATCACGTTTCAGTCATTAGCAAAACCGACATGGTAGTAACCTGTTTCTCTTTTCAATAAAATAGTATAATTTTTGTGGGCAGACCTCTGGCACCCATGCATTCCATAGACTTAGCCATCTTTGGCTTCAGTCACAAACTCTTTACACACTGGAGAAGAAGATAAATAAATATTGCATCATTAGCCTGCTACAAAGGGATGCCTCTACTGAAGCCTAGGAAATGATTTACACAAAACTGTGGTGATAAGGCGGAATTTAAATGAAAAACAATTTGCATGAGTATAACTTGTCGTGTATTTTGTATTTAGCCTTTATTCTAAGTATGTCTATAGAAGAAACCTAAGTTGTCTTGAAAGAGTGCATCCTAAAGCTTCTCACTTTTACTCCCCCAGTCTCCTGCTTTTACTATGGCTAACAATTCCCACCTTGTACCTATATTTAATAAGGGGCTTATCATTTCAATCAATATCCATTTTTCCAACATTCTCCTAATATATTGGGGCAATGGAGATTCACAGTGCTGCCTTAGTTGTAGGTTGTAGTCTTACATCATGGAAGAAATTGTTAATATGCCTATTAATACATAATTCTCTATGATGTGTAGATCTGTATTACAGGCTTGGTGCAACATAGTTTCTGTTACAAATGGGAACATCACAAATCTGACTGCATCGAGGACAAGGATGCATAAAAATGGCAGCTTTACCCAGAAGGTATAAAGTATGTTTTAATATAATTATATTGAATTTTGAATTATTCATTACATGTATTATAAACCATGTTTTAGTAAGAAATAGTATATATATATACATTTTTTTTTTTTTTTTTTTTTTAAACTGAGTAAAGAAGATTCCCTATCATTGTGTTAACATCTATGTATGTGTATGTGATGTATTTTTGGGTTTGTGCCTGTAAAAAGGTGCCACCCAGGCTCAGTGCTTATATCTTCCCCATAGGAACCTCTTTCCCAGTATAATCATCTCTCTCTCTCTCTCTATAAGCCGTACACTCCACAGAGCTGGGATTCATGGAAAAGTGGCCAGAAGAAAGCCATTGCTTAAAGAAAAAAATAAACAAATATGTTTGCTGTTCACCATAAGGCATGTGGGAGACATATAGAAGAAAGTACTTTGGTCAGATGAGACTAAAATGTAGCTTTTTGGCCATCAAAAAAAATGCTATGTCTGGCACAAACCCAACACCTCTCATCACCCCGAGAACACCATCCCAACAGTGAAGGATGGTGGTGGCAGCATCATGCTGTGGGGATGTTTTTCATTGGCAGGGACTGGGAAACCAGTCAGAATTGAAGGAATGATGAATGGCGCTAAATACAGGGAAACCTATTTCAGTCTTCCAGAGATTTGAGACTGGGACTGAGGTTCGCCTTCCAGCAGGACAATGACCCTAAGCATACGCTAAAACAAACTCGAGTGGTATAAAGGGAAACATTTAAATGTCTTGGAATGGCCTAGTCAAAGTCCAGACCTCAATCCAACTGAGAATCTGTGGTATTATTTAAAGATTGCTATACACCAACAGAACCCATCCAGCTTGAAGGAGCTGGAACAGTTTTGCCTTGAAGAATGGGCAAAACTCCCAGTGGCTAGATGTGCCAAGCTTATAGAGATGTTCCCCAAGAGACTTGAAGATGTAATTGCTGCAAAAGGTGGCTCTACAAAGTATTGACTTTGGGAGGGTGAATAGTTATGTACGCTCAAGTTTTCTGTTTTTATGTCTTTATTCTTATTTGTTTCACAATAAAACATAATTTGCATCTTCAAAGTGGTAGGCATGTTGTGTAAATAAAATAATACAGACCCCCCAAAAAATCAATTTTAATTCCAGGCTGTAATGCAACAAAACTGGAAAAATACCAAGGGGGGTGAATACTTTTTCAAGGCACTGTATGTATAAAAACAAGCATTGAAAAGAAAAACCAGGAGAGGAGGGGGGAAACACCGGCCCTGTCCCTATGGTACTTCGCCAACAGGCGAAGTAGTTGCTTATAATTTATCAAACAGACTCCTTAGTAACACAGAAATGGCAGTACTTAGCAATGGCCTTAGTTATGTTCCCACTGTTAAACAAGACCCATTTGCTTGGGAAGTTGATTTATTTAAACTACATCGGCACTTGAAACTGACGGACCATTTCTATAACAGTCCCACAACTCTCACCCCTTATCCATTTAAGAAAATAAGTAATGTTGACCCTAGTTGTAGTAACAAATATGTAAACACCTTTATGGGCCTTGTTTCCAAAGACACTAGACGTCTAGTGAAGAATAGCCTCACTAGTTTTCATAACTTGTCCAAACAGGAGATGTCTTCCATAAAAAGTTTAGCTAGAGATCGGTCAATCATAGACAGGCTGATAAAGGGGGTGGGATTGTCCTCCTTGATTATGAGTACTATAGAACAGAAGCTTTAACACAACTTTCTGATGTGAAGTACTATACAAAATTAGATCACAACCCCACTAACTGATTTAAGAAAGAAATAGATTCTGTTATCAATTTAGGCCATAACAAAGACCAGATTAATAATGAAACTAAAGAATTCCTTACAAAGATTTACTCGGGAACTCCTGTATTTTACACGATACCCAAGGTACAAAAGTCCTTAGACCACCCTCCTGATAGTCCTATTATCTTGGCTAGGGGCTCTTTATGCCAACCTATCTCGCAATTTATTGATTTCTGTCTTCAAAACTATGTTACAAGAATACTCAGTTATCAAAGACTCAACCGATTTTAGCAATAAATCACCGAAATTTGTTTCAGATGATGTTCTGTCAGTAACACTGGATGTGTCTAGCCTCTATACAAACATCCCCTCTCCCTGGGCAAGGAGGCTGTTAGATCAGTTTTACAGGCTGATGCAGCATATCGCGGGCTGCCAATCGACTTCATGATCTTGCTTATTGATCTAGTTCTTAATAAGAACTATTTCAAATTTGAGAATTCTTATTTCTTACAGCTACAGGGTCGAATATGACACCCTCCTATGCCTGCATTTTTATGGATTTTTATGAACAACTGCACATATATTCAAGTGAGTTTGCTGATAGGATACCCTTTTATAGGCAGTATATAGATGATATCTTTCTGCTACGGGAGGGTGATGAAAGGTCATTATATGCTTTTGTTGATTACCTTAACAATATAGAATCAACCATTCATTTTACACTTTCATTTGATTCCAATTAAATTAATTTCTTGGACATGACGGTATACCGTAACAATGGTTGTCTTAATACTAGGATTTACTCCAAGAGCACTGACTGTAACACCCTCCTACATGTGGACAGTCATCATCCGCTGCTGTTTAAGAGAGGCCTTCCCTACTCACAAATGGTACGTGTAGTGCAAACTACTTCTGATACAGCCTTGCGGGCCCAGGAACTGACCAAAATGGGTAACCAATCTGCTGACAGAGGATATGATTTTGGTGTTATAAATGAGGCTATGAACAGAGAAAGAGTACTTGACAAAGATCAATTACTTTTGCCTAAAATTATCAATAACTAGATACAGGATAGATTCTGCATCCAGATCACCTTTTCAACTTCTTCAAACAAGATCAGGGAGACTGTTTTGAGGTATTGGCCCATTTTGGAGGGTGACCCCAGGCTGGGCTCATGCTTTTCAAAACCACCCCTTTTTTGTTTTAGAAGAAACAAGAATTTGAGGGATCTGCTGGTGCAGGCGGACCTCATAAACAAATACAGCAACAGTGGCTGTTGGCTTGCACGTGCCATGGGAGTGTATAGATGTAGGGGCTGTAGTAATTGTGGCAACATTATTACAGGAAAAGTTTATCATGATCCACATTCTTCTAGGATGTACAAAATTAATGATTATTTGGACTGTGATAGAAAATATGTTATCTACTTTATCATCTGCCCATGTGGACTTTTTTACGTGGACTATCACTACTTTAAAAGAAAGGATCAACAAACACAAGAGTTCAATCAGGAAAGCTCTAGATGGGAATCTAGGAACTCATGAAATAGCACATCAACCTGTTGCAAGGCATTTTGCAGAGGCACGGCATAAGAGCACTGACTTTAGATATATGCCTATACTTCACATTCACCCACCTAAGAAGGGAGGAAATCGACATCAATTACTGCTACAAATGGGAGCAAGAATGATCTATAAATTGAATACCCCGCATCCTAAAGGATTGAACCATGAATTGCAGCTGAGTTCGTTTCTTTAAGAGGGTGGACCATCTGTGTGTGACACGGGGATCTACACCCAACTCTTCTTTGGAGATATTAGTGATGGAATTCTGCATGTTGCTTTGTGTTTAACATATATTATTTAAACTCTGCTTCCCATCAAATAACAGTCAATATTTTGTGCTGCTTACATGAGTTATGTTTCATCTATTATCAATTCAGTACTGAACTTGTTATATATTGGATTTGTGATTCCCATACTCTGAAATGGATTAAGTTATTATTGAAATTGTTGATATTGGCTCTTGTGGATCATTGGTTCTATCGTATTGTCTGTGCCCTTATGACATAAGATTTTGGATTGTGTTCTATGCACCCTGCATCTATATAACTTTTCAAGTTAGTCTGTGCCCTATGGGACTGGACTTTGATTTATGTATTAGTTACAGTTTCTCTACCAGTTTTAGTCTGAATATTGAGCAAAATTACCAAAACTTTCTTTCCAAGTAATCTCTGTGATTTTCTTTGTGCAATGCTTTCAGCCGACATCTACACATAAGTGATCATTGCAATCATGGACTATATTGAGCTACTTTACATGCGCTGCGATGCTACGGAGACCAGGCTAGCATCCTCTGTTGCTAGGCACTGGTTCGCCGCTTCCATGCAGAGCATTACTTGCCTTCTTATCTCGTGTGTGGACAGTATACGATGTGAAGGAGACCAGTCTTATATGTCTATTACTAGTCTCTGGTCCACCGCTTTTGATGATATTCATTTTTGTGTATTTGTTGCAAGTTTTTATTTCATGAGTGGCTTTAATCTTGTGTAATACACTTCTACATATGTGTCCATACTTAGTTTATTTTTTCTGCTATGGTGATGCACTGCGGCCTGCCTCCACTAGTAATGTCATGACCCGGTTCTCAGTGCTGGCATCGCACGTGTTGATGGGACCGGCATCCATCATGGAGCAGTAGGTGGTCTGGATTTAGGTGGCAGGTATTTAAACCTTTGTTTTGTACATGCACTGGTTACTCTGATGAAGGTCCCATAGGGGGACCGAAAACGTTTGTAGTATGGAATTCACCTTGTGATTAAATTTCAACTATCAAGTTCTGAGAGAGTGTGTTGTTTCTTCACTGCAGCCTAGGCTGAGTACATTCTTATGCATTCTATATGGGATGTGCACCTTATGCTTTTATAAATAATTTGATTTCTAGTGGTGTGCCATTGCCTGTATTTACTGCACTATATATCTTTATATATATATATATATATATATATATATATATATATATATATATATATATATATATAATAGATAGATAGATAGATAGATAGATAGATAGATAGATAGATAGATAGATAGATAGTGCTGCAAGTTGCATAGGTCATGTAAGAATACATGACTTAGATGAACTGCACCTTTAATCAGATTTCACACATATGCAATATTATGGAGAGACAAGATCTTCTCTACAAATTAAATATCTTGGGATCTGCTTCACAGAAATATAAAGCACAACAGTTAAAAAATGCAATGGCCTACTTTTCACCTGGAAAAAATGCCATACATTTTTAACCATGTACTCATGTATAAACTAAGAACATGCAGCATACTCAAATGGGATTGTCTCTTAAAGGGGAACTATAAAAATAGGAATGTCATGTCTTACATAGTGTCAAGCTTCTTCAAACATGCATACCCACGTAAACATGTTCTGACTCTGACAGCCATCCATGTATGCATGTGCCCAAGAGCAATTCTTCCATTTTACTCCATGGTCTGTGTGTGTATGAAACGAATTGTACCCACAACTGAGGCATTCATGCATAATCACATATGGTTTATGGTTTCCAGTCCCTCATGTATTTAGGTGCTCTCTACCTTCAACTAGACTTTGCTTGTAAGAACTTGATGCTTGTATTCATCATCTGATTCCTTGGTCTCCTGACTCTGGCTAACCCTCTGACTTTGTTTCTGCCTGTCCAGATCTTTGGCTTTTTCTCTGGTTCCTCTTGATTCAGCCTGCACTTACCTCCAGCCCATTGCTGATTATGCTTGAACTCAGCCTGCCTTGACCCACAGCTAGGTCTTGTCCTCCAGTACCTAGCCTTGGTTTCCCCTGTGGACCACTAAAATCCAAACAAACCTTGGGGCTAAACCCCTGGTAAGAGTGGAAGGTTCCCTACTTTGCTCAGGTCTTTCTGCTCTGGGTTAGATTCCAGTCCCTCAACATGACCCAATCAAATTCCTTACAAGTAATAAGTGGCCCTTAATGTGTTTAATAGGAGGATTTACCATGCTACACATAAAGTAATAGTTTTTATCAGTGCGCATCACATAGCCTAAGAGAGAGGATGTTCCACCCCCTATTCAAATGAAACATTATTTCAGTAATATATGCCTGTTGAATTAATGACTACAGCAGAGTTCAAATGCAAAAAACAGTAAGTAGATGTAAATGACTGCAGTAAGAAGAACATATTTCTGTACAAGTATTCTTTTAAAAACATTGAGAGTCTCTTATTCAAAGGACATGTTTCCCTTTAAAGGGAACGTTTCAGCTTGATATAAAGGGGGTTATGGTTTAAGGTGAGAGAAAAGTAAAATCCCATTTCCTATGTCATTCTATAGAGCCTCTTTTTTCACATTTTAGAGAATTTAATGCAAGAATGCCATAAAGTAAAATAGGGAAGGAAGAATTTCTTGCTTGAAACTTTATCTCACTGTAGTTGAATCTCCCCTAAGTTATATTTAAAATAAAACATTATCACAAACACATCCCTGGTTACCAGAGAATAATAACAAAATGAGAAAGTGAGAATATGTTTTGGGAGAAATACTCAAGTATGATAAGTGCATTCCTGATGAAAGGGGAGGAGGAAAATGGGCACTTGCTATATCAGTTCTCCTTGTATGTACCTCATGCTTAGGTGGTTCCCTTCAGTATGGAGACGGCACTTACTATGGTATTCTGTAATATTGTTTCAGAGCACAAAGAGACATAACATGTTTGTATAAAAGATTTTCTCCAGGAAGTAATTTGATTTTAGATTTCTATAGTCTATTGTTGCACAAATTATGTAAGATGAGTCATTTACACTCTTGTCTTATGAATTAGATGGTTTTCGAAATCATTTGTTGGCTGCGTTCAAAGAAAGTATTTACAATATTTCCACTGTTATACTTCCAATATATAAATTCTGTTGAACACAGGATTTTCAATCACGTACAATAACTGCATTTCATATAAATGATTAAATTGCTGCAATTATCTTTGCTGATGTTTCTTCTTGCATAATAATGGTTTTGGACTACACTGATCTGGTATCTTTCCAGGAACACAGAGAATGTTTCCCTTCCCACCAGCCTCATGTCCTTGGAAATAATTAGACAGAAAGTAGCGTCTGCTTACACAATTCAAAAAGAACTCTCATTCACAAGATAAATATGCTACTCATGGCTTGGCTACATCTTAACAACTGGTTTTCATGCCACCAAATATTGAATCTTGCAAATTGTGGGTTGGTAAAGGATCAGAAAACGTTATTATGAAAGTGAAAAACACATCTTTTGTAAAGCTTTTCCTGTGGAGTAAAAGAAGGGTACTCCCTGATGGCAGTTTCTTTATTCAAAAGTTGTAACACTTCTAACTGTCACAAAGTGATGGTTGTTACAATTACATTCTATGTAGAACTTGTGCAAAAATAAAGGAAATATTGAGCTCACCTTTCCCATAAAGTGCAAATGAATAACTGTCTGGATAGCAGGTGTACTGCAGTTGAACTTTCTGAACACCAAATGGCAGAGGAAAAATCCCACAATATATTTTTTTTCTAGTAAGGCTTTACTACTCCTTATTTATATCAGAAGAGGCAACTCCCACCAATTAAGTGTAGCAACCCTAAATTCGTTATGAAATCTACATTGTGGAGTTCTTTAGTGCCCATTCAAAAGCAGTTACTTAACTTCTTAGGGCCTTATGTTCAGAAGAAAGTAAAGTAATTCTGGGCCAGACCCCCTGGAACATACGTAAAATAAGCATTCACAAATTACCCATTGAATTAAAAGGGTCTTTTAATCCTATGAATGCTAAAGAGGTTTCACTGCATTACTTCACAATGCAATGGAACGGTCTCTACTATTCAAAGGGTTGAAAGCTCCATTTAAAGAGTTCTTTTTTGTCTCCCTGAAATGCATTTGATTTGCCCAATAATTACTTCACCCATAAAATTAAAGTGGAGCTGCCACCTGGCTACATTTTCACCTCAGTGGTAGCATCATTCTGTATGGGATATTAATTATTGTCAGTTGGCCAGTTTATGCAAATGGCCCAGTACTGGCCAGCAGACACTTGCACATGTGAGACAGCTGTGTGGGATGTTAGTATTTAGTTGGCATGTCAGACAGTGCTGTGCAATTTAGATAAAATGACAAATAAAACTAAATACCTCATATATTATTTTTTTAAATTAAGAGTCCAACATAAATATAAGCGATTGTACTTTTTTCCTTAAAACATTGTACCATCCACCTAGGAGAGTTTGTATATTAAAGCTGCTATGTTAGAATAAGGCAGAGAAGAATGGATAATGTAAATGATAAATCTCAATGATGTGACTGTTGCAAAATTTGCTAGAGGTATAGGGATCATGAGCTATTTAACCATATGAGGCATGATTCTCGACAACCACCCCAGGAGACCCCTATTATGAATCCACTGACACATTGGAAGGTTTTTATTTTGATCATATATCACTGTAGAAAAATGCTTTAAAATAACTGAATCAGGTTTCAATAAATTCACTTGCTTGATGATCTGTTTGGCATGAAGCAACAATATGGCTAACCTTTTGAGTGCTCTGTCTGAAGAGCTATAATACATCCTTCTCAGCCATGCCCTGAGGACAAGAAGACCTGAATGACATCTGCCCTTTTCAGCTGATTGTCCTGTCTACTTTGCCATTCATGTTGGTACATATTTGGCTTAAAAAAATAGCAATACTTTGTTTTTTACTATATTCAGTGCATTGCAAATGATTAAATGAGAACTTTATAAATGGAATATGTGGCTCATAATTTAACAGAAAGTCTTAACTAGGTAGACATAGTCGGTTATATTTATATACTATTTTTACTGTGTTTGATTTATGTTGTTGTCCACTGCTAATTGTTTGTTTACATCCTTATAACAGCTTGTACATAGTGTTAATATGTAGGCTAACTATAACAAGAATACATGTACATTGTTCTACTTACATTTGGCAGTGACCACTACTAGAAATCTCTATAGAGGATTAATTGCTGGGGAATATTAAACTACCCACCACAGAGATATCATTCAAAATTCACTGCTCTCCAAATGGTGTGCCTCAAAACAAAAAGAAAAAAACCCAGCAAACAAAGAAAAAATAGTTTTAAGGGGGGCTTTCTAGTATTTAACAAGCATCCTTCTATATATTTTTTTTAAATAATGCACTCACATTCACTGTTACACTGGTTGTAAGAAGTCCAACAGGTATGTGGCCACATGGGTTAACCTGCCCCTGTACAGGTGCCCCAGTACATTCAGGATCAGCCAGAAGAATATGATCACCTTCTTGAATTAAAGATATGCAATACAAATCAAATGTATTTAAAAAACAATTAGAAATGCTTGATCTATGGATCAACACCTTTCTGGATCCTGCTATCCTTTTTTCCTTGTGTCTTAGTCATAATAAGCCTGCTGCAGCAATGTCTGCTCTTTTAAACAAAGAAGTCATCAAAAGGAGCCAATCAATTGTAGCATCATTATTTTTGTATCACTAAATACTAGTTTAATAATTCACCTCATCATATTTACAGATTTATTTATAGGGATGGGTGAAATATTTTCACGTCAAAAGGCAATGTATTGAAACCACTACTCACCACATGGCAAGTTTCTCCTCTTTACCCACAGGCATAGTATAAAAGGGGGAGAGGAAGAGAAAACAGCACATTTTTAAGCCAGAAAAGACAGGCTAATAAATTGTAGTTGAAGCTTAGTTTCAGGAGTCTAGTAGGCAGGAAATATGTTATTTATATTATAGGGTGTCTGGTGGTAGACCACAAATACCTCTAAATTCGGTGTGACAGGCAGCCTTGATCAAGTTTTTTCCTGATCTCAAGGTTATCTCTGTCTTCAGGGAGTCTAACACTGTGAGAAGGGAGCAAAGGAGGTTTACACCAAATACCCCAACAGGCAGCTGTGATCCAAGTTCTTTCCTGATCTGGCTGTTACCTCTGTGTTATGAGATTCTGGAGGTGTGAGAATGGAGCAAAGATAAAGAATTATTCCAAGAACCCCAAAATTCTGTGTGACAGAATGGGAAGTCACAGACAGCCATGATCCAAGTATTTTCCTGATCTGGCTGTTGTCTCTGTCCTAGGGGGAGTTTGGGGAAAGACATGCTGAACAGAAGGGTGTTTTGTGAACATTGATAGGGTGTAAAATTAATTAAAATAAATAATATAAAAATATTGATAGAAGACAGACAGGGACCCTGATGAGAGCTGTGACTGAGGCAGATTGATACTAGATGAGATATATTATTTTGTAGAGATCCAAGGCAAGACATCACACACAATCAGTTCTATTGCATAATTTACATTAAAAACACACAGAGTATATGAGTAATGTCCAGCAAACACACAAGGGGTAGGTGAAGGAGAAAGGATTAGGAACAGTGCAGAGATGTAGCCCAAAAACATGGTTGCTGCAGCATGTGCAATAAATTATTGTGATCCCTCTCCTCTCGAGTAGGATACAGTTTGCCAAAGTCCCACTAAAAGCTCTACCACCACCAGCAGCAGCACTATTAACCATCTACAAACACTCCAGACAATGAGTCACATTCCAGTGTTGATGATGAAATAGTGCAAGAAGGTGTAGCAGCTCAGGACAGTGTCCTGAAAGTAGTAGCAAATTTTGTGTAAACCCATCAAAGGGAAACGTAAAAAGAAATAGTTTGAGACCTCTAAATGGCTAGAACTATTTAAACATGTGGGGAAGAAGCGGCTGGCAATGCTGAGGATGATCTAATTACTGATGTAAAAAGATCATAATAGCAATGCACTTAGAATGATGTTACAATTACAGTGTAATAAAGATATATATATATATATATATATATATATATATATATATATATATACATATTTTTTTTCCTTCATCATTAATAATTTTGCAGTTTTATGACTTAGTCACCAAAGTGGAATAACAAAATTTGTAATCTGAATGCTTGATAGACCAAAGTCAAAATGCGTCTGCAGTAAAATAAAGCCTCACTTCATGCTTTCATTGAGGTATATCTGTTATATGAAGCATGACACAATAAGTAAAACACATTCTGTCTTACTGTATTATGTAAAATGCCAGTGGTTTTGGTTACATGTCACTTCTAATTTAATACATCACACTGAATAAATGGATGGCACTAAATATTACAATGACAACTTAGACATTTTTACAGGAAAAAATTATATGAAATTCCATAGCTGACTAAAGTTGCAGTACGTTTTTGTATTTCAAATTAACACCTTAGATGCTAGAAAAACCTCTATCTCATTGGGGTGAATGTACAAATCCACTAGTACAGCTCCTTTGGTGTTAGCTTCAAACATTAACATTTGCATCTCGGGGTATGCACTAGAACACATGATCTCTGTAGTGCACACTGACAGACACAATTTTTATGCAAGCAGCATGACCTGAAGGCCTTCATTAGGAAATTCACAGGGACACGGAGCAAAGTTACACCATTTCCCTGCTCGTTGTTTTATACATAACAAACATAAAACAAGGCACAGAGGCAATGAACCCCCATAAATGCCTATATGCTCCCACAATAATCTCTCCTTGAGACAAGTGGCATTGAAGGGATAGTAATTTTTTGAAATAAAAGCAACTCCAATTAATCTTTATAGTATTTTGGCCATGGAGAAAGAAAACAGAGAGAGCAGAAGTCTGAAGCTTGAGGGAACTCAAACTGAGGTCCTTATCCACACTGTCCTGCAAGAAGGCTAGGACAGTAGGCAGAACAAAATCCTGAGAAAGGTCCCTATCAGCACACCAAGAGAGGAGGGTCGACCAGACACGATGGCAGGCCTTAGAAGAAACAGGTTTGTGGGCAATAAGCATAGTAGCCACCACCACACCAGAAGAAATACCTTTCTTCTTCAGTATTGAGGATTCAATTTCCAAGCCGTCAAAGCTAGCCGATGAACATCCTCCTTCCACAGGTGACCCTGTAGAAGAAGATCCAGATGGCAAGGGAGCCAGAATGGCTCTGCCATTGACAGATCCAGAAGCTCCGGAACCCAAGCCTGTCAAGGCCAGTACGGAGCAATCAGAATGACTGGACAGCAATCCATTCTCAATTTCCGTAACACCCTGTGTAACATGGGGAGGGGAAGAAAGATGTAAGCCAGAGGAAATAACCAAGGAACGGACATGGCATCCATCCATCGAGAGCAGAACATCGGAACCTTCCGGTTGTGTCTTGTCTCCACCAGGTCAATGCAAGGAACCCCACTTCTGAACAATGAGGTTGAAAACCTCTGGGTGCAGTTCCCACTCTCTGCTGTCCACCATGTGTTGACTGAGGAAGTCTGCCATGAGGTTGTCTATGCCAGGAATGTGCACTGCAGACATGGCAGGAACATGTTCTTCTGCCCAGGACAAAATAGCCTTGACCTCTAACCAAGCGGCGAGACTTCTTGTTCCACTCTGCTTGTTGATGTAAGCCATGGCTGTGACGTTGTTGGACTGGACCCGGACTGGGCATTCTTCCAGCTGGGGTGTCCACGGTCAAGAAATATCGCCTGAAGCTCCAACATGTTGATTGGAAGGAGAGACTCCTCCAGAAACCAGTGACTTTGAACACACAGGCGACCCAGGACCGCTCCCCAGCCGGACAGGCTTGCATCCATCGTCATCATGGTCCAGAAGGACACCAGGAAGGACTTGCCCTTCAGCAGGAGAGGTTGAGCCACCACGACAAACTCAGTTCCACATGAAGCGGGAGGGACACTGACATCTTCAGAATGTCCAGCTGACCCCTGCACACCTGGATCATAAACCGCTGGAGTTCCCCGGTGTGAGCCATGGCAAACAGGACCACTTCTATGGTGGAAATGAACTTCCCCACTAAAGAGGACAGCTTCTTGGCTGGAACTAGATCATGAGACAGAACAGCAGAAACCTTGTGGGCGATCTGGTGAGCCAGCTCGTCCGTGAGAAACACCATGCTCTGCTGAGTGTCAAAGAGAAGGCCCAGGAATACCAGACACTGGGATGGGACAAAATCTGACTTGTACATGTTGATGATTCACCCGTGATGGGTGAGAGCATGAATGCAGTCCTGAACCTGCTGATGAAGAAGTTCCACAGAAGGGGCTTTCAGAAGCAGGTCGTGCATGTATGGAGTAACTCTGATGCTGTCCCAACGGAGAATGGATACTAAAGCTCCCAGGACATGGTTGAAGACGTGAGGAGCTGTAGTCAGACCAAAGGGAAGAGCAGAAAACTGAAAGTGCCCTTGGTCGTAGGCAAATCTGAGATACGGCCAACTCTCTGGATGAATGGCGATGTGTAGATACTCATTCTGAAGATCCTTAGAGGCAAGGAATTCCCCCAAGGACATAGCAGCAGTCACCGTCCTTAGGGACTCCTGGTGATAATGAGTCTTGATCACAAAGGAACTGAGATCCTTCAAATCCAAAATGGGACGACACCCACCATCCTTCTTGGAGACCACAAAGAGGTTTGAGTAAAAACCCATACCTCTGTCCCGAATTGGAACAGGTTCCAGAACACCCTTGTCCAGAAGGGCCTGGATAGCGCCCTTGAACAGACAGCATTTCTCTACACCCTGGGGCGTATGAGAGGGGAAAAACCAAAAGGGAGGAAGAGAGGCGAAAGGGACCTGTACCCTTCCGCCACCACCTGTAAAACCCACTGGTCCGCCACTGAATCCACCCAGACGCTGTGGTAGTGACACAGACAGCCACCCACAGCTGCGTGGGGACCTGGGTTCGGCGAGTCATGCCGAAGAAGGCTTGGAAGCTTTAGGCTTGGAGGATACCTTGGGCTTCCATTGATGTTTGGGCTTGGAGGAGGAACGCTGACCTGAGGAAACAGCCTGGTTCGCCGGACGTGTCTCAGTCTGGAAGGAATGAAAAAGCCGATTACTCTTCAGAGGCATCTTCTTCCTGGGACCATAGGCAGAAGAGTACTCTTGCCCACTGTGACCTCACTAATCAGATCCTTAAGATCTAGCCCAAGCAAAGAGGTGCCTTGAAAAGGCAATGAGAGCAAAGCTTTCTTGGAAGCAGTGTCAGCAGACCAGATCTTGAGCAAAAGAGCTCATCTGGCAACCACAGACATGGTGGAAACCCTTGCCACCAAACAGATGGCATCAAATAAAGCAGCAGAAACATAGTGCTGAGCCTCAGAAATTATGGCAAGAAGCCACAACATATCCGAAGTAGGAGCACCCTGATGGACAGCCAGGGTGAGATATTCAGTTCAGACCGCAATGCCTCAGTTCACCCATGCCACAGCAAACGCTGGACGCATGGCAGTACCAGCACTGGCAAAAATGGACTTGAGGGAGACCTCAAGCTTCTTGTTAGTCCAGTCTTTTAGAGCAGATGCATTCAGCAACTGGCAAGGCAGTGGACTTAGATAGCCTGGAGACAGGAGCATCCACTTTGGAGGGATGAACCCACTAAACAAGCGTTGCCTCAGAGAAGGGGTAATGCTTGGTAAATTTCTTGGAAACAGAAGGTTTCCTGTCCAGAGACTTCCACTCATCAGACACAAGGCGGTCAAGAGTGGGGTTAGGTGGAAAACAAGTAAAGGGCCTTTTAGGTTCCTGAAATACATCAGTGGGATCTGAAGAAAGCTCCTGAACTAAGGGAATGTTTAGGCTAGTTAAGACAGCTGTGATCAAGGCCTCAGCTGAGGGATCAGGATCAGCCTCAAAGGGGTCCCCAAAAAACTGAGAGGAGCCCACAGAAGAACATTCCTCAACATCCAAATCCAACAACAGATCCTCCTCAGAGGAATCTGATATGTCAGTTACTCTCTGTAGTTTCGGCAGGGAAGATCTGATGGAAGAACGGGTCTGCCAGAGTGGAAGACCCCCTATAACTGGGATAGTAACATAGTAACATAGTAATTTAGGTTGAAAAAAGACTTGCGTCCATCTAGTTCAACCTTTTCCTATTCCTGTTTACCATCATTGATCCAAAAGTGGGCAAAAAAACCCCCCTCAATTAGCAATTTAAAATTCTGCCTTGAATGGGGGGGGGGGGAAATTCCTTCTTGATTCCAAATGGCAATCAGATTCCTCACTGGATCAACAAGCCCCAACTAAATATTCATCCCAATACTAACGTACATAGCCCTCTATGTTATGCTCTTTTAAATAAGTATCCAGGCCCCTTTTAAAGGCAGCTAATGTTTTCGATAGCACCACCTCCTCAGGCAGTGAATTCCATACCTTTATTGTCCTTACTGTAAAGAAACCCTTCCGCTGTTGTAGATTAAATCTCCTTTCCTCAAGTCTAGGCGGGTGGCCTCTTGTCCTGTGTACTGTTCTGTTAATGAACAGGTCTTTGGAGAGCCCTTTGTATGGGCCCTGAACATATTTATATAGTGTTATCATATCCCCTCTAAGACACCGTTTCTCTAGTGTGTACAAGTTTAACTTTTCTAGCCTTTCTTCATAACTAAAGCTTTCCATTCCCCTTACTAGTTTTGTAGCCCTCCTCTGCACTTTCTCTAGTTCCATAATGTCCTTTTTCAGAAAGGGCGCCCAGAATTGAACAGTATATTCTAAGTGGGGTCTTACCATGGACCTGTAAAGAGGCATAATTATATCTTCCTCCCTTGAGTCAATACCCCTTTTAATACATGCCAATATCTTATTGGCCTTTGCTGCTGCCAGTTGGCACTGCATGCTACTGCTAAGTCTATTGTCTACCATTACTCCCAAATCCTTTTCATTTGTATATTTCCCTAGAGAAACACCATTTAAACTATATGTTGAATTTTTATTATTATACCCAAAATGCATAACTTTACACTTGTCTATATTGAATCTCATTTGCCACTTGCCTGCCCAGTTACTCAATTTGTCCAAATCCTCTTGTAATGAAGACACATCCAGTTCAGACTTTATTACCTTACTTAATTTTGTGTCATCAGCAAACACTGATACATGGCTCCCTATGCCCTCTGGGAGGTCATTAATAAACAAATTGAAAAGAAGAGGACCCAGGACAGATCCCTGAGGTACTCCACTTATCACGTTTATCCAACTGGAGAACTTGCCATTTACTACCACAAATGGAATGTGTTGCAATGTAGACCGGAGGTCTCTAGTAGCAGCCTTGAACTCTTGCACCCAAACTGGCTCTAATGCATGGTTGGAGATCCCTGGGAGAGACTCAGGGACATCAGAACATGCTGGGCATAAATGACCTGAGAATTCTCTAGGTAACACTGAATGACATGAGGAGCAATGCACAATAGGGGAAACAGAGACCCCAGCGTTCTTGGTCTTAGGCCTGGCCACAAGCTCTAACGGAGAAGACATTCTCACAGTGTCAAAATGTTTAAAGTATAAGGAATCACCCAAATACAGTGTGTAAGATTCAAAGTTCACCCCAGAAATCGCCAGAATGCACTTATCTGGCAGGCAAAGGGTTAATCTGCAGAGGAGAGAAGGAGAGTCCAAGCCCTGTGTAGGATTCTCGTTCAGGAAAAGGCACAAAATGGCTGCCGTGGCGGAAGCCAGTCAGAAACAAGTGCATGAAGCAAGCGCTCATGGGAAATGTAGTTTTCCCAGAAAAAGTACCCCAACAGTGCCCGAAGCCCCCTGAGGCCCCCAACACACATAAAATATTAACCGGATGACAGACCAAGGGCAGACAATTAAAATGAGCCATCTCTGAAGTCGCTACGTTGAGCAGTTGAACTGTACAGTCCTTTAGAAGTGAATGAAGCAATGGTGTCTATGCGGTAAAAGTGCGCCTTAAAGGTGCGGAACACAAATTTTGCAAAGTTGAAACTGTGAATTAAAATTACATGAAACATCACTAGAATATGTTAACAGACCCAAAAAAACACTGAACCCAGAAGGGAAAGTGCCGATAGACCCCCAAAAGATGCAAAACCAGCAGCTAAAGAGTTAAGTTATGACAGAAACTTGCTCCAAAAGTATATAAGTTCCCCCTGCAATTGAAAGAGAGCCCCAATACTCAATAGAATAGTATATGAAATGGAGAGCTTTCTCACATTTGAAAAATCAAGACAGAACCAGATTTAAATCTCAGACACTTAACCCCATCTGTCACCATCATATGACCCCCACTCCACCAAGCACCATTTACGCTATTCTGGCATTAAGATACCCTTATGCTTTGGGTTGCAATAGGATGAAGACATCTCTATCATCCAGGGAGTTAGGTAACAGCCATAAAGAAGCGTATAAACTAGTAAATAAACTAACCAACATTAACTAGGAGTGGGTGTCTGGAGCAGAGGCAATGTGATTACACTGGCCACTGCCATAACTCAGGATATGGGTGTTGCTAGAACACCAGAGTCTCTTGTTGAATTCTGGTTCTCCAGACAATTGTCTACTCTTCCTAATGGGGAATACAGCTTCTCATATTCTGGAGATGGGATAATGATTTCAGATAATACAGTTCTGTTTTAACTATGATCAGTGAATGTACAGAAACACGGTGGGCCTTGTGCACAAAAGAAAAGAGGAGCTATTGTAGAGCATATGGAAGAAATAAACAGTCTCCAAACTCTCAGTGACGGAATATTAAAGAGGGTTCCAACATACTAGGAAGCAGTAAATTTGAGGCCTCTCTAGCATTCAGAGGATTAAAGTCCTCTTTAACTCATTGGAATTTCATTTGTCCTCTATGGTGGAGCTGGTTTTCTCCAGAAATAATCCTGTTTTGTACCTAAGGCTCAGTTCGGTAAGATACTCTGTTTGCCATGGCAACAAGTATAGGCCTACTGATGAGGAGAGCCTTGGCTGTGTCAGTTCACCTTTTTTTCAGGGTTCAGCAGCTTTATATGCCACTGAAGTACATTGATGTGCCCTGTTCCTTATTGCATTACCTCTTCTTCCAATGTATAATCAGAAGACAAGGAAAAAAATAACCACGGGGGTACTTTCTCAGGATAAAGACTACATATGTAATTAGCTTAAAATATAATAAAACCCAAACAATTCTGTGTGATCATGGCACCCTGAGTCTACAGAGGTGGACTAACTGTGACTTTCAAATGATAGTAGGGGTCTCTTCTATCCTTGACTCCGTCAGTGGAAGGAGCCCAAAAAGAAAAATCCACTACAATAAATAAATAACAGGAGAGCGACACCATCTATCATATATCAAATAATAAACATAATTTATTCTAAAAAAAATATGAAAATATTCAAATATACAACATCTTATAGAAATATATTGTCTCTAAAGGCTCCGGAGCTCAACCTTATAATAAAAAATTAAAATTATGATTGATAAATCATCCGTATTCACTCAATAGATCCTTCAGCCAAAATTTATCTCATATATATTTCTAAGTGACTTCTAGAAGTAATTATAAAAGACGTCTTTACTTATATAGAACAGTCACTGGAAATTAGAGATAATGATGTTATCTCGAGTCATGTCTTGCTCAATGTGTCTTAAAGGCAATATATCCTTTTAGTCTGTTAACTCAAGAGGCGCTGATGTGTAGCAGGCAAGTCTGTATAACGATATAGAGCACCTGTATAAAGATGTAGAAATTCTTGTACTTCTTGTGACCAGTGTCTTGGTTAGATACAATTATCAGTAGAGTATTATCTAGGTATTTGTTTTACCTGGGTCTCCTCGATGTTTCCCCGCTTGTTCTCATCCATTTTAGTGGTATTTGGGATGACCAGTACTGTATCTTTTCCCTCTTTCTTTGTTCTTTGTCAGTTTGTAGCGATTTGATGTTTTATGTGTTATATATTTTCGCTTTTGATGTATTTGCCTGTGGATGTATTTCCACTTCACTGTCACTAAAGCTGACCTCACGCCCTCGTGTAGGTTGCTAGCGCCAGGTAATGCTTTTTTAGATTTTTCTGTTATGATTATCTCTTAAAAATATTGTAGATATAGAGCATTCAATGTTTAGTGTATTTCCAAACGTATTTCAAACGCGTTTCGTACTCTCGTAGTACTTCTTCAGGGAACTTAAAATATGCGTACTCACACTCTGTGTTTCACCGGTTGGTAGTTCAACAACTGGTATAATGCTTCAGGGCTTCTGTTTTGAAGGTGATTTTCGTAGGGAGCAGCTGTCCAGGGGCTGGATTCTATTGCAGGTGCTAATTTTATCTCTGCTTTTATCTCCAGGTTTCCCCATAGACTTAAATAGGAAAATGTTTGATAAAACGGGAGTTACCATTTATTTACTACAATAGAATCTAGTCCTGTGCTAGCTAGCTGTGTGGTTGGAAGTAAAATATCCCCTACTCCCTTTTGTGACAACTGCGATTCTGGAAGTGACAACTTCTACATGAAAAACAAAACAAAAGAAGGCACCTCTTGTGCAATAATGTCTTTATAAAGATATATTTCACCAACCTGTCTATGGAAACGTACTCACAAAGTGTTGTGTTTAACTTAAAGGGATAGTAATACTTAAAATATAAAAAAATATGTTGTAGGGTTTATCCCCCTGAGTAAAACAAGAGTACTCCCACTGCTGAAATGTGTTTTATTCAGAAGTTATTACAGCTCAAAGTTGAATTTTTTAGGTGCAATATCACAGCAGCCTGTTGCTACACCATCCTATGGAGGTTTATGGTCTATGGACCAGAGCTGTCCATAGGATGGTGTAACAAAAGCACCACTGTACAATTTCAGGCCACTGTGATACTGAACCTAAAAATTCAACTTTGAGCTGTAATAACTTTTAAATAAAACACCTTACAGAAGTGAGAGTACCCTATTTTTTTACTCAGGGGGATAAACACTACAATATATATATTGTTTTAAATATTAAGTATTACTATACCTTTAATACTTATGTGTCAGCTGACAATTGAGCTTTAGGGGTGTTATCACTGTCCCCACAACAGTATGGATCCTTTTTCTCAACTGGACTGTTCCTCAGTACAACTCACCGGAAGTGTAAAACATGCAGAATAAACAAAAGAGGGAGCCAAATTTTGCCTTATAACAGCTGAAAATATACTCACAAGGCATACAGAGATTTTATCTTGTCTCTGTTCAGGTAACCGTGCTCTGGAGGTATGAGGTCCACAATGTGCTGCTTTTTAGTCTTCAGTTTTAGATATAAATCACAATGATAATAATATCACAAAATGATAATGAAAATAATTTTGTTCAATGTAAAATATTAAGAACAAAGGCTATCTAAATTATAAAGTTTCCTGGTTCCCTGACCACTTCCACAGATTTAGCTTCAGCCAAAATACATTAGAAGGGTTATTTAACCCTAAGGACCGGCCATGCATGCACGTGGCGGTCATTTAAGGACCACAAAGCATTTTTTTTTAAATTGAATCCGATTCAGGACTCCCCAAATGTCATGTAGCCATGCAGGGAGCCCAGAATTCCATGACGGTTCTGGTACGTCATTGGTCCTTAAAGCAAATCCAGCCATGACGTATCAGGACCGTCAAGGGTCCTTAAGGGGTTAAGCCTTCGAGTGGCAGAGGGGCAGGAAATGCATTGAGGAGGAATGCGTTGCATAACCCTATGGCACTCAAAGGGTTATGAAGCTGGTGCTATGATATTACCACGCAAACTACTGCATAAAATACATACACAATCTTATAAGTAATTATGCTAATATTATTATATATAAAGCTTGACATCTAACAGTAGAGTGCTGCCATTGAGCCAGATTATTAAATAGACATGTAGGATTCCTCTGCACAAAATAAATATGATCAATGCAACTGTACCATAAGGCAGAAATATCTCCACTGATTGAAAAGGTCATTTTAACCATTTGAATTCTAGTGAGATCTCCCATACATTGTGAAGCAATGTGAGGGAGACCATTCTAGCATCCAAGGCGTTAAAAGTATCACTTTAGAGAAATGGGGATTTGTGGAATTTTTATTTCTCTGCTATGATGCAGTTGGTTTGCCCCAGAATTGCTTTTCTTTTGTATGTAAGGCCAGGGGTGGTGCTAGGTTTTTGGGGACCTTAAGCAAAAAAATTCAAAAGGGGCCCCCCTTTTACTCCTGTGTCCATATTACTAATAAGACACTGCCACCTTATTTTGTTATAAGAGCTACGAGCCCTCTTATCAAGTGGGGGCCCTGAGCAGCTGCTTATTCTGCTTATACGGTAGTGCCACCACTGAGTAAGGTTGTATGTATAAACATGATACACATGTTCATCCCAACATGTAACCCATGACTGATGCCTACTACTATCCTGGACAATTAAAAAATAGTTGACCATGTGAAACCAGAGCTTGATCTAACTACAGATTAGAAAAACATATATTAAAAAAAGGTTTATTCATGTGTAAAACTCATTTATCCCTTTTGAATCCTGCTTGCTGGAGAAAAAGAATGTACTAGAGATGTATCCTAGTTTAGGGTACGGGTGTCCTCAAGGGCCAGAATGAATAACAGACACTGAATTGAGGGCTAGATAATAATAATAAAGACCAGAATGCACAAAACAAGATATTACAGCATCTATTATATGTAAGCCATAGCTAGAACAACAGTAAATGTTAAATTTTGATATATAAACTTACATATTGCTCATTGAGTGTCAGCCTAAGGTAAGGATCATGCTTTACAGTAATTCACATTACTTACTTAACTCTTAGAGTGCCAGAGAGGTATCTATTGCATTGCAAATCAATACATTACATACTTTGCCACTCAAATATAAATGGAATTTGCATGAAGGGCCATATTGGCCATAGCATATGGCCACAGATGGTCTCCATGCCTTAGTTTGGACATCCTTGGTTTAGGATGTTAGGATCTCATCCCTAGCAGTCATTGTTCAGTTTCACTCCAACATTAACTTATGCTCCTCAGAGAACACTTTTCATTTCCATGATATTTAGTTACAGATTGGTATGCAGACAGTGACACAGGGCATTAGGGACTGAGGATAATTGATACTCAACAGTCAATACATGTCTACATGCAGTTTTGCCTTGAGCCAAAAAAAGGCTCTTGCAAATCCACACAGAGTATTACCTCATAACTGATATCAGTACCAATTCCACTAGCAGAATGGCATTTCTCTGCTTGGCTGTGCCTTATTTCTGATTTTGGCATTAAAATTATTTTCAGCAAAAGTAATGATGGTAACTCAGATTTTAATTTCTAATTTATACATAATTAATGTTTCTGGGAAATTTTATTGGATATTGACAATTTATCAACATGTCTCCAAGTATAAAATGTTACAGTCTATGAATATCGGTTACAGAATGCCTAATATTCATGACTTTTCCAAATTGGTGAATTACACACAAATGAAAAAAGGAACAACTCTGGAGCAAACCAACTGTACCACAGGGAAGAAATAAAATGTCTTGCATTGGAGAGCTCCAATACATTTCTTTGCATTGCACTGCATTGCTAGCAATAAAGGTGTTTAATCAATGGGACATTTTATGTGCCCTCGCTGTACAGTTGGTTTACTCTAAAATAGCTCAACTTTGCTTTTGAGACTCAGGCCCTTATTGCAATGGTTCTGTGCACCTTGTTGTTAGGAGTCATCAATATTATTCTGTAGATGACGGAAGTCTGTTTTGTAATCAGACAAGATATGCATTCATAGAATGTTTTTAACGCTTTGAGTGCCAGAAGGGTATGGAACGCATTGCTTTGCAACGTGTTCCGTACCCCTCTGGCACTCGTAGGGTTAATCCTTTGAGAGCATTGGTTACCCCTCTGGCATTCAGTGGGTAACTTTTCATTGGGGAAAATATTGACTGCAAAGGAGACCAGAGGAAAAAAACCAAAAGATATTCTGCGATTATGAAAAAAAATTATCCATGTACAATATAAAAGGGTTAACAATAAAAGACTCAGTGTTCAAACGAAACCCAGATTCTATAGCAAATCATCCGAAATAAAGGAAAACTACAAAATCCATTTAACCCTTTAAGTGCCAGAGGGGTTACTCAATGCATTGGTCCGCAATGCGTTGCATACCCCTCTGGCGTTCAAAGGGTGAGATATTCAAAAACTCGTCATAATAAAAAACTTGTCGGATCATGAGTTGGTGGTAAAAGAAGGACAATATTTTCAGTAGTAAATCCGTCACGTTTGAAAATTCATCTAAAGAATTAAAAATGACGGTAAGAAGAACTCAGTGAGCATTGCTGTTAAAAATTCTGATCTTAAAAATTGTCTTTCATTTTGTCTTTGAAACTAAAAAATTTTCAAAGAAACAAAGACTTTTTTTGTCTTTGAAACAAATTTTTCTTCTCCAAGTTTAGACTATTTTTATTATGTCGGGAAAAATGACGCTAATCAGACAAAAAAAAATGACGTTCAAACGAATATGTTTTTCTGAAAATACCTTACATTATGACAGAAGATTAAACCACACCCACTTTTAAGACGGCTATTTCCCTTTGACGGAGATGGCAAAATTGGATGCAAAAAATTACGGAAACATGTCTGAGAACTGACGGATCATGGTGTAGGAACTTTTTTATTCTGATTACAGACAATTTCAGTTACCACCACTTTCTGAACATCTCGCCCAAAGTGTTATACCCTTTCAGTGTTCAGAAGGGGTGTCCAGTGCATTTTTATAGTAATTATTTTTTTTAACTCATTGATGCTAGTGAGGTCCACAATGCAATGAAATGCTATACAGAAATTTGGATTGTAATAAAACCAAGAATATTTGTGCTTTGAAGTAAAGAAGCAGCTTGGGAGAAAGCAAACTGTAACAAATAATACACCTTTGGCTCCCATGTTACATTGTGAGATCCACTATGGAAGACCTTATGCTTCTAGTTTAACCCTGTGAGTGCCAGAGAGGTATCCAATGCATAGATACCTCTTTGACACTCAGAGGGTTAAGTAAAACTGAGTCTGACGTGCTAAAATGAACTGTATGCATGTGGCATACTAACTGAACCACAGAGGACAAATAAAGGTTATCATTTGTTTAAATGGAACTTTTAACCACTTGAGTGCTAATAAGGATGTTGATGCATTGGGAAGCAATGCATTGGAGACTTCTCTAATATTTGGGGGTTAAGAGCCCAATTTAAATCAATGGGGACTTTAGGAAGTTTGCCCTATGATTCTGCCAGATCTTCTTGGCGTATCAACCTCAGTTTGCCCATTCCCAAAGCTTATAAAACGGTTCAACGGATTAGTTCAATCTGTGATGCACATAGCACATCACAGTAATGGACAAAAGGGTTTTATTAAAACCAAATGTAGCTTTATTTACCATCAGCAATTTTCAAAAGCAGACATGGTTCATAACAGTCATTGACCTTTTTCCTCATACAAATCAGATTATAACATCAGACAGCTAAATGTATACACACAATGTTACAGTGCTAAGCAGAAACACAGCATTATGCAAGGATTTATTAGAAGATATGTTAGCAGCAGATAGAGTTAGGTTCTGCTACTATATAGCTCACCGGTTGGACTTCTTCTAGACCACTGTGTATAGCAGTCTTATCTCTAGATGATTGTAAATAGACCAGAGAGACATCAAAGAGTACTACAAATACAGCTCATGGTTTGCATAACAAATCCTATCAGCATAGACTAAAGAACCTTTATGTGTAGGGGAGAAAAGAGTAATGGAGAACATGATTAAATGTCAAACTACAGAAAAGGTTATTAGACTATACAGTATGGCGGTATGTTTAAAAATAAAAAGAAACATCAGGACAAAAGGTCATGCTTTGAAAGTGAAAACAGGAAGGAATGCAATGTAATTGTAGTCCCTTGTTCTGTTTGCAGTTGTATAGTTCTATGAGTCACGATAATTATTATTATTTTATTATGCATATATTTCTACTGAAAGAGTGGGGATCTGAGCAATAAATAGTAAGCAGAAATGGCTGAGGTTAACCTGAACAAAAATGCTTGGGACCAGTAGGGGGTGGTCTTGTTCAGAGACCGTTTTCTCATTAGTCCAAGTAAGCAACCACATACAGAGCCAAATTTTCAAGGATGTGTCAGTCATAATGGCTACAACCACCATGCTGAATCGTTGCCATGAACAGGTTAATCCTAATGCTTTTGCAACTGACACTAACTTCTTATTCATAAGTTCCATACTAAATTGCTAGTTTAATCACCAATTTACAGATTACTGATCTGGCCAGTTTATTTTAAAGCTCTGTTGTATTCATTTGTTATGTGTTAAAGATATTTTCTGTTACAAGAAACTGTGGATGGGGATTGGCTGTTGTTATGTAGTGAGCAGTGGTGTGACCATAGGTGAGGCTAGGTTAGAACTCCAAATGGCCATTTTAAGGGAATGCTTAGAAAATGTACATATACCACAGGGGTGCATGTTAACCAGTGTAGCTCTGCTGTGAGTACTTTTCATAAAATCTAGAACTAGTAACCAGTGGTAACCTTATCACTTGATTCCTGCAACAGTTACCCTCTGTTGAACCTGGGAGTTTCCAGTAAACCAAAAGGTACATTCCAGACCAATGTATTATAAGTAATATCTGGGGATTCGGGATGGGCAAAGACCTTTGTCTCAAAAAAGAAAGGTGCAAAAAATGTCACTTTTCACTTCAATTAGGATTTCCAGTGAAAAGTGTAATTATTTCACTTTTTTCCACCTCACACACTCTGACTCCCACATTGTCCCACTGATGTTGGGCATAGAACAACATATACTGATACCAGCCTTATCATTCTGTAGCCATACAACCACACATACTGACCTCAACCTATCACTTAGTAACAATAGAACCCCACATACTGACTCCCAGCCTTGTCCCAATGCACTGGTAGCCTTATAGCCACACTGTAGTAATAGAACCAAACATACTGATGCATCAGTCTTGTCTGACTGCACCAATAACTACAGAGCCACACACGCACACACACTGACCCACAACCTTGTTGTACTGCAGCCATATAAAAAACACACATACTAACACCTCCCAAGTTTTGTCCCAGTTCCCATAAAACCACTCAAACTGACCTATCACCATGCCTTATCCCACTGCACTGATAGCCATACAGGGATGGGCAATATGAGGCTCTCCAGCTGTTGCCAGACTGAAGTCCCATCCCTGGTGGAGAATGATGGGAGAGTTAGACTAGAAGCAAATGGAGGCTTCTCCTTAGCCAACAATGCCATAAAACCACACATACCGACCACTCAGTCTTATCCCATTGCACCGGTAGTCATCAGTAGATATACTGACTTCCAGCATTGTCCCTTAGTCATCATAGAACCCTACATACCACCGTCTATGTCTCAGCCATGTCCTTTTGCACTGGCAGCCATAGTATGATACACTGAGACTTAATTCTGGTAGGATGTCTAGGGCATAGGTAGAAACAGTCATAGTTCTCAATGGAATTATTTTGGGGTTAGAGAAAAGGTGGCCATTGTATGGGGTTTTATTCATGGGAATTTCCTCAGAAAAAGTAGCATTTTTACTTTTTTTTTTTTTTTTTTTACTTTTTACTTTTGTGAGCTAATCCTATAACGAAAATAATGAACCCGAAATTATCTGCCCCTAACACAAAATTATTCTTTAAGAACACAACACCTTTATGCAGTCAGCTAAAATGTAAATGCATTTTATTTTTTATATCTATATATATAAAAGAATAAGCCTCATTGCATAATTTATGGTACCTCACACACAGAACATGATTTATGTCTCTTCAGAAAACAAACACACATTGAACAGAATGTCTCATTACATAATTTATGTCTCATTAGGAGACACAACTCCCATTGGGTGATTCAATGGGGACATTACTGCTCCCATTGGGTGATTCAATGGGGGCGTGTTTATCATACAGGGAGTTGGACAGCCCCCTCCAGCCCTCCCACCACTATCCAACTGACAAAAAAATACAGCTGCCACTCGCTCCTGAAGTAGGGCATATCAATAACTTCTCCCGGTCCACTTACACTCTCACTCAGGATCATGACCCCACAAACACACTGTGTCACCTCCCACAGATAACTGTAACCCTCCATACACTCTGTTTCACCTCCCACAGATAACTGTAACCCTCCATACTTTCTGTTTCACCTCCCACCTCTGTTTCAGTACGAGGGTATAATGTTTCCATAAAATACAAACTCAGGGATAAACTTAATAGCAACTCTTTTATTTAACCCTTTCAGTGCCAGAGGGGTACGCAACACATTGCTTTGCAATGTGTTGCGTACCCCTCTGGCACTCAAAGGGTTAACTCTTTTCATCTCTTCGGTCACCTTACTAACAGTCTGTTTTCAACTGTCACTCCTCCACTTCCTGCTTCCTGATTTCCTCCCTTTCTCCTTAAAGGGAAAGAGATGCTTTGCTGTATGTTACAGAGAGCAAGCCTCAAACACCACTTTCTATTTGATCCCTCAGCATATTGCTACGTTGCCTCAACTGAAGAGCCACTGTGTGTTATATTGCTATGTTACCTCAGCTTAAGTAAGGAGTTACTGTTCCCATTGGGTGATTCAATGGAGGAGTGATTTAAATCATTCAGGGAGTTTTCGGCTCCTGGTGCACAATGTGCTTCTGCTGCAGGAAGCCCAGCTGCTTCATGTAGCTTGGAGGCAGGCAGGCCCAGTACCAAATCTTTCATGTTCCCCCTTCATGAAGCACAACACTCCACCCCGCAACAGCCCGGTCATGCGGCCCTTCAAGGAGCTCTCTACAAGCAGCAGCTGGATGCGGCTATTACCCGTAGCTGAGGGGCTGGAGACAGACCATGCTGGGGCCACTCTGTAGTACACACTCTTACACACAAGCTTCTTCTCCGCCGCTCTCTGCCCGCTGTCACACACCTGCATTTTGTAAGTACCCTGGCAAAAAAATATACCTGCCGCACTATAGCTGCTCCAACAAAACACACCATCCCTGCTCCAACCACACACACCATCCCTCATCAGTTCCCACTCTTGGTGCCCGGGCTGCGTCCCTAGTAACGCTCTTGGCCGAGGCCTGGGGCAGGAAGCCGGGAGCCGGGCCAGCGGTTATCTGGCAGCCTCTGAGTATGCATGTACAGAGTCCACTTCAGGGACTGTGGACTCCATGACTCTCGCTACATACTGGGACAGCTGGTTAACCCTTTCAGTGCCAGAGATTAAGCAACACAATGAGCAATACCTTGCCTACCCCTCTGGCACTTACAGGACTGTAATAATATCTGTATGTGTGTGTGTGTGTACGCATGTATGTACGTGTGTATGTATGATCAATGTCTGTATATGTCACTGTATCTGTGTGTGTCTATGTATGTGTGCAATATGATTCTTTTTGCTTCACACAGTACACAAAAAAACACCATCAGTCAATACAGCTAAATGAAATGTACAATACAAACAAACACAAGAAATTCTTACAAAATACCTTCAACATGCCACCTACAACATTTCAAACAAAAAATGCTACATAACACATACCCTACTACAATGACGGGCAACACCGTCATATATTGCTAGTATATATATATATATATATATATATATATATATATATATATATATATATATATATATAAGATATTTACATATATACTCACCATCTGTCACCAGTTCTTGCATTGCATGCCCTTTTAAATATCCACCTTCTACTTGTCATAGGGCACAATCATAGCATTCCAAGTTTCAGTATATGCCTTGTATCCAGTCCTAGCTGTTGCCAACCATCCTGATCAGTAACTTTCCTATATCTTTTGATTAGGACTCGGAGTATTGCTGTTATCCCATCCTTTTTGGATCTTGCTGGCGCTGAAATTGCTTTACTCTGAATATGGACTTGCCTGCCGATTTGGATGCCATGTTCCTCGATCTGCCCAATACAGTCCTAGATTTTTCTTGAGTTTGAGTTGGCTGCTGATTTGGATACTGTGCTCTGAGATCTCACATGACTAAGATCTGCCTGATGATTCTAATCTGTCTTTCTTTCTCTGCTGGTGTTCCTGTCTTATCACTCTGTTTAGTGTCTGCCTCAGTATCCTTTAGCAGTTTCTTTTTGCAGTTCTTCCCCCCCAATGGTAAATCTAGGCTTACCTCTACCCTACAGACTTACCATCTGGAGTCCAGTAATTCTTCTGTTTGCATCCCCATACTGCTTCCTTCAGCATCTATAGGGTAGCACTCCCTGTTCTCTTCTTATCCCTCTACTGCCATCAAGTGTTCACTACAGGAACTGTGTATGATACCTTTCCAGATAAGTATAATTCTATCCTTGCTTGGGTGACCCAGAGCACTTTTCCAGCTCAACTGGTATATGCTATCTGGCCTTGTGGTTGGAAACTTTAATCTTGCCCCTTCCACAGCAAGATCTAGCAGTGGGTAGCCTATGTACTCTAGCCTCGCATCCCAGCAATATAGTACTCTGGTGTAGTTTCTTGGGTTCATTGTGTGGATTTGCTTGATACCATATATATAACATAATATCCAGCCCACACACAAAATATAATGCTATTTATAAACACACACCATTCACAAAATCTATATACATCACAAACACACACACACACACACACACAAGCACTTCACACACACCATCCAGATCATCAATATGTGAGTACATACACACAAACACCCACAAAATCCACATAATCTACATACACATACATGCGCACCACCTCCACACCACACACAATTTATACACACACACTCACATACATTAGTGTCAGACTTAGAAGCTCCTCACTAGGTCTATCTTGAGACTACAGTGAGACTTCAGTCCGTCTTGTGGGATCAAAGAGAGAGCGCCATGCATTTCTTTTCAGAACCAAATTCTTCTCCCTTACCAGTCCACCAGGGTTCACAATGCAGCCCCAGCTTCACTGGCAGGTCTGCTGTCAGAGGACCAGTTCTGCCAGAAGAGTACTTGCCTTTTAATATTAGGGACACAAGAATAAAAATAAACAATGAGAACTTAAAGAAAGGAAAGCTCATTGATAACAAAACAGGGACATGGTAACAACAGGGACATGTAAATCTATTAATTTATGGGTTTTAGTGTAAAAATAAACAGGTATGATAAACGTATTCAATTTATTTTTGTTCTTTTAGCCACTTGGCATGCTAGATAGCAATTTATTGGACTCATCTTCAGCATTAAAGGGGGTTAATGAATCAAATACATTTTTATGTTCAGTTTTCATGTTTTGGATATAAATGATACAAAAGACATACACAGTGTGTCAGGGTAACTATGAGATCAGCAGTACAAATGATCCTTAAGTGTATACAATAATACATAGGAAAGCAACATGCAGCTAAAAGGTTAAATCATAAGTGAAAGCTGACATCTTTCCCATACAGAGCCATCTGCTCTCAGTGATCAACATATTGAATTTTCGAAGCAGTTCAAGCTTTTATTTTTCTAGATTTCCTCCCTGGGGCACTGAAAAACAAGTACTTCGGAAAATAAGAATGCAAAGAGTGCCAACACATTAGGTCCTGAAAATACGTTAAGAAAAGTTGTACAATGTTGTACTGTTTCAAAGTGAATATTGGAAACAACTTTTCCATGTTATAATTCAGGATGCATTATTTTTTTTTTTAATTTGCAGCACCCTATGAATAGACACTAGAGGACTGAGAATACATTTCATCCATATTCTAAAGTCCAACTTTTTAGTAAATAAAATGTGTCTATTTTTATGCTCCTAGTTAGATTATCTGTAATCGTCTGTTTACAGTTGGACACAATAAATACCAATTATCTTCTCCATTCCCATAGTCAGTGGCTCCCAATGCATTTTTATATTAACCATTCAGAGTATGTCCTTTTTAAAATGAGTCTCTCACCATTCAGAGAAGAAACTTAATTAGCAATGCAGATATGAAATACTATGGATTCAACTATTCACAATGAATGAGAATCGATTTGTATATTTTGTAACATTATCAACTGTCTGATATTTATAAAATATATGAAAATTATTTGAAACACAATGACACAAGGTACAAAAATATGCTAAATGAAAACACTGCTCATGCATGCATAGTATCGTAGTTCATAAAGCTGAAAAAACACAATGCATTCATCAAGGCCAGACATTGCCATATTACCCTTGTTGATTAAGATGAAGTAAAAAGACAAAACCAAAAAAAAAAAACCACAAACAAAAAAAGTAAAAACTCTACAGAACCCATTTTCAATTAAGCTCTAAGTGGGTAAACAAGTCAAATATCTCCCTGGATCAACATCTATCAACATCTATCTCCATTAAAACCAACTGTTATTATTCTCATTATTGCCCTGAGCAACAATCTAATATATTTGTGAAAGTTTCTACAGCAACTACAAACACAACCTCCCAATACAAACAACTCCACAGTCTTACTGCCCTTACTGTAAAAAAAGCCCTGCCTATGTTTTGGTCAAAAACACCTTTCCTGTAGTCTTATTTGCTGACCCCTTGTTTTTTGTTCAGCTGTTTAAATAAAAAGTTCTCGAGAGACTTCTCTGCACTGATCTCAAATATATTTGTAAATAGTCATCATATCTCCTTTTAGATGTATCTTCTCAATTTGGTTAAATCCTTCTTTATAACTAAAATCCAAATTTGTTATCAATCTTGTTGCACGTCTGTACTTTTTCCAGTTCAATAACTTTATTAAAAACGTTTTCAAAACTGTACTCCATATGACAGATAAGGTCTTACCAGGTATTCATAAACAGGTGCATCTGTACCCCTTTTTATACTTGAGTGTACCCTAATGGGTCTTGTAGGAGCTGAGTGACACTGCACACTGTTGTAAAGTCTAATGTCTATCAGTACTTCTAAATCTTTATAGAACAAGAATGCCCTAATTAGCTTACATTTAAAGTGTATGTAGCACATTTGTTTCATCACTCCAAATGCATTACCTTATATTTATATACACCTCATCTGCCACTTTTCCAACCTTTCATGAATCACAGTCTTTCTGTAGAGAAAAACATCCAGCTCTGTTTGTATTTCCTTAAACAGTTTAGTGCCATAAACAAAGACTGAGACACTACATACAATAACCACTTGATGACTTTCAATACACAATATAAAAATGATTGGACCTAGGACTGAACCCTGAGGCACTCCACTTACAGTTTTCTATCAACTTGAAAAGGTTCTATTTGTAACAATTCTCTGCATGCTATCATTGTGTCATGGTTTTTTGATGAACACTCAGACCAGATTGGTAAGGTTAAAATTACTTTATTGAGATAAAGATCACACACATAGTTAGGCTTTTGGGCTCACACAAACAGAACACAAATATAAGCAGGAATTTACAGTAATAGCAAGCCAGTAATAGCAATGTATGTATGAATGATAACAATCACTGGCAACGGAGGTTCTGGCTTGAACTGAACAGGCGGTTGGCAACACAGTTGGAGAACTGACCACAGGACCTTGGTGACAGATGGTCCAGGAGGAGATGACTGGCGCAATCCAGACGCCTGGGAGGCACAGCACCTAGAGGAGCGAGGAAACACTACTGGCACAACCCAGATGCCTGGGAGGCACAGAACCCAGAGGAGCGAGGCAACACTACTGGCACAACCCAGACGCCTGGGAGGCACAGAACCCAAAGGAGCGAGGCAACACTGACCCTGGCACTGGATGCCGATAGACCGAGACAACTCTCATAAGCAAACCCTAGAACACTAGGGGTGGATCGTAATACAGTGTCAATATATGTAAGACACATATATATATGTAGGCAACCAGTGTCCCCTCTCACTGAGAATGGTAACAACGCAACCCTGGCTCTTGAGCCCAAGTCTACTGCAGAGTGGAATATGCACAACCCTGCCTGGACTGTCCAGGCACGCAAAGGGTCAATAGGTAATGCTCTGTGATATACTGCAACTCCCAAAGGGAGTGAGCCCAGCGCTGTAAGGGAGGTGGACACAGAGAGATCAGAGTAACACAGTCAGTGCTATGAACACTGTACCGGTATTTCGCGTATGCACACCGCCAACGGCAGTAAAGAGAGTAGCTACAGCACAAATGCTTAGCTAATGGTCGACAGAGTAATAGCGCCATGCGGCGCTACCGACTAGCGTAACGGTAAAACCAAAGCAAGTCTAGCTGGAGAAAACCGAGGCAACCAAGTGGTAGGCTAGATACGGATGGCAACAGAGTGTCAATATGCTAGACACAGATGGTAACGGAATAGATACACAGCCAGGAATGGTCAGCAGCGGAGCGGATTCTCAGCCAGATACGATCAGCAACGGAGCGGGTTCTCAGCCACATATAGTCAGCAATGGAGCGGATTCTCAGCCAGATACGGTCAGTAATGGAGCGGGTTCTCAGTCAAATACGGTCAGCAATGGAGCGGGTTCTCAGCCAGATACGGTCAGCAATAGAGCAGGTTCTCAGCCAGAAACAGTCAGTAACGGAAGCGGGTCCTCTGCCAGATACGGTCAGCAATGGAGCGGGTTCTCAGCCAGATACAGTCAGCAACGGAGCAACAGCAGAACAGCAAACTCAGGAATGTCATCAGGCAGGCCAGGTCATTCACGATCAGCAATAACGGAGCAAAAATCAGGAACTAGTACACCACGAAAGGTCACCATAGTGTAGACATGACAGAGGTTATAAAGGCTATCACTGAGCAGTGACAAAGATACTGGCCAATCAGAAATGAGATAAGGAAATAGCAGAATCAGAATGTCGCCGCCTGCAGCCAGGAGCACGGGCACCGTGATACATTGAAGCAGTTCTCTATCCATGCACAGGTATGACTTCCAAAGCCTTTTAATTTATATAGCAACCTGTTGGGAGGTGCAAATCAAATACATTTTTTTTTTTTTACAAAATTCAAGTATTCAGGCATAGCAATAGTCCTGTCCAAGTCATCACCTACCCTTTCACAGAATGCAGTTAAGTTAGTTTGACATGATCTATGCTTCATATAACCATGCTGGTTCATACTAATAATGTTGCTGGTCATCACATAGTCCTGAATATTATCCGTTAGTAAACCCTCTAATAGCTTATCCACTACAGAAGTCTCTCTACAACATTATTCCCCACTGCTAGTAGAATCTTCCGCCAGTCAATTTCTGGGTGGTTGAAATCTCTCATTATGATTGCTTAAATTTCCTATCTGAGAAGCATTTTCTATTTGCAGTAGCAGTTGGGCTTCTTAAAACTCCCCAATCATGTGTCTTGTAGCAAATGCCCATCACCCATACCTGTAAATTTGAATCAATTTTCTACATTTCTGAATCTCAGTGGTAGCCAATTCACCAATGATTAAGTACCCAAGTTGTGAGAAAATGGAGGGACAAAACCATGTATAGAAATACTTCTCCAAATGGAAAAAGAGATCCAAACAAGGATCCTCCAGCCTACTCAAAAGGCTTGGTCTTTCACTCTGAAAACTGAGAATCCTACTGTCTAATATATTCATGAAGGGAAAATACAACTATAATAAGACCGTTTGTCTCCCTATGTCAAACCTCCATGCCCATACCTAGTATGGCTTCTGGCATCTTAAATATTCAGGATCAGAATGCATAAAGTTTAAAAACAAAAACAACAATAGAAGGAACCAACATCAAACTCAGAGCCATCAGAGAGACATCAGACCTTATTTCTTTCTGAATAATACAGAGAAAACAGCATATACTTGCCATCATCAGCAAAATAGTAAATAAGAATGTCAGTTCTTATGAAGACATAAGAGGTTAAAATACACATAGTGTAAGCATACCTGAGGATAGACAAAAAGAAATAAAGCCAAACTTTGTGCACATTATACAGATTAGCCTTCTGAAACGCTGAGATACAGCTGAGAAGAAGCATGGGTACGGAGCACTTATCTTCTGTACCCAGCCACTCTTTAAAAATAATAAGTCACTAGTTACCTTGAGGCTTACCTAATGCTATCTGTTTAGTGGTTAATTAGAGGAAGGAGAAGACTCCATACAAATCCTGCTTAAAGTACAACACTAAAGCAGAATATGAAGGCAACAGTGAGTCCCCTACAAGGCAGCAAAAAACTCTCAAACAGGGGTACCAGGACCATAGCCAAACCAATCATAAAATTTGCCACAGACTCCAAGAACTATATGCATGAATCAGACCCAAAACATACAGAAAAAGTTAGTGACTTGATCGTTACTGCTAGCACCCAGCACAATAATCCTGGAAAATAAAAATACCAATTACTAAAAAAAAAGCACCCAAGCATGGCAGCTAGAGATAGCTAGGTTGAAAATAGAACGCATAAAACACAAAGAGCATACAAATGAAAGGCACTCAAATGATAAAGCAAACATAGAACATGAGTACGTACTCAAAAATGTATACAAATATCACACATATAAGGAGAGTGCACAGACATCATATACACATAATAAGAGTGCACTGAACATAAAAAATCCTGTGGGTCCAAAAGTGAGCTGAAGTGATACGCACAAGTACAAGTGTGCCCTGAAGTGGCATACACCCACGGATACGTGTGCCCCAAGGAGAGATGCACATCTACAAGTGTTCCCCAAAGAGACATGAACATCTACAAGTGTGCTCATAAGTGACGCACAGAGATACACATAAACAGTATTCATAAATCCATACACACACTCACCCATTTAGAGTGCAAAGATATCACACATACACACACAAGAAGTGTGCACTGAAAACAGAGTTGTCTACAAGTTCACTGAAGTGACATGCACACATACTAGTGTGCAAAAACTGACATACACAAGTGTGCCCTAAAATGACATGCACATGTTCAAGTATGCCCTAAAGTGACACAAACATGTACACTTGTACTTGTTCATATCACTGTGAAGCATGCACATTAGTACATGTGTGTGCCCTGAAGTGACACGCACATTAACAAATGTACCCTGAAGTGACATGCAAACATACAAGAGTACCAAAAAGAGACATGTACACCTGTACATGTATGCTCAGAAGTGACACACACAGCAACAAGTGTGCCAATAAGTTAAACACACTGCCAGGTAAGTCTCAAAATAAAAACAAGCCAGCCTCAGAGGATCTCTTTTATACTGTTTGAATTTGTTTTCTCACTTTCCTATCAGCTGAAAGGGGAAGTATTACCCCACTGATGAATAAACTCATGGATGTTAAGGAATACATCTAAATACATTTTAGTTTTGTTTGATTAGCTGATACAGGGTCTCATTATTTGACTGATCACTCTACTTTGTTTGGTTAAAGGAAATGTTTATATATAAGCTTGAAGGATCCATGGATCCATTGATCAACATAGCAAGTCTGTAGGACCTTATGCATTTGAGCCATAAATCTCTATTTAATTTTATCGTTTGAAACATATCTGAAGCTTTCAATGTTTCGTAGCTGAATACCGGGTCTCATGTCATGTATTTCATCGATCATGCACAACTGAGTTTGATTGATGGATTTCTTTCAAAATTGCAATGATAGTGAAACACAATAGGTGCTTATTGTGATGGAACTGTGGTGACTATGGGAGATATTGGTGTGTCAGAGATATGGGATCTCATGTCTTCAGACTATTTCTACCCAAAAGTCTAACAACCATAGACTGAGCTTAGCCAAAGTTGCTTCCAATATATTGCTAGAGTGCAGAGATAGTGGGGGTTGGGCTTTGCTTCCAGTGTACTCCAGGTCTGTGCTAAGGAATGTTAATTAATTCCTGCTGTGCTTATTTGACCAATAAGAGGAGATTAACTATGAGCCAGTTAAGAATGTCTTTTTTTCAAATACTAATACTGCATGCTTATCTTGATAAGGGTGCTGGTGACTGACTGGTCAAGCATAGAAACACTGTCCCAAGTCCTCGTTTGCATGCTGATCTTGAATAGAGTCTCTGCAGTGTATATAAGCTGTGTGTTTGATTCAATAAAAGAGAGTTCTTCCCTTCATCAAGTCTCGGCAAATGTTTGGGAACAGGAGGTTCGGTATACTATTGGAGTGTTATTCTGAGGGAGAAAGGAACTATAACGGAGATATCCAGCTTAGGATATAAGGCGTCACGTTACACTTATGGTATTGGTCCATGTGGTAAAAATGTAAATTAAAGAGCAACAAACTTCCCTTAAAGCTAATGTTCTCACACAAGCAAATAAAAGCTTTGAAATTCATGGTTACTTTTCCACAAACATTAACTCTTTGTCTTGTGATTTGCAGATTACATCACATTTATAATAGTTTAATGTCATTAATTAGGTCAGCTATGCATGATGTCATCAGCAAAGCAATGAGTGAAGTTAAGATTTGCAGCATATTCTTTAGAGATCTATAGTCCAAAATCTATTTTTATTAATACACATTACAAAACTTCAATTAATATTTGAGCTGTATTCTGGCAAATGAGTGCACATGATTTCACAGCATACAGATTCAGGGATCAACATGTCTGCAGATATGAGATAAATATATTTGATTTTCACTGTACAGTAGATTAGAAATCTATTTCTGACATTTTGCAGATGCATACATTTTTAAACAGATTTTTAAATAGCAAATATAATTCATGCAACCCAACTAATTACTTCTTTTTAGTATCTGCATCATTTTATTAGGAAATTAGAAATATTTTTAAAATTGTTTCATGATGAATGACAATTTTGGTTAGGAATTATTGAAAACAAAAACAATGAATAACTGTAATGCTGTTTACTTTCTTTGTAAAAAAAAATCACTATTTATAGTGTTGATTATTAATTGTCCACAAACCCATCAGAGCTGCACAATTATACACTGTTTATCTTTTCCATTTGAATGAATGCAAGCTCCCTTACTGTTTCAATCTGTTTTAATATTTGCCAGGGTTAGGAAAAGCCACTTAAAACAGCTGATAAATAAAAGATGACAGTTTTCAGGAAGAAAACACTTTAGGAGCTTTAAAGCATTCAAAATGAAGCAAACATCTTGAATGATAGTAGATTAAATGGGGTTTACCTAACACAAGTCTATTCCTATTTATCAGCAAACTGTAAATACGATTACGTTTCTAGGCTGGTAATTCCCTTGAGGACCTCAAGGGTTTAATGGTAGGATCTCCTTTGTTAACCCATTGGATGCTAGAGAAGTGTCCAATGCAGTCCAAAGCTATGAGTTGAAGCTATGTCTAACATACAAGTGGTTCAATACAGAAAAATTACATGATAAAATACTGAAAGCAAGTGGCTGTCAACCTGTTGCTCTCAAGCCACTGTAGTCTACAATTAGTTGGAAAGCCACAGGTTGTTCACCAAATGAAGCATGCATTTCTTAAAGGGATATTAATGTTTCTCAAAAACTGCAGCTCCAATTAATCGTCATAATATTTGGACCAAGGAGAGTGTTATTTCAATACTATCAGAGTTGTAGTTCAAGAGTAATGATAAAGTATTCCACTCCCGCCCCTTTTACCTAGTTTAAGCTTCCTACCCTCAGATGTGGAATCTGGTCCTGGGACCAGACAGCTCACAGCAAGGGACAATCTTCTTACTGTGAGTATAAAGAAAACCCTGCCCCCCTTGACAGGTGTTTCAGGTTTTTCCTTATGCTCACTGAAGATTGTCCCTCCCTGCGATCCATCTGGACAGTCTTGCTGCTCTGAGGTGAGCAGTGTCACATCTGTAAAAGGAGCAGGAGGGGGATACGTTATCATTCAATTACTCTTGAACTACAACTCTGGCAGTACTGAAATAACACCCTCCATGGCCCAAATACTATGAAGATTAATTGGAGCTGCTTTTATTGCCAAACATTACTATTTCATTAAGCCTTGTAGTGCCAAGGGCTATTCATTGCATTACAGTACAATGCATCAAGTACCCCTTTGAATCTCAAAGGGTTAAAATTAAATGTTGCTACTTTGGTATGGACAGTTTTTTTAAAGTGTTAATACACCTTTAATTCCCTTTAGATCTAAGAAGTATTCAATACATTATAAAGCAATGCTTTGGAGATGGTTGTAGTATCCAAGTAGTTACGTATGAAATACAAGGTGAGCAAGAACATTTTACTAATTTCCAACTCAAGTCTTGACTACTTGCATAATCTCATTTTAGCTAATCAGAGAATGACTTCCACTCATCCAGTTTCAAGCTTGTTTTCTCAAGGACTGACGCATTAAAGCCAGCCCTGTCATTTTTTCAGACACCAGCATTAGAGATGGGCAAATAGTTCATTTTCCTTTCCTATAGGAATGTATGCAGTATAGCAGAGATGTTTCTCATTCCCGATAAAATTCCTTGAGAAATAAAATGAAGCTAGATGTACTAGTGGACAGTTTCCAGACCAGGTTCTGCTGTTCCTACACTGCATTTCTGATGTTCCCATGTATATTTCAACATGCATGCATATGTCTTTATGCACACAAGCTAGGATGCACACACATTCCCCCATCTCAGTTCACCAGGAGGAAAATGTCTGCATTGTGAGAATTCCCACTGGGGATGGAAGGCCATATATTCTGCATTTTTTTCCTGTGGGGAACATTTTCACCAATCCCATTCATTAACTACTCTTAGCATATATACAAAGTCAAAGATGGAGCAATTCTAGGGCAAACCAAATGCATCATTGGTGACAAATGCAAAAATTGTAAACATTCATGGATTTAAATTGAGCTTTTAATCCAATGAATTCTAGACCATAACAATCTGTTGGAGACCTTTCTAGTAGTCAAGGGATTGAAAATGTCATTTAACTGTATAGTCGGTTATTTATTTAATAACTTTAATACAGTAATTTGCCGCAGAAATATTCTGCCTTTTTGCCACAGAAATGAGACCTCTCTAGCATTCAAATGTTTAAAAGTCCAATTTAAAGGGATAATAATACTTCGTTTTATCTTTATTTTATTTTGTAGGCATTAAAAAAACATGAAGAATGATATAAGTCTTATCTCTCAAACCTTTATGGTTTGAGAGATATTCACAAGCAAAGTTTTCCCTCCTGCCCCTTTTACCTAGTGTAAGCCATCTCTTCTCAGATGGGGAATCTGGTTGTAAGACCAGACAGATAACAGAAGGGGATAACTTTCTTCCCATGAGAACAATGAAGGCCCTGCCCCCCTTGACAAGTTTTTCAGGTTTTTCCCTTATCTTAATTGAAGATTGTCCCTCTCTACAGTCTACCTGGGCACCTCCCTTCTGATCTGGCTGAGCTGTGTTACATCAGTAAAAGGGGCAGGAGGGGGATACTTTGTCATTGAATTACTCTTGAACTACAACTCTGACACAATTGAAATAACACTCTCCAAAGTCCAAATACTATGATGATTAATTAGAGTTACTTTTATTATGAAACATTACTATCCCTTTAAATTAGCAATCGTTTGGCTCCAGAATTACACCTCATTACCTTGTTGAAAAAAAAGGCTGTTGTATGCAGAGGTACACAAATAATTTAACAGCTTAGTACATATTGACTTCTGAGTAATTTGTTTTCTGTGATCTACTAGATAAGTTTTTATGGATAGCAGTAGAAGGAAAGTAATAGAGGGTTTTTTTGTTTTTGTTTTTTGTTTGTTTGTTTTTTTGTTAAAGCAGTGCACAGCTCAATTTAGTTTCTTACCTGGAATATGAACAACACCATGTATTGTTCAAGAGTCCTCTCCTATCATATTAGTGGGTGATGCCAAATGAAACAACTTACATCATATTAGTGGGTGGGGCTAAATGAAGCAAATTGCATCATATGAAAGGGTGGCACTTAATGAAACAAACTGCATCATAAAGTGGGTAGTCTTAAACTGGGGTTAGAAGAAAATGAGTGGGCCATAACCAGAGAGTAGGAAGAACTCTATGTTAAATGGGAATAAGATGGAGGTTATCAGTACTGGGTGGAGGTTTGAAGACAATTAACTGCTTGCAAAAAAAAGAGTTCTGACAGGTAAGAAACAAAATCCAGATATTCTCAGGTACTGAGACTAAGATCCTATTAAAAGTAGTCTTCAGCATTTAAGGGGTTAAAAGCCCAAACAGTGTCAATGGAAATTTATATTTTTCCCATATAGCTCAGTAGGTATACCCTAGAACTGATCTAAATTCTTAGTACATCAGCCTCACAGTATGGTATTGTATGATTAATTAGTTAGGCACTTTAGGCCTCATTCAGAAAAAAAGAGAGTTGACATTCTGAAGCAAAGCAGCTGAAATGTAGGCATATATAAAATTCCATTTGATATAAATGGTGTTTTAACCCATTGACAGTTCCAAGGACAGCACCAAGCACCTTGGTAGAATTCAATGGGTAAAAGTCCCATTTTACTCAATGGGGAGGGATGTAAGGAACTGCCAGCAAAGCTCTTTTTTTTTTTTTTGTTCAAATGACGTCTTCTTTCTAAATTGACTGCGCTATCAGCTATGGACTATAGTAGGTGAACCCAAACCTGTCCCAAGACCACCACCACACACACACACACACACACACACACACACACTGGTGCAGGGTCTCCTCAAATGAACACAGGCAAATCAATCAGTGCTTCAATCAATCTGAAGGATCTTCCTGATTTAACATCATTCACTCCTCCGACAGTCAAAGGGTTAACCATGGCATAACTTTTCACACAGGAAATAGCGATTGTGCACGTTTCCTGCATCGCGCCATTAATGTTTTTTTGGCTTTTTTTACCACTTCATCTCCTGCGTTGACAGGTTGAAATATGTGTTAGGGGACTTTGTGCGAAGGAAAAAGTAGGTCTAGATTTTTGCCAATAAAGTGGGGTCCCTTAATCCTTTGAGTGCCAGAAGGGTACGGAATTCATTTCTTTGCAATGCATTCCATACCCCCTGGCACTCAAAGGGTTAATGCATGTTTCAGCCTAATGCATGGCACTGAATGGGAAAATGATACTTGTTATAATGGGTTCCAGTGGGCACTAGCTTTAGTGCCCGAGATACACTTTTTTCATAGCACAGGTAATTGAATGGCTTACTGTGTATGAAAAAAAAGAGCAGTTGAGTGTTTTTTTTTTTTTTTGCACCAGAGACATTTGATTTGAGGCCTAAGTCTGCTGTAGCGTTAGTCAGAGTTTGCCTGAGATTGGACTGAGGACACTCCTGCTGACTTCTATCACAGGGAGATTAATACTTTAACAGTACTAAATCTTGGAACATCTGTCTGGGATAAAGAATGAACTCCGGAGTTTTGGGATCCCTTTTCTAAGTACTTAAAGTGATAGTAATACTTAAAATTAATTTTATTTTATATTGTAGCCATGAAAAAACCATTAAAAATGATTTAAGTCTTATCGCTTTATAGTTTGAGAGATATTCGTAAGTAAAGTTTCCCCCTCAGTGATGTCAGCGCTCTAGCAGACAGATTTGGAATATGGTCCGCAGACCAGCTGTGGCTCTTCAGCAGAGCCGAGGTCGCAAGATATAAAAATAACTACTTAATTGGAATAATCTACAATGTGTGACTGGTTTGCAAGCAGTAGAGCCTTCCAATGAAATAGTTATTTTTATATCTTGCGATCTCGGTTCTGCTGAAGAGCCGCCGGCTGATCTGTGGACCGGATTCCAAGTCTGTCAGCTAGATGGCAGACTTGGCTAAAACAGCCAGTGAGGGGGGAACTTTACTTGCCAATATCTCTCAAACCATAAAGTTTTGAGAGATAAGACATATTGTTTTTAATGTTTTTTTCATGGCTACAATATAAAATAAAATTAATTTTAAGTATTACTAACACTTTAATTTCATCTGCCAGTGAAAGCAGCTGGTCTACAACTCCAACCACAGGCTCCAATGAGAGGAAGCAACTTACCATTCATCAACTCCAGGCATAAGATTAAAAATTCTAACTGGTATTTAACCCTTCTATTGCCATATCATCTGTGTAACCCTAACCATGTTAATCAAAACTGGCTGCACTGCTTGTAAGGCATTTCATCTAGAGAGCAGAAGAAGTAAGAAGTCTGCCTGCAGGCCACCGATCACTCACACCACCACCCTGTCACCCAACTGAACTTATAGTGTTATTACATAATGCATCTGTTAATTTTCTTATTGTTGTTTTTGACACAACATCTGTGCAAAATATAAAAATATTTCTGCTCTCCCATCTGTTCATTAATGTTTAGCTCTCTATCCCTTTTATATTCCTCAATGATTTGTGTTACCTGCACTCTTTATGTCCATTCATCTGGAAACAACCCACACCTCTTCAAACATACAAATCCTCCTCTCACCTGTGTTTTCTTACTACAGCTCTTCTCATAACTGTAGGAAATCTCTCTCCCAAACCTGGTCCTATCTGAATTCCGACCTGTGTTCGTTCTAGACGGTTGCCTACCTGCACTTTTTGTGGGGCAGACCAACTCTTCTTCCCAGTCCCTTTCCAGGTAGCTGTGATTTACTGGCCACCAAGCAACCCTTCATTCTTTCTCTTCGAATTTGAAACTTTGCTCATTGTCTTTCTGACCTCAGACACTCCTACATTACTCCTTGGTGATTTCAACTTGTGTCCTCATCCAGAGCTTCCTGTTTTCTTTCTCTGACCTTGTCTTATGGGCTTCAACAGGGGACTGCTGTCAGCACTCACAGGAAAGTTTGCTATCTGGATCTAGTTTTTACCAGAAACTGTTCAGTTTCTGACTTCCCAATTTTCCCATTTTCTCTCTCTGATCATCATCTTATCTCCTTCACACTCTCTCACATTTCCTAACCAGGAACCTAGACTCTGTCAAACTACCAGAATTAGCATTGACTGTGCAAAGTTACCTGTCTTCTCTTTGCTCTACTACTAACATAGACTCTCTTGTCCAGGAATATAACACTTCATTAACTTCTTCCCTGGACCTGCATGCTCCTCTCCAACTTCGACACTCCAGGCCCAGTAATCCCAGACCCTGGTCAAATTTTACAACCTGCATGCTAAGTACCTGCTATTGAGCTGCAGAACTTCTCTGGTGAAAGTCTCATTCTGTTGCTGAGTTCCACCCTTATAAATTCACTTTAACTCATTTTAACACATCTCTCACCCAGGCTAAGCAGTCACAAATCTAACACATGTGGTATCTTCGAAACCTTTGATTCTCTACTCAAACCCCCAGCTTTAAACTGCTCCTCCTTCTCCAAAAATCCACAGGACTTTGCTGATTTTCTTTTATAAATATGGTGCAAATAAGGTGCTGTCCATTCACCAAACCATACCCTCCACATCCTCTCCCCAATCCCCTTGATTCCTAGTTCACCTGAGCAATCCTCAGCTGATTCACACAGAGGAGGTATCTCTTTTACTATCCTTCTCTCCAGCAACTATGCACCGCCTGGATCCTATGCCATCTCACCTTATCAAGGCTCTTGGAGCTACTCTTGTTCCGAGCCTTGCGAATATATTTAATTCCTCTGTTTCTACTGGATCCTTTTTCTCCTCATTCAAACAAGTAATAGTCAAACCTATACTCAAAAAACCCTCTCTTGACTCCACTTGTCTTTCAAATTACCATCCAGTTTTACTCCTCCCCTTGCATCAAAGATCTTGTAACACCTTGTATTCTCACACTTGATCTCTTTTCTCAATTCCAACTCTCTTCTTGACCCATTACAGTCAGGTTTCTGTCCAAACTACTCCTCTGAGATAGCCCTAACAAAATTAATATGACCTAACACAGCAAAGGACAATACAGAATACTAATCCTACTAGATCTGTCTGCTGCCTTTGACACTGTTAATCATGCACTCCTACTGGACACACTGCACACTTTTGGCATCTGTGACAAACCTCTAGAATTAATTTCTTTCTATCTCTCCAATCATACTTTCAGTGTTTCTTTTGCTAATGCTATCATGTGTCCACATAACCTCCCAGTAGGTGTACCTCAGAGATCGGTCCTGGGAACACTTGATTTTTTCTTTCTGTACTCTCACTTGGTAACTGCATCTCATCTCTTGGCTTTAATTATCATCATTATGCATATGACACACTAATCTACCTCTCTTTCCCACTCCGGTTGTGCAGTCTCAAGGCACTCAGTGTCTCATAACAATTTCTTCATGGATAGCCCGCCTCCATCTTAAACTTAATATGAGAGAAATTATTAAATCCCTCCTAAAAACCCACCCACCAACCCTTTTCTCCATCACGGTTGATAATTCTGTCATCCACTCGATTCTACCTTGACATTCTGCCCCCCATATCTGTCAAGACTTTTCTGAGCAGCTCAACTCTGCCTATTGATTCTGATGTCTGAGCTAATCTAATGCTCTGCTATCCACTGCTGCTGTCTTCTGAGTTTCTGGCTCAGGCTGATCAGCTGACCTCTCTGATTGCTCACCTGACTGTTATCAGCCAACCCTCCCAGGGTATTTAAAGCAGCTTGGCTCACTTCCCCATTGTCCTTGTGTTTGTTTGCTGACCTGTTGCTGCTGTGGATTTTCCTGCACTCCTGTTTGCTTTATTCCAGACCCTTGGCTTGTTCCAGACTTCACTGACTTCTATGCTTCTGACCCTTGGCTTGTTCCTGACATCGCAGACTTCTGGTTTCCTGACTCTGGCTCGGCTGAATACTTGTCTTGGTTCCTGACCCTGGTGTGTCTTTTGGTTTATGCTCTTGGATCATGCTGCTATTTTTGTTTCATTAATAAAGGTGTATTGCATTTTACACTTTTTTGTCTTGTCTGGTTCCTGGTCCCAAACAAATCTAAGCTGTCACCAGAACATGTATCTTCTTCCTGAAAAAATATTGCCAAAATATGTCTCTTCCTCAGTATGTCAACAGCAAAAACTTTCACTTAGTGGGAGGAACAGTGAGGGAAGGAGGAGAAGTGGGCAAAGATTCTCAGGAAACTCACCACATCAGGAGAATCAGCCTCAGAGACCCGATAATTAACTCTAAAAACCCAGGGGCAGATTAGGAGAGTTCCCAGGTATGGCATATGTTTAAAAGCAAAACAGATAATTCTTGGGCAAACCACTTGTATGGTAGGAAACCAATAACATTTTCCATTCATTGAAATAGGGCTTTCAAGCCCCTCAAATCAGCAGAGACTCACAATAAATGGAGCAATGTGCCAGAAAAGTACTTCTTTGCATGCATTGTTCTCTCCATTATGCCAGACTCTTTCTACAGTTGTTTTTTACTTTGACCCCTTGCTTTGCAATGCATTGGAAACCTCTATAGCAATCAAGGGGTTAAAAAACGCTATTTCAAACAATGGGAATTTGCATTCATCCCCTATGGTGCAATTGGTTTGGTGCACAATTACTCTGATTTTCTTTTATACATATGGCTCCATATGTTTAAAAAAAATATTTGATAAGTGTGTATTACAGCAACACTTCTATTTGTGGTTTCATGGCAAAAGTACCCATTTTCATCAAGAAAAGTTTTGATGCAAATTGTTCTACCAAATAAGATAAAGGGGTAGGCTGACACATACAAATGTGCAGACTCAGAAAAGCACATCCTATCCTTAATCTCTGTCAGTTAGGATTGATTTTACAATTTACAAAAAGCCTACAAGGAAGAAGTAAAATTAATGATTCTTCTAGTAACAAATCAGCTGCTTTTTTGGTATCGCTGAGAACACAGAAAAGGGGATGCACAACTCTAAAGAAAATAGACTTAACCCACTGTGTGCCAGGGACTGGGTAGCACATTGCTTGGCACTCAGAGCTGCTGATGACCTAAGACTGGAAACTGGAAAGATATTAACCAACTGAAAACTAGGGGACAAATAAAAATTCCTCAAATTCCTTTATAACCCTTTCAATAGCAGACAGTTATCCAATACATTGCAACACAATGCATTGGACACCTCTCTAACATGCAAAGGGTTAAGTGTGGCTTTTCCCATGGAAGCTGGAGCAGTCTTCAAAACATTGTGAGCATTATAAAATGAATGAATCTGGAAGTTTTTGTGTGTTGAATTAAACGGTGGGTACTCACAAATATAGTGGTCAGCGTTATCCAGCTGTCAAGTACGCAGATGGAGAGTATGCCCAGTCTCAGCTCTGGGAGTATCAGCTCAACAGGAACAAAAACGGCATTCAAACTCCCTCCACTTAATGTAACAATTTATTAAAAACCATTCAAATATGCAAATATGCAAAAATATAATAATATAAACCCTATAGATGGAATAACTTTTAGTTATATCACACCAGATTAGGTTTTAAACACTATGCAATATCGCTCATTTACATCGTCTCTAATAATATTATGCGTTGAGTAATAATATTATTGATATATTATATTTTTTTCTTTGTTCATCTTCATTTTATTGATATGATTATATCTTTAATTGATTTACTGTTTATTATTTTATTTTTTCTGGGTCTATCTGTATGTGTTATTGGACACATCATTTGTTAATTGTTGGTAGGATTACACAATATTGTTGTACATGTTTACCAACAGTGTATCTTTATATATCCTTATTTAGTGATTTGTTCTCTCTGTACGTTCTTTTACATTATCTTATTGTAATAGTTTCTCCATGTTTGCCTCTTACTTGATCACCACTGGAGGTTACTAAGCCAGTCATTTATATTTCTATTTATATTTTTATTATTTACTTACTTTTAATGGTGTCCCCGTTTTTAGGGGATGTCATCTGCTAGCGTCTGTATGTCTCATCACGTATTGACTGGAGCTTGTTCCCTCCGACGGCTGCCATTCAACAGCTGAATCTGGGGGTTAGTATTTAAATGGTAAGACTTGCTGTCTTTCCTCTTTTATGACCCATTGTTATCATTACTTTTGATAAAGTGGTGTTTATAGCTGCGAAACGCTTTAGTCCATCTATAGGGTATATATTATTATATTTTTGCATATTTGCATATTTTATTTGTTTTTAATAAATTATTACATTAAGTGGAGTGAGTTTGGATTCCATTTTTGTTCTAGTTGAGCTGATACTCCCGGAGCGGAGACTAGGCATACTCTCCGTCTATGTGCTTATCAGCTGGATAACGCTGACCACCATTTATGTGAGTACCCACTGTTTTATCCTTTACTTAATTGAATTGACTGTACTTCACCATTGGGCGCCTTTCTCTCTTGTTTGTTTTTTGCATATGACATACCGTTTTGGGAATTTGGAAGTGCGACCTGGTATTGGAATTACAGTTGAGCCAGTTTGGGGGTGGCTAGAATTATTCCCCTGAGACATATCTGCTGCTGACTACATAAGTGGTTGTACAGCCACTATTTTTGTATAACTCACTGTGGTGCATTGGTGGAGATCTTTCTTTTTTTTGCACTCTGGTTCTACACAAGGAGCGCCCCTTGTTTGTCTCTCTTTCTCCTAGTGTTCGTTTACAGGGAATTTATATATGACCCTAATAATGTAATTGGTTTGTTCCAGATTCAAACCAAGTCTTCTTAGAACAATACCATCATCACTATCAATTAAAGGGATAGTAATACCTAAAATGTAAAAAAATATGTTGTAGGGTTTATCCCCCTGAGTAAAACAAGGGTACTCCCACTGCTGAAAGGTGTTTCAGTCAAAAGTTATTAATTTTCAAAGTTGAATTTTTTAGATGCAATATCACAGTGGCCTGAAATTGTACAGTGGCGCTGCTGCTACACGATCCGATGGACAGCTCTGGTCCCAGGACCGTAAATCTCCATAGGATGGTGTAGCAACAGTGCCACTGTACAATTTCAGGCCACTGTCATATTGCACCTAAAAAATTCAACTTTGAAAATTAATAACTTTTGAATGAAACACCTTTCAGCAGTGGGAGTACTTTTGTTTTACTCAGGGGGTAAACCCTACAACATTTTTTTTTTTACATTTTAAGTATTACTATCCCTTTAAATAAAAATGTTTTATGATTTGAGACAATGTATAATCATTGCTTTATGACGATAATCCTTATTAAAACACAAATTTCTTTTTTTTTTACATTTGTTTGAAAATCTTTGATAAATATGATTTGAACCTAATGTAATAAGAACTGGGTTATTCTGGAGAAAATCTAAACTGTGCCACAAGGGACCAATACAAATTCCCATTGATTTAATCCTATGAGAGCCAGCGGGGTAGCCAACACATTACTTACCAAAGGGTTAAAATGGAACTTGGAACATTTTGAGAGTTATGTTAGGCAGACTTTATTTAAAGGACTAAATCATTTTTTCTCTGGAAAAAAAAAACATACAGTATTTTGTAGGGCTTTTCCTGCTGAGTGAAAAAGGATACACCGACTGTTGCGTGAGAAGTCTTTAGCTAGTACGGTTTAAAGTGTTGTACATTTTTTTTTTTGCATTAACAGTGGACTCTAGTGGACAGATTTCATTTAGTTACTTTATTGCATTCTATGGGAGAGGTGATTCATTGACAAACAGTCCACAGTTAACCTGCTGAGTGTCAAATTGGTATCCAATACATTGCAACCCAGTGCACTGGATACCTCTCTGGGACTTGAAGGGTTTAGTAAGCAACGCCCCAGATTTCTGTTTTCAGAGCGTATATCTGCTTTGAACTGTTATAACTTTTAAATAAGACAACTGCCAGAAGAAGAAGCACTATATTATGTAGGATTCAATAAAAAAGCATTTGTTGCTCCTGTAAAACTATAGTTTATGAGATAAACTACAATTTATGAGATAAACTACAGTTAAGTAACGCTAAACTATATATTTTAGCTTTGTTTTTATGCAGATTAGCCAGTATCAACTGGCAGGGGGTGGCATTTAAGAGGATGAGAAGAATATTAGTATAAGACACACACCAGGCTTTGCCAGAACTATGTCCTAATTTGCATGAGCACTCAAGGGGTTAAAAGCCCATTTAAATCATAGGTACTATAGGGAGTTATTTGTCCTCTATTTTGTAGTTGGTTTGCTCCAGTATTGATAAAGTTCTTTCTGTATATGAGATTATTTAACCTTTTGACTGTCGGAGGGGTATGCAACACATTGCAGAGCAATGCATTGCACAACTCTCTGACAGTCAAAGGGTTAAAATTAATTTGAGAGTACAGAAGCCTGGTTTGCAAATGGGAAAACCGGCAAGACACAACAGGAAAGTTCACCGCACCTGTACAGGCATCCTTATGAATCATTTAGGGGTGGGAGAAAAGTGAGAACATTTTCCTGCATGACTTTTCAAGAAAAATGGGTGATGTTTCTCTTTTTTCACAAAAGTTTTCTCCTTTTTTCCATTGCAAAGTTATTCCAGCCAATTTTTCGCCTATTCCAGCAAATTTTTTTGCCTATTTCAACACATTTCTCCTATTCTAACACATTTGTCTACCATGTTTCCTATGGAGCAACATTTTCCACACAATATAATTTTTTTATGAGGGCTGCAGTGGAGAAATAAGTATTTCAAAGCTGTGAGTTCTACATCAACATATACCGTGAAAAATGTGTTAGCATGCAGAATGCATTTGTCCTTTGCCTACAACACTAACTTCCTGTTTAAGAGACACTGGTATGTATTCATGATGATGTCAAGTGATAAAAAAAAAAAGTACAACCTGGGTGGCAGATGTGTATGGTAGTGGTGGTGGGGGACTGGCATGGAGTGATTAGTGAGACGACAAACTGCATCCACCCTGGTAGGACAGGGATCATCATCATCTACTGCAGACGCTACAGCAACCATTGCTGCAATCAGTTTTTGAACTACCACTTAACTCCCTGCACTGCTCCACCTCCCCCCCACCTTGTGCATTTGCTGGACATTACTCAACTACCATGTGTGTTTTTACTCTCTACAGTACACAGCTGATGGAGAGTGATGTCCTGCCTTATCACTCAACAAAGTTCTTAATGTCATCTGCTGTCTACGAAGTCTGCCTCAGTGACAGAGCTCACATCAGACTCCCAGTCAGCTGTCTGTCACCTAATATATTTATTTATTTGTTTAATTATTTCTGTATTCATTTTTTTATTTATTTATTTATTTTTTTGGTTGTCTACCCTATCTTATCACAGTCAGTCCAAAAAAAAAAAAAAAAACTAAAAAACAAAATCAACAACTTTCCCAGACTTCCCCAGCACAAATGCAATAAACTGGACCCCAGTTGCCTGTTTTTCCAATCAGTCACGCTGAATTTTGGGGTATTTGGGGTCAACCCCCTTCCTCTCTTCTTCTCCCCCAGAGTGCCCCCAGACTCCCCTACTACAGAGAACAAATGTCCTACCTATAAGACTCCCTAAACTAAGCTTCACTTCCCCTTTATTTGCCTATCTTCTCTAGCTAAAAAACATGCTGCTTTCTTCTCTCACAAACACAAAATGGCATGCTGTGAGAGCCTGACACCCTTATAGAAACGTAGAGAAAACTTTCATATGGTAGGGAAAAATGTTTCTTCCCATAGATTTCAATGCACTGAGCTAGGTGAAAAAAAGCAGAAAAACAACACTTTTTACTGGAAATTATTCACCAAGCAGAAGTGTCATTTTTTCGCCGATTTTGGTTTGAGATGAAAGTTTTCACCCATCCCTACTTATGATATATAGAAAAAACAGTACATGTTTACACTGAAAAAAAGATTTAAAAACTAAGCCCTGTCCAATCCTCCCATAAGTTATATATTTAAAAAAATTGCTGTCCCCCAAGTGAACTATTAATCTATCAGTACCCTTTTCTTTAACCCTCAGAAACTGAATGATTTTTATAATAAGTTGCACTAACTTCAGCCTAACTTCAAAGGTGAAACTTTTCACCTCAAACCAAAAATTGTTGAAAAAATGGCACCTCCCTGTAGGTGAATAATTTCCTCCGAAAAGTGCAATTTTCCCACTTTTTTCACCTACCTCACTGCATTGAAATCAATCAGAAGAAAATTTTTTCCCCACCACATGAAACTTTTTTTCTACTTTTCCTGCAGGAATATAAAAGGGTGTCAGGCTCTCACAGCATGCCATTCTGTATTTGTGAGAGGAGACAGCAGCACGTTTTTTAGCTAGAGAGGACTGACAAATAAAGAGGGATTGAAACTTAGTTTAGGAAGTCTTTTAGGTACGACGTTTGTTCTCTGTATTAGGGGAGTCTGGGGGTACATTGGGGGAGAAGAAAGGAGGCTGACCCCAAATACTCCGACATTATGTATAACTGACTGGCAAGACACAGGCAGCTGGGGTCCAGTTTGTTTGTTGATCTCGCTGTTATTGTCTCTGTACTGAGGAAGTCTGGAGAAAGAAGTTGTTAATTTTGTTTTTTGTTATATTTTTTATTTTGGACAGACTGTGATAATAAGGGTGGACAACTTTAAAAAATAAATTAGTAGTAGCTGCCCCTCAGGAACCACTCAGTCCATGAAATCCACAGTATGGAGATACTTCACTCAGGATCCAAAAGCTATGCCAAATGCTACCATATCTACCAGACTTGGAACTACTGCTATAACCAATAAGTAATGTGTATCAGTAATCTGAGAAGAAGGATCGCTTACATTTGACACAAACATGACAATGGTAAAATACTGGTACAAGAATAAAAATATATATAAATATATATTTATATACACAGTATATATATATATATATATATATATATATATATATATATATATATAGATAGATATATAGATAGATATATAGATAGATATAGATAGATAGATAGATAGATAGATAGATAGATAGATAGATAGATACACATATATTGTGACAAGAGTCCCAGGAATGGTGATAGAGGGTGAAGCTATATCTCTCCAAATCCTGCAGGGTATCTACCCTGATTAGCTCAGTGAAATAGAATGTATAGGTAACTTGGTGTACATTGCAAAACTATGTATTTTGGGTCAGTGTTCCATTCCAGTTTCAGAGTAACTGATATGTCAGGTGAAGAATCCACAACAGGAGTTTTATCTCTCCCTATTCCTCCCCACCTGCATCTAGTAATTAGTGCAGCAAACGGGCATATACATCCCCCTGCACTGAGCCATGCTCTCTGTCTTTTTGTTTGAGTTCCTAAAGACAAAGGATTTAACCCCTGAAAGCCTGCATATTGTGCATATTGTGCCTGCTGGACTGTGCTATTGGATGTTTATCTTTTGAGCTGGTAATCTGACTAGTAGTCCAAATACAGTCGAGAGCTGATATGTTTAGTTAATGCTCTATAGAGCAAGAACTTTGTTTTGCTTGTGAAGCTGCTGTCTCACCACTTGGATACAAATAAACAGGCATAGACTTGATTTAACCTCCTCCTGTGTGTGTGTGAAGTGTCTCTGCAACCTAGAAGGCTGATCCCAGGACAGAATGTACAACACATTAAAAGGTACTTTTGTCACAATATATATATATACGGACACAAATCAGTCACACCATGCCAGTCCCACAACGCCATTACAATATGCATCTACCACATTTTAGGTTGTACTTTGTTTTTTTTATCTCTTGACATCATCATGAATATGTGTTTGTGTCATTCAAGCAGGAACATATTTTTCAAGGCATATGTAGTTGTAGGATTCCCAGTGGGGTGAAGTGGAAAAAAGGAGAAAACTTTTGCGAAAAAAAAGAAAAATCGTTCTTTTTTCGTTAAAAGTCATGAGGGAAACTTTTTCTCACTTTTTGCCCACCCTTACTCTTAATACCACATCGGTAAATTTCCACCTTACCCCTATCAAAGTACAAATGGAGACCATTCCTACTCAATACTGCACACTTCCATAGCCCAAAAAATGAACAGATTATCCAAACATGGACTGGAGTAGAACCTGGAAGACCATACAGAGTAGTCAGCAATGAGTAAAAACCAAGGAAGGGAAGCTTAAAAAAAAAAAGGCAAAAGAATCAAGAAGAAGTGAGGGAGGCTATTCAGACTCCCATCTACCAAAGCAATATGCCCCCAAATTCCTCAGAGCTCAAACCCAAATGACTCCCATCTCCCAAACTACATCTTCATGCAAACAATGCCTAACAGCCTCCATGGCTGCCCCTGTTCAGAAGCAATGGCCCCCCAAATTCCCCAGAGCTCAAATACAACTGAAGGAGACAATTCTGAAAAGTCACGACCAAGTGATTCAGTGGGGGCCAGAGAGATTCACTAACAGATGGGCTCAAGAGGTTGGTCTAATCTGGAGTCCACTAAAGAGACAGAAGAGGAGACCAGGGATGGAATCCAACATGATCCTTACCCCTGTCAGAGACTTTGTCCTGGGGGACCATACAGGGTTAATTCTAATTGTAGAATTAGCTGAAATTCTGTTTAAAAAGTGTTCAAATTACATCATATGTGAACAATGAGCCATTAGTCCAAGGTAGGGAGTGAAAATAACTGACCGACATTTATGGTGATAAAGTGGGTTTGGCCAGACATTCTTAGTGTCTTATCTTATGAGAAAAAAACACTCCCCTATGAAAACGTCTAGAACACTGACAAATTTATATGACGTTTCATGCCCTCTTACATACATCATTGATGACATAAAACTGATTATAGGTAAAATTCTAAAGTAGAGTAAGAGCCCCACCTAGAGTCTTGAGAGCATTATGACTGGGATTATCCGCATTCCTTGAATAATTAGGGATATATTAATATCCAATCAGGGCAGACCGGTGATGTCACGGTATAATGAGATGGATCTTTGTCCAATCATCAGACAAAGGTGGGGATTACTGATAAGGCAAAATTTGTCAATATAATCCCCAAATACTCTGAGTTAAGGGTCTTTGACTAAACTTAACTGGCTGAAACAAAAGGTCTTTCTCTTGGGTGACTTCCTGAATAAGAACTCCTGGTGATTCCTGACAAAAGAAGGCTTTGCTGATAAAAGTCCTAATTCTGCCATCTCACAGAGAAATACAAAGAAACTTGATTGGTAACTATATCATTTATTCATTTAGATTCATTTAATCCAGAATTTTATAATTTTTCTTCTGTTTGAAGAAACTTAGTCTTATATAGTTTTATAATTGTCTTAAGTGGACTGGCCAACCATTTGGGATAATTTATAATAAACTAGATTTAGCTATTAAATTCTGGAAATAATAGAATCTATATAATTATTGGGAAATGTTATAAATTGCCAATCAGTGTAATACAGTATATAGCGAGGGTTATTTATTAGCTAGTATAAGTCTTGGTATTCCTAGAGTAATATTTTGTGGTTCTGGGAAGATTATAATAGTTAATATTTGATACAGGATATTCTTTGAATCCAGTTATTAACCCTTTAACCGCTACTTGTCTGTTGTTAGTGGTGTTTTCTTTGGAATTCTCTGTATATGTGCCAGGCTTATATTTTGTAATTGAAGTATTATCTCAATAGACAAAATAACTGCTGGGTGTGGCATCTATTTTAAATGTATGGATTAACCCTTGGAGTGCCTATAGGTTTTATATAGGTTGCTATTGTCATAATATATGTTGCCTGAAGTTGGTTACTTTATAGACATAGGTTACTGGATTAATTTTGGTAGATTATTTATATAATCTTTGTTTGACTATATTAATTGCAATTTATATATTTTATTCAGAAGTATTCAATATTGAATTCAGTAGATAATTAAATTATAGAGATTTAAATCTGGGATTTTATTCCAGCTATTCCCTAAATTTGATTATTATTGATATATGATACAAGGAATTGTTAGAGGAATTATTTAATTCGTCTCACAATACCCCTTACATCATAATTGGCATAGTCTATACAGTTTCTGGGGCAGAGGTATTAAGAGACCCTGCAGCCAACTGTATTATATTAATTGTAACAATCAATTAACCTATTCTATGCTGCTGAATGCAATTATTGTTATTATACCTCTGAATATACCTATGTGTGGTTAACCCTTGCACCGCTGGTAGTCTTTATAATAAGTGTGGTTTGATTTTCTATGTACCTATTATAATTGCTAGTCACTTATATATTTCATTGTTGCTGATATATATATATATATACATTGTATATTGTATTTTAATAAAATAGATATATTTTTGCACAAATATGAAGGATTGATTCTTGTGATCAATTCGTTACTGTGAAGTAGCGTGTCAGTACATATTAAAGATAAAGTTCTCGAATTATTTTATACTGTCATTTACCTATTTAGTTGAAGAAATCCAACCTGAGTGGTTCTCTGTTTAACCCTCTGGATACCTTCATATAAATAGCCCGACAGATTTTTGGAGGTCCCACCGAGATCTTTATATAGGATTGACACATTTGTCAAATAATTTTATTGACAGATATATTACACAGTAACATATTTGTGCTTAAACATGTCTCAGGCAACTTCTTCAGTGTCTGATCCAATGGAACAGAGACCAGAAGAAGACATGAAATGGGCTGTAGAAGGGAGATTAATTTATGCTATCCATTCTCACCTCAAAATTAAAACTGATGCCCAACAATGGTGCAGTGACACTGAGCTACGAGTGGTATCCCAATTTGATAAAATGTGGCAGCCTGATAGCTTCTATTATCAAGCATTGAATAGGTGTATAGATCAAACTAAGGCAAGGGATTTGGACACCCAGATTTTATTAATTGTGCCTGAATTGTTAACTATTATAGGCTTCCAGAGAAACAAATTGGAGGCTTATCAAAAGGGTGTAGAGCCACTAAAACAGGCACTAAAGGCTCAGACTGAAAAGATCTCTGAGTTAGAGGAAGAGGTGCGTAAATTTGTTAAAATTGCAAACTCACAACAAGAGCAAATTGAGTATCTCCAGCAGCAGGTAAATGGGCTAGAGAGCAGTCGTAAAACAGCTCTTGAGGAAATGTGGTCTACAAAAGCACAGAATACTGCCATGATTGATAAAATGTATGCTCTACAAGGTGAGATAGACATTTTGCAAGAACGCATTAGGCAACTCCAATCCCATTTAGACAAGCGGGTTCAGGAGAATATAAAATTGCGAGAGCAAGTGCTGGTATATCAGACCAGTGATAATGCTCCTAAGGGGGATAAATCAGTGGATCTAGATATGTTTAATGTCTTGTCTAGCCAGATCCAGGAATTGTCAGAAAGAATGCAGGCACTTACTGCTTCTGATTCAGACCATACCCCCTCTGAGATGGGACAGGATATTAGTCCTGACAATGTAGTTCAGGCCCAACCAGCTATACCTAGCAGTCACCAGGATTACTCACCTGGGAAGGAGGGGGATGTTAGTCCTCAGAAGTCACACTTCTTGCTGAAGTGTGATGATGAGGGTAACATCCCAGAGCAAGCCACTCATCCTGCACCACGGAGCCTTTTAACAGGCCACAGATTACCCTCTAACAGGGAGTCAATGTTCAAACCTCACAGGAGGCCAATGCCCACACTAAGTAGGTTTGAACAGGAGGAACAGTCACCTTTAGTTGAAGGAACTAAGATAATAAGATTTCTGAGGGATATCGTGCCAGTTTTCCACAGAAAATCTAAAATATCCATTGTGAGTCATTTAGACCGTTATACTGAAACACTTGCATCTCTAGGCCTTCATTCTGACCGTCATAAAATGGATTATGTGCCTTGGGTTTTTGATGTTTCAGAGAATTTCTTTTTCAGTTCTTTAGCTGAGATGGATATCAATACCTGGGAGGAAACAGTGGAACAGATAATCCTAGCGTTTGGTCCTTATAAAACTCGCCATGAGGCTAAATGTGCTATATATGCACTAAAATGTAGGCCAGACCAGGACCCCAGGCAATTCTTGTCAGAGCTTAAATGTGCATATATCCTTGCAGATAGGGATGCAGATTTTCATTCATATGAGTTCAGGGAACTGTTCTTTAATGCTCTGCCTAGGTACATGAAAACTAATCTAGCTAGGGACTATTCACCCCTGTTATCACTAGATTGGTTACTCACTCAAGCTATTAAGCTGTATAATGCCCAGCAGAGTGAGAATACCCCAGCTAGGGACAAGAAGCCTGCCTCCCAGTGTGTAGCAGAAACATTGGTTGAGGAAAGTTTGCCCTTTGAATCTGGCAAGAGAACCTATGCAGAGGTGTTAAAATCTCCACAGGTTCAGAAACAGGCACCAAGACAGAAGGGACCTGCCTCTGTTAGTTTCCAGGGGTCTAATAATTCAAATGGTCAGAAACCATTTTTCAAGAGATCCCAGGGATAAAACAAAAACCAAAATAGATCTAAGTTTCCCAGGAGGTTCAAAAAGAGTAAAAACTCTAATAATCAGGGGGCCCAGCAAAATCAGCAGAATAATAAGTCTGATTCTGGGAACCAAGGTCAGAAGCAAGTGAGTCTTAAGGTCCAGGTTAACAACCTGACAGATATGATGGCAAAAATGATGGCTACTATGGCACAGCTAGGCCAAAGTCCCAGTTCTGATACCCAGCAGGGATCTAACCCTTTTTTAGGGACAGCCCCAGGAGTGGCAACTGCCACTCAATAACAGAGCAGGGTAATGGTAACCAGGCCTTAGGGGAAAAGAATAGCATTGCTTTACCCTATGTAAGTCCTATAATAACTGATAATGTTTTAACCAACAGGAATGCTAACACATTTTCTTTACAGGATGTAAATGCTCTGTGTGACTCTAACATTTCTTCCTTATCTCACCCACAGCCAGGTACACATAAGTCCATCCCTGATGATGCTACAGCTGTACAACATGACCCAGTGGTCAGCAAGTTTGCTCCTGTAAATTCAGGGGGGGGGGATTCTCAGGCATCTGAAGGAAGATTTGTTTACAGGATCTCAAGCTACGCTATTCAGTACCTCTTAGATACAGGGTCTAGCTCCCATTAGTATCATATTATGGAGTGTACTCCTGTAAAGCCTGTGTTGAAAGCATTTGATGGATCCCTAATAAGCGTAGGAGGTAACCCCTTAAACGTATTGGGAACCATATGGCTAAAATTTAATATCGGTAATAAATCATTTACACATATAGTCATAGTAATTGGGATCCCCTATAACAGGTTAATTATAGGTGCTGATTTACCACAGCAATTAAAGCCCATTATAGACTAAGTGAGTGTTATACCATTGTCATTTACCCAGATAATTCTGGAGAAGGTAGTGGTAAGTAATAAGACTTACCATGACCTAAAGACCACCACAGGGAATCTGCCTATGAGGTTTCTATCCCTGTTAATGGTGAAATTGTAGAAAAGTGGGTTCATATAAACCAATTGCGGGCTTGCCACCCTAAATCTCAGTTACAGATCATAGAAGGAGAAGCGGAAGAAGAACAAGGATCCTAATTAATCACTGGATGGATGAGTATCCTTGATTGTACAAATGACATTGTCATATCTTGTTCTCTTGTCTTCTTTTGTTTCAGTGAAACGTCGCTCTCTCTTTTGTCTGTCTGTGTGGCATGTATGTTCCCCACTAACACTCTAACATATCTCGTCAACAAATGGAATGATGCTCTATGATTCTCTGAAAATGTTGTTATGCTAATTTTATTTTTGCTTTTGACAAGGTTTTGTTTGTAGCATACAGCTGAGGATCATTCCTCTATAAAAGGGGGAAGAGTAGAGACAGAGAGTGTTAGTTTATAATAGTTTAGCTTAAGGCTAGCAAGGGCCACAAGCTAACTGGTGCAAAAAACTATATACAGTAATCATAACAGTACCATGGTCATAGGGATACTGATTGAAACTGTATTGTCATGTATGTATACATGCAACAAATGTATCAATATGAGATCATTCATGTGTCATTTCTTTTAGACCAAAGAGTCCTTAAAAGAGTGAGGTAAATTGACAGTTGCCATGGTTATGGACGTCAAGACCAAGGCCGTGATGTGGATCATCCTCCTTCGATTGCAGGAGTTCCAGCCAAAGCCAAAGCCATGATGTGATTCATCCTTCTTCTGTGACAGGAGTTCCGGACACAGCCAAGAGTGGTTCCAGTGCCTTTACCAAAGAACCATTGGGCAAGAGATGCCGGAGGCCATCCTAACGAAGAAGAATTTGGATCCTAGAGGAGTTCTGCCAACCTGCTCCCATAAATCACCATCTAAGAAGAATTTGCTATTTCTCCCACCACCTGTTCCAAAACTGGGAGTCTGATATGATCTGCATGCTTTTTCAGCTCAAGCCAAAACAATGGAGATCCTTGAGTAGGCCAAGCAACTATTCGTATTAGACACAATGTCTTCCTATCAACAAAATTGGTATATGGATTCTCTAATCAGAGAGATTGTTCCATCTATTGAAGAGAACAATAAGTGCCTCGTCTTTTGGGAACAAGCCGATGCCATTAAGTAGTTGATGAACTGAAGCGAACTGTATTAACTTCGGAGACGATCCCAGTCACAGGACGAAGATGACAACAGTCTCCTCCAGTTTAGCAATAATATTTTAGAACTTTTATCAAGTTAGAAAATCTTTTGCTAAAAGGGGGATTATGTCAGAGACTTTGTCCTGGGGGACCATACAGGGTTAATTCTAATTGCAGAATTAGCTGAAATTCTGTTTAAAAAGTGTTCAAATTACATCATATGTGAACAATGAGCCATTAGTCCAAGGTAGGGAGTGAAAATAACTGACCGAAATTTATGGTGATAAAGTGGGTTTGGCCAGACATTCTTAGTGTCTTATCTTATGAGAAAAAAACACTCCCCTATGAAAACGTCTAGAACACTGACAAATATATATGACGTTTCATGCCATCTTAAATACATCATTGATGACATAAAACTGATTATAGGTCAAATTCTAAAGTAGAGTAAGAGCCCCACCTAAAGTCTTGAGAGCATTATGACTGGGATTATCCACATTCCTTGAATAATTAGGGATATATTAATATCCAATCAGGGCAGACCGGTGATGTCACGGTATAATGAGATGGATCTTTGTCCAATCATCAGACAAAGGTGGGGATTACTGATAAGGCAAAATTTGTCAATATAATCCCCAAATACTCTGAGTTAAGGGTCTTTGACTAAACTTAACTGGCTGAAACAAAAGGTCTTTCTCTTGGGTGACTTCCTGAATAAGAACTCTTAAGTGGACTGGCCAACCATTTGGGATAATTTATAATAAGCTAGATTTAGCTATTAAATTCTGGAAATAATAGAATCTATATAATTATTGGGAAATGTTATAAATTGCCAATCAGTGTAATACAGTATATAGCGAGGGTTATTTATTAGCTAGTATAAGTCTTGGTATTCCTAGAGTAATATTTTGTGGTTCTGGGAAGATTATAATAGTTAATATTTGATACAGGATATTCTTTGAATCCAGTTATTAACCCTTTAACCGCTACTTGTCTGTTGTTAGTGGTGTTTTCTTTGGAATTCTCTGTATATGTGCCAGGCTTATATTTTGTAATTGAAGTATTATCTCAATAGACAAAATAACTGCTGGGTGTGGCATCTATTTTAAATGTATGGATTAACCCTTGGAGTGCCTATAGGTTTTATATAGGTTGCTATTGTCATAATATATGTTGCCTGAAGTTGGTTACTTTATAGACATAGGTTACTGGATTAATTTTGGTAGATTATTTATATAATCTTTGTTTGACTTTATTAATTGCAATTTATATATTTTATTCAGAAGTATTCAATATTGAATTCAGTAGATAATTAAATTATAGAGATTTAAATCTGGGATTTTATTCCAGCTATTCCCTAAATTTGATTATTATTGATATATGATACAAGGAATTGTTAGAGGAATTATTTAATTCGTCTCACAATACCCCTTACATCATAATTGGCATAGTCTATACAGTTTCTGGGGCAGAGGTATTAAGAGACCCTGCAGCCAACTGTATTACATTAATTGTAACAATCAATTAACCTATTCTATGCTGCTGAATGCAATTATTGTTATTATACCTCTGAATATACCTATGTGTGGGTAACCCTTGCACCGCTGGTAGTCTTTATAATAAGTGTGGTTTGATTTTCTATGTACCTATTATAATTGCTAGTCACTTATATATTTCATTGTTGCTGATATATATATATACATTGTATATTGTATTTTAATAAAATAGATATATTTTTGCACAAATATGAAGGATTGATTCTTGTGATCAATTCGTTACTGTGAAGTAGCGTGTCAGTACATATTAAAGATAAAGTTCTCGAATTATTTTATACTGTCATTTACCTATTTAGGTGAAGAAATCCAACCTGAGTGGTTCTCTGTTTAACCCTTTGGATACCTTCATATAAATAGCCCGACACCCCCTTCCCATAAATGTCAAGGTAGGTAAGATTTACTTTTACTGGTGCAATTGCTGAAAAGAGACCTTATAACACTATTCCAGATCTTTACCAAAAATCCTTTACTTAGGTCCAGCTAACCCATCAAACCAAACATTAGCCCAGCAGTCCTACTAGTGATCAAAGCTACCACTATTTGTTAAGGTGTCAAAACTCAAGCTGGCACCTCGAGCTCTCCAAATCTGCACTCAGACAAGCAGAACAAAAACTTCCATCTGTGAACATTGTGAACAAGAAAGTGCACCAGCAGTATTATTTAACATGCAATGCCAAGTATGATACATACAAATAAATAAAACAAGGACCAAAAGATGATGTAGCTACAAGACCAACAAATGATTGACCACCTGTACGACACCCGTGTTGTCTGTGTGAAACAGAATATGTTAAGCCCTCATCCTGTTAGCTATCAACATAACAATTTGTCACTGTTTGTTAAGACTCTCAGACACAAAGTTAGGTAAAAACACAACTTTATTGAAAGGTTTAAGACAATCCCATAGGATCTCATACATATACATACATATACATAGAAATAACAGGAAGGGGTTGATAATATCGAGTAAGGCTCTACCAGCCCTGCCAATATACTGAGCAAGGCAGCCTGGGCAAGCAATGGAAAGGTGGCTCTACCAACCCTGCCAATATACCGGCAAGGTAGCCTCTCGGATAACAAGGAGAAACAGGCTCTACCGGCCTTGCCAATATACCGGGCAAGGCACCCACTCAGACTATCAGGAGTATACAGGCTCTACCGGTCCTGCCAATATACCGGGCAAGGCAGCCTATCAGACTATCAGGAGTATACAGGCTCTACCGGCCCTGCCAATATACCGGGCAAGGCAGCCTAACGGAACACCATAGATATAGGCTCTACCGGCCTTGCCAGTAACGGGTAAGGCAACCCCATAATGGATGTCTAGCAAGCCGTAAGGCAGTGGAGCGAACCAGCGCCCGCGCGCTAGTAACCAACAGGCTAGGTGTATAGTAAGCTGTAAGGCAGTGGAGCAAACCAGTGCCCGCGCGCTAGTAACCAACAGGCTAGATGTATAGTAAGCCGTAAGGCAGTGGAGCAAACCAGAGCCCGATCACTGGTAACCAACAGGCTAGATGTATAGTAAGCCGTAAGGCAGTGGAGCAAACCAGCGCCGGGAACTAACAGGGTGGAAATGTTGCCTGAGCGACCGTAGAACAAGGTCACCACAGATGAAGGAAACTGGACGCAGAAGCACAACGATGGTCAACCGGATCAGGAACAGCAATGAGGACTGGCAGCAGGAAACAGCAACGTCGGGTGACTCCAACCACAACAGGCACTGGAACAGGCACAGCTGATCAGGAGACTCAGGAACTGGATGAACTCAGGATAACAGGAACACAGCTAAAGGCCCATTAAGCTTCAGTAACATAATGAAAGTGGAGGCAGCCAGAGACACCACGAAAGGGCAACCAAAGGGTGCCCAAACTCAGTTTAAATAGGCAAGATGAGGCGGGCTGAAGGCAGACAGCCAATGGCAGCCCCCTACAGGTGATAGACACACAAAGGCAGCAATCACTGGCACCGTGATACAATTGGAAAGAGCTCCAGGAATAAAATATTCCTAGAGAGACCTAGTACCTCAAACCAATCAGGCAAAGAATCCAAACATGACATGCCCAAGATTTCCTCAAAACCTGGAAAACCAGTTGAGACAGTATACAAATCCAGATCAAAGTCAGACACTGGCAGGCCCTTCCACAATGATCTACATTGTCCCAAAATCATCCCAAATCCAGAAACTGAAGTGCTAATTCCTGAGAAGATCCAGACAATAAAAATGCCTGATCCATTACCCCTTGGGGAATTCCAGCCAATAAACCTATTACTCTCCACTCCAACTCCTGCAGATTAATAAACTCTTTGCTGGATTACCAACCCCTCCCCTCGTGAGCAATTAACTGCTTGCCCTGATTGCCCTAACTGCATTGAAGGGACAAAAGACCCACTCACCCCCACACACACAGAACCCATAAGTGCTGCCCAATAACCCAAAGCCCAGGATAGTGGAAGGTGAAATATCTTGCTATAGTGAATACAGCAACTGTTTGAAGCCATCCAAAAGGGTCTCCATTTCTCCACCTTATGATGACACAGTCTTACTAGTACAAGTAGGTTGAGATGGCGGCTGCAATACCCTGACAACCATCCCAGAAGGTCCAATAACCTCATCTGAATCCTTTAATATGACAAGTATACATAGCTCCACCATAGCCAGCTAAGCAGACTTTCTAACCTCATGACCTCCAAATGGGGAAAAGAAGAAGATTTCCTCATGGGGAAATCCTAACCTAGTATAACCTAGCAACATAGAGCCAGCCATGTAACAACATTCTGGAGGAGTTTGAGCCAGTGGGCATGGCAACCTATCCGCTGTAGACTCTCTTCCTCAACAACAACAACTACCATACCCTCATCTCCACCAGACACTTACATAAACTACCAGAGTCTCTGTGCAGCATCCAGAATCATCTCCAAATGTGATGTGCTCGATATCTCCTCTGATGAAGTATCAGCATCACCAGTCACAAAAGTTCTGTAGTAAGGAAACTCCTCACTGGTCTCTGAGGCCTTTGATAGCTCTCTTCCATGATGTAGAAGCCTTCCCAACTGACCTGCTCCTCTCTGGCCCCCTAGATGAAGAATAGGATGCTCTAGAACTGCTGTCCTCCTGCACCTGATAAACTCTTCCCCAGACATGCTCCCACTGCACCTCAGTTTTCCCTAACTACATATGAGTCTAAATCCTACATTTTCTCTAACTTTTTTCTATATTATTTTGTGTATCTTCTTAAAGTACTGTAGCTGTTCATATGTTGTCTATATATTGATAAAATGATTTGTCACTATAAATAACTGTAAAAATGTTTTCCTGACAGATTCTTTTGTGTAGATTACTATCTCTAAGACCTTATAAATATTTTTGTTTATTAATGCTTGGCAGAAAGAAAATCCAATAAAATATTTATCTTTTTTAAAATTATATATATTAATTCTACAACAAACAATGTATCTAGCATATGGGATGGGATGACTTGCTACCCTGCACTTTATGCTACCACAAACAGAGGCTAATGTGCCCACAGTATAGGGAACAAATAAAATGTTCCATTAATTTAAATGATGCTTTTAACCACTGAATACTACATTAGTCTGCACTGCATTACTTTGCAATTCTCTGGATACTTCATTAACCCTTTGAGTGCCAGAAGGGTATGCAATGCATTGCGTGCCCCTCTGGCACTCAAAGGGTTAATATTAAAGAGGTTACATGCTCCAAATAAATCAATGAAAACATGGGGAAGTTTTTTCCCTATCGTGCAGTTGGTTTGCTCCAGAATCACATCACTTTTCTTAGTACATCAGCCTTATTGCTGACAGTAATAATGCAGGCTTTGTCTCTATATGCAACTGTTTAGGAAAAGTGTTTTAAGTACTGCAAATTTATATATCTTAAAAAAGATGAAATGTTTGTTTGGTTTTAATTTGCACATATTAATGATAATATTTGTATGCTTCATGATTTCTTCAGGGATGCCACTCATTTGGAATTCATCCAAATTAAGCATTTCAGAATCCGTATCTCTTTTCCTCTAACTGAAATGCAAGTATTGTATAATACATATGTCCAACCCTTGGGACAACGCTGACATCTGGATAAACAGAGAAAATGCTCAGTCATCATATCAAGGAGGAAGCTTGTATAATGATGGTAGCAAATGGCAAGCACAGAGTGGAAAATAATAAGCAAGTAATAGAAATTCACTTTAAAACAAGTAGTGTGTTAACCCCTTAAGGACCAGGTGGGTGTTGGAGACATTGTTAAGCAATGCGTTGCACACCCACTCTGGTCCTTAAGGGATTATATACTATAAAAAGTATAAAACTGAAATAATTACAGCATAACGTAAAACATTCATTAAATTATGACTCAGCTGATAAAGCATTGACTTGGCTCAATTCCATTACAGTTGATAAGAATTTCCACTGAATTTATCTAAAGATTACAGCCTGGATTCCATTGCAGGTGATAACTTCAACATTTTTTTCTATAAATTGCTCCAATGGGAATCTGATAAAAGTCTTGAACTCCCTAATCAACTGCAATGAAATCTAGGACTCCTATTGAAGTCTATAGAGACATTTGTAGATGAAAGCCCTTATAAATGTATTTACAGCAGTGGAATTAACCATGTGTTTTCTTTGCTGAAATTAACAACTAGTGAAAATGGTAGAAAACGATTATTACTATAATTATTACTTCTTCTGTGTAAACACTTCTCTTAAAAGTTATTACAGCAAAACATATTTTAAAGAGAGTTTTAATCTCAGATTCCTTGCGGCTTTGTGGCAATATGGTTATAATAGTCTATGCCTTGATACAGTTTAGGATGTGACACTAAAAGAGAAATAGTATAAATGTCTGTAAGGTAAATACTAGTGTTGAGCGAGCGTGCTCGGCCGATGCTCGGATCGGCTCGAGCATCGCTCTGCTCGGCACATGGCGGTACTCGTCGAGTACCGCCATGTGCTCGCCCGCCATGTTCGGGTGGCGGGGATCTGTGCCGGAAGAGGCACAGATCTGAAGACGCTCCGCTGGACCACCAGGGACTGGAGGTACGGGGGCATTGCGGAGATGAAGGGGGCATTGCGGAGATGAAGGGGGACATTGTGGAAGAGGGGCATAGACTCTATGCCCCTCTTCCACAATGTCCCCCTTCATCTCCGCTATGCCCCTCTTCCACAATGTCCCCCTTCATCTCCGCTATGCCCCTCTTCCACAATGTCCCCCTTCATCTCCTCTATGCCATAGCGGAGATGAAGGGGGACATTGCGGAGATGAAGGGGGACATTGCGGAGATGAAGGGGGCATTCAGAGATGAAGGGGGCATAGCGGAGATGAAGGGGGGCATTGACCAGGCACCCTCCCCTCATCAGAGCAGGGGGTGCCTGGTGTAATGCTCGTGTCGCCCCATTCATTTGAATGGGGCTCGGGTGCTCGGCCGAGCACTCGAGCCTCAGGGGGTGCTCGGTCAGAGCACCCGAGCACCTGAGCATCGGGGTGCTCGCTCAACACTAGTAAATACAGGATTATCTAAAATGAAATCCGCACTTATCCAATGTTTTGCTTCTACAAGAAGAAAAATAAACACAATATCAAAGACTGCAATGCATAAATACATACATACTGTACATACATACATAATAATACACATATATACTTCAATATTTATTAGGAAAACAAAAGAGTACTGTGTTGTGTAGCACTATGGAAAATTCTGTATGCATATGGCACAATGCAAGGTCTATGTAATATAGTAAGGTGCAAAATTCTGTACCGGTATGGCAAAATGCAAGGTTTTTATGTACTATATAGTACAGTACTGTGCAACATTTTGTATCCCATATAGTATAGTGCAAGGCTTACATGTACTATGTAGTGTAGTACTATGCAACAGTCTGTATCCCATATAGCACAGTTCAAGGCCTATATGTACTATGTAGTGTAGTACTGTGCAACATTCTGTATCCCATATAGCAAAGTGCAAGGCCTACATGTACTATGCAGTGTAGTACTATGCAACATTCTGTATCCCATATAGCACAGTGCAATGCCAGCATGTATTAGGTAGTGTAGTACTATGCAACATTCTATATCCCATATAGCACAATGCAAGGTTTATATTAAAATATTAGTATAATGATACAAAACAACTTATAAATGGATCTAAAAAGCTTTTAGGGACATATTTCCAAAAGAACAGTGGAGTAATTCTGGAGCAAACCCTGTGCACCGTAAGGGAAAAATATTAAAATCCCCAGTGATTTAAATGAGACTTTTAACCCTGTCAATGCAAGAGCAGTCTCCCATATTTGCAATGCATTGGACACTTCTCTAGAGTTCAAGGGGGTTAAAAGCCCAATTTATATCCATAGAAATATTTTTGTTCTCCCCTATAGTGCAGTTGGTTTACTCCTGATTAGGGATGGGCGAAAATGTTTGCCTCAAACTGAAATCGGCAAATAATGGCAGTTGAACAGGGAATTTGTTTTTGGGGGAGTCTTCACTGGTATTGTGGGGGGACAGTTAATAAAAAAACAAATAAAATAAAATAATACATTTGTATGTAAAGTGATAGAGACAGGAACCCTCTGACATAAACTGCCACTGGGGTGGACTGATACTTGACTTGACAGAGTAGAGGATGATTTGTTAGATTTGTTGTTAGAGGCCCAAGGAAACATTGATTTGTAGGACTTAGGCTTTTTAAAAGCAAACCCCCCAAAAGCTGTTTTTTTTTTTTATTTTTTTTTTTTTAAAGCACAAGCCCTTAGGGAAAAAATGCCCTACTGGCCATTGTCAAATGCCCTGATTTAGATGCGGAATTTGCGACTGCTGTTCTTGCTGCTGCAGGATGATTAGGCAGCTGAAATGGAATGGGACCATCAACAGCAGTCACATGGGTGATGGATGATGAAGGTCCCACTTGCCACGACTACCTCCAGTGATGCGCCTGAGGAAGTAGCAGCACAATAAGTAGCCCCCAGTATTTGTGGAAAACAGAAGTTTGCCATTAATTCTTCTCCACCTGCCCCTCCTACAAAATCATGGGTGTGTTATTACTAGAATATACATTTTTGACTTGAGAGCTGGAACTGTGCCTCTCATCAGCAACTGCAATGTGCACAGTGCGTTTGGTAAATAACACCTGGTGGCACAACTGTATCCAAACACCATGACACCAGAAACCATCTACTGCTGCTGTCACTATACCCATTGTCCACACCCTGCTAAGGACACATGACAACTTGCTGACAGCTTAATAGTAATGATGAACCCTAACTGCCACCAGCTTAGCATATTCTGCAGGATGGAATCTCCTCAGATGTCCCTTGATGCCGTGCTTGTGATTCTCCTCCACCACACTGCCATATGTGGTCAGTGCACCACACAGTGTGCAATGGATGGACATGAACTGTGACATCCAAACATCTATATTGTCAATTCTGTAGTCTCTTCTGACCATTGCTTACATTTACCATATATTAACTGCTTTGTGATGCACTGGAGACCTGTTTTTGCTTATCTTTTGCCTTCAGTTAATCCCACTTTCCCCCCCAACTGGAAGGGCGAGGCACAATATTCAATTCTCACCACTCCCTCAGTGCACTGGTCCCAGGGAAGTAGGAGGAGGCTTATAGGCAAGCAGATCACCAGAAGATAGAGTGTCAGGGACCATATAAAAGAGAAATACACATACTTTTATAGCAAATTATGAAGGGGCTGTAGCTTACAAATACAAACACATACAATCCCTGAACTCAAGAAGGATGAGCAATGCAGTGCTGTGAAATGTGTTGCTTATCCCACTGGCACTCAAAGGGCTAAGGTGGGGGGGCTTGTGACCATGACTGTAGCTGCATAGAGAGGCACAAGGAGATCCCAGCATTGCCAACCTCAGGTACACAATATTGGGACTGTGAACTGTGACAAGAGAGGATTCTACTGGGTCTTAGTGCATGTGGCAAAGTGCCACATTAACATAGAAACAAACAACCCACATGAATATGACAATGGCTCATTAACCTGCACTTTCATATTGAAATGAGCCATTGTCAATTTGTTAAGTGCAAAATCATAAACCTGTGGAAGGCATGGTGGATTCCTGGGCAGATTGGTGGCCGATTGATGGGAATATATGATGGAGAAGACATCTTAGTGTATACTGGCGATGTGCCTTTGACACAGATCTGACACAACAAAGTCATTCTAAACTCTTATTGAACATTAGTGCATTCCCCCCAGTTCTCTCCCCTTGCCTAGAGGGAAACAGCTACAGCCCACAGGCGAGGCCCACATAGACCAAAGTGTATAACAAAAGCTTTGCTGTTTCTCTCAGGCAGAGAGGATTTGATTGTCATTTCAGAGCTGGACTGTCTGTGGAGCGGACTAGACTGATTTGGATATGGAAATTTCCTCCCCGCAATGGCACATGGGAGTGAAAAATATGACTGAGCAGCACTAAAGAGTCCAACATGTCTTAGAACAAAGCAACTAATTTTGTTCAGTGTTGTTTTATTTGACACCAGTCGGCCCCATTGCTAACAATTTGAATTTAAAATTAAAAAAAATGAAACTGTAATAAAGTTTGAATTAAGTTGTAATAAAGTTTGAATGAAAAACAGGTGTTCCCTTGTATTACTCAGCAGGAAAAGTCTTATATCATTATTGCTATTATATAAACCACAATCATCAAGCAGAAGCATTTGCACATTTTAATAATTTTGAGCTATTTTGTAAGGTTGTAGAAAATTGTTGAATGTTTGTTTTTCCTCACTAATTGATAAATGTATATGCATTTTTGTAGTATACTATTTGTGTTTTGACATGTTTCTATAAGAAATTAAAATGTTTTATTACTATAACAATGTAGGAGGTTATAAAACAGATTCTCATTTTAAAAGCAATTCCATTTAGATGAAAATATTAGCGTAAGCAATCTTTTCTATTACCATGGGGTTTCAATGCAAATTACAACCTTGGTCAAATACAGATAACTCAAAGCCCTAAGTGATTTCATTAGGAGACTTTTTTTTTGTTAACCTGGTCTATTACCGAGAACTGTAAATTAAAAGAGATGCAGTTCATTGTATGAAGTCTCCAGCTGAGTATAATAAAAATGAATATACTTTTATTAATATTGTGCAGACCTGACATGAGGTAGGATGTAATCATTTGAATTAGCAATTTTTTTTTACCTCTATCACATAATTTTCCTGAGAAATTTACTGAGGCTGATATACAAAAAAAAAATTAAAGCAGCTCCAATTAATCGTCATAGTAGAGTATTCTTTCAGTATTGTCTGGGTTGTAGTTCAAGAGTAATTGAATGATAAAGTATCCCCCTCCTGCCCCTTTTACTGATGTAACACTGTTCACCTCAGAGCAGTAAGGTGGTGTCCAGATGGCTTGCAGAGAGGGGCAACCTTCATTCAGCATAAGGGAAAAAACCTGAAAAGCCTGTCAGTGGGGTCAGGGTTTTCCTTATGCTCACAGTAAGAAGATTGTACCTTGCTGTGAGATGTCTGGTCTTAAGACCAGATTCCACATCTGAGGGGAGGCGGCTTACAGTAGGCAAAAAGGGTGGGAGGAGGATACTTTATCATTCAATTACTCTTGAACTGCAACTCTGACAGTATTGAAATAACACCCTCCATGGCCCAAATACTATGAAGATTAATTGGAGCTGCTTTTATTTTGAAACATTACTATCCCTTGAAATGGAATTTTTAACCCTTGGAAAACTAGCAATTTCTCCAAAACATTGCAAAACAATGCATTGGAGACCTCTCCAGCTCTCAAGGAGTAAAAAAAAAACAAAACAAAAAAAAAAAAAAAAAACACCCTTAACTCTTTGAGTGCCAGAGAGATACCAAAAGCATTGCGTTGCAATGCATTGGGTACCTCTCTGGCAATCAAAGGGTTAAAGGGACACTAACACATTCTACTAATAACCACCCACTTACAGTCAGTAAATCCTAATGGCCACATGAATAAACTGAATTAATATTTAATCAATATGCCATGTCATGTCCGTGGACAAAGACATGATTCTTTTTGCAGAACTTTAGGCATTTGAGTCCTCCAACAAATAATCATGTCTGCCTCAATGGACATGATATGCATCACTAATATAAGATTCACTTTGAAGAATCAATACATGCAACATTAATTCATAGTGGGCATTATGATTTTCAGACAAGGTTAAATTAAAAATAGGTTCAATATTAGGTGTTAGTATTCCTTTAAATCAATTATATTTTTTACTCCTCTTCAGTTAGCATGTTCATTGTTGGCACGGGGTGGCACTTTAAGTAATTAAATTATGTGCTAAGCCAGTATTTCCCACCCTCAATGCTATGAATGAATCTAGGAAGAGCTTAGAGACCGGGAGCATATCTAATAGCATAGAGAGAGGTAAGTTTGGGCTCAGAAAAAACTACTTATTATGCAGGGAACTACCATAAAATACTACATTATGCCACCAAAACATAAATATTCATTTCTCAATAAATATTTCTATATCAGCAAATTTACTAGTTCAACATATCGTCTCTGTAAAACAAACTAAGTTTCTCTTAAGGGGACAGGTCCATTTTAAATGTTATAAATATGGCATCATGGTACCTTCTAAGTTTCAGTGCCTCTCCTCTTTCTAATGAGCCAAGCAAGTATCATGGGAGCTATGATGGTCAATCAAAAAGGTAGACATTTTTGTTATATAATATTGTTTAACATAAACAAAACATAACAGCTGTTTTCCTCCTCTGGTAAGTAATAAATGAAAGCCATACATCAATATCACTGAATGAGTCGTTCACTGTACAAAGCAGCTGCCTATTCATTAGTAATATGTTTTTAATTTTAAATCATATGGTTAGATGAACACCCTGCAATAGGCAAAAGAGTAAAGTAACAAAGCTTTCTTACAGCAACATACAGCTCACATTTACCATTAACACTTTTAAAAAGGGTCCCTTCCTGAGTTTCACCAGCAAACCAGACACAGGAGGAGTGTGTCTGATGGCTGACCTTTGTGATTGCCGGCCAGGGAGTCAATTCCATTAGGGCTCGTGAAAAACAAAAATGCAAATGGTATTTTTAAAGTCACAGTTTAGTATGCTATTTTTTCCCCCAAAAAAGCTTTATTTGAAATATCAGTTTTACAATCATATATGATAATAACCAAGTTGTACAGCTGTAAATATGTGAGCTATGACAACATTTCAGAAAGCATTTAGATAATAACAACAATTGAATCACGGCTGTCATGATGAAAGAACAAATACAAAACTCGTTAGCATTTGAGATAGAGAGACTCCTGTGTGCAGACGGTGTGGTCAAAGATGGCTAGAGTGGGAGTATGGTACGTCCAACAAACAATCAAGCAATTGGAAGCAGTGACCATGAAAGAAGGTAGTGAGAAGGCAAGTAGAATTAGAGGGAGAAAGAAATAAATATAGAAGGAAGGGGGTGAGAGGGGAGGAGGGGGTGAGGGAGAAATAGAATTACAGAGGTGTAACTTTAGAGGTGGTGAAAGGAAGAGAGGCCCAGAGCAATACATGCTAGACTGGTATTCAACGGCTTGATCGGGAAGAAAAACTGGATATATGCCATCAACGCAAAGGGTCTAAATGGAAGATATAGTATTAGTAGGCTGAAATTCGGTGTTACCCTGTGAGAGACTCCATGGGGACCATGTGGAATAGAAAAGTGAGTAGATTGTCTAGTGTAATTGCCTGACATTTAGCCATAGAGCAATATGCATTGACCTTGATCCATTCGGAAAGAGAAGGGGTCTTAGTGGACTTCCAATATAGTGGGATCAGTGATTTCTCTAAATTCAGGAGGACATGCACTAGGGACATTGGTTTGTTTCTAAATTTGGTGTGGGTAGAACCACAGAAAAATAAGCAAGACAGGGGGTTTACTTAAATTTCTGTACCCGGGGTTGCATGTATGTGTAAAACGATCTGTGTCCAGTAGTCATTGATGGCCACCAAGACCACCACATGTGAAGCATGGTACCTCATGCAGGCTGACACTTCCAGACCAACCAATTAGAGTTAAAAATGTAAGATAGTCATTAGATTAGTGACCATATAAATCAATGGAACAGCCAATAACATTTGCTATTCTACTGCTTGTGGAGAGAGTTAAAACACATTAAAGGAGCAGTAAAAATATATATATTGTAGGACTTTTCCTTTTCAGTAAAATAAGGGTAATCCCTCTGCTGAGAGATGCATATTTCCAGAGTTATTACAGTTTAAACCCATGTTTTTTTATTAAATGACAGTGCCTTTTAGTGGCCAAATCCCAGTTAGTTATTCTGTTACATTCTATTTGAGGGGTAAGTCAATGGAAAACAGTTCTCCATAGAATGTGATAGAAACTGCTATCAATTAGGACTTTCAGGAAGGAAAAGCACAGTACATTCACTTCCTTATTATTTAAATTGTTATAAAAAAGTGTACTACTCCTTTAAGGAGATACACCTTCAGCTCTTAATTCTGCACCTTAAAACCAATGGTGCAGTCGCTAGCACATGGTAAAAACAACCATAATATAAGAAAAGCAGCAGAAATTACATAGATACATGTGCATCTAACCCCACCCTCCTAAACACTACCAGCACTAAGATAAAATTAAGTCCCCTCCCCACAATAGTCCCAACACTAATATTAAGGTGCATCTCTCCCTCACTAGACCAAACACTAACAATATAGTTCCCGCTGTCACTATTAGGTTAAAACAATGCACCTCTTAGTTCTGCTTAGGGCATTGCCTGAACATTGAACAAGGATTGGCTTTTATAAGCCTAATCCCTGTTCAACTCCTTTCCCATGTTCCCATGGGCTGGCAGATGACGTTACACATATCACACGTTATGGGGTAACCTTACCTCTCAGCCAATCACCATCTAGATAACATGGTTGTGAACATGCATAATATCACCACTGATTGACAAGATTGAGGGATGTTGTTATGTGCATGCATGACCCTTTAATATATGGTGATTGACTGGTAGGTGAGGCTTCTCAAGGGCACTTTCTGTTAGTGTTGGAACTGTTGGGAGGAGAAAATGTAATTTTATCTTAATGCTGTTAGCGTTTGGGGGGTGATTGTGGATCTAGTTCAAGGTCAACGTTTGACACTTTGTCAAACATCAAGCATTAACTAGTTTCTTTTGCTATTCCTTCTTCTCACATTATTTGGCATGAGTTGGGGAAACAGAAAGCATCAGATGAACATTAGGCAGCAAGTTGGATTTGTGAGATCTATGCTTTTAACTGAGCCTGCTGGGAGGCTAATAGAATACCTCTGTATAACTGTTTTCCAGTCGATACTTATTTTGGCAATAACAATTTTTTTACCGGACATAATAGAATGAAGCCTTAGATATTATTGGCTGATGCCCATGTGGGTCAGCCATTGATTGGAGTTTGCAATCAGAATTTCAGCCTCCAGCTTCACTAATATGAAAGGTCTGCAAGCAGCCCCATAGGCTTCTGTGCAGACTTTCCTTACTACATCTTTACTTTGTTCATGTGTGAATGAAGTAAAGATGCACCTTTGTCAGTATTAGTGTATACATGCAAGGGGAACTCACCTTTATGAAAGGCACCATAGTACAGCATAGTACCTTTTACAAAATCATCACCAAAGCATCACCCAGTTGAAAGGGGCCTAAAAGGATTGTTCTATAGGCCCCTTTCAACTGGGTGATGCTTTGGTGATGATTTTGTAAAAGGTACTATGCTGTACTATGGTGCCTTTCATAAAGGTGAGTTCCCCTTGCATGTATACACTAATACCGACCAAGGTGCATCTTTACTTCATTCACACATGAACAAAGTAAAGATGTAGTAAGGAAAGTCTGCACAGACTTTTTTTAGTACTTTCTTGACCAGAGTTGTGATGTGTGATACTAGGGTGAAAGTATGACCCTGATTCTGCTCTATTGGGACCTGGAATCAATGTTTATTGCCTGTGCCTGCCTAACACCAATTTACTAAGCTATGTACACCAAACACCCTTCCTTTAATTCCGATTGTGTCAAGAGAAGTGCATTGGAGCAGTATGTGGGTATTTCGGGGAGTTACTTTACATAGCGCTAAATACTGCTAACATATCCCTGACAACATTATCAACAGTCATCTGAGTTTCACTGTGCATGCTACAGGGCCGGTACACAGGGCTTACTGGTGGTAGACACTACCAGCTGTTCTTTGGGTGTGGGTATGATGGCAGTGTGTTTCCACCAGCATACAGTATGGAGCTCATACACTATAGTGCATAACCTTAGGTGTAGCTATTGGCTTTAGAGACTAATACCATATGGCTGCACTGGCAGCTTCTTATATTCAAACCACTGTTTTACAAGTGAATTAATGTTATGATATGCAAAAATCTGAAAAACTGCAATTTTCTATTGTGTTACAAAAGAGAAGTTTCCAACCAACCGAAGACTTATCTAACATCCAAGGGTTTATATAAAGATTACTATCAAAACACAATATATATATCATAACCAGCATTGACAACCATCAATAAAATTGGCAGTCAGCAAAAAATGTGCTAAAATTGAGAGGAATACATAAAAATATTGTGATAAAATATGGCAATTTACAGAATTTTGTCATAAGTTGCTTGTAATTTCCACATTAAAAAGATTCAGGGTTTGACAACCCTGGTAACAAATATAATCTGGATATAAATTTATCCAAGAGTCACTGGAAAGGTGAGTATTAGTGATTTTCTTACTTGAATAATTAAGGATGGATGAATGTTTTTACTTTAACAGCAAAACATGCAAAAAAAACAACAGCACTTTGTGTTCCACAAGAATTTCCTCAATATTGCCATTTGTCCGCATTTTGACTGCTTGTGCGATTCAGTTCGTCAACATTTGGAATTCGACTAATATGGGGTCATTTGGTGTCTTTCGGGCCGTCCGACAAGCAAGGGTCATTCTTAACAAAAGATCCGAATCCGAACAGCCCTGGTTCATAACGTCATCAAAAATTTTGGAAATTCAGCGACTAATACCTGCATGCGCGATTACTTTCCCTCCATACTTTCCTTCCATGGTGCTAGTCCAATTAGCATCTCCGTTTCATGCACTACTTTCCCACTTTGTCTCTATTCCGAGACACCCAGACATCCTGCATTTCCCGTTAGTGCTTTGTTGGAGCTCAGAGAGAGAGGAAGCAGGAGATATTAGAGAGTGTCCAGTTGTTGTGTAGGCAGGCAGGTAGTATTAGGCATAGTCAGGCAGCCAGCATTAGTGCCTTATTGCCACTGCAAGGGAGAGTCATCTTTGTTCCTGAGCAAAATATTAAAAATATTAAGGATTTGTTTTAACAATTTTCAGAGTGACACAGCCAGTCTCACAGTTGTGTAGGCAGACAGGGTGCCTTATTGCCACTGCAAGGGAGAGTCATCTTTGTTTGTGCGAAATAATTTTAAAAATATGAGTAATTTTCAGGGTCTCACAGTTGTGTAGGCAGGCAGGCCTAGTACCTTATTGCCACCGCAAGGGAGAGTCATTTTTCAAAGCATTTTGAATTTGACTGTATAATTTGGACTGTCATTGAATTTCGACCATGTCGAACAGGTCTGATCCGAAATGCGTAGTCACCGAATGAAAAAAAAATTAGTCCAAAATTGAATTTTACCGTAAATTTTTGTCGTGCACAAGTCTAAAATCAATGATAATAGTTAACACCCCACCTCCATAGTGGGAGTTTCCCCATGTATTCCTGCCATGCTGAAGAATAAAAGGAGGTGTCAGTTTAATGCATATTGCTGTCTGTGTTTAGGAGAGAGAAAACAGCTGAATTTTAAATGCAAGCTAGTGTAGAGGCAGACAAGCAAAGAAAGGGAGCTGGAGTTTCTCAGCAGGACTACCTGTTGTTCTCAGGATGTGGGTATGAAGGGAGAAAAGAGCATTAAAAAAACACTCAAGGCAAACAGACAAGTTCATCTTAATATATTGTGTTACTTACATACACACAAACACTCCACAAGATCAAGACAGAAAAGCATACACTGAGGTGTGATGATGCTTCCCCAGCTGATGTGCTCTTTATCCTTTATTGCAAGTATCTAGCCTATAATGCACTATAAAAATTAACAATGTAGTTCTTGGGAGAGAAGGAGATAGATACCAAAATTTTGACACTAGCTACTAGTGAGTAGAGGCAAAAAAGAGGAATCCGTAGTTAGTTAGTTTACTTTTGACTGATAGGTGACAAAGACAGGCAGTAGATCCAGTTCCTCATTGACATCCATCATACATTATTTTCAGAAATACAAAACATCACTCCACATCCTAACAGCTCTGTCATGCACTTTACAGTGAAAATCAACATTACCATCATTGCGTTCTTTAAACAATCTCAGTAATTATCATCACTGCCAATGTTTTAAAAGTCCAACCATACCCAGGCATGCTCACTACTGTTGACTATGCAGCAAAACAGGTCAACATCCACAAGACTAGCCCTGTTCAAAGAGTAGCACCACTAATACCTACTGCTGTTCACAGAAAATGGTAAGTACCAAACAGTCAGCTAGCATGAATCTTAAATACTAGTGTTAGTTTTTAGCCATAGGGTTAGGTGTGAGGGTTCGATATTAGGGTTAGTGATTTGGTCCTGGAGTTTGGATTAGGATTCAGGGTATTACATAGTATTAGTGTTTATATTAAGGGCGTAGGTGTTCTGGTATGAAAGTATGGCTTTGTTACATGTGAGACACTGAAAATAATATGCAAATTGCATACAAATAAAACAAAGGTTTCTTAATAAGGCTATCCACATAGCAAATTATCATCTTGTAAGATGAATACAAAATGCTTCAGTTTCCCTATGTTCATCCCAAAATGCAGGGAAGTGACAGTATTAAATATCTACATTTCAAGTAAAGCAACAGCTGTGAAAATCATTCACATGGATGACAATGAGGTTGTGATATTCATTGCAACCTTCATTTATTGGCTAACTCACTTGGAAATCAGACAATGATGTGTCTTATTGAACATTTTAAGGGCCTGATTTTTCTTGTATAATGATGCATTCTCTGATTCATAAGTCATTTTCCATCAATCTATAAAAAAAAAAACAGGAAACCTTAAAAACATTAAATTAACAGCTCAAGGAAAATTAAGTTTGGAAAAAACCTGTTAAAATGTGAAACAATGCAAAAGAAAAGGGAATGTTTCATTAAAGCCGTCCAACTGGAAACAAGAAGCCTGGATGTGGCTCCCCTGGGCTTCTGATGGCACATAGCCTGCAAAATGTATTACACAAGACGACTTTAAATAGGGCATGACCCTTCCCCATATCTATGTCTACAAGCAATCTGTCCCACTCAATTAAACAATAGCTATCACCACAGAAAGGATTCATACTCCAAACTATACCCTAAATACAGTAACACTTTTATCAAGATCTCAAAGAAATTATTCAAAGCAAAAACTAATGAGGGAATTGAATTCTTGTGGAGATCTTAGCAGATTTATTTACCATTATTGCTTTAATTGTATTTTATTGCTCCCTCTATGAAACCTCAAGAAATAAATATATTTTCTCTGACAGTGGTTTTCTATAGAAATTCCCATTAAAAAAACTGTCTGGGGTCAAGTGATGTCTGTGTATTATCCTTATCTATGCTTTTATGAGGTTGTGATTAAATAAAGTCTCATTTTGATTTATCACACAATGCTATCATAAGGATTTGTGTTATATGTTATGTATTTGACATGTATACTTGTTCACACAATTTTGAAATAAAAAATAAATATGTAAGAAAAAGCGTAATGTGTGCCCAGAGAATAAAATAGTGTCTATATTTTATGATTTCAGTGCTCAATCTTTTTATTATATTTTTGTTTAATGATTCCCTTTAAATACAAATCCTATATAATAATTCGCCAAGTTGTGTGTAACGCCCGACATGCGCAGTAGAGACTGCCCGCGCCACGGCTGATACAGAGCTGCTGTATCAGCCGAGGCGCGGGCAGTCTCCACTGCGTGTGACTGCCCCGCGACTGGCTGCCAGAGGCACTGTGGCCCGTGTATCGGGCTGTTCGACTAGTACTTTATAAACTACTAGTGTAAAAGTCTGTGTACACGGGACAAGGTCAGGGTAATGTTAAGCGGCTGTTACCTCACTGCTCCACGCGATGCAGTCTTGCATCGCCTCACTCACGCAATACAATCATGCACAGTAGACACTGCTTGAACATAGCAGTCTCTACTGCTCATGACTGCATCGTGACAAACATCCTAGCAAATTATTATATAGGGGGATATTTTAAAGCTATGTTATTTTACCTCTTGTGAGATAGAATCACTTCGTACTATGTTATACTGCTGATGTTTCAACAATCTGTGTCTAAAATAACTCACTGTATTTCCCCTTGTGATACAAAGGTAAATTTTGAAAGGTCTAATATATTTAGAAAAAATGTGCAATACCTGGACATCCTGTTAAAGGGGCAGTACCTTCAAAATAGTAAAAATACTTTCCTTAATAAATATTGCATTAGGAAGTGAGTTAGTTTTTGATATTTTCTCCATTATCTAAATGTGGCTGGTTAAAGCATCCTTCTGCTCCTTTCTTCCTTTAAGTCTCTCACTGAAGATCAAATGCTAATGTCTCTGAAGGAAACATGGAGGAAACTGAGAGGGCTGGGTGAGATTTCAGCAACAGTCATTACCAGAGAATATGAACTGAGACTAAATACTTCCCCCATTGCCATAGCAACACAAGAAGCTTTATAAATTATTTATTAACCTTTTGCATTCCAGAGGGATCTGTACCACATTGAAGAGCAAGTGCTTGCACTTCCCTCTGGCACTCAAGGGGTTAATATTTTATATTAATAAATGATGTAAGGGCAAAATAAAATCACAGATCAGACTTAACTGCCCCACCCAATATGCAACTGTACTCTGAATTTTGTCCTAGAAGACACTGATTCTTTAAGCATGATTCTTGCAATCACCTTTCCTATACATAACTGCTATATAATACTATTTTCTGAAATTAGCTTGATTAAATAATTTAAGTCTCACTAGTCCTTTTTTCTATGCAATATAAGAAAAGCAGAAATTTTCTAAAATCGAAGTTTCAAAATATACAGTGACATATACAATTAACTAAGCATGAATGCTTCACATCATCTGTAACCAGCACAGGTCCTAAACTGGTAAAACTATGAACAGAGACTCATATCTGAAGTAGCTGAACATAACCTGATAAATGAAGCTACCAAATAAATGCGCAAGTAATCATTCCAAAAAAATATTTTATGAGGGGAATAAACATCTGCTAATCTTAATCTACTGTATATCTTTTTTATATATTTATCAATCCATCTATACCAACTGTAGTTTTCCTCTATGTTTTAATAGAGTGGTAGCTCAACTGGTCAATACACAAGCTATAGAATCTGTTCAAACCTTGGAGTCACAGGTTGCTATCCTGGCAAAGTCAACTCAGCCTTTCATCTTTCTGAGGTAAATAAAATGATTACCCAGTACATACTTGAAAATGAGAGAAAATCTCAATGTATCCTTCTTGGTAAGATACTTTCATTAAAATATTTCCTTGTGTGGAGTTTAGGGGCTCTTTGCATCCAGTAAGTACATTTACTGTTTTGTACACTATATTGACACTGATATTGTCCTACACTGATAAACATGTGCATTTTGTGGTCCTATGTATTACCCAATCAAAAAATAATGTATATTTGTTATTACTGTTAAATAAAAAACACTTCAAACATGGTTAATGTAAAAGAACTCCTAATGGCACCACTGGCCATCATACAGATATGCTCTGCTGAACGCAGTAAAGTTGCAACATGCTGGACTTTGGAGATAGCCTCCCTAGTGTTAGATGAGGCTACAGTCAACGGTGTGAAAGACACCATAACCCAGCAGCTTACACTTCATCACTGGTCACATAGCCAATATACCAGTGCAGCATTGGTGTGAACGGGATCTAATGCTTCTCATACCTCTTTATTACCCGTTCAATACCATTCCTTACATCACACATTAAGTTAAACCTATGACACCTTCTATAATTCACTGCATACATTTAAAAAACATCTTTTTCTATGGATATGAAGGCTGCTATAGAAGACCATTTGGTCCCTGTTCATTTATACAAACTCCTGACAAGTTATAAACTCTGAAGCAGATGAATGTTTTTAGCTTACATGATGCAACTCACAGAAGGCAGCAGAAGCACAGAAAATATTGTGCCACTACTTTTTATTGGCACCAGATATACAAGACATGGCTATGTTAATTTATGACTAGTGATGAATCATTCAGTAACAACTTAAAACCCCATGAAAAAAACGCAAAGAAAAAAAAAACACTTTGATTTGTTTAGACATCAGATCTGAAATCAATCCAAAGTCACTAAACTATAAATAAAATTGTAAGTTCCCCTCCCCCATTTGTTCTGCATAAATAAACACTGTAAATATGTCAATCATTGATAATCATAATCATTTGTATGCATATGAAACCACCTGCAAGCTAACTTGAGGTAGGACGTATTTATGGAGAACATTACAGAAGAGCATCTTTGTATAGATCGACCTTATAGTAGAGCTATAGTTGATTCTCTGAAAATCCTCTGTAGTGAAAATGTGCATATTTTATTGCTACTCTATTTCTATATATATGATACCCATAACTTCTCAATGTCCCAACCCACATAAACCTTTCTCCTTCAAAGAATTTCTATTTGCCTATAAATGGAACTGGGGATGGGAGAAATTATTCTGTATATTTTATATTTCCTCAGAATATACTGTTTCATAAGACCTGAAACACTTTGTGAAACAGGTGTTTATGTTTTATGAATTATGATTAATTTGCTATTTGAACCACTCTCTCAACATCAATCAAGGCAGGTTTGTGTCCAGGTCAAGCTAAGAAAATGGCTTCAGTGGGTTACTACTACTTGCAAGTAAGGACTGCAGGACATGTCCCCTCCCACCTCTCTTGCTCTCTCCTTCTCTGCTCTGCCCTTGCCCTGATCTTCTCTTAACTCCATCTCTTCTTCTGCCCCTTTCCTCAGTCACATGATGTCTTCTTGTTCCATTCTCCTCGTATCCCATTCTCCCTCTCATCTCCTGTGCCTCTCTCCCATATTCTCTCCCTCTCTTGATGTCACTTTATTTCTCTACTTCTCCCAGTGTCTATATCTCTTCCTTTTTCACTGTCCATTTCTCTCTCTCTTTCCATTATTGCTTCTAAACCATTTCAAATAGAAATGGATGTTTAATCATAGTCTGCCTAACTGAGCCACAAAACAGAACTGTGAAGTTCCAATAATCTCTACCATTAACCAAAAATTATTTTGCTGAATATATCTCCCCCCCCCCGAATCCTTCACATTTATATTACTGTTGTCTGTCATTCTCATCTGATTTTTCTGGATTTCTTTCTACATGGGTCTCCATCTCTCTTTTTTCAATGATCTCACTGTACCTGCCATGAAGTTCATTGATTAAAGGGAGTGTTTTGCTAAATGCACTGATCCTAATTCCAGTGTACAAGGCAGAACTCCAAAAGAATGACACATTTACAATATCATTATCTGAGGCTAAAAAAGGAAACAGGTATTGAGCAACTGCAGCATTATGGTTTGCAGTTTATGTAATATAAGAACTGTAATGAGGAAAATATTGGTGGTTTAACAATTTAATTCCTTTCAATGTAATGCTTCCTTTAAAAGATACAAACAACTGAGCAAGCTTGGCAGATTATAAAGCAGTTTGATTTAGACCATTCAAAAAGTCATACTAAAGGTGTTAAGAAACATCAAAGCAATTCATAAAGAGGTAACAACTGTAAACCATATTCAGAAACTAGCGCTGTTCTTTTTACAACTGCATCATAGGGGATAAATGCAAATTCTTATTGATTTAAATGGGGCTTTTAACCTCCCATGTGCATAAAAGCAAATTGATGTCCTATGGGGGCAAATAAACATTTCCTAAATAACTGTTGTTTTAAGGATGACTTTTTAACAAATAGAATGCTAGGAAGGTCTCCAATGCATTGGCTATTTAAATCAATGGAATTTTTCATTTGATTCTATTGGTGCAGTTGTTTATCCCTGAATAACTCCAATTAGCTCTTATACATATAGACCTATATTTCAGATTCCAAATATTACATATTTCCTTAGTCCCTTGGATGTAAGAGATATATTCAGAGCATTGCAAGGAAATACTTTGGAGACATATCTAGAATTCTGGGAATTAATTTGGTTCAAAAATGCTAAAAATGACGGTCTGAAGGAACTGACATATATCCTATAAATTTATAGATGTCCTTCACTTGTTGGAATTTCCTATGTAATAAAATATGCACACAGACTAGGGTGCAGGCAAGAGAATAGTAAACAAAACCTATTATAATGTAGTTATCCTCAATTGGTTTCCTTTATCACATAGAAGAAGTCATGAGTTGTGTATTATATGATGCCAAAATAAGTTGACAATAGTTTTCAAAAGTAAGAAATCTTCCTTTGATACTTCTGAACAGTATAGCTCAGTGGGTCGCAATCTTTTTTTTTTATTTTTTTGCTCAAGATAGCCACAACATGCAGTCCGGAATTTTTGGGGCACACCGAAGATTTAATATGTTACTGGTCAAGGAATGATGAGGGTAGAAATACAAATATATAGATAATTTTTAAGTCAATCAGAATAACATAAAAACACATATGTTGCATAACAATTTCCATAAACATAGAAAAGGAGAAGCACCCTAAGCGGATATCCATGGCAAACCAAGGTGCTGTGGCACCCTGGCTGAGTAACCACTGGTATAGATTAGAGCAAGAAAGGCTCATATAGATCTATTTCAGGGTGTTTTATTAGGATTTTTTTATTTTTATTTATATAATTTTAAATTCATTTTTTTATATTACAGATGAGTGACCTAGTTTGTCTGATGCTGATAAGCTTCTTTCAAGATTATTTTTTTTAAAACATTTTTATTGAGAGGACAGTAATAGGATATTACAAATTGAATGACATTGCACATAATAGTCATATAAAAGTACAAAACATACAGTCAAGAAAATATTATAACATAGAGTTACAGCTGTCCCGTTTTATTTTATTTTTTTTTAATTAAAAAAGAAAACAACTTAACCAAAACCAAAACTATCCACCACTATCCCCCTCCAGAAAACTCATCCCACCCAACCTCCCTCCCTCCCTCCCCGGGAGACGAGCACAACACCGTTTTCGTTGAGTATTTATAAAAGTAGCAGATGGCAGCATAGACAGTAATATGTAAATAAACATTTTAATAGAATAACAGTTATACATCACGTAGCACTTATTGGTAGAGAATTCTAGAATTACAGTAAGAGGTCCATAGACCCCATATTTGATCAAATTTGTTTGGTGTTCCCTATGCAGGTAAAGTCCCTTGTCATGAGGAAGATGATGGTTCACTAAGTTCATCCAATGGACATGCCTGAGAGAATTGTCTGACATCCATGATTGTGCCACCACCTTTCACGCCATAACCAACAGTTCTCTAATCAGCACAGTATGAAAATTTAAGTGAAGTTGATCGGGAAGGATATAAAATACACAAGTCTTCGGGGAAAGCGACACTTCCTACTGCACTACAGCTGATATAGTACGAAACACTTCCACCCAATATCTGCGGACTGGAGGGCATTCCCACAAAAGGTGTAAGAAAGTGGCGCCTGCCTCCCCACACCTCCTGCAACAATCACTATCCATCCTACCCATCCGAAAGAGATGTACAGGAGTGTAATAGGATCTATATAACCTTTCAAGATTATTTAAAATGTTTGCTTGATTAGAGATGGTTGAAAATAAGTTTTATTTAAGCCAATGCAAAATGTAAAACTAGTTGTCAAAATTAACATTTCATCATCACAACTGAGTCTAAATCTAATATTAAACATGAGCAGAATGAACAAATTTGCCAGAGCTGCCAAGTTCACTGCAAACTCAGAATTTGATAAAACAGTTATCTTGTCCCTAGCTATTATGTAACAGTCATGATAATTCCTGTATTAGAATGTTAGCTTTTAATTGGAAGAATGTCGCTGAGAGTGTGTAAAGAGCACTTTATGGTACAACTCAATGTGCCGAGTGTCTCATTTGAATAGTTAATAATGTCTTCAAGTTAAATAATATTTCTGCCTCAATTATTTGCGTTCTGCAGTAGAATACAATGTAAGAGTTAGAAACCCTTCTGGTACTCAAAAGGTTAAGACAGGTTGTGGCAGCTTGAGGTACTCCAGCTGGCTGACTAGGGATGATAGGATTTGTTGTCCTGAACAGGTTGATGGCCTTGAGCTGCCCATCATTGGGTTAAAATATTTTTCATTCCCTACATTTGAGTGAACAACATAGTACATACTGGTCCATACTTTCAGAATGAAGAAGTCCTTACTGCCACCACTATAGCTGGGGTCAAAAAATAAGAATGTTGAGCTAGTTTATTTTCCTTCCTGTTAGTATATTGTGTAAAACAGGCTGCAGAGGAATAGCATTACCTAATACACATATACACTGGCCATCTCTTGGTGCAGATAACTCTATTTTTGTTAATCTCGCCCAGTACATAGGGGAAACCAAGTGCAGAGCACAAAAAGCATTATTTTAATATAGAGTTCTGTTCATACATTCCCCTTACTGAGTAACAGACACACACACCACACACATTGATTTTAACAAAGACAGGTGCACACAATGACAAACACACAGACAAAAACATAGTAAGATCCACGTTAACACACATTTCAGTATATGCAAACACACACATACACACTCACACACTCACTGACTTTAACAAAGACAGGAGCACACAATGAAAAACACCCACACAAAAGCATAGTAACATCCACGTTAGCATGCATTTCAACATACACAAACAAACATACACACACATACATGAACACCATTATATTCTGGCAGAGGTTGGTCAAGCTATTTGAGTTAGATTCATGGGTGTTTACAGTGGGGTGAGAGTCTTTCATTTAAGGTGAATATTGGGAAAGGAGAAGTAAATCTTTCATCTACGGCTGATTTGTAGGAAGAAAAATGTCAGTCTTTTAAAGAGAGGTGGGTCTGTTGTACATGACTTGTTAAGAGAGAGATAAATATGGGTCCTTGCTGTGAGGGTGGGTCTTTCTTCCTGAAGTGGTTAGCAGTGGGAGAGGTATTATTTTCACCAATGGGTGGCTAAAACTGATGAAAGTTAAATTTTTGTCTTGAGGTAGCTAGATGGTCCTTTGATCCAGGGGGCAGACATAAAGGAGGGTGCATGGTAGGATCTTAATCCAGCAGTTGTGAAATTGGATTATGAGGAACATGAATACAGATAGCACTAGATTTCCCATTAGGCAGAGAAGGTAACTGCCTAGAACAGGGCTTATAATTTTAAGTCCTTTGCTACTAGCCAGACCTGAAAAGTAACTCGCCACTGCAAGCCAAAACATACCCACCAGGGCTGAATTTCTACTCACCAGGGCTAAATTTTCAATCGCCATTGGCTAGTGGCGAGTGGAAATTTTGAGCCCTGGCCTAGAACATCATATTTTGAGGATCACCTCAGCTGTGCTAATCAGTCCTGTATTGTGAGTTGTGGATGTGACCAGAAAAATCATATGTCCTTGTACCCATTTTTATACCAACCTACTGGCTATTATTTAACTAGAGATGTATACAATGCATTGTGAAGCATTTCATTAGAGATCTTTCTTGTAACCAAGGTAGAAGGCTTTTTTTGTGCTTGCCTGTTATAGGTTGAGGATATTTTTTTATACCTGGAAACAGCGGATGGGACTGAGGGCAGAGTCATTTCCAAAGTGAAAGTGTGGCTGTGGGTAGAGCGAAGGGCAGCTAGGGAGTCCTAGCTAGGGGCACCTGAGATGTAAATTTGACCCTGAATGGAGGCTTGCTCATGCACAACCTGCATTCACAACACTTTCCCTTCACTATACACACATGTTGTGCGATGTTCAAAAAGTTGTCATTATTGAAAAGTTTCAGATCATGGGTTGGTGATAAAAGGAGGACAGTATTTTCATAAGTAAGCACATTGTTTCTGAAAATATACAACCTGTTCAGGGAGCTCTGAAACGTAATAAAAAAAAAGAAGTGCTGGCCGCGTGAATGCGTGCTGGTCCTTAAGGTGTTAAACATCTTGCTCATGAAGTCATGACATTGTATACACCATGTCAACTTTTATTATTTATTTATGGTGAGAAGGCCTTCATTCCAAATTTAAATAATGGGGAGGACTGCAATGAATAGCAAAGCAATGTGGTTGAGTCCTCTCCAGCACTGAAGGGTTAAAAGCGCAATTAGTTTGCCCCAAAATTGTTCTACTTATCTACCTTATTGTATTGTATGCATTTGTTTTATAAGCAAATGGCTAGCACAACAACTATGTGGTTATTACAGTAAATGTATTTTAGAGAAATAGTATCAAACTTTGTAACAAATAGATGATTTTGAAAGAACTTTCAAAAGCACCTACATTTATGCTGATCATTTTTTATTTAAAGGGGCACTTATACCGCTAATACACTGTGTCTCATATGATTAATCTAGTAAAATGGAATGTAGATTGCTTTTTTTTCTAAGAACATACAGTACTTTAGTAGATATTTGCTCTAAAATTTAGACTTGATGTAGGCACTTCCGAATTCTGAGGCACAGGGTAATGGCACAGCTCTGCAGGACTTCCCAGTCCTCAAATTCTCCTCCCACATCTCTCTGGGAGCGCTTTCACTCTTCCTTTCATAGTGATGTGCAGTGTTTGTTTTTAGTGTTGAGCGAGCGTGCTCGGCCGATGCTCGGATCGGCTCGAGCATCGCTCTGCTCGGCACATGGCGGTACTCGTCGAGTACCGCCATGTGCTCGCCCGCCATGTTCGGGTGGCGGGGATCTGTGCCGGAGGAGGCACAGATCAGAAGACGCCCCAGGGACTGGAGGTACGGGGGCATTGCGGAGATGAAGGGGGCATTGCGGAGATGAAGGGGGACATTGTGGAAGAGGGGCATAGCGGAGATGAAGGGGGACATTGTGGAAGAGGGGCATAGACTCTATGCCCCTCTTCCACAATGTCCCCCTTCATCTCCGCTATGCCCCTCTTCCACAATGTCCCCCTTCATCTCCTCTATGCCCCTCTTCCACAATGTCCCCCTTCATCTCCGCTATGCCCCTCTTCCACAATGTCCCCCTTCATCTCCTCTATGCCATAGAGGAGATGAAGGGGGACATTGTGGAAGAGGGGCATAGCGGAGATGAAGGGGGACATTGTGGAAGAGGGGCATAGAGGAGATGAAGGGGGACATTGCGGAGATGAAGGGGGACATTGCGGAGATGAAGGGGGGCATTGACCAGGCACCCTCCCCTCATCAGAGCAGGGGGTGCCTGGTGTAATGCTCGTGTCGCCCCATTGTATTCAATGGGGCTCGGGTGCTCGGCCGAGCACTCGAGCCTCAGGGGGTGCTCGGTCAGAGCACCCGAGCACCCGAGCATCGGGGTGCTCGCTCAACACTATTTGTTTTGTAACAGCAAGAGTACGACGCTTTCTGTTACAATATACAGTACATTCTGCGCATCATTAAGAGGGGCGCATGAACGTGCTACCAGAGAGAGCTGGGAGGGAGTTGGGAGGAGAATTTGAGGACTGGGTAGTCCTGAAGAGCTGTGCCGATGTTACCCTATGCAACACAATTGGAAAAGCCTACCTCAAGTCTAAATTTTAGAGTGAATATCTACTAAAGTATTGTAACGGATACCCAAGTCCTTGGATTGGACTCAGGCCGTCGTTCCAGGTTTCTCCCTCCTGAGGTCAGCTACAAGCAGGCAGCTCCACCGGTTACTCAAGCAGCATTTCTTCCTAGGATGGGGGTCAATAGAAGACCCTTGATACCATCCAGCAACAGGGAGACAGGAGGCAGTTCAAGTCCAAACTGTAACACACTTTATTGGCAAAGACCACAGATATTTATACACAAATCTTGCATTGATTCTTATAGGGAAACCAGATACAAAAGGGCTTAATCCAATCATGTTACAGGAGACAAAAGGCCAACAGCAGATGGCCTAACAAATACAATAACTCAGACAGGATTACATTTCAGATACAATAGGGTTTGATTGAACAAAGATTTGAGGGCTTTAACTAATTACCACACGGCAGGGGGTCTGACTGCAGTTCACAATGCTTAATTAACACCCAGCAGGGGGTCCAGCTACAGTACACATAGTCATTTGGCTGGAGTGGCTGCAATACACATCTTAGGGATAGTGTGTCAAGGTTGAAGCCTTTGTTTGACTACTTTGAATGCCCTGCTCCAACCTTGACCAATCCCTGAGCGGCCTACCATTTCCCATGTTAGGCTATGGAAGATATTAGAATACCTGGTAGTTGGTGATTGCACGGACCTTCAAATTGGACAAGTACAATTAAACACATACAATATCTGACAATAAAACCAAACTTAATACATTTGTACATGAATGTAACTCAGAGCAGCTCTATGTATCAAGCTGCCCATTCACCCAGTGTCTATTTTAGTGTATGACTGGTTTGAAGAGTCATACAATCAGTCTCAGAATAGGGTCCCAATAGGGCAAAATGTCCCTAGTTTGTAGGATGGTTTGGGTACCCAGTCTCTAGCCCAGACAAGGGCTCAAGTAACGGGTAGGATCCGTTACAAGTATGTACTTAGAAAAAAATGGCAATCTACATACTATTTTACTAGATTAATCATTTGAGACTCAGTGTATTAGAGGTGAAAGTTCCACTTTAAAACAACCATGAATTATATGTTTAGCTTCATTTATTGGTCAGTTAGTGCAAATCAGACACTGGTAAGCACTGCCCCACTGCTCCCAATCCTAACTGCACTTTCCTACCAGGAAGTACTAGCTCATTTGCATAAACTGACCAATAAATAAAGCTAAATATTTCATAAGCTACTGTTTGAAAGAGAGAATGGCTAACAAAAGTATAGTTGCTTTTGCAAAATGATAATTTATTTTATAATCTTAGATGTACATTCTGATTCATAGTTACAAGTGGATAGAGATAATGTAAAAAGACAGTAACATTTTATTTGATTTTATGCAATTGATTAATATGTAAAGTCAAATAACTTATAATTCTAAATTTTTTTTTTTTGATCACCTATTTTTTTATTTTTATTTTAACAATTTTATGTCCCTGACAGTGAGATCACTAAATGTATTAATTCAGAGAGTTTTCGGTCTTTGACAGTGAAAGCACAGATATTTATACAATTGTGCAAGTCTTTCTGCAGCAATAATTGTTCTGTATGCTGTTGAGGCATATGTATCCTGCATTTTCTACATTGTTTCACTGTTTATTACATTGATACTTTTTTACATTGTTGCACTCTGTTTGCTTTCACAGCCCCAAACAGAATGTGCTCTGAAAACAAAGCAAAAAAAAAATCAGATCCATCCCTGTCAGGGACATAAACGTTAAAAAAAGGTGACAATAAAAGAAATATAGTAAAAAAGTATAGCCAATTAAATATTAGATATTATGCGCACACACTTGCAGAATATGTAAAGTCAAATTAAAGGGTTATAATTCCTTTAAGTTTCCTTGAGGGTGATATCCTAAGTAGAACTGAAGAAAATCTGGAATAAGCCAACTGAACTATAACAGATAGATAGATAGATAGATAGATAGATAGATAGATAGATAGATAGATGGGAGCTGTTCTAGTATAACCAGGTAAAGTGTATTATAGTAATATAGTCGATGAGACTGAAAAAAGACATGCGTCCACCAAGATCAGTCCCTGCCTTATCATCCCTGTTGATCCAGAGTAAGGCAAAAAAAAAACAAAAACAAAAAATTGAAGCCATTTCTAATTAAGCCCCAAGTGGGTAAAAAAATCCCTTCCTGACTCAAAGTGGCAGCCAGATATTTCCTTAGATCAACATTCTATCTGCTTTTAAGCCATCTGACATCTATCATTTAACCAGTTCCAGGCACTGAAACTGAAGCCTTTTAATTTATGCAGTAACTTGTTGTGGGGCACAGTATCAAAGGCTTTTGCAAAATCCAAGTATACTACATCAACAGTAATTCCCCTGTCCAAATTGCTAGTTTATTATGGAGAGGGTGAGTGAGCTGTAAGGTTTAGTTAAATAATAAGGCTAAAACATGTCTGTTACTTCTCTGAGGCAGGTTTAGGATTAGAACGATAGGTTCCTGTGGTAGGCATGATGACGGTTAATGTAAATGTGAACTCTGAACTGTGGGAGTGGGAAGATGGTCCCGCTAAAGTAATGCTAGATGTTCCTGCTTCTCAAATGTAACAATACGGACCCAGCTCCAGGCAAACTCCACCATACACAGCCATAAAACAGTCCACTCCACCGTATATAGATACAAGTATGCTGAAGCCTAGTTGCAGGGTGTTGCGCACTGATGAAGGAGGCCTGTGTGTCTCTGAAACGAGTTAGGAATGGACTAATGTGATCGTATGTAAGTCCTGTAATTGCTCACTTTTTTATGCTGTGTGCCTTAAGAAATAAAGAACCGATTTTTTATTCATATTCTCCTTCTCATCCGTTTGTTTGTATGGGATGTCAGTATGCTTAGGAGGTGTTAAATATAGTAGCATTATTTGTGCTTGTAGGTGTTCCTGCTGAATGTGTTCATGTTAACACAACTGCATATTGTATCTTGAAGTGTATAAATAGTCTTGATAGGGACTATTAGCTTTTTACAGGCTACCCTAATGAATACAGTCACTTCATCATTAGATTTGTTTGTGCATCAGTCCTAGCCTATCCCCATAAAACCATGAAAGTCCAAGATCTCCAAAGTGAACCAGTAAGTGAAGAACCACAGCAGGACTGAACACAGGGTACAGTTAAAAAAGTTTCATAAATTACATAACCTCTTTTTAATGTTGGAGAAATTTGAGGCACATCAGAGAAAATCAGTCTTTGGACCACCAGCTATTGGTGACAACTTCCATCATTCCTAAACAGCCAATGAGTGGAGGTCTAAAGACTGACCAACTGGCCACTGCTACATTAGTGAAAAGGCTCTGTAGAATAACACAACTGGATAGCTTTCCCTTACCAGATTTATATCACCTTAGCGCACGATTAACATTCTACATTGTATTTGTTGCTACAGCAATTCTTCAGCTTAGGTTAAGTCTTCTGTAACTTGAATAAATGTAAAAGACAGAGTGCTACATGTACATTAGACTTTAACAATACTAGGAACAATACAGCAATTTCACGTAGCAGACAATTGAAGACAGTCAGTCATCTCAGCTACAAATAAATGCATGTTAGTTGTATATATTTCATGTGAAGAACAAGAGTGGCTCCCATAAGATTATAACACTTTAGGTATTTATCATTACTACATTCATAGTTATGACCTTTAATGCAATCTCTGCATGAAACTCTCTTACAGCTTATCTAACAGATACTTAACTGTATTGAGTGTGAATTAAACTTAGGTCCTCACAATAAAAGTCTGGTACATTCATGCTGAGATACTGCATGAATGGAAAGTGAAGGCTGTAAATCTGAAACTATGATTGCATTTACAATCTTTTATTCAACATCCTGATGCCTAGTTATTATGGTGTTTGCTCTGCAGTCTTGCCAGGACTTTTTCTGACTGAGAGGAATTTTGACCTTGAAGCTTTGTTTCCTATCTTTAATGGCTGAGGTCTGACCATGATAATTTCCTACTTGCCCCTGATTTGTTTACCTGGCTCATCAAATGTCATATTTTCTCTTCAACCTTGATACACACTTGTCTTTAGACCATCCAGTTTTCTGTCTACATGTGCCTTTTTGTGTCCTGTTAGTAATCTGTTGTAATATTGCACTAGATAATTGCTTATTCTTTCTAAATCATTATGTGCAGTTTGTGTGGTAAAAATAAAAATCTTATTTTATCAATTTCTCTATGATCATTTTTTATTTATTTATTGATAATAAGGTCAAGTTTAGAAAATACTTTTTTGCAGCTATAGGTATACAATTGCTGTAGAGAATTACATTTTAAAGTGAAATTGAGATTTCAAATGATTTTTAAATATACAGAACAGGATCTTCAGTACAGTTTTTCAGAACATTGTTTAACCCCTTAGAAGCTAGAAAAGTCTTCAATGCATTGCTTCTTACAAGTTAGATTAATCACCTTTAAAAAATTATCTAGGATTATAGGAAACACTAGTTTGGGATTTGAAAGTTATTGTCAAGCTCATTCACAGCTCTTTGGCCCAGTGATGTAGCTAGAATTAGGCCTGGTAAGGGTACAGCAAGCCTAATTTGAATGCAGAAAAATAGACAGATTTGTCCATAACCATAATGTGTTTATTGTATGCATCACTGCTATTGAGACCCATAAATCTACATTTTTGCTGAACCTTGTGTCACAAGCAAAATGGGTGAAAACCTCCAGGCCCCACAAATAATCCTGATGGTAAGCACTGAGAGATAGGAAATGACTGAGAACTGACTTGATTATACCCTGTGTTAAGCTTTTTCACTTTTTAGAGATTTTAATATAATTGAGAATGCATCACATTGCTCTGCAATTAGCTGCACACCCCTCTTGTACACAAGGTATTAATAAATAGTGCCATCTTAATGCCTTGGAGATATCACTAACACCAAAGGGTTTAAAGGCCAACACTTAAATATCCATCTAGTTTAAACTGAAGAAACACCAATCATTTTGGTGTTGATCTTAACAGGCAGCATATTATTTTGCTTAATCGTGAAATATAGTAACTTACAGTTTTCCATATAAATACAAAGCAATGTTGGTCTGCAGATGCCTGCAAGTGGTGACTATGAAACAACAGGTCAGCTGACATTCATGATATATACAGAGGTTGATGGACTAAGCAGACTCTGAGCAATAGTACAGCAAACCAACAACAACACAGAGACCGGAGCATTTAGTTTTAGGCAATTCCGGTTCAAATTCGCTGTACAACCATATGACAAAGGCAATGTTTGGAAACATTGCCTTTGTACTCTTCATTGTCGTTCTCCTTTTCACTCAGATTGTGAGGAAGAGAGAGATGGAGAAGGATCTGCAACAGTGAATCCAGTAAATTTTATTTAGTAAAAATGATGTTCCCCACTCTGATCACTGGAAGTCACAGGTATATTTGCTGATCCGTAGTCCTTTTTGTTCCACCACGTTTTTATCTTGTGTAACATAGGCGTTCTTTTAGCCTTGACCACCTGCACATCCACACTCTAATGACTTTTGTAGCCCATATAACATAATGTTGCTGCTGCTGTATTTGTCTGTCCAAACTCGTCTAATGGTAGTGGTGGTGGCAGTGGTGCTTCAATACATTGATAACTTTCATCTCCTATATCATTTCCTAACTCCAGTACCTCTAACAAAGTCAAAAATGCTTCTGCTTCCTTAATTTTGGGGATCAGTGCATTTTTTGGGGGGGTTTGTTCATGAGCATGCACCTTATGTAAACTCATTGAACATGAATAAATATAAGTAAAATAATAAAATGCAGTCCTTTATTTATATTTATGTATTAATGTTCCATAAAGTCCCTATGGAATGGATAGAATGGATCGCCAAGTTTTAAATATTTTATTTTAATTAATCTTATTCAAATGTCAATCCACTGGAAACAGTGTTGAATGAATTTCATTCGGGAACAAAAACTTGACAAAATTCTTACTAACCAAACAGTATGGAGACTGAAGTTCCTTTTCCCCAAAAGTATTTATAATTTTTGCACAAATAATACTGAAGAAATTAATTTTCTCACTGTGCACGAGTTGGTAAAGCATTAAAATACTCACAGAAACTGATTTTTGTTTGCTGCTGCTTCCTAGCACTTCCTTTTCTCCTCCTTACACAAATTGCTATAATCGAGGACAATGGGTGGTGTTTGAGTCATTTCACTCTCCTGTGCTTTGTTTCTCTCCATGAACTACCATGGAGACCAAGACTTTTGCTGTAGTGGTGAATGGAAAATATCCAGTTTCCGACACCTACCAGTTTGCAAATAATTAGAGATGGTACCTTTTTGTTGGAAATTTCTATGGAAAAAAAGGTTATTTTGTTCTATTTTTCTGAAAATTCCTGTGGATAACAAAAAATCCACTTATTCACCATTTCCAATGAAATTCTTGTGACCGCTTTGCCAGTTTCTATAGAATAAAGAATTCACATGGAAGTACTACTGCTGCTGAGTGATGAAGTAGAGAAATCCACATTGAAAGTGAAAGTTGTTAGTAGGCCAAGTCCTATTCCCACATAAGACTTGAAAAAATTGTTAGCAGGTTGAGTCTGACAGCAACATAAGCCTTAAATAAATTGCTAGCAGGCTGGTACAGATCTTCCATGTGAGCTTTTGATGGGGAAGGTGATTACATATTTTCAAAAAATGTAATGTACTGTTAGAAGGCTAAGACCTATGTCAATATAAGCCTTGAAAAAATGGTTAGAAGGATGGTAGGGACTTAAATTCTAAGCTGTGGTGATGGGGCAGATATATAAGTTCTTGTGAGGAATGTACTGCATTGATAGTAGGATGAGACTTATGCCAACGGAAGACTTGAAAAACTGTTTGCACTTACAGCTGGCCAATGGCAAGGTAAGCCATGAGACAACTGTAAACAGTTCCATTGAGATCAGGCCTACAGCAAGGTAAGCTTTACAAATGTTTTATTCCTGGTAGTGGTGATGGACTGAGAACATGTAGGAAACTAGCAACCCTATACTTAAGCATGGAGTGAATACATGGGAAAAAGATCCACGTAGGAAGAAAGGAAGAAATATATATAACTGATTTTAACGTGATATAAAAATACAGAAAAAGTAAAATTTTTGGCTGAAATTCCCATGAAAGGTATAAAGTGCTTTTTTTTTCTCATGTTTCTCTATCTGAGATGGAAAGTTTAATCCATCCCTACAAATCACTCCTTACCAGAAGTTTTGCAAATTACCTTCTGCTTTAGAGAAAATAAAAGAACCCATAATTAAATGAACATTAATCTTTAAATATGCAAAAAATAATTATATACACCATTATTCCCAGGGGTGTCCTAACTTTGGCTGCCTAGACCTGTGAATGACTCCAGTGCCATACTCAAATCCTGTAACAAGGCTGAAAAAATGACGTGTCCTCAAGTTCAGCCCATGCCAAAACACCCTTGTTGTTCCAGAGGAAGGAAAAAAAAACACCCTGAAGCCATTTCTAATTAAGCCCCCAAGTGGGTCAAAAATTCCTTACAGAATCCAAATGGCAGTCAGATAGTTTCCCCGATCAACAACCCAGCTAGCAAACAGGAAATATGTTGTTTCACTATTAAAATTTACTTCTTCTTTAAACTCTAAAAGTAGAAGATCCTATAACTTAATTTGAAATTTACATAGTTGCTTTTGGCACTTCATTTGGCCAGTCCAAATAAATGTGAATGCATTCTGTATACAAAGAACATACTGTACTTGTTCATTAGTTCTTCCATGTTATTACACAACTAATAATACAGATTAATAATATACCTGTTGCATTTCATTAGGTAATTTAGCAACAATGTTCTTATTTATTCTGCTAGTTTTCTTCAGTTAATTACTTTTGTAAAAAAAAGTGCATTCTGTAAACTATTAATTAGGCATGTGTATAATTATTTCTGTTATTCTTTAATAACAAAGAAGCTACCAAAGGTTCTATATCAGTAGAAGTCTGGGGAGAACCCCCTGCAGCATAGGGGGGATATAATAATTACCATTGATACTCCTGAGTGCTTATAACATATTGAGAAACCTCTTTAGCATCCAAGGGGTTGAAAGCCCCATTTACCTTCATGGGGATTTTGGGAATTGTTATTTGAACCCTATGGTGCAGTTGGTTTACTCCAGGATTCTTCCTCTAGTATTATTATAAATAATACTAGTTTAAAAGCCTGTGAACACAGGCCACAGTGCCACCCAGCAGCCTTGGCTCATGCCCGGAGCCTCTCTGCTCACTGCCCAGTGCCCGAATGCGCCACAGCTGATACAGAGCGGGGCCCCCCGAATTCGGACCATAGTCCTCTTTACACATCTTGCGCAGAGAGGACTCCGGTCTGAATTCGGAGCTCCCTGCTCCATATCAGCCTCGGGCATTCTGTACTGCGCATGACTGCAGCATGAGCAGTCTCTACTGCACATGATGGCTTCTGACAAACATCCTAACAAATTATTATATAGGATATGCAAAGATAATACAGTTACTATTTTATTTCAAAATGAACCTTATTATTGCTTGGGGACCAGAGAAAGTGCCAGAGGGGTGTACAATGCATTGCTCCGTAACTCTTTGTGCAACCCTCTGCTTTCTAAAGGTTAACCCTTTGAGTGTCAAAGAGGTACACAACGCATTGCAGAGCAATGCATTGCGTACCCCTCTGACACTCAAAGGATTAAGGTATTTTCCTAAACATTGAAAGTTATTACTTTATTCTCTTTAACCAAGTTGTCACACACTACATTCTTAGAGGGCAGAAACAGTGCAGAATTTAGGGATATCTCAAAGGTATCAATCATTTGCCTAATGATTTTGAATGAATAACTTGTGCAAAAAAAGCAAGGGAATTCCTAAACATTTTTACTCTTCATTCACCAATTTTTCAATGACTGAATTATAGTAGATAGTAGTCCATTAATAAGTGAGTGAGTAATAGGTAAATCCACTGGGTTCTGTCTAGCAGCTCCCACTCTAACCTATGGTTAGGTCACATGCATGTACTGTTTGCCTATCCACTTGATCCATCTACGGTGTTATGTATGTAAATGTGTCTCAATGTTCACTTCTGATCTTTGAAAAATCAGGTAGGGTGACCAGACCTCACCTCACTGGGGGCACATAGGAAATAGGCATATTTCAGGACTGCACTGAAATCAACTCAGCCCTCCAGCATGTAATTTTCATATGTGTCCCCGGTTAAAGGTGAGGTATGGTCACCCTATTATCAGAGATCACACGTGAAGTGATTCTGGATTCTGGTCAAAGAAAAATGTTTTTCTTTAGGCTCTGATCACACAAGTGATTTAAGGAAGCATTAATAATCCTAAGCAAAATGTGCCCATGCAGAAGAGCTTGCCTCCAATGGTGCTATACACATGGGTGATTTTTGACCTGCAGAATACACTGGAAAGCAGCATGCTGCAACTTGGATCTACAGTTAAAGCGTATTGATCTGCATGGTGATTCAGGAGGATACAATACCAAATCCTCTAGTTACTAACTGACACACATTGGTCACTCAATAATATATAGCCTAGGTAACCTATTTTGTGACATACCTTTTTCCCCATGTTACGGTATCACTGGTGAAGTTAAGGACAGCAGAAGTAAGTTTGAGCCGGCAGCTTGGAATGCACAGAATAGGAAAACAGCCCAGTCACCCATGTGAACATAGACTTAGCTTGAGACACAGTGGGGAAACTGCATTATAGGGAACAAATAAAATTCCAACATTTTTTTCATTGATTTAAAGGGAGTTTATCACCTAAAACAACTCTGGGTATGTTAAAAGAACTTTTTAAATCATGTTCTAATATTTTTAGAAATAAAAAATGGTTATTTTTTGATATACTTAGATTGATATATTTTCCTCATTAAGTCATGCCATGTCTTAGAAGAAGGAAGTACACATTGCTTCTCTAAATGGTAAACACTGTTTGGTCATAGGAAGTTAATTTTGTCCCACTTGTATAGTTACCAAATGAGTGGTGATCTAAGAGGGGCAAGGGATAAAAAGGCAAAGTCCTTGCAGGACCACAATGGTGTCCATATAGTAAGCCCAAATAAGGATAATAATAGTCCCAGATCTGCAATATATAAATATATATGTCCAGAAGCCAGTGGCTACTTCCAAAAGAAGGAGCATATGGAGCACCAAAATGAGACATCTCATTTGATGTTTGTATTTTATGTACTGTATTCTATGTCTGGTGTTGTTTTGTATTACCTGGGATATTTGCATGTTGTATTCATTTTATGTTACACTCAGCTCGCCGGCCGTGAGCGCATGGCGCTTCACAGGTTAATGTTGGTTTGCATTGACAGTTGTAAGCGCGATGTTGAAATGAATGGCTGGAATGTTGACCAATAGACCGAGCGCCGGCTGATTCAAATAGCCGCTCTCCGCTGGAGTTCGGGTTTCATTTTATTCTGTTGTATTAAGCCTGCATTACTGATGAAGCAGCGTGTTAGCGCTGCGAAACGCGTTTTTTAGTGGGTGATTTATTATCTTTTATCAATAAAACATTCTCTTTCTGAGTACACTGTTGGAGCGGCTTTTCTCATTTTGGGACGGAACAGCGGACAGTGGATCCAGTGAATGTTGATACAAGAATACCGAGCAAGGGCGGTAAGATTTCCTTGCATGTGCATTTAGCTGTGTGTGTACATAAGTATACTTGCAGCCTCTTTTTAATGTGAGTGGAATACCTATTGATTTATTACTGACACTTTATATATCATTGGTATAAGCACTATTGGCGCCCTCTATGTGCGTTTTTTGTCTTTTGGGTATCTGATTCCTCCGTGGGTGGAGTGGACGAGTGGCAGCCGATTCCTGTGGTGGAGAATAGCTGGATAAGGGACAGCTGAAACATCCCTTGGCTTGATAGCTGGTCTACACATATGTGTATTTCCAGCCTATAATTTTGTGAGTACCATTTTACAGGTGGTGGTGAGGTGTCCATTATATATGTGAGGATATTACACCAGGAAGCGCCTCTTCTTTTTTCTTTCCTGTTCTCCATATATAAAATGTTACATCTGATATTTTATTGATTATTTTATAATTGTTTATACATTTATCCTTATATGTTTTTGATTTTATTCTCATTAATTTTTTGTGCTTATGTGTTAATAAATACAAATACTATTCTTTGTTTTGCTCTGTCTACCCCTTTGCTATAACTTTCTGTCTTAGCCCTTCATCACTTCCTCTACTCACTGATACTTAACCCTTTCAGTGCTGCAGAGGTGGTAAATGCATTGTTGAGCATTGTCAACGGGTGAAGAAGGTAATAGGGCTAAGAAAAGGAATGGCAGCACTATAGGTCTTAATTAGTTAAATCTATCAATCTAAAACCAAAGTAATTTTATATTATAGGACTAGTTTTCTAACCCTTTGAATGATAGAACATCCTCCAGTGTGAAGCAATGCCGTACAGACCGCTGCAGAATTCACAGGGGTTTAACCCTTTGCATGCCAAACAGAAATCCAATGCCTTGCATTCCAATGCATTGGCTATCTCTATGGCGCTCAAAGGGTTAGAAGCACCCTTTAAATCAATCATACTTTTTATTTGCTCCCCATGGAGTAGTTGGTTTGTTAAATAAGTATTCCCATTCTCATTAGGCTTTCAGAAAGGTAATGGTCAACAAAGTACAAGCTATTGTTCTACACTAGTGATGGGCAACATGACACCTGCAGTCCTACATTTATTCATTTGTAATAATCATGTTGCTTTTCCCACCAACTGCTTCCCTTCAATATATAACAATTTGGTGTGTTTCCCCAATGCAATTAAGTACTTGTCGGCTATAAGAAGATCACTGTGTGATGTTCATTAATTCCCAGTTATCAGCTGTACTAGGCTACCATATAAATTCACTAAATTATACAATTACAGAAATGTTCTTTCTGCGTTTCTGACATCCCTCCCAGTATATTACTAATACAGACAAAAATTACAGTGTAGTTACTGGGAATACCATGAGAAGTGGAGGGGTAACTACAGGGGTACAGAAGATACACATGTGATGGGGCCTGATATCCAATCGGGCTCTTTGGCCCTAAGGCCCAATATATTCTAGTTACACCCCTGGAGGAAATTTTAATGTTAGGGGGGCCAAAATAAATTTGCACTGGGGACTAATTACGCACTGGGAAGAAGCATTATTTTTCTCTGGTATTCCATTTTTATTTTTTATAAAAGCTCAATACAAATTAAAATAAAATACTGAAAGCTACTTTAAAATGTCTCAGTTAATATTGATTTATGTGGTAATAACTATATAGAAATATTTGATAACTCCATGGACCTTATGCAGAAAGTAAAATAAGAGCAATTCTGAGGCAAACAAACAGCACTATGGGGGGAGGGGTAACATTTCCAGTAGTTTAACCCTTTGTGTGCCAAAGGGGTTAAATGGGTCCTTTAACCTCATGCGTGCCTTGGAGACATCCTTAGCTTTCAAGACATTAACTAAATGGGAATTTGGGGAATTTGATGTGCCCTCTATGATGTAATTGGTATGTTCCAGAATTGCTAATCTTTTCTTTCTGTATATGCCCCTAAAAGTGTTTTTATGGTTTAGTTTTCTCCTGCATACTGTACCTTGGGCTCACTCAAATGAGATGTCATGCGTACAGTAAATCAGCACGTGAAGCCTGACCTGTTTCATGGCCTGTACAAGAAATGACAGCTAAGCCACATATGTCAAGATTCATCTCCTTAACTATAGTACATATGGATTACTACTGACATAGTGCTGAGGTGCAAAATGCTTGATGAAGCTCAGAAAAAGAGAACAAAAAGCTCACATGAAAAGTTAATACATTATGTAATGCACATTAGTAGCATATGGAGGAACATTTTTATATTATTTGGCAGAAATAACGGCTATTACATCTAGTTAGTGAAATACAGGTGGCAGCAAAGTTGAACAAAAGGACACTTCAATATTCACATCACATCGGAAACACTAGGTCAAAGATTACTTTAAAGGTAGATCAGTCTAACATTAATGGGTATTTTCAGCCATACTTTAAAAGCATTTCTGCTAAAAAAGTGCATTGAATTACAGCTATATAAACTAAACACAATACACAACATTGTGTAAGGCGTATAAATTAAATACAACACATAACATTGTTTTAGTCTGTCAACTAAATGCAATGCACAACATTGTGTATAGTATAGAAATGAAATCCAATACACAATATTGTACACAAGAAGTGTATAAACTAATTCCAATATACAACATTGTGTAAAATAATTACAGTGTATAAACTGAATACAATACACACCATTGTGTACAGTGTACAAACTATATACAGTACACAATATTGTGTACAGTATTAAACTAAATACAATTCACAGCATTGTGTAAGTGAAGATAAGAGTGCAATAGCACAAAGGTGAGGAAACAATGGCTCTCCATCCACTTGGATTATAATTCTAAGCCTATTCAAGATGCCCAAATTTGTAATTTGAGTACCTTTAAATTCAGACCTCCATTCATTACTTTTCATAATGTTTATACTGACTTTGAATTAGGCATTGTATGACATGCCACAGAAATACTTAAGGTAACAATAAACATATAGTAGGATATTTATTGCTCTAAAAAGATTTGGATAAATTGTGAAAAGGCCAAATAAATGCAAAATGTGCTTAAATATAGATAAATGTAAGATGTTGCATTTGGGTTACATAAACAAACATTATACATGTACAAAAAATGAGTCAATACTGGACAACCCTTTATGGGAGAAGTTTTTTTGAGTACTTGTTGACAGTAGACAACACAGTAGAGTGCAGTGTCAGTAATATGCTGAAAGAGCCAATATGATATTATCAAGTATAAAAAGGGATATAGATGCATATTACATGTTACCTCTCTCTATGTCACTGATAAGAACCTAATTGTAATATGGAATACCGTTTTGGACATCTGTTCATACAAAATATAACAGAACTGGAAATAAAAATGAACTGTGCAACAAAATTAATACAATGAATGGGACATTTTAGCTATGAAAAAAGAAAAGTCGGTTTCTTTACATACATAATGCATTTACAGGGGTGGGCTATTTTCAGCAAATAAATATATCCATAAGCAACAATAGCAACAACCCCTCTATAAAAATAGTTTAACCATGGACACTTTTTGACTGACTCATCTCCCAGAAGTGCTCCCATAAAAAATATGTTTTTTTATTTGTCTTTTATAAGTGATGCCTTCAGTCTTATTTAGGTATTCTACCCATGGCAACCCAGTATTGAAATTAAATGGTTAAAAATGGTGGCAGTTGTATATATGATAGTAAATGAGTTATAACTGATCTTCCACTTATTAAAGTCTGACAATGGAAAGAGGGCTTTCCTCATAGACATGCAGGATAAAGAAAAATGAGTCAGACCTGTCTCAAAAATAAAAATTAAAAACTGCTTATATGTTGTAATATCTATTTTCTTCTAATAACAGTAGTTTGGGTAAATTAATATTTACTTTTGTTGGTCCAAAGAGGCACTTAATTTCAATCAGTGTATGTGCTAAGCCTTAACCCTTTGAGTGCCAGAGGGGTATGGAAAACATTGCTCTGCAATGCTTTGCGTACCCCTCTGGCATTCAAAGGATTAATTACCACATACTGCACTATGAATATATTATGGAGAGCCCACACACTGGGGGCATTTCTAATAGCACAACTAGTTAGAATACCGGGGAAGGAATTAGCATTACGTGCCACACTGTGCCAACGAAATCTAAAATATGAAGGTTAGTTTCGCAAAGTCTATATTACAGAAAATTATCTAGTATAACATAAAGGCAGATTTTACTTATCTAGAAAACAAACTAAACTTGTGACAGGTTAATTTTAAATCTGCCAGTATATTACCTCTATTAAAGCAATAATAATGTTTCACTAAAAAATCAGCTCCGGTTAATCTTTGTAGTATTTGGGCCATGGAGAGTGTTATTTCAATACTGTCCGAGTTGTAGTTCAAGAGTAATTGAATGGTAAAATATCCTCCTGCCCCTTTTACTGATGTAACACTGCACAGCAAGACTGTATAGATGGATCGCAGGGAGGGACAATCTACTGTGAGCATAAGGAAAAACCTACCTTCCTTCATCAAGGGGGACAGAATTTTCCTTATGCTCACAGCAAGAAGATTGTCCATCGCTGCAAGCTGTCTGGTCAAGCGACCAGATTCCACATCTGAGGGGAGGTGACATACACAAAATAAAAGGGTGGGGGATATTTTGTCATTCAATTACTCTTGAACTACAACTGTGACAGTATTGAAATAACACTCTCCATGTGAAATTTAATCAGAGCTGATTTTTTGTGAAACATTACTATACCTTTAACCCCTTGTGGACCAGAGGAGTGAGCAACACATTGCAGAGCAATGCATTATTATCCCATAACCAAAAAAATACAAAAAAATGGGTATTAAGCAATGTGCAGAACAGAACAGATATATGGGGAATCATAGATTCATGTAATTATATTACAAGGATTCTAGGTCAGGGCCAGGGTAAATAAACCTGAACATTTTGAGCTAACAACTGAGCAGGTTAAAGTATAATTCTGCTTGAGCACAGGTAGCTCAGTCAGTGGCTCAGTCACTTTAATTAATCCACCTGTGCCTAAGCAAAGATATCCAGAAAATATGCAATATTGGTAACTCTCGAGGTCTAGGATTGGCTACCTCATCCTACATCAGCTTGAGAGAACTTGCTTTATCTTAAAGAAAGAAAGAAAAATTCGAAATGTATAGAATAGCAAATGGGAATCGATACTCTGTGTATGTGGGGGGAACAGCTGCAACTCAATGGCAGCGAGTAGAGATTTTTGACAGGTGTGTCCGCTTCTGTCAAAATTGCCCCACCCCCTTGTGAATCTTGCTTCAACAATTTTAACAGGAGCAGCTTCTTCCCCCAGCCTTTCCTGTCAAAATCACCACCCTATGGTAATTTGCTGGTTGTGGGTGCAGTCCCACATAGGGGAGGATAGCAAATCAGAAAATGTTACTTCATAGATATAAATGTTTTTGTGTGTGTACACACACACACACGCATAGTTACAAGAACAAGCGTTCTACCTTTTTTTTTTTTAAAAGCATGCATGTTTTATTTTTGAGCATTCTGTGTATAGATCTAATTTGGGTAGTCTCTCACCTCCATAAACTGTACATACTAGTAACAGGGCTCTGGTACCTATACATTTAATCTGATAATGAAGCAAATATATATAGAGCCAGAACTGGGCAACCTGTGGCTTTCCATCTGTTGTTGAAATACAATTCTCATCATCCCAGTCGAGGATAATGGAAGTTGTTTTGCACCTTGCCAACTCCTGGCATAGAATTAATTATTTGAATTGTGATAATTTTAATCCAATTAAGAATATTTTCATTGATGTGTTACTTTTTCTTGATAAGAGAGTGAACATGATAAATCAGTAAACAAGATACAATTTATTAGATAGGCACAGAGCAATGAGAACATGGATTTTACTTTTTGACTAAATTTAGTAAGTGTGACAGTTTTTTAGAAGCAAATGTACAATTATCCAGCATTATCACTGTGCTGTGTTAGTCACTTGTAAAATTAGAAATCTTCAGCTTTACAACTTGCACAAATGAGCTCAGTAATTTGGCACTATGGCAACCATGCTCCTAAACTGCTCCCTCCTATCACAGGAGTGCACAAAGTGAAAACCAAGATGAATTATTAGTTTCCATTTTCTATTAGGCACAGATCCCAGTTCAGAACATCTCATATTCTGGTTTGCAAACCTCATAAATATTGATTAGTAATAACAATTATTTGTAGAAGCAGTTTCTAGGATCAGTAATTGCAGTTATGAATGGTATAACGTGTACAATTCTAAGTGGATTAAAGAACATTTAAATCTTTACATAAACATTCAAGAAGGCAGAGAAAAATATTTAACAAAGGCAATGCTCTTTTGGTTGAGAGTAAAAGCCTGCATATGAGTTGTACTATTCAAATCTGAATGGAACACATTCAGCAAGTTATTGTACAGAAATCAGCGTTTAGTTGCATTATAAGTATATCCCATTTAAACTAATCCCCTTGAATTATAATAGCTGGTCCTGCCATATGGAATACTCTGCACAAAGCACACATAATATCATGTACAAAGAAGATGGGACTTAATCTTTATGTTCTCCATATGTCTCCCTTTGCCACTTCAGATTGTGAGCTTTTGAGGAAGGACCCCATTTTCATTGTTTCATAGTAACATAGTAAATTAGGTTGAATAAAGACACAAGTCCATCAAGTTCAACATTATCCTCTTACCCCAGTAATTCTATACCTTTCCTGCAACCAAATAAGTTAGTCTTTATCAGACCTTCCTGATCTGCCTACTAATAAACAGTATAACTTTGTATGTTCCCTTTGTAAAGAAATGTATCTAACCTTCTCTTGAATGTATCCATTGTATCTGCCATAACCACTTCCTTGGGCAAAGAATTCCACAATGTAACAGACCTTACTGTAAAAAAAAACCCTTCCTCTTCTGAAGTCTAAACCTCCTTTCCTCGAATCTCAAGGAGTGTCCCCTGGTCATCTGATCAGGCTTTGGAATAAATAGCTCATCGCAGAGATCCTTGTATTGACCTCTCATATATTTGTACAATGTGATAAGGTCTCATCTTAGTCGTCTTTTCTCTAGAGTAAATAAACCAAGTTTGTCTAGTTATTCCTCATATGTCAAGTCCTTCATTCCCTTAATTAATTTTGTTGCTCTGTGCTGTACCATCTCTAGTTCTAGTATATCCTTTTTCAGAACTGGTGCCAAAACGGCACTGCATACTCAGGGTGAGGTCTTACCAATGATTTGTACAATGACAAAATAATGTTATCCACTCTTGCTTCAATACCTCTTTTTATGCAAGATAGGATTTTGATGGCCTTTGCTACTGCTGTTTGACACTGGTCACTGTTTCCAAATTTGTAGTTGACATTTTCCTAAGCGCTAGACACCTTGTATTGTTCAAACCTTTAAATTATACACATTATAACACATTCATTAATTCAGATTATAAGATACTTGGGGGGAGGGAGAGGGGTAAAGAGGCATTGGATACCCCTGTTGAGATCAAGAGGGGTATGTCGTGCGTTGAAAAGCATTGTATTGCATAGCCCTCTGCACATGTTGGTTCGCCATATGGGAATGTAATGGGAATCATAGGTGATACACCATAGTTTGGGGATGCAGCATGCAATAATTAAGTGTTTATATCTGATCTGAACCCTCTCTGTATCTGTTATATGCCAACCTGGCTCAAACATGCACTTCAGATCAGTATAGAAGTTGATCATATCACCTACGTGGTAATGCAAATTAGCATTACTATAGCAGTTATAATTTACAAGGGGTCATAGTGATTATACACGATGATATATACACCTCCACATATTCAGTGGAAGTCTCTTTTGTGTGAATACATACCTAGCTTTGCGCTACATGTCTATACATAACTATTAATCACACTGCATCACATATTTTATTATACAAGACAATCTGATACTACAAAGTCATTGATTACCCCTATAGATGATGGGACCCTTGCACCTATGCACATTGTCTTTTGGTCTTATCCCAAAATGGGGATATTACTCGATAAACACTTATTAATCGGCATTCATTTATCACTTGAGGAAAAAAAAAAGGAAAAAGGGGCGCCTCATAGGACAGTATGTTGATACCAGCAAACCAACCCACTCGTATAACGCCTTATCAAGGGGGTACTCACATTTAAAAATGGTCTAACAAACACATACGTGTAAGTTAGACTGGAATCGCAGATGGAAGGAATTATTGAGCCCCACTTCCACTTGGATATTTTTGGTGGAAGACTGAGCCTTTGCCTTTCAGCCAACTTTCTGGCCATGTCATCAGCTCTCTTACTTTCAACTTCATCTGTATCTGAAGAAGAGAAGGGTGCTGGAGAGATTTATTCTAGATCTACATCATCATTATCATTCACTAGGTCATCCTCAGCATCACCCGACACTTCATCCCCACTACTTTTATATTCCTCTAGGCTTTTAGAGGTCGCAAACAATGTATTTTTACTTTTCCCCTTTGAGGGATTTTTACAATGTGTGTTGCTACTTTCAGGACAGCTTTTTTGTGCTTGTTTGTCTCACTGTCATATGCAGTAGTTGGTTGCATTACTACACATTCCTGCACTATGCCATCAACACTGGAATTTTACTCATTATTGTCTTCAGTGCATTTAGATGGTTTATTAGTAGTACAGGTGCTGGTTGTTGTGGAACTTTTGGTGGGACTTTGATAAACTGCATCCTCCTCAGGAGGAGAGGGATCACCATCATTTATTGCACACACTGCAGAACTGCAGTCAGTTCTTGGACTACCACTTTACTCAGATGTCCCTGCACTGCTCCTAATCCCCCACCCCTTGTGTGTGTGCTGGACATTACTCAACTGCTGTGTGTGTTTTAATGGTAAAGTACACAACAGAACTGACTGTGTGTGTGATGTCTTGCCTTTGATCTCTACAAAATACTCTATCTAGTTTAGAATTAGTCTGCCTCAGTCACTGCTCACATCAGGGTCTCTGTCTCTGTCGCCTCTCATTTTTTATTTTTTTAAATTTATTTATTTAAATTAAATGTCCCCCCTATCCCTGTCACTGTCAACATAAAAAAAACCTCCCTTTTCAACTGCTTCTTTATCCAGAGTCCCTTAGGAAGGAGATAACAGCCAGATCAGGAAGAACCTTTGATCATCTCTGTGTTCCCAGTCAGTCACACAGAATTTTGGGGTAGTTGGAGTAATTCTCCTTTGCTCCCTTCTCATACCCCTGGACTACCCTGATATAAAGACACCTTTGCTCCATTTTCATATCCCAGGCTTCCCTAGCACAGAGATAACAACCAGATCACCTCTACCTGTGTCTTCCCAGTCAGTCACATAGAATTTTGGAGTATTTGGGGTCATTCTCCTTTGATAAATTCTCACACTTCTAGACTCCCCTGACACAGAGATAACAGCCAGGTCAAAAAGTATCATAGCTGCCTGTGTCTACTCGGTCACACAACATTTTGGGGTATTTGGGGTAAATCTCATTTGCTCCATTCTCACACCCCCAGACTACCATAGAATGGAGATAACAGCCAGGAAAAAACTTAGCACATAGCTGCCTGTGTCTTCTCAGTCAGTCACACTGAATTTTGGGGTATTTTGACTCAAATTCATTTCTTCCTAATTTTCTCCCAGAGTCCCCAAGACTCCCCTAATGCAGTGAACCAATTTCCTGCCTAAGAGACTTCCTAAACTAAGCTTCAACTCTTCTTTAGTATCCTGTATTCTCTAGCTCAAAAATGTGCTTGTGCTTTCTCTTCCTCTCACAGATACAGAATGGCATGCTTTGAGAACCTGATACCCTTTTATATGCCTGAGAGCAGAGAAATCTGCCATGTGGTGGGTAAAAATTATGTCTTTTTATTGATTTCAATGCAATGAGCATGGTGAAAAAAAGCAAAAACATGTAACTTTCGGTGAAATATTTCCCGCTTGGTGAAAAATGCTATTCTTCTCCTTTTACTCTTTTGAAACGAAAATGTTTGCCCATCCCTAGTTCTTCTGAATACAATTCTTTCATTTCTGAACACATTCAACTTAAAAAACATAAAAGGTTAAGAAACCTATTACAACTATGTTAGGTGCAGCTTCTCTTTTCTTTAGTCTCGAAACATAGTTCTTGCTGTAGTATTAGAAATGCCCCCTGTGTATGTATTCTGTCTAGATTAATTTGCAGCACAGTGAACAATAATATTGGACCAGCACGTTAATTAATTAGCATAAAGTGCCAGACTGTGTGTGTCCAACAAATTCATGTTAATATGTTAACCTACTTAATACAGCACTTTTCTCCCCATGGGGACTCCAGGAGCTTTGGTACATGGTTTGGGATTATCAGACTGGAAGAAGCAGATTAATATTTGTTACTAAACTATACCAGTGGTAGTTGTTTTAAATTAAATAAACTTACTGTAAGGTGACAAGTCCACTTTAGCTAAAGAGAAGCACACTAGACTCAGAAAATGGGCATCTGTACCCTGCATGGAATGAACTATAAATGGGTCATTTTTTCACCTTTTCTAATTGCTCTGTGAATTAAACGTAGGTTTGTTGTATTGTGAAATGATTTTCTTACAACCATTTATTCCTCAGACACTCCATCTACAGATATTTTAATCAAATGAAACAGTGGTTCCCATCCCCTCAATGAGGACCACTAGCAATCCATGTTTTTAGGAAATCCTTGTTTGTTCAGAGGGGAGTTAATTAAATGACAGAGTCTCAGATTAAATCACCTGTATTCAAGCAGAGAAATCCTGAAGACACAGTCTGTTAGGGATTGCTAAGGATAGCCCTGGGAAATTCTTTACTAGGGAGTGCTATTCACTCCTATTGGCTGGCTCCAGTATGTGAGCTTGCAGTGTTGCCTAGGCAGTCTAAGTGTACGGTTCCCTCTGGACAGACCTACAGTGCATTAGGGTGGTAAGCCAGGGAGGAGGGTGTTGGTGGAGAAGCAGGAGTCTGGAGTGCTATGGATTAGAATCAAGGGAGGACAGGAGAATTGGATGCCTATCGTCATATTCAAGATCTTCCTTGGGTGGCAATGGACCAGTGCTGGGCACTAAGGTTTGGCAACACCATCCATCAGTGAATGGCTCAGACTTATGGAATGTAAAACACAATCAGGCCATGCAAGTGATGAAAAAAGCTGGCCGAAAGATAATATTGGACAGTAAGAGAGGACAGGGTATAACTGGCATTGCATTTGGGCATACACAGTTTGTTTGTGATGAATGCTACTGCTGAACTTACAGTGTAGTGCTTATACATGGACCTGGCTATTAGTGGGGCTCAAATCACCTTAAAAACCCCAGCAAACATATAATTTTCTCCATTCATCTGTAATAGTGATCTGGCAACACTGTAAAAATGGTGACTCTACCTCTGTTGATGGACTACAAATCCTATCTGAGTTTGACATGAGTTTTAGTGATGAACCCCAGGCATTATGTAAAGTGATCAGGTGCATAAATATCAGAAAGGAGATGACTATCTCCCTTTACTTAACGTATTTTATTTTCTAATGTTTCCTCTTTTATTTGGTTGTTAGGCTCCTGTGGCATCTCCATGCCACCCCTATTTTTATTACTCCAATTGTTATAATAAAGTATATGCTTTTTAATTTAAAGGAGAAATAAATGTTCTTAACAAGCAAAAATAAGTGTTATAGGGCTTTTTCATGACGAGTAAAACAACGGCTACTCTCATACTGTTGCTGGGCAATTTTTATTTCAAAAGTTATTACACGGTCAAATGTATTTGAATGAAACTGGTAGAAACGGTACTAGCTTGAGTCTGAAAGGCAATTTGTTTTTATACGGTACTCTGTGGCACTGACTATGGCACTTCATAATAAAGTTTAGGAACAGCAACACAAATATTAGAAGTTTATGAAAATTAAATTTGAGTTGCAATATAATTAACATCAACAATGAGAGCACCATTACTCAGCAGAAAAAGCCTTACAATTAATAATTTCTCATTAAAATAAAGTTTAATGCTCATTTATTTAGCTATTCCATACTTTAGGATAGTGATTCACATTGTTTGCTGTGGTATAGAATAAGATGAAATTAGAGTGGTAGTAACTGCTGTTATCAGGAAATTTCCCACTGATCAGCTGATACTGCCACCTAATGTAATTGTATAGAACCTAATGTATTAAATCCTGCGTTTTTGCATGAAAAGGCTACAGTAACTTGTACTTAAAGGGATAGTAATACTTCATTTTAACTTTATTTTATTTTGTAGGCATTAAAAAAACATGAAGAATGATATAAGTCTTATCTCTGAAACCTTTATGCTTTAAGAGATATTCACAAACAAAGTATCCCCCCCCTGTTCAACCAGATCAGAAGGGAGATGCCCAGGTAGACTGCAGAGAGGGACAATCTTCAATTAAGATAAGGGAAAAAGCTGAAAAACTTGTCAAGGGGGGAAGGGCTTTCATTGCTTTCATACAAAGAAAATTGTCCCCTTCTGTTATCTGTCTGGTCTTACAACCAGACTCACATCTGAGAAGAGATGGCTTACACTAGGTAAAAGGGGCAGGGAGGGGAACTTTATCTCATAAACCATAAAGGTTTGAGAGATAAGACTTATATCATTCTTCATGTTTTTTTAATGCCTACAAAATAAAATAAAGTTAAAACGAAGTGTTACTATCCCTTTAAGCAGAGCAATAGATGATGTAGAGTCTCTAATCAAGCAAAATACTTTTGATGCAATTTTTAACCCCCTGTATTTAACATTATTTTGCAATAAGTCATAGTGCTCAGGGTTTAAAGAAGAATTACCACGTTGGCTAAATTCACCCTGCAATACTTAGGCAGGTGACGACTAGCTTAATGATAGTTATTTTACCTCTCAAAAGTAGCCGCTTGTAAAGTAATCATTAATCTTCTGAGATTGCTGGCCAGTTTAGTGCAGTCTGCGCTCCTGCGCCGTCAGTCCGTTCCGGTGCCGTTCGGGCCAGTGCAATGCTGCTTAAGGGAGACCGGGACTGACAGCTCAGGCACTCAGACAAGATGTCTGTGCTGATGCCTGGCTTCCTGTCTCGGTAAGGTAAAATAACTATTATTATTAAGCTAGTCTCCACCTGCCTAAGTATTGCAGGGCAACTTTAGCTAATGTGGTAGTTAGACTTTAAAAGGGAAGGAACATGTTTTAATAATAATCTACCCAAATACAACTTATCATAGCAAGAAAATCCTAATAGTATTTTGTCTTGTGCCTTTTTCAAGATATAACAACTTCAGTAAGTTCTGGATGTCATGTCCTTAGAGGTGGACACTACATTTGTTGGCAATCTTTTTAAAAAAACTGAAGCATGAGTCTAATTAACACATTAAGAATAAGTGGGGTGTACAATGCATTTCAAGGCAATTCATTGTCCATCCCCTTAGAACTTAAAGGGTTAAAATTACAGTGTGTAGAAGGAAAATTCAGTGTCCTGCGGGCCTGCTAGCAAATTTGAATGAATGAATATGTTTATTTATATAGAGCCACAAGTGTACAAAGCACTTTACAATAAAAGGTTTAGACAATAAAGGGTTATAGCTGCTTTGCAAAGTGAAACACTGAAAGTGAGGTCCCTGCCCGAAAGCTTATAATCTAAAAAAATGTAATGTCCTCCTCGATGGACAGGACATCCAGGACTGATTGTAGATGTTACAGGCACATTCCTAGCTGAGTGTCTCTGACTCCCAATTTACATATACAAATTATCCTTGGGATTAGTCATCCCAAGGATAATAGGGAAATCTAGCATTTGATCCCTTGCTCACAGTGCCTAGAGAGATCAGCTGAGCATCTCTGATGAGGCCCAAAAGGGCCGAAAAGTATAACTGGGGTTGGCTACTTCAGAGGGGAACTGCATGGCATTTCATTGCTGGACTGCTATTATGGCAAGACAGTATATGCTTTAGGAAATTTACTCTAAAAGAAACTGCACCCTGGGTAGGACACCACTTCTAGTGGCACTCCCTGTGGCTCTTGTAGACTCTAGCTTTACTGACTGCATGCGTGAGTCAGTAATCTCCCTTGTTGCCTTCTATTGTGGGAGACAGCCTTCCCTTTACTGACTGCAGGCGTGAGTCAGTCGCCTTCTTGCTTACATCCTTGGGGAGACCGTTTGGTTCAACGCGGGACCTACCTGACATATGAGACTACCAATGGCTTTGGCTTAGTCTCTGCAGGCTGAAAACTTGGAGGCAGCCTCCTATTTCTGATAGAGGCTCAGCCCCTTTGATTACCCTATGCTCCTTCCGGAGACTCACTGTTTTATTCTGCTATTTATTATAATTTCTAATAAAGGTGAATTGCTATATTATGTCTGACACCTGTTTTCCTTGTAACACTGACAGTGATAAACTGGGGAAGTCATCTCCACTTTATCACATCTTTATTACCGCTTACTGAATCTTTTCCAAAGAGTTTTGGTCATAGTAAGGTAGGTTTGGGGGGTATTATTAGGAGGTTTTAATTATCATTTAAATGACAAACATATACATTGACCCTTATGTACAAAACAGAAATGGAGTAATTCTGGGACAAACAAGTTGTACCGTTCAGGAATTATTGTTCAGAATTCCAACTGATTCAAATGGGACTTTTGATCCCTTGAATACAAGAAGGGACGCCAAAACAATACTTTGTAGAATTTTGGAAACCTCTTTAGCATTCAAGGGATTAACCCTTTAAGTGCCAGAGGGGTGTCCCATTTTAGTTTCACTGCAGTTTTCTATTTGTCCTTTACAGTGGAGCTGATTTGCACAAGAATCACAAAATTTCTCAGTTGAATATAAGGCCCATTTTGTTCATTGACAGTAATCATTGATTTTGCATTCATTCACATACGAGTAAATATCGGCAGAAAGTCTGAGAGATCAATCTGTACTTAAAATTCCCAGTTAAGTAAATTAACCCTTTGAGTAGCAGGGGTGTCCAATGCTTTGCAATGTAATGCTTTGGATACCTCTCTGAATGAAAATAATTTTATTCACATTTTCTACCATGTTCAATTAGTACAAGAAAATAAAGAAAGGAATAATTTAAAATGTGTACCAGTCTCTCCGAAGTAGTGATTCTGGAACATTGCTTTTAAATTAAGAAAAGTATTTTGTTCTTTCTCAGGAACCAGCAGGTAATAACAATGCAGGAGAATTTTCATAGAACTCAAGTAAAAATTCTAAAATAATCAGGCTGAAGCATTGTTAAGAACTGCACAACAAAAAGATATTGCTCGCTATTAAAGTTTGTGGGAAAAAAGGAAAACAAAGAAATCTGTAATGTCTTACTAAAATCTTTTATTGACATAAGTCAACCAAAATCTGTAATATATCACTAAAATACTTTATTGACATAAACCAAGCACATAGAATCACAGTTGATTCCAATGAAGAAGTAACTACAATATTTTCAAAATTATATACAAAGAAAATAAACCCTCCTTCCAATGTAATAGGGTCTATGCAGAGATATATGTATCCAATAGCAAATGTATCTCACATAACCTGGAGTATGAGCAGAAGCACTAGGAAACGTATCTCTCTAAATCACAGACAAGAGTCTAACGGTTCATCTGAGATACCAGATCGAAAATTGTCCAAGTGTCAAAGATGAGTCAATGTCTAAACAGGACTTGGCTGGAAAGACAATAATCTAACAAAAAACTTTCCAGCTTCAATGCGTATATTCAAAAGTCTAATGTGTCTATATTTCAACTACATATCTAATTTCACTCAATAAAAAATTCTATAAAATGTATCAACGCAATTCAGACTGCAAATATAGCAAAGGGTCAAGTAAATACTCCAACACCAGCAGAAACCCTCACCAGGATACAAACAACTGTCACTCCTTCCCGCCAGACAATAGGTCCCAGATCATGTAAATATACATATCTACCTATCTATCTATCTATATATATATATATATATATATATATATATATATATATATATATATATATATATATATATATAAAACCCAGTAAGTCTATACTGGGGTGTAACGTGTCAGACACTTTATATCCAAGTGGTTCTATCTCCTGGTGCCAGTAAAAATTTATCTTCCCCTAGAACAATATCCCATATTCTGAAACTATAATAAAAATACTGGAACAATGAATGCAAAGATGTCTGCAACTCCTTATACGCCCGTACTAGATAATATAGATAGAAAGCATAAGATCCTGGTGCGGGTTTCTGGTGTTGGAGGATTTACTTGACCCTTTGCTATATTTGTAGTCTGAATGGTGTTGATACATTTTATAGAATTTTTTCTCTGTCGTTCAATACAGGTTACTAGTTACTTTGGGTAGACGATCAGCCCCTTTAAGTAGGCAGGAACAATTCTGAGACGTGACTGCTGGGTGGAGCCTACCTCCTCTCCTTAGCTTGCAGCTAGCCAATCCCCTTCCAGTAAGATTTGTTCCTTGGTCAAGACACAAGGCAAGAGAACAGTTCTGCTATAGTTTTAGCTTTTTTTATTATTTTTCTGTTAGATATGGGATACCACCATTAGGCGGATTACCATCACTGACAATTCCCATCACCCAAATGTGGATAACTCAGTTTACCAGGTGCTTTTGTGGACCTAAGCCCTTGGGGGAAAATCTTGGCTGCAAGTTCTTTCTCCAGGAGTTGCCCACTGAAGCTTCTTCTTGATCTATGGTAATCTGAAAACACAAGACCAGCTGAAAAGGTGAGCAACCCTTTGAGTGCTGTGGTCCACATGTCTCATGCTTCCCCTCCACTCAGGGGTCTCCTTGGAGTTCCTATTACATAATCATGCACTAATTGGATTTATCTGTATGTCTGCCGGGTGTTTGGTGTATTGCCCAGGAATCAATTATTCAGAGTACATTTGCCTCAGGGAGTCTTCCTAGCCAATATACAGATACATTACATACATGGGTTAATATTATGACAAAGGCTAAAATGTTGATTCAATAAATTTGCACATTCTCATCAGATCCACTGCAGGATGAAGTCATCAACAATTTTGGTCTTGTGGTTTCGGTTGCCACTGTACACCAAAAAATTGGTAATTTCATCAACCCATTTTGATTTTGATCTTCTTCTTGGGCATTTAGTATCAAATGGAATCCATTCCAAAATTAATTTGGTCCATCTATGGTTAGGTCTTCTTGCTATGTACCTGCCCATTTACATTTTAGGAGATTTACTCTTTCAATAATGTCATAAACCTTTGCTAATGAATCCAAGCACACTTTTTTCTGTGTCTTTTTTGTTATGTTCAAAAGTTCAAAATTTCATACTTCTCTGCATAACCTTAAACTGGACCTATCACCTTGAGGTTAAAAAACAAAAACCTTTTCCCCTCCTTTTGCAGTTGTACAAGTGATTGATTGAGGTCTATGATGGTGGGAGTAGTTATATTGTTTGCTGGGTTGTAATTGGTGGATTTCTGCTATATTAAGCAGAGAGAGACAGTGAGGTATGTAAACTGTAAGCTGAAATAAGCTAAGTTTGGTATATTTGCTGGAGTGGATTTCAGTTATGTTAAGCAGAAGGACAGTGAATACTTGAATGTGTGAATCTTGCATCAGTGTGTGAGAGTAGAAGTATGGTAAGTGTTGGGAATTTAAATAGCAGGTGATTCAATTAAGTGCACAAGTGTGGTAAGTGTTTAGAATTTAAATAACAGGGGGATTCAAATACAGGGAATTACACAGGGGAACATATATTTATTAACATTATTGTGCAGATATTTTCTTTCTGCCCGCCTTTTAACTTGTGGTAACTGGCATAATATGAGTGGTTGCATGACTGACTGCTTAACTTAGTGCACAAGCTACCAAATGTTTGCACACCTGGTACAACCATTCTATGGTGCATATCTCTGTGGCAGATGTGAGCAGGTAGCCACTCTGGAAGCTCAATCTAGAGATCTGGAGAGGCAAGTTGCAACACTGAGTGAGGCAGCCAGTCTTGAGAGGGGTCTGTAGAATGAGCAGAAGGAAGCTGTTGGAGGAAGTTCTGAGGGTGGAGACTGCACAAAGAAAGAGCAGGTAGCTAGATGGGTTACAATTAGAAGTAGCAAGGGGGGGGGCAGAGGAATAGGGAGGACACTCACGTATGTAAAACCCTAACAGATTTGCTACATTGAATGATGATGTTGGGGATGTTATGTTAGCACAGGAATGCTGTTGCTGGAGAGAACAGCCCCTCTAGCACTGATGAGTAGTATTTTCTAAAATATATCAGAAAGACAACAGGAGATTAGAGAGTTAAATGCATGGCTAACGACCTGGTGTAAGGAGGAGTGTTTTAGTTTCTAGAGCACTGGGTGGTCTTTTCCCTGGGGTGCAATCTTTATAGTCAAGATGTATTGTACCTTAGTGGAAGGGGAGCCATGGTGCTAGGAGTTATGATGGTTTGAGGACTGAAGGAGACTTTAAACTAGAAAGGGGGGGGTGATTCAACACAGGATGGGGAGGGTAGCATAATCGAAGAAATGTGATTAGACAAGGGGCATAGGGGTGGAGATGGGGGATGGGCTAGTTCACCTAATAGGGAGATGCCAGTGTTGCAGCCTGATAAAAGTATAATACATTTTACAAATAATTTAATTTTTCAAATGGCAAAAAAAGATAAAATGTAAGCATATAAATGCTTGTAGCCCAGATGGCAAGGTGGGGGAATAGAAATAATTGAAATGTATGAGCAGTATGATATCATTGGTGTGTCTGAAATCTGATTAGAGGATACATATGATTTAGCAGCCAATCTAGAGGGTTATTAACTTTTTAGGGGAGATAAGGTTGAAAAAGAGGAGGGGGTATGCCTATATGTAAAGCATGACTTACAACTAGTATAAGGGAAGATATTAATGAAGGGTCCAGTGAGAATGTAGAGGCCCTGTGGGTTGAATACACAGTGTGGGTTGAATACAGAATAAAAATGTTAATGGGGATTTGCTACAAGCGACCTAATATGGGGGAGTTTAAGAAGCCCAACTTTTACCACAAATAAAAAAGGCTTCTAGGTCAGGAAATGTAATCATAAAGGTAGGCTTCATCTATCATAAAACTGACTGGAGCAATATGACTTACAGCACAATAAAGAGAAAAATATATACATATATACATATTTACGTATGACTAATTTTATGTCCCAACTAGTAGAGAAGCCAACTACAAAAGAAGCCTTGCTTGACCTAGTGCTCTCAAACAATTCTGACATGATAAACAGTATACAGGAAAAGGACCACAATATAGTATCCTTTGAAATTTGTTATGAGAAATCCAATAACAAAAGTTTAACCAAAACATTGAATTTTAAAAAGGCAAATTTTACAAAGCTAAAAGAAGTATTAAAGGATAATTAGTTTGATTTAATCTTCACAGATAAATACAAGGGTGGAATGAGCACAAGAGGAGTAAATTGAGACCAACGTGGCTTAATAATGAGGTTTGCAGGGAAATGAGAAAGTAAAAATAGACAAAACCACAGAATTTCCTCCATCATATACATGTCTTACTGAGGACAAAGTCCAAAAGAGACTGGAAAATATTAATATGGATAAAGCACCTGGAACTGATGGTATACACCCAAGGGTACTTAAGGAACTTAGTTCAATAATAGCAAGACCATTATACTTAATATTTATTGATTCACTTTCATCAGGCATAGTGCCCTGTGATTGGAGGAAAGCTGAGGTAGTTTCATTTTTCAAAAAGGGGGCAAGATCCAAACCAGTTATTTATAGACCTGTGAGCTTGACTTCTATAGTGGGTAAGGTATTAGAAGGGTTGCTAACTGACAGTAATTAGAACAAGGTGAAGACAAACAATACTATTAGTAATAGTCAGCATGGTTTTATGAAGAATAGATCACGTTAGACTAATTTACTTGCATTCTACAAAAGAGTAAGTAGTAATTTGGACAATTTGTTGATGTAGTATACTTGGATTTTGCAAAATCCTTTCATACAATGCCTCATACAACAGGTTACTGCATAAATTAAAAGGTTTTGGTTTGGAAGGTGACATCTGTATATGGATTGAGAACTGTTTAAATGATAGATGGCAGAGAGTTGTACTTTAGACTAAGACAAGACAGAGATTTTTCAGAAAGGGTGGTAAAGCTATGGAATTTTTTGCCTCTGGATGCTATGCATATAAACACTGTAACTGCTTTCAGAAAAGCAATGGATAACTATATAGCACAGAACAATACTGAGCATTATGACAGATGGCTTCAATGTAGATAGGTTGATGATCCAGGGAACTATCTGACTGCCATTTGGAGTCAAGAAAGAATGTTGTTTTTTGGTTTTTTTTTTGCCTTCCTCTGCATCAACAGGGGGAATTTAGCATGGGCTGGACTAGATGGACACATGTTTTTTTTTTCAGCCTCATCAACTATGCATGCTACTGTTTTACTATGAATTTTCTTTTTCGTATGATAATGATACTATCTGCAAAGTGTAAGTGATGTAAGTGATATTGAATGGATGATATTTATGTAAGCTCTATCTATTCCTTGGTTGATCAAGGCATTGATTATTGCATGATTTTTCACTGAGTCAAAAGCCTTTTCGTAGTCAATGAAGACTATGCATAATGGAAGGCTGTATCCATAACTTCTATATAACTCATATATATATATAACTTCTATTACTTGTTGCAATCTGTGGTTATGGTCCATTATACTGAAACTGCTCCTGAAGCCTTCTTTTTCTTTAAGTTGTGCTGCGTTAAGTATTCTGTCTATTCTTCTCGATAGTACCTTTTTGAAAACTTTGTGGACCCCTGGCAAAAGGCTTATTGGTCAGTTATTTTTTAGATTAAATTGATCACCTTTTTGTGCAGTAGGATGACACCTGCATTTTTCCCATGTTGTAGGCACTTGGTTGAATAGCAAATATTTTGAAAATAGTTTAGCTACAGCTCTGAATAAGGGTTGACCTCCAGCTCTCAGCATTTCAATACTGACTTTATTAGGTCCAGATTATTTATTTTATTGTAGCTTCTACTTCTACCAAAACTTCTGGCACAGCATCTGCCTTTGGCACTTTTGTTCAGTTGCTAACCTTCATTTCCACTAGTTTTATTATTTGTTGTTGAGTGTTTGTTGTTGTACCATCTTCAAGATTCAATGCCAAAATTTGACTCCATCTTTCATTTTGCTCTTTTAACCCTTGATTTTCTTCCATTATTCTTTTGATGAGCTCAACATTAAATTGGCATGTTTCTTTCTTCTGTGCTTCCTTCTGATCTTGAACATTTGTACATATCCTACGTTGTTTCTAATAATACCATTTTGACTATTTTCTCACCACTTTCATCATGGCAATTTCTTCTTTTGACATTCTGGTTGTTTTTTCTTGTTTTACAGTAGGTGCAAGGGCAATGCATAATTGAAATGTCTGTGTCTCGAAGTTCTTGCAGCACATTGAATGAATGGACAGTGCAAATTCAATATTCTTATAATTTTTCAATAGCTGTCTAATGCCAATTTTCATATTTGTGGACTTGAACATTTTCTTTTGTTCTTTCTTGTAGTTCATTTTGATTTTTGCTCTCACTAACCAATGGTCTCTTCCAACATTTAAACAGTTAAAGACTTTCTATCTCCATTTTTCTTGTAGAATGAATTCATAATGTAAAAATTGTTTTCTTTGATAAATTTGATCAGCTGGTTGCCTCTGTCATCTCTTTTTACAGTTATGATCAACTTTTTACCATTTTGGAGCATACCAGTGTTCACAATGAAATCTCCCATTATAAATTTGTAGTGGTGATTGTCCTGTTTGTAGAGATGTAATAAATCATCAGAAAACTCTTCAACGTTGTCAGCACTGTGGCTGCTTGAATGATTTGAAGAATATAGTGACTGTTTAGTTTGATAGCAAAGGAAGCAATTCTTTTAGAAATGCTTTCTACTTTACTACTGAATCAGTCAGTGTTTCGTTAATCAAAAATCTGATTCCTCCACATCATCCATCCATGTTTTACAACATAGTCAGTGTCCATCTTGTAATTTGAACACATTTTTTGTCTTTTTTGTGAGTCACAATAAACCAATAATGTCCATTGTCAGTTCTTATCCTAGTTACTTTATGTTTGAAACCATACTCATCGACCAAATGTTAAGTGTTCCATTGTCTAAAGTCCAAAGGAAGCCTGATATTACTTGGAAATTCTTAGCACAGTAACATTGAGCTGGTCTACCCACTGCCATAGGAAGTAGCTCAAATGCCTGTGGGGAATGTGGGCCATTTACTTGGTTGTGATGATACCATGTTGAGAGAATGGACCATAATCTTCCACACTGGTCCAATCAGGGTAGCAGATTTTAGATTGATTTTGTCTGCTGTCTGATCTTTGATCTGTCCACCCTTTTTGCAGGGTTAACATGCATACAGGCTGTTGCATTTTATATAAAGGTTTGATATAAAATCAGGATATTCATACTTCTGGTTATGGAACCAGGTGGGTAAAATTATTCCTTGTTTGCTGTTGACCTTTTCTACATCTATTGAAATAGCCAAAAATTCCATACTAACTCTCATAGTGGTTGGGACCCAGCCTATGGACGCGTACAAAATACAGAAATCTGGCAAGCAAATGAAAAAGTGAGAAAAACAGATAAAGCCAAGTTGGTGCCAGTGAATTCCTGGAAACATTTCTGGTCTATCAGATACTTCTATGACAAAAACACAACAGGTAAACATAAAAACTGTTGCCAATAAAGCAGTACTTCGGCCTGCATTAAATAGTTTCAACGCAAGCTTCATAAATCTCTGAAAGACATTTCTTAAAAAATTCAGGAGTGGCCAATTGTATGATGTTATAGGATAAGTAAGATAACTCTGAGGTCTTCTTTCAAAAAATAGATCTAATCAAAGACAAGTAGACAGAGCTACAATAGGAGATGGATGATCTTGAAAATCAATCAATCCAAAATAATTTAAGGATTATTGGTATCCTGGAAAATGTGATATAATCCAGTATCAACTAAATCACTATTAAGTGGTAATATCATGAATTATACTGCCAAATACAGACAATGCCTGCAGTCAAACCTCTAACAAGCTAGCTTATATATAAAAATGCTTTATATAGCTATTCATAAACAACATAACAATGCCAATAAATCTTTATTTATTGAAAAGAAACAATCTTATGAAAGTTGGCTTTCTGAGAAGGAAACATCAGCTAAATCTTATTATAATACAAATTTCTTTCATTTAGGCAATTCATCTGGTAAACTCTTATCTAGAGCTGCTAAAAGCATCCACACCTACAACACAGTTACTGCCTTTACTGACGGTTCAGCATTTTTAATGAGTTTTCAAATATTTCTAATCTTTAGAGTATTTGAAAGACATTTAATCATTTGAGTGTTTTGCAATGTGTTCATCACCCCTCTGGCACTCAGTAGGTTTAAGTGCAATTATTACTTGGAACCTGTGTGTAGACCTGAAACTGGGGCTGAATTGTGAGTCCTGGTGATCCAATTGGAGATAACAATGAGGGTTCTGAAAAGGGTCCCTCTTTGCACCCTCATTGATGCTGTGGGGAAAGACCTGGGCCTCGATACTATTACCAACACAAATATAAAAAAAACAGGTGTTGTGTTTTTTTGAGTCAGGTTTTAGTATCCTATTATCCGAGTTCTGAAAACAAAATCAGCAGTAATTATATGCACCGCCAGTCAAAAAAAAAAGCCCCTAGGAAACAATTAAAAGCATTGTGCAAGTAGCATTCTATTAGCTATGTTCAGTATTACCATATGTTTTGCGGTTACATTTTCTGTTGGTAATCCCACGCCTTAAAGTTGAGATGTAGAAGCCACAACTACTGTTTCAAAACCATCGTTGTTCAAACAAAAGCAGTGCAGAATACAGTGTACATCATAGAAATCCAACATAGAGTGCCCCCCTTTGACATATTAACCCCCATTTGAAATTTGACTTATAGTACTTTCTTTCTCTGTTTTAATTCAACAAATATTGTTCACATTCAGCATATTACCCACCCCTTTGAATAGTGCTCCCATGACTTTCTTTCTCCATTTTAATTCGGCATTGTTTATTTTCCAGTTTAAATTGACATGCTCTTGTTGTTTATGTACTGCATGATTAACCCTATAAGTACCAGAGAGGTAGCAATGTACTGTAATGTATTTGCTACCCCTATGGTACTCAAAGGATTAATAGGCAAGGTATGCGATTGCATACCTTACCTGTATATGTGTAATAAATTTTATTTTTTTATTGTATAAAAAAAAAGTTTAGACCTCAAGGGAAGCAACAGGACCCCTCCTGACATACCCCTAGCATTGATCACCTATTCAGTAGGATAGGTGATCAATGCAAGCGACAATTGCTGGTATTTTCAATAAAGCCTATATAATATGACACATATGTCATATACGCTCTCTTATTATATTTTTTGTTAAATATTGTAAAAATATAAAGTTCAGACTTCAAGGTGGATTCAGATCCCCTCCTGACACCCCCCTAGCATGGATCATCTATCCAGAAGGATAGGTTAGATGTGCTTTTACTAATATATCTTCATTTCAGACCTCGAGGGGGACATCAGGACCCCTCCTGATATCCCCACTAGCATGGATCACCTATCCAGAAGGATAAGTGATCCATGGGGCGACTTTTTAATAAAGAGCATATAACCTATGGCACACCTAGGTTATATGCGCTTTCTATTAATCTACAATGATTCAGACCTTGAGGGGGCATCAGGACACCTCCCCAGAAGGATAGGTGATCCATGGGGCGATAAGGAAGGCATTTTCTGCCTTCCTTTCTTACTACTGGAGTGGTTGTATCAGCTGGCTCTAGTATCAGTGGTTGTAGTGAACCCTGTCACCAGGTTCATTCATAAAAGTGCAGCGCTGCGCTTTTATGAATGAATCAATCACCCAGTCAGACCGGCAACAGTACAGCAACCTGTACTTCTTCAGTAAACAGACTTTTTGGAGCCCATTTACCACATTGCTGTATGTGTTTGTCTTTTGGGCTATTGCTGATGCTGGTCGTACAGCAATGCAAACTATTGTATCTATCTATCAACTCCTAATACCTATATATATATATATATATATATATATATATTGTACTTCTAATAAAGTCAAAAGATGCTACTGCTCCCTTACTATCAGAGCTCAGTGCATTTTTTTGAGGGCTCTGCTCATTGGCATGCTGGAGCATGTTCACTCATTGTGAATATGCACACTTGTGAGCATGAACAAATAATAAAATAAATTAAATGAAAATGCAGGCCTTTATTTATATTTATTTTTATTATTTGTACATGTTCACTGAAGGAAAACTGGATGGAATGGATGATCAAGTTTTATGTTATTTACATGAATGCATCTTGTTTCAATGTCAGTCCAGTGAAGAGGACATGGGCCTTCCCCAATGTAAATAGCACTGAACAAATTTCATCCTAACAAAAACTTTTAACAAAATTCCGACTAACTGAATTTAAAGGCAAAGTTAATTTTCTCTGAACATTTAGAATTTTTTAGCACGAATAATTCAGATGAAGCATATTTTCTCACTGTGTCAAAGTCTATTATACAAGGAATTGTGTGTTTTCTTCAAGAAATCGCATTTTTGGGAGATTTATTTAAGTTAATAACTTATTATGCCGTGTATTATAACATCAGGTGATATTAGATTTTGTCACAATCTGTTTACCTTTTCTTCTCTCTCAGTTTTTATTTTCCAGTGTTTTGCACACCATTCTGGACAATAAAGGGTTAAGGGAAGTGGAAATCACATTGCTGTGCTTATAGAAGGTGAGTATACACAACTGCTTCAGTTCAATGTTACCTTATATATGTGCCCCTATTTTTTAACTAGTATGATAATTAATAAAAAATGTAACAACCTGTTCTTAAAATCCAGAATGCATTTAGTCCAGTTTGCCACTCTGCTTTGTAGTGGTTATCAAAGAATAATTCTACTGTTTGTATATTATATAAAATGTTTTCATATAGATATGGTTTATAGAAAAACAAAACAGAGTAATTAACTAAATAATTAAAGGTATAGTAATGTTTCAAAATAAAAGCAGCTCCAATTAATCTTCATAGTATTTGGGTCATGGAGAGTGTTATTTCAGTACTGTCAGAGTTGTAGTTCAAATGTAATTGAATAATACAGTATCCCCCTCCCGCCCCTTTTACCAAGTGTAAGCTTCCTCCCCTCAGATGTGGAATCTAGTCTTAAGACCAGACAGCTCACAGAAAGGGACGATCTTCTTACTGTCAGAATAATGAAAACCCTGCCCCCCTTGACAGGTTTTTCAGGTTTTTCTCTTATGCTAATTGAAGATTGACCCTCTCTGCAAGCCATCTGGACACCACATTTCTGTTCTGAGGTGAGCAGTGTTACATCAGTAAAAGGGGTGGGAGGGGGATACTTTATCATTCAGTTACTCTTGAACTACAAGTCCGACAGTATTGAAATAAAACTCTCCATCGCCCAAATACTATGAAGATTAATTGGAGCTGCTTTTATTTTGAAACATTACTATCCCTTTAAATACAAGCTCCAATAGAAACACAATTGATTTACCACAGAAAATAAATAAATATAATCATTTAGTTCATTCAGGAAATAATAGAATGTTATATTTTGCTGCTGTGGAAAACTGTGACCAAAATAGCATTAATAGCTTTCCAAGATCAATATAGCTATTCATAGATTGGTTATTTATAAAAGACATTACTTGTATTACACTAGAAATGTTCCGTACTGGCCTCTGTGGGACACAGGATACTATACTTAAAGTGCTTTTTAGGTGAAGCCAACATTTCCAGGTCTTGCATTGTTACTGAAGAGAATCCTTACAGAGATGAGAAATGATAAGAAATATATGCAAGGTAATATTTTATTTACTTTGGTTTACTTAAGCTTTTACATCCATTGATTGTTTTGTTTTGTTTTCTAGACTAGGGCATCTTTACTAGAATTCTAGTACCGTGAACATGTGAAACTATACTTAGAGTACTATTTATACAGTATTTACAGGTAGGTAATGGTATATGTACAAGAGTAATCCCCTTCACAGAATAAGCAACATTGGTTTGAATTTAAAAAGAAATGTCATACCATCCATTTATTCCAGGGATTCAAGAGATTCTTCTTCTTGACAACTTGTTGCTTCCCCTTCAAGTTCCTTTCAATACTCTGGTAATTCCAAGTCCAACCAGCAACAGAAGAAAAATATTTCCCTAAACCACCTGCCCCTTTTGCACCTTCTGTCTGTGGAGCTCCCCAGCAGTCCTCCACTGGGTAAAAGTCTCTGTCAATTTGTCCTGAATTGGAGGGGCTCCATCTTAGATTTCTGGGACATTCAGTTAATCACAGGAGGTAATGCATGTCCTTCATCATGCTACCACCACCTTGCTGTCACGGTTACCCAGAGAAGTTCAGGAGTCAGTACGGTTTAGTTAATGCAGTTTATTAACAAATGACATAAAGAGGATATATACAATATATACAATAGAAATAAGCACAGGGTAATAGCCAGCAAGACTGCTACCAGAAATAATAGGTTGCAATGCTATACCACTGTGCTGGAGACTAGGCCTTAGCCACTGGAAGTCTTAGCTGGAACCAGGAACATGAACTGGAACAGGAACCCAGGATCTTGATCCAATGAGGAATGAGGTTTGACTCAGCCTGCAGTCAGAAGTAAATATCACTGACTCACAACTGGAGCCTGTAAGGGTGAATACTGCAGTGAATACACACCTGCAGTCAGTAGAAGTAAGTTGAAAACTGAGTCATGCCTGCAGTCAGCTATGCAAGTCTACCAGAGCCCCAGGCCCGCACTATATTGGGTGTCTGATCACCAGGGGAAAAGACAAAAGAATAGTCAGACAGAGCCACAAATCAGCACCAGAGGGGGTAGTCAGACAAGCCAGGTCATACACAGTTCAGGTAGTCAGCCAGAGCCACAAGTCTGCACCAGATTGGACGTCCACTAATAGGGGTTAGGCAAAAGAATAGTCAGACAGAGCCACAGGTCAGCACTAGAATGGATGGAAGACCAGCCAGGTCATACACGGAGCCGAAGGTAACAGAACTGCTATGAACAACAACGCAAGGGCAACTGAGTCAGGCCTCAGTCTGCCCTTTAATCCCCGCCACAGGAAGTAGGAGGAGCAGCTCAGAGGGAGGAAGTAAGAAGTTGGTAGGAGGAGACTACAGGAAGCAAACAGATAAAACAGAGGCATGCAGCATGCTTGAACCCTTGCGCCTACAGATGATGTTGAAGTCAAGGTAAGCTGTAACACTTGCTTCTTCATGTCCAAATTTCAAGAGAACTCTCTATTAGGAGAAGATTTTCATTAAACAGTGTAGTTAGTGTAGAAACATCTGCTTGGGACTTCAGCTGATCTACAACCACAAGCACAGGAGAAAGTGGGAAGATTCAACTTACCATTCATCCACTCCAGGATTTTAACTCTTTCATTGACATATCACCACTGTTGTCCTCACCTTTTAATCAATCCTGGCTGCAGCTGAATCTACGGATAGTCTGGTCTGGTCTGGAAGGAAAAACTGTACTACATTTCATCTAGATAGCTGAAGCTATATGCCTGCAAGTCACTGATCCCCCTCATCCCCAACCTCTCACCCATTTGAACTTATATTGTTACTAAACAATGCATCTATTAATTTTCTTATTATTGTTTCTGACACCTCAACTGTGTAAAATATCAAAAACATTCAGCCCTCCCACCTGCTCATCAATCTCTATATCTCCATCCCTCTTAAACTCTCCAATGATTTGTTCTCATGAGCTTTTCTGTCACCTCAGCTATTTATATCCATCCACCAAGAAACAGCCCACACCTTCTCACACATGCGAATCCTTCTCTCACCTGCTTTTCCTGACTGCAACTCTTCTCATGGCCGCAGGTGACATCTCTCCCGATGGCCCCACTTACATTCCCACCTGTGTCCGTCCTAGATTGCGGTCTACCAGCACCTCTTGGGGGGCAGACCCTAGAAATCTGCTAGCTGTTCCCTGCCTCCCCCCATCCCTTCCACCCTTCTCCTGTGCATTATGGAACGCTCGCTCTCTACTAAACCACACTACCCACAATCTATTCCTCTCTAAGTCTGTAAACCTATTTGCTATCACTGAAACCTGGCTCTCACATTCTGACTCATCTGCCGAAGCTGCTCTCTCCTATGGTGGCTTATCTTTCTCCCACACTCCTCGTCCTAATGGCAAGGATGGGGGTGTGGGACTTCTTCTCTCTTTACAGGCCTCCAAGCAACCCTTCCTCCTTCTCTCTGAATTTGAAACTTGGCTCTCTGTCTTTCTGTCCTCAGACACTCCCATATTACTCCTTGGAGACTTCAGCCTACACACTGATGATACATCCTCATCTAGTGCCTCCCGATTTCTCTTGCTGACCTTGTCCTTTGGCCTTCAACAGTGGACTGCTGCTAAAACTCACAGGGATGGTCACTGGCTAGATCTAGTTCTCACCAGAAACTGCTCAGTCTCTGACTTCACAATTTCCCCATTTCCACTCTCTGACCATCATCTTATCTCCTTCACACTATCTCACACACCTTCCCCTGCCCTCCCTAAATCACCCTTCCTAACCAGGAACCCACACTCAGTCAAACTACCAGACCTGATATCGACTGTGCAGACTTCCCTCTCTTCTTTCTGCCCTACTACTAACATAGACACACTGGTCCACGAATATAACACCTCATTAATGTGTTATCACAATAGAAAACTGTGCTATACACTCAGTATCTAAAGCATGCTATCTTGGGGTCATACTTGATTCTAAATTAACCTTCTCCCCCCATATCCAAGCTGTCACTAGAACATGTCACTTCTTCCTAAAAAATATTGCAAAAATATGTCCGTTCCTCTGCATATCAACAGCTAAAACACTATCTCAGGCACTTGTTCTCTCTAGACTTGACTACTGCAACATTCTACTCTCCGGTTTTCCTGCTTCTCATCTCTCTCCATTTCAATCTGTTATCAATTCAGCCGCAAGAATCACCACATTTGCTCCCATATACCTTCCATCTCATCTCCTCCTGAAATCCCTCCTGAGTTAGATATGCCCCCATGAACATGATAACCAGTCATAACTAAACATTCAGTTTGGAGAATGGATTCATAGTGGTAATTAGGATTTTCTTCCTAGTTTAAGGTAAGTGGGGTTTTATAATTATTTCGAGCGCTTAGTGTTCAATTCAAACTATAACTACTGATCTCTCTCTTTTTTTTTTTTTTAAAGATAATTGGTTTCTGAGGTTGGCATTTACTTCTGGCATGTTAACTATTTGATTTTCCTGGAATTGTCAGACTCTGTTTTTCATCTAGGAGTGCACAGACATTAAACTATTTTTAGTGGAAGATAATGAGTGTGTATACCAACAGCTTAAATCACTGGGTAAAATGTATAAAAAAATTATGTAAGGTAAACACAAAAATGTATTCAGCTTTCTGTTTGCACTAATTCATATGTATAAATGTTTGCATGAGTTTTTTACATGCCTACTATGCTCAATAAAAAGAAGCCTCAATTATTATTTTTCTGCAAAACTTCAGTGACTTTTTGTTCCAGCACTGTGACAATTTCTGTGTATCTTTTACATAGACTGACAGTACTGTGATTACTCAAAAAAAATAAGCTTAAAACTGTCCCAAAATATGACACAATTCTTACTTCATTAATGCCCACAATTTATGACTTAAATTTGTTTTGGCACACATGGTACAAATAAGTTTTTGCTTTTTATAAGAACAAATACCTTTATATATGTATGCAGCCATCTTTTTATTGTATACAGTGACATATATATTTACAATACTTTTATACATCTCCTCCATTGTGTCTGATATGACAGGGCATATATATAAAGGGATAGTAATGCTGATTACTTTTATGTCATTGGTACCTAGCTGTGCAAATCCTCTTTAGTTATGCAACCTTTGCTCAATTATTGTGGTTATCTAAGTGAACTTGCAAGCTATTGCCCCTGATTTTTAGAGGGATAGTAATGTTTCTTATGTAATGTTTTTTATGGTTTATGTTTCTTCTTATTATTATTTATTTATATAGCACCAACTAATTTCGCAGCACAAATAAATGCAGCCCATATTATTCTTTATAGCTTTTAGGCCATGTAGAGCTTTATTATCATTTGATACAATGTGTAGTTCCAGAATAATTGAATCATAAAGTGTCCCCCTCCCTCCCCTTTTACCTATGTAAAGCTGCACAGCAAGACCGTCCGGATGGATCACAGCAAGGGACAATCTTCTGTTAGCATAAGAAAAAACCTGCCCTCCTCCTTCAAGGGGGCAAGGTTTTCATTATGCTCACAACCAAAAGATTTCCCCTCACTGTGAGCTGTCCAGTAAAGCGACCTGATTCCACATCTGAGGAGAGGTGGTTTGCAGTAGGTAAAATGGGTGGGAGGAGGACACTTTATAATTCAATTACTCTTGAACTACACATCATAGAAAATGATAATACCACTCCACATGGTCCAAAAACTATAAAAAATAATTGGAGCTGCATTTATTTTGAAACATTACTATCATTTTAATGCTCTGTGTTCCAACACTGTGTTCAGTCTGCCAACAGTTCCACTTGCTTCACGTCTTCACTTGGCTTGTATTGCCATGCTCACTTGTGCTGCATATCATGAGCTTGACTGACTATGTCCTTGACTGCTGCCTATCCTGAGCTGGTTTATGACTATGTGCTCTGATGTTGCTAGGCAAGAGAAAACTGGGAGGGGGGCTAGCAGTTGTCCAGAAACCTACTTTGAACTCTTATACCCCTATCAGATCGGTATATACAAAGCTTTAGCACCCCAGTAATGAGATAGGTTTGCTACTGTTGTGTATATGGGCCATTCTCCAGCCTTTGTTGGACTACACCTTCTTTCATTCTCAGAAAGCTAACAAGTATCTGTGGATGATAGGAATTGTAAGCCAACAACAGCTAGATAACGGCAGTTTGCCCACCCCTGGTCTATTCTTGGGGATATGCAAATAAATTTGCACCCAGAATTACACAAAACTAATTGTAAGTATTGCTATTATTTGATTATTTAAATTTTGTTAAAACCCTTATATGACATCCTGGGTGGGCACCTACTAGTCACTAACCAATTTGCTTGTTGTTAGCAGCACATAGGCCAAGAAGGCAGTTGCCTAGGGCTCCAAGTTTAAGGGGGGTACTACATTGCCAAAACTGGACACACATGCCTTACATTCACTGGTGGGGATCTGTCGGAAAGATGAGTGAACCATTTTAAGATTAACTGTTTGAGTGCCAGAGGGTAGTGCAACACATTGGTATACAATGTGCTGCACACTCCTTAGGTGCTCAGTGTATCAGTATGCAGCTTCTGCACCTAGATCTCTTCTGTTACTTGGCAATCAAGGACTGCTACAGAGTGCATGTATACTGACACTCTGAATTTAGTATGGAGACAGAGCAGCAAATTCAAACATGCTTCATGACTGATGGGATTGATGAGTATGAGTTAATGCTCAGCCTATTATGAACTAGTTTGTCATTATTTCTCCTTGTGCAGGCACTGCCCATCTAACGACCCTCCTACTTTCATGCTTAATTTTATTAAAGCATGACCTAGACATGAGTGAACAGTTATTGAATTAGCACAATAAGCATTACTAGGTATTGGCTGAGGGGACTAAACCTCAGGGTTTGTTGTCAGGTTCTAAACACCCTAAGAGCAATGGTGCAATTGGGCTGCATGGCGCATTAAAAATGCATTAGGGAAAGCCAAGACCCAGGTCTCTGGGGAACATATCGACTCCCATGATGGTCACAGTGTATTTGACAGGTTCTCTAAAATAAGTCAATTACAAGTAATAGGTAAAAGCAAAACAAATGCCCAAACCACTTATCCTTAATTTGTCTAAACAATAATTTAGGTCCATACACCCAAATAAACTGGACAGATTCTAGAACTAATCAATGACATCATAGACATAGGTACAAATAAAAATTCCCCAAATCCCCAATGATTTAAATGAATACCATTGAATGCTCAAGAGGTCAAAAACTCATTGCTTGGCAATGCTTTGGGGACCTCACTAGAATTCACAGGGTTAAAAAAAGCCCTATTTAAATCAAAGAGAATTCTTACATTGTACTCTATGGTGCAGCTGGTTTGCCCAGAATTTCTCCACTTCACTTAATGCATATTGTCCAAGTTTTGATGAGTAAAATGGACCCAGGACAATCTATGAATCAACCCTCTACTACGCATACTTTATAGTGAACGTACCTCTCTTGCACCCATTGTGTGCAAGAGAGGTATCATGTGTTGGATACTTCTGTCGCACACAAAGAGTTAAGAACCAGAGATGTGTGCAACACATTGCTTCATAATGCATTGTTCGCCCATCTGGCCCTTATTGATAAACTCTGACAAGCCAGTTGACTGCTTCCTAGTTCGATCTTTCCCACAATTCTATGACATTATTTAGGATTTGTGAGGCAAAAATGAATCATTAACTCTTTAAGGACCACAGAGATTTACAATATATTGACAGTCGTATTAGGATGCTTGCAAATTATTAATAAGTACAAACTTTAATGCTTACTGATGGTAAAAATTATTGTTGTTAGAATGATGAAGTCGTAAGGAAATGGCTTAAGGTCCAACTTTGTAGGTCACCATTTATATTAGATACGTCATGTCATATAATAACCTGTTAAAGATAGGCCCTTATGCCCATATTAATAAAATTAAACTGGAGTAATTCTGGAGTAATCCAAATTCACCTTAGGGCACAAATACAAATTCCTGTTAAATTAAATTGGCCTTTTAACCCCTTAAATGTAATAGAGGTCTACAATTCATTGTGAAACAATGCAGTGCCATTCTAGTATTGAAGGGATTAATAAACATGAGCATATAGGATTTTTTGTTGCCCCCTATGATGCAGTTGGATTAGTCCAGAATAACTCCAGGTTACTTTTATAAACGTGGACAATATGAGTGAGGCTGATATACCAGACAGAACTGGAGTAATTCAGAGGAACAACTAAACATTCCAATCAATTTAAATAGAAAGCTTAAGCTTCTGAGTGCCAGAGGGGTACGCAATACATTTCTTTGTAATGCATTGCATAACCCTCTGGCATTCAAAGGGTTAACCTCTGAATGATAGAGAGGTCTCCAATGCATTGCTTTGCAATGCACTGGGAAGTGTAACTAGCATTCAAGGGGTTGAAACCCCATTTCAATCAATGGGGATTGGTATTTGTCCCCTTTTTCATTTGGCTTGCCTCTTTAACATACAAGAGGGTTAGAAGAATAATAATTAGATATTTATCAACCACATTTGTCACTAAATGATTTTAATTTGGACTGCACTACACTATTTATTGACTATTAACCATATACACCAATGTTTCAGATTACAGTTTTTAACCCTTTCAATGTATTGTTCTCCCCCTCAAAATGTTAATATTGTATGCAAGTCAATAAATGGCTCATATTTTACTGTTGACCAATACTGGTAAGAGTTAATGGTACCTAGTTAATGATTGGCTAGAATTCCAAAGCTTGACTACCCCTCCCCTAAAGGGATAGTAATACTTAAAATGTAAAATAAAAAATATGCTGTAGGGTTTATCCACCTTAGTAAAACAATGGTACTCCCACTGCTGAAAGTTGTTTTATTCAAAAGTTATTACAGGTATAAGTTGATTTTTTAGGTGCAATATCACAGTAGCCTGAAATTATACAGTGGTGCTATTGCTACACCATCCTATGGAGATTTATGGTCTACGGACCAGAGCTGTCCATAGGATGGTGTAGCAACAGCGCCACTGTACAGTTTCAGCCTACTGTGATATTGCACCTAAAAAAATTCAACTTTGATTTGTAATAACTTTTGAATAAAACAACTTTCAGCAGTGGGAGTATCCTTTTTTCCTCAGGGGGATAAACACTACTATATATTTTTTTACATATTAAGTATTAATATCCCTTTAAGGCCCTGAAGACAGAGAGGTGCTGAATGTGCAATGAGCTTCGCATACTTCTGTTCCCCACAAGGTTCAAACCTCACTAGTGTGCGACTGTTTAATCAAGAAGATGCATATAGAAATCACATGATTACTCAAAATGCTACAAAAATTGCAGGCACAGTGTAAACTTTTTCATAACAGAATCCATTTAAAATTAAAAATAAAGTATCATAGAAAAAAAAGATGTATACAGACATCTGTAGCATCCAAGTGGTTAAGGAAAATGTGTTGATTTATACTGAGATCACACTTTTAACCCCTTGGATGCTAGAGACATCTCCAACTTTGCAATTTGTTGGAGACGTTTCTAGCACCAAAGGGGTTAAATCTGACACAATCAAAGATTTGCATCCAAATGTTTTGTGGTTCACATTTTCTAATCCTCTCTGCTTAACCCTTTGAATGCCAGAGGGATACGCAACTCATTGCTTTTGCAATGCATTGCATAGCCATCTGGCACTCAAAGGGTTAATTTGTTGCACAGCGACACATTTTCCACACATGTCTCTCTTGATTATCTTCACATCACTTGCATGATAAGATTTTCTACTGTTGCTACGCTTTTAACAAGATTATAAACAGCTATCACTTTTCTTCAGACTTTTTAAAATACATAGAAATAATTGTATATCTTCAACTATTATTAACCATCCAAATATATTTGACTAACAACAAAGAATATAGTTAGTAATTTATCAGTTTTAAACATAAAGGCAAGTGTCCATCAAGTTAAACCTTTGGCAGATCCCATTTGTTGACCAATGGTATGGCAAACAGAACCCCGATTCAAGCCATTTCCAATTTTGAATCATGTGAACAAAAAAATAATAATTCCTAGCTTCAAAACAAATTGCATTTTACCCTGGATCAACAGTCTCCCTGTGTACATACCAGTAGTTCAAAATGCTCTGTTATTCTTACTGAAAAAGGTTTAAAAAACTATTTGAACAAATCTACAGTCTAATGAGTAAAAAAATGCCACATCCTTACTGTCTTTACCAATTTCAGTCCTCAAGGGCCACCAACAGGCCAGGAGGTAAGGATTTCCCTGATTAAACACAGATGAGTCAGTCACACTGACTGAGCCACTGATTAATGTACCTGTGCTTAATCAGGAACATCCTTACATCTTGGCTTGTTGGTGGCACTTAACCCCTTAAGGACCGGGAAAATCAATTCAATTTGATTTAAGGCCCGGAGCAATTTTTACTTTTTTGACTATGTCTTTGTTCAACCATATTTTCTCTTTAATTCCTTTTGTACACCCACACAAATTATATTTTTTTAAGCACAAGTAGTGCTTTCTTTTGATACCATAATTATATGAATATCTCATTGTTTAATTTGATTAAAATAGAAAAAAGAGCAAAAAAAAATAAAAAAACAACATTTTGCTTACACTTTCCTGTCAGGATTTGCATACTAATAGTTCATTACAAAAAAATATCCCTACATATATTCATTTGCTTCTCCTGAATATAAGAGTACCCCATATGCCTATTATTTCAATCCCTTTCTCACATTTATAAGGTAAATATTACAAGATGGATGCCATGATTTCCAACTTGTAATTTTTCAACAACTGGCATGTGAGCATCATAGCTTAGTTGACGGTGCCAGAACCAAAAATGTCCCACAGAGGTATATGTTTCTGAAAAGTATACAACATAAGGTAAATAATCAGGAGAATTTTGGAGTTTTTTTTATGCAGCTATTTTTCCAGAAATATGTTTCAAAATTGTGGTAATATTTTGTTTTTTTTGCAGTTTTCACACTTACATTTCAATATTACTGTTGATATCAAGCACGGGGTAGTTGAAAATTTAAAAATATCCATTGTTTAGTGTTCAGCTTCTTCTACTGAGTACGGCAATAGCCCATATGCATAGGTTTCTCAAGGTTTGGGGGAGCTACTGGGCCCAAATTGGAACATGGGCATTTCCAGTTTCACAGCTTGCATAACTGGTGCCATGTCTCATTTGGGGCTGTGTAACAGTGCTCCACTCTAAGATTTCCCCCCAAAAGTGTATATTTTTGGAAAGTAAACACCCCAGGCTTTCATTTTATGTATGTTTTAAAAATTTTTACGCAGCCATTTTACCACCAATCCCTCGTAAATCTTGACATAAGTTAAAAAAACAGCGTTTTTCACACTTTGACTTCAATGTTGATGTGAATTTCAATCACATGATAAGTGAAGATTTTTAAAAATGCATTGTTTAGTGTTCAGCTCCTTCTTCTGAGTACGGCAATACCCCATATGCATAGGTTTCTTAAGGTTCGGGGGTGCTACGGGGCCCAAATTGGAACATGGGCGTTTCCAGTTTCACACTGTATATTTTTGGAAAGTAGGCACCCCAGGCTTTCATTTTATTTATGTTTTCACATTTTTTATGCAGCCATTTTATCACCAATCACTCATAAATCTTGACGTGTTATAAAAACAGCGTTTTTCACACTTTGACTTCAATGTTGATGTAAATTTCAAGCACATGATAAGTGGAGATTTTTAGAAATGCATTGTTTAGTGTTCAGCTTCTTCTTCTGATTAAGACAATACCCCATATACATAGGTTTCTTGTGGTTTGGGGGAGCTACTGGGCCCAAATTTGAACAAATATTGAATTTTCACATCTTGCTTATCTGGTGCCATTTCTCATTTGGGGCTATGTTCCAGTGCTCCACTTTAAGATTTCAACCCAAAAAAGATATATTTTTGGAAAGTAGACACCCTCAGCTTTCATTTTAGGTGTGTTTTAAAATTTTTAATCAACCGTTTTACCACCAATCCCTCGTAAAACTTGACGCAAGTAAAAAATTCAGTGGTTTTCACACTTAGATTTCAATGTTGATGAGGATTTCAAGCACACGGTAGGTGATGATTTTTTAAACTGCATTTATTAGTGTTCGGCTCCTTCTCCTGAGTATGGCAATACTCCATATGCATTTTACCACCAATCCTGTGAAAACTTGATGTAAGTAAAACAAAATTCATCATTTTTCACACTTTGACTTCAATGTTGATGTGAATTTCAAGCACAGAATAGGTGTAGATTTTATAAACTGCATTGATTAGTGTTTGGCTCCTTCTTCTGAGTACGGCAATGCCCCATATGCATAGGTTTGTCAGGGTTTGGGGGAGCTACTGGGCCCAGTTGGAACATGTTAGTTTCCTTTTACAGACATGCCACTTTTACAGCTGGTGCCTTGTCTCATTTTGGACTGTTTGGCAATGCTGCAATTAATTTTACCCCCAAAAGTATATGTTGTAGAAGTGTAGACAACCCTGGCTTTCATTCTATTTGCATATTATCAATTTTTTCACTGCCACTCTATCACCAATCTCTCCCAAAATCAGCAGTAAGGCAGAGAAATACCATTTTTTCACACTTATATTTTAGTGTTGCTCTTGATTTCAATCAGATGATATTTGCAGATTTTTAAAGTGCTTTACATTAGTGATGAGTTACATCTGAGTACGGCAATGCCCCATATGCATAGGTTTATCAGGGTTTGGGGGAGCTACTGGGTCCAGTAGGGAACATGTGTGTTTCAATTATAAGAGATGAAAAAAACGTATGTTGCTTTGCTTCCCATTATATTTTGATAGTGTTCGATCTATGGAGGGATGTGTTTTGAAAAATAAAAAACAGGATATTTCATGGGGGAAAGTGGCCAAATAATAAAAGAAGCTTTACAGCACTACTGCACTGTGCCTGAATGGTATTCCTTGAAGCAGTCACCAATGCAGAGGCCAGGTTTGGAAGGTCAATCAGGACAGTAAGTGGTGGTGTCTGTCCATATTCCCTTGCTGTAGCAAACCCTGCAGCACTTCTGTGGTTTGTTCTTTTGAGGAGTTGGGGGGATTTTATAAATAAAGTGTGCTTCCCCGGATCTTGATGGAATGATTTCTGGCTCACCATGAAAAAAATAGGGAAATGAGTTGTAGCTGATAATGTAAAAAGCTACATTTTGGATTGGGGTTTGCCAGTTTGAAAATTAAAAATGAATTATATACTGCAGTCTGCATCATATAGATGGCAACTTTTTTGTACCATACCCTACACTTTCTCATTGAGAGGTATGGCTGCATTAGTTGATCAGACTGATTAACTCCCCCCATGTTTTTATTATAGTCCCTGATGGAGACTGGCTTTCTCAGTACCCCTCTCCTGCCATGAACAGTGACTGCCACAGTTCTGTCCTCATGCATGGTGGTCAGCATGTAGATGTCTTTTCTGTCCTTCAAATTAACAGCCAGCAGCTACTGTTGGCACAAAGATAAGGACGTCAGAGTTTTTAGTTTGGTATCTACGAGTATTTAATCTTGCCACTCCAATCTCCAGCCAATGAGGGTTGGAGAGAAAAGGGACAACAATCTGGCCAGGCTGCCATGTTTGACTAAATTACCTGGGCCCAGCAGACTAATTCAGTCTTGTTGTACTGACTCCCCAGCCAATGGAAGCCGGAGCAAAAAGATGGGACAAGTGGTGACCGATCATGAGTCACCTATTTGTTGAAGCAACATCATGATCTGCATGGCATTGTTCGACAAGCAGCGACCAATCAGGGAGCCCCCTACTTGACGAGTGCACATCACAATAGTTTTAACATGAAATGATAGGTGGCCAATGACTGACCCACCTACTTTTCAAAATGGGTGACGGGGAATTCTGGATCCTCGGCCACATTTGGGTACATTGACCGGGCCGTTCACACACACAGGGATGGCCGGTTCATTTTGTCCTTAACTCCGGACTGTGGTAACAGCCTCAGGTCAAAATGTTCATGATAAAATTGCATCTCAAGAAATGACTGTAAAATTGTAAGAAAATGGAAACATAATGTAATGTGTATTCAGTAATAAAAATCTTCTTGTAAGATGTGTGTGTCTTCTGTTTTAATAATAGATAAGTCTCCATAGCCTAAAAGCTATTTAAAATGACAGTCCTCCTTTTTGACTTTACATATTCACATACCAATTTTCCTACTGGCTTTATTCAAATTTAAACAAAAAACTTAACAAATGTGATGAACAGTTCTGCTAATCAATGTGTAAGCTAAACAGCAACCAATTTTCAGGTGTATTTTTATGACTCAGTTTAGAGATCATGTGTGTTCATAATCGCTCTCGAATAGGTGCATCTGTGCAGCAGAAGATTGGAGTTCCGCAGAGGAAAACCAATAGTCAAATGAAACATTTTACATAATATATTGTTAATAAAAAAGTTTCTTATGAAAAAATATACCTATTGTAATTTACAGCTCAAACTCTTTAATAATAATTATTATTATTATTATTATTATTAGCATTATTATTATCCACCACTTGGTGTTCAGACAACAATTTCTTCAGTAGGGCAAGCTTTCACGAGCAGGGCCTACTGTTCTCCACATATGATTTGTACTATTTAATATCTCTGTATGTCCATTCCCTATTGAACAGCACTGCAGAATTAGGTGGCACTATATAAATAAAGAAGAATAATAGCAGGGCTCTATGGGAGCACTTGAGTCATAGACCACAGCCTTTCGTAGAATCTCTCCAACTCATTGTGACAGTATGAGTTAAAATAACTTTTTAACACAGCAGGAGATGATTAATTATATTACTCAATAACATCTGGAAAACAGTATATATATATATATATATATATATATATATATATATATATATATATATACTTTTTTTTTCATAAAGAGTCAGTACTATTCCTTGTAATCAAAGTTGTTTATTTGGTATACTTTAACCCTTTGCTTTTGCAATGCGTTGGACACCACTCTGGAACTCAGTTTTCTTGAGATTTAATGAAAAGGAAAATGCTATTAAAAGCATCACATTCTGATGTCTTTAATATTCAAAGAATTCATATTACTGGAATGCACTGTTTTGACTAACTGAATATGCAATATGTTAATTTTATGGTGGAAATGTAAATCAAGAAAAATCACAATAAGTTACTTAACAGATTCATATAGTTTGTTGTGTAAAACTAAGAACACAGGGACAAGAGTTGTATCTTTTTATGGCTGCTAGAAGGATCTCCAGTGCATTGCTTTGTGATAATGTGTAAATAAAGCAGGCTATTTTTTTTATTAACCCTTTGAGCAATGCATTGTATACCCCTCTGGCACTCAAAGGGTTACGTTGCATAAAGTGATTACATTGTAGCAAATAAAAGAAATCTCATGTACACAAAAAATATATTCTTAATTTATAAAAGTTATATCACTCTTTTTAGATACATTTAGATACTACAGTGGAAATGAATGTTGTTATACTTAACCAGTTGTATTTATGCCTACAAAATTTACATCAGATATATTATGGACATAGAGTAGTGGTAGGTACAGGGCACACTGGGGCCCCATGTGACTCATGGAAGCTTTTTCTGTGGCCTCCAGTCCCAAGCATAAACACACACACATGCACGCACACAAGTAAAAACACACACACACAGAAACATAAATAAACACATGCAAACACACTCAACGCACACAAACATACATACCTATCCATGCAACCCTGATATGAATGAATCTGGTTACCTGTCATTAATGGAGAGAGAGTAGGGAGAACGTGTATGTAATCACAGTTTGCAAGATTTCCTAATTATCCAGTAATGGCTTGCAGAGACATTAACCCTTTGACTGCCATAGAGGTATGGAACACATTGCTTCGCAATGCATTCAGTACCTCTCTGACACTCAAAGGGTTAAATTTTAATTCAGAACATAATTTATTCAATTTATTATATATATATATATATATATATATATATATATATATATATATATATATAGATAGATATACAGGGCTTATAATTTTAAGTCCTTTGCTACTAGCCAGACCTGAAAAGTTACTATAAATATATATATATATATATATATATATATATATATATATATATATATAGACACATGGAGGCTGATGTACTAAGAGTAACTCGAGTAAGACTAGGGCAAACCAACTACATCACAGGAAACAAATAAAATTCCCCTTGAATTAAAAGGGAACTTGAACACATTGAATGCTAGGGGCTTATTGAACACCTAGTGTTTAATTTTGGGATGGGCTTCATGTTCCCATGGGGTTACAAAAGACATACCTAGGTTTTCATTTTTAAAGCGTCGTTAAAAAATAGTAAACTGATGATTTTACTCTACAGATTGCAAACCAAGTGGGTGAGAACTGTTGAAGATTACGGACACCGGATATTAGGATTCATAGGTAAGTTCATCTATGCATGACATTGTTTGATGGCTAATTGCTGACTAGATTACAAACTCTGTGGTTCTGCCTTCACTGATTGCAAACTCTGAATTGGTTTCTCTGTGGGCTGTACACTTCATGGGTCAATAACTCTGTGGACTGCTAGTGCTATGATTGTGGGCCTTATTCATAAAGCTACAGAGGTGCAATTCTGGAGCAAACCAACTAAACATTCAGTTGAAATGAAAAATACCTGGAATTCCTAATTATACAAATGGGCATTTAACCCCTTTAATGCAAGAGAGGGCTACAATGCATTGCAAAGCAATGCATTTTAGACCATTTTAGCAAATTAAGGGTTTAAAAATTTAATTAAAATCAATGTGAATGTTAACTTTTCCCCTAGGATGCATTAGGTTTCTTCCAGAGTTGCACATCCAGTTCTTGATAAATAAAGCCTTCAGTCATTATATTTAGCCAATAATTGTCAAAGGCATCAGTCTCCCCTACATGTGATCTTTTTAAACCCATATATTAGATTGATCAAGCACACTGTGATGGCTTAATCAGTTTAAGCCAAACTTTAGTTGAATCAGACCTGCGTGTGCAAGTTAATCACTCCTCTATCATTGACTGTGCTGGACTGAGCTTTATTATCTGATTTCCATTCTAAACAATGCAATGTGTACTTGTATATAAGAGAGAAGTTTTCATGTTTATCTGTATAACATGCTGGAGGAAGAGACCTAAGAGGTCGTGAAATTTTGCATCCTAAATCTGCTTAGCCTTTAAAGGTATCAACTTGACTGTATTTGCCAGGTTAATAATGTTAACCCCTTAACGACCCATGACGTACATGTACATCATGGGTTGGATGTCCCTAAAGGACCAAGGACATATATGTACATCAGGGAATTCAGGGCTCCCCATGCAGCTGCATGACGTTTGGGGAGCCTGAATCCGGATCGCAAAAACAAGGTCCATGGTCCTTAAGTGCCAGCCGCATACATGTGTGTGGCCGGTCCTTAAGGGGTTAATGATTTTTGCAGAAACATACTGTGCATGCTGCAACGGATACCTTCAGAGCCAAATATCCCAGAAATGGGACCACTGGTTGGTAAATGAGCAGTAAAAGTCAATAATCCCCCATAAGACTTGCTCAATGCTAAATCTGGTAGATATCCATTTAATAGAATTGGGTGCAGCCCTGACTGGAGTGGGAGGCATGATAAGTTATAAAGGAGTAAAGATCACAATTTCAGACATCATCAACTGAATAGATATGGACCAAAATGTCATGGTGTGTGTGAAATAGTTTATCCAAATTTCAACTTTATTTATCATATTGTTCAAAAGTTATAAGTATTTGAAACTCAGCATTTTACATTGAACTCTTGTTTTGACTATAAATATAACTACAGTACCGAGTAACTGTAACTGACAGTGGAGTTACCCAATATTGATGAGCCACTGGTTACCATATCTGCACTGTCCTGTTTTAAAATAGTTAGAAGCCATTGGGTAAAATGTAGTGGAGATGTGTCTTTCATCTATTTGGAATTAAAACTGTTCATATGAAACTCAAACCATAACCATGGGACATTTAATCACATCATGACATTATTTGCTATGCATGTCTGTTGATGCAGATAGCAAAATTCTAATCCTATCAAAATGCTAAAAAAAAATCAACTGCATTTGAGAAAATGTGGAATTATTTTCAGGTTACCAAGAAAATGAAAATGTTTATGATGAAGTTCTGATTCCTACTACCTATATGTAGTGAAACAAATGTAAAAACAGCTTGGCAAAGTAAATCTGGTTGTCTTCTATCATTTTATTTAAGAAATCTCTGCTCTGTAAAGCATTACAGAGATACATTGATAATGACACTGTGCCCCGCAGGTGCAGCTTGAACATTAAACTAAATGAGTAAATGTGAAAGACTTGAAAGTCCCTCTGGCGTACAACCAACCTTCTTGAACCAGAGAAGAATAATAAAAAAATATTTTCAGTTTCTTTTCAAATGTCAGCTTTTATATTCATAGAACCATTAAGTATTTTCCAGACACCGTCCATTTAAAAAGAAAAAAAAATAACATTTAAAGATTGCTTGAGGACTGATTATGTTAGATGAAGTAGTTATTATCTACATCAGTGTCCAATTCAGTTCCATGCTAATTAGTGGGTTTATGAAAACTGTGCTTCTTTGTTTATAATTTCTAAACATTAACAATCAGACTGAAAAAATGCATTGGTTTCTTTTCATAAGTGTAGTAGCAACCAGAATATGGTATTTCTGATCTACTCTACACCTGCAAGTTTCATGCACCATGATTAGCAAAATTAAACTGGACAATGTATCGTCATAAATTATTACCATGCTTAACACTGTTATTCTTTGAAGACAATTTCCCCGCTGGCATAATACAGTAATAATGTAGGGAAAGTATCACCTTAAAACATATTTATTTATTGATTTATTTTATAGTTCAAATCAAAAATACAGCATGATTTTTAAGTTTAGTTCACTTCCTGTTTTGGTAAAATATATTGGCCTTAAAGGACTGATTTGAAAAAGCAAACATTAGCACTGGGGCAGAAAGGTGCTCTGTGCATTCCCGTATTTAATCTGTTATACTCTCAACTATGCTCAGTTTTTTTGTCCTGTCGCTTTGGAAAGGCAAATTATATGTAGCATGCTGCTTTCGAACATGCCAGGTGTTTAAAACAACACTTGTTTCCAGATGATAAATTCCTTTCAACACAAGCATTTTATGATTATTCAGTGGAACGTCTTTCCAGAACAAGAGAGGGGACCAAACAAAAATAAATAAAAAAATAAAAGAAACATGGCTCAAATGTTCCAAAGCTTAGGGAGGCAATTATAGCATCTCATGCTCCTTTATTATTATTTGTGAGAATCAATTGCCTTTTCCCTCAGTAAAGTTCTGCTTCCTTAGGAAATAGTAGTACCAAATTAATCTTACTCAAGTAGCAACTTTATTTTAAAAGCAAGTTCAGCTCCTTAAGCTTGCAATTTTTTTCATACACTGTGACCTTGCAAGTTCTCAAGGATGTGCTGTTTGTTATAAAAGATAAGAAAAAGTATCAATTGCTGTGTTTTTCCTGAAGTAATTAAATTTGGTTGTTGTTGATAGTATTATATATTATTTACAAAACCCCATACATTGCAATATATTTGATAAGTGATATATTTATTAGAAGAAAAAAAAACAACACTCACTAGTCCTTGATGGTCCTGGCATGCCATGGCTGGATTTGCATTAAGGACTCATGACGTGCTGGGACCGTCATGGAATTCCAGCCTCCCCGCGTGGCCGTGCACCGTTCAGGGAGTCCGGAATCAGATTTAAGAAAAAAAAATGCTCTGTGGTCCTTAAGTGATGGCTGTGTGCACGGCAGGTCCTTAAGGGGTTAAATGGTGATGAGACATACAAATTTCAGCAGTGCTGAACCCCCCCCAACACATATATAGTACTATGTAAAAGTCTTAGGCAGGTGTAAAAAGAATGCTGTAACGTAAGAATCCTTTAAAAAACAGACAAGTTAATCCATTTTTAAATGCATAGTGAGTGAACAGAAGAAAAGTCTAAATCAAATCAATATTTGGTGTAACCAACCATTGCCTGCAAAACAGCATGACTTCTTCTAGGCACACTTGCACATAGTCAGGGATTTTGTAGGAATATAATCAGGGGTATGACTAAACAATTATACCAAACAGGTGCTAATGATCATCAGTTTAATACGTGGGTTGAAACACAATCTGAAACAGAAACAGCTGTGTAGGAGGAATACAACTGGGTGATGAACAGCCAAACTCAGCTAACAAGGTGAGGTTGCTGAAGACAGTCTACCATGGCTAGACTGAGACTCAGCAAGGTCTCTCCCAGGCAAAAATTAAGGCAGAAAGGGGTTTCCAGATGTGCTGTCCAAGCTTTTTTGGAGAAGTACAAAGAAACAGTCATACCTGAGGACCGTAGACGCAGTGGTTGGCCAAAGAAACTTAGTGCATCAGATGAAAGACACATCATGCTTACTTCCCTTCGCAAACTGGAAGATGTCCATCAGTGCCATCAACTCAGAATTGGCAGAAAACACTGGGATCCTGGTACACCCATCTACTATCAGGAGAAGTCTGGTTAGAAGTGGTCTTAATGAAAGACTTGTAGCCAAAAAGACATACCTCTGATGTGGAAACATGGCCAAGTGACGGAACTATGCACGAAAACGCAGGAACTGGGCTGCATAAACTTGGCAGCGGGTGCTCTGGATTGATGAGTAAAAATGTGAAATATTTGGCTGTAGCAGAAGGCAATTTGTTTGCCGAAGGACAGGAGAGTGGTACAAGAATTAGTGTCTGCAGGCAACAGTGAAGCATGGTGGAGGTTCCTTGCAAGTTTGAGGCTGCATTTCTGCAAATGGAGTTGGGAATTTGGGCAGAATTAATGGTGTCTTCAATGTTGAGAAGTACAGGCAGATACTTATCCATCATACAATCAGTGAGGCATCTGACTGGCTGCAAATGTATTCTGCAGCATGACAACGACCCCAAACATACAGCCAAAGTCATTAAGAACTATCTTCAGCATCAAGAAGAACAAGGAGTCCTGGAAATGATGGTATAGCGCCCACAGAGCCCTGATCTCAACTTCATTGAGTCTGTCTGGGAGTACATGAAGAGAGAGAAGCAAGCGAGGCTGCCTAAATACACAGAAGAGCTATGGTTTGTTCTCCAAGATGTTTTGAACAACCTACCTGACGAGTTCCTTAACAAGCTGTGTGAAAGTGTACCTAGAAGAACTGATGCTTTTTTGAAGGCAAAGGGTGGTCACACCAAATATTGATTTGATAAATATTTTTCTTCTGTTCACTCACTATGCATTTTGTTAATTGATAAGAAGAATAGGTATCTGGAACTTTGGATACAAAAATCAGCCAACTCCTTCTCTGATGCTGACATCATACCCTCCGATAACTACCAGTTCTGCTTATTAGAATTAAGGAGGCCACCCTGATCCTATGCATACTGTAGAGTGTGTGCATTACAGTGTCACATAAACTTAGTCCATACATTCTAATATAATTGCAAAATTATTTACATCACTATCAGTTAGATATGTGTATTGCTAAGTATATAACATATCAAAATAAGAGAACAAGCATATTCAACAATACACACCACCTTATTAATCAATGCACCACTGGAATAGATCTCTCAACTACATAGTACCACATGCAGATTATAAACTGTGGTTGCATTCTGTGTAATCTGATAGGAACTACACTCAAGTACATTTCACCTGGAGTCAGCTTTTGCAAAGGGTCAAGAGCAAGCTCAATTTTTATGGTTTTGTACTCAAAGCTACACACCCAAAGGATCAAAACTCCTCTCCTATTGGTGGTAATAATGTATTTGCAAGCTCAGACAGGAAGTGAATTAATAGATTAATAAAATTGTACATAGTATCTTCAAAGATCCTAGCTACATTGAATCTAAATGAATATCCTAAACGTACATGGGATGTAAATAATAACGAGCTAGTAATACGAATCCAAGTAGATGACCATCAAACTGGTCCATAAGGGCAAAAGAGTTGTCCAACAGAGAAGCATCCGTATGCTCTGGAGCCTTTGAAAAAGCTGACTCCAGGTAACATGTAAGTCAGGAATACTGACTGCATACTACTGCAGTCTGAATGTTTGCTATCCATCTGTTTATGTTTTTCTAATTTTTCACTTTATTTTTGGCCTGTAAGATCATTTGCCAGTTGTGTCCTTTACCTTTGGGGACATAACCACTTAGGCAAGTGAGAACATTGTACCAGTTCAATGAATGATAATATTTTATGGCCTGTTAGAACTGATAGGATCTGATTACGGCTTGTATGAGAGGTGCAGTTTACTCTACATCCCATATTACACTTAAACAATTTTTATACTTGTCAGTCTCTGAACAAACTGCATTTCAGCATCCACACATTTAGACTGTTTATATACAGATACCTAGTCAGAGATTTGATTTAGTGTGTAATTAACGCCAAGTGCTAATGGCATCCTGATTCTTCTAAGTTTTTGTTAGAAATAGAACTAGATGGATGGGTTGTGACTATGTTTTTAATTCACCAGCTTTTTTATCAGGAATTTAATAAAGTTTATTTTTAAGTGTCCAATTGTTTAAACCTTTTTCCCCTAGATTCATCAACCTCCACCCAGTGCATTTACCATGACCTATATGGAATAAGGGTGGGATAGGTGCTATATAGGGATTTTTTATTTTCTTTTTTTTTGTTTTGGTTTATCAATCATTATCCCAGCACATAACTTTTACCACTGCAGTACCCTTGATACTCCCATTACAGTGGTGCACTTATTTATTTGTATTATTCCCTATTATCTTGTCTTTCACTCATTCTAAACAAACTCTTTTTTATATATCCACTAAGCTTGTTTTTATTTGTAGTGTTTCCATATAAATTATATAGCAATGTCCATTAGGAGAAAATGAAGCATACTCACAGACAAATCCTTCAACTGACAGGAAATAATGGGAGGTTTATTCTGGAAGTAACAGGAGGATCTCCAGTTGCCCACAATCCCTCTCTTGTCCCCGGTCACCATAGAACCACATATAATTACCTCACAGTCTTGCCCCATAACATAGGTAGCCAGAGAAACACTCATACTCATGCTGACCTCCCAGGAGACCCAGCATTGCTCTACTGCAATGACAGACATAGAACCCCATACACTGACTCTGTATAGCGGTGGGCATAGGTGAAGAATTGCAAAGTTTTCACAGAACATTTTTAGGGTTAGTTAGCAAAAAGGCAGTGATAGATTTTCAATGTGTGGGAAATTTTGTGGAAAAAGTAAGAAACCCTGTTTTTCCATGAAATTTACAGCAAGAAAAAAATCTGACTTATTGCCATTTTCTACTTACTACTTCAGGATTCCTAGATTCCATTATAACACTTAATTTATTCAAAAAGAAGACAATTTAAGTTTGTGTACATTATGCATGGTAGTAAAATCAGATTAAGCATGTCCAGAACAATCATGCAAAATCAAGCAAACAATGGAAAACAGATCTAGAGAGAGGAAAGCAGAAACATTTTAAGTTCAGAGGCAAGAAATGGTTCTCAGAATGATCAATGTCATGGCATGCTAACATGGCAAAGGCATAAGGTATGATTAAATAAAACAAAACAACCTTATGGAGGAGGACAGGAACACTTTATTAAAAAAATGCATGTGAATGACAGGGAATGGTCAATGTGACCAGGTACATATCCACACATTTTTAAAATTTAACTCCACTGAGGTAGAAATCACAATTACTTCATTGGACAATCACTTTGAGCAAAATGGGTAATGTCACCATCTGCCAAAAGAAAGCAGAGGCATAGTTCCATAGGCTTACTGCCACAAGAATTAAAAGGATAGTAATGTAAAAAAAACTGTATAGGATTGCTCAGTTTAATTTGTTATTTTTTTAAATCTCTTTACCTTCAAAATCGATTTAAAAAGATTCCCCCTCCCTTTCTGCCACATCATTCAGATCTGAATGCCAGTCCAGATGGATTGCAATGAGGGACAATATTATGTCACCATAAGGAAAACCCAATCCCATTTTGTCAAGGGGGGGCAGGGTTTTCCTTATATTGACAGACACAATATTGCCCCTTGTCACGTCAAGTGACTAACTTTCGGGTTTGAGGGAACTGTGAATGACGTGACAGAAGGGGCAGGAATCTTATAAATTGATTTTGATGAATAATATAAACGAAAAGTGATTTAAAAATATGCTATGCGTTATAACAAATTAAATTGAACAAACCTATGCAGTGTTTTTTTTTTTTTTTTTTTACATTACAATTCCTTTAAGACACGCAACCATCTTCAACCAAACGCAAGGACAACATGCTATAGATCCGGATACTTAAATTAATTAACCAGTTCTTCTCCTAAGAAAAAGTTAAGTGGTCTATTCATAACCCACATGATTAGGATGAAGGCAAGACACACTGAAAAATAATTGAATTATACAACTTTTTTTCTTTTTTTGAAGCAAGAACCTTCTCACCACTTCTCTTCAGTTAACAAGGACAGCCTCCAGAACAGCTGGTGTTTTTACAGTGCCACCAAACATCTGGACATCCATTGAAACTACATCAGCTGACACAGAACTGGAAAACCAGCCACCATAGCCAAGAGACCCATTCCTGCTAAATCCACTGAAAGTTATAGGTATCCTTACTCCAATGCCCACTAAGTAAAGAGAAGGTTGGGTGGGAGGGAGAGGACCACACAAGGGGTGAATAAGGTAGGTGAAGTCATTTGTGCTGACTGTGCCAGCAGGGGAATACTAATTTTTAGAAAATAATTTGAATACATAAAACATCTTATAAATACTTAAAAATGTTGCAAGATGTTTTAAGGTTATATGAGTTGTATTAAGGTGACAGTTTTCATTTGTCCTATGGTGCATATGGTTTGCTCTAGAAATGTACTTCTTTAGTAGGGTATTGGCAAAACCTGTCATTTCAATTAAAAAGAAATGTTTTTCCTTTCCAAAAAAGTTCTAGTAGGAAGGAAATATAAGCAAAAATCCAATTGCTTCTGTACCAGAAGGTAAAGACCATTAATTTAAATGGGCTTAAACTACTGGCATGCACACTAACATACAAAGTTCATCATGCACTCATGCACACACAGGTGTGCAAACACATACACTCAACTGCACATGTTCACACACTCATATTCATTGGTCAACACTGCCAAAGGACGACATTGTCAAAAACAACCTTTCCACTGGAATGCTTCCATGAAGGGAAATTAGGTAATTTTCCTCCTATTTCTTCCTGCTGTGCAAGGTTTTCACCCATATCTACTATTTAGCTTCCTGGATACTAGACTTCCGAATTTGTTTCAAAAAGAATGCAAAATGTAACAAAAATTATATTTTGTGGCATTTGGATTAAAACACAAATGAATGTCATGGAACCTGAAATTTTAGAATAATGAATAACACAACAATTCTTCTATTCATTAATTTACTATTAATTCACTCACATGCTACTTCATTAATAACAAGTATCACACTTACCTTGATATTGGAGGTCCAGCTGTGTCTTTGACACCCTGGCCCCCCAGCATCTTCTCTCTCTGTCAAAAAAAGCCCCCTAATACCTATCTACCAACATCGCCACCTCCGACTCTACAAAATATAATGAAACATAATAATGCCTTATTCTTGCTTGGGCTGTTGTCTGAGCCAGAACATGTGAAAAATAAACAGGGATTGACTTTTATATGGATCAGTTTTTGCTCATTGTGGATTAGGAAATAGCCTGAGCAGGAATAAGGGCTTTTTTTGTTTTGTAGAGGCATTGTCAATTGTGGCAGTGGTGTATTGGGGGGGCCATGTTTGTTTCTTTTTTAATTTGTTTTAGAGAAAATGCAGGAGGACCAGAGTGTCCAACACCAAGATAAATGTGGTAATGTTGTTGTTTATGTGTGGTGAGGAGGCATAGTGTTAGGACTATGGAGGGCTTAAATTATTTCATTTGCATTTTCTAGTAACAAATTTCATCTGGCAACAAAATTGGTAACTGAAATTCTAATTGAATATCATTTTAAAAGAAATTTGTTTTCTTTGAATGGGTAAAAAACAAAAATAAAAAAACAATTTGGATGAAATTAATTTTTTTGCCATCTAAAGGTTTACTGAATACTGCCTTATGTTCTTGTACTGAGCAATAAAATAAATTATTTTTAACATGTACAAGCATAACACGTTTCATCTGTTAGTCTCATAAAAATCAAGGAGCATCAATCTGTGAAAATAACAAAAGTTATATGAAAAGAATAATTGGTAGTAAGGAGGACATGCTTCAACTGATTCTTCTGTGCCCAGATTTCTTAAACCATTTGTGAATTTCAGTAGCTGCCATTACTTTACATCTGGCATGTGTATGGCACTGGAAATTTTTCTGGTGCAAGAAATGATCAATGCATTAAAAAACACATCCAAAATGTAGCCTTATTAAGCTAATCTTATGTCAAAATGTTATTGCATTTACTAGAGTACCGGAATCTGAAAGAATGTGCAACTATTTCACATTAAGAAGAGAATATTTATATTACACATAAATCAGTGGTATACAATCAGTGGGGACCAAAATGTTGGTTTATTATGCAGCATTGATGCATGTTTAATATACATTTCAACTGCTTATTTGAACATTTGTTTTCTTATTTCTTCTTTTATCTGAATAACCTTATCACCTCTCCATAGTGGCATGAGCATATAAGAAGAAAAAAGTGAATAAGAGGGTGAAAGTATAGGTCTTAGTGTTGAATGTTGAAAACAAATCACTAAATATTGTTCAACTCTCGACCTGTGAATGTGCCAGCTTTTTCAGGGTGCAACTGAATGGAGTTTGCAGTAAAACGCTGGTCGAAATGTAGATGCAATAAACTCCACCGGTTTCGTCCTGCAAAAAGTTCTTGTGACTGCTGTCTCTCCATACTGTGTATACTTTACTATTGACTAGAACCCAGGCATTATATGTTTCAAATTATATCATGGTAATAAAATGATATTGTTAAGAATTTTGATGGTTTTAGCAGTTTAATAGAGATAAAAAGTTAAACTGTACAGTCTCTTAAGAATTAAAAATGAGATAAACATGTCCTTGCAATCTGGTTCTATTTGGCACCTTTACTTATGTCATATGTGTCTTAATTGGATTGATAATGAATCATGAAATCATAATGATAACAATGCTAATTAAATGAATTAAAAGTTTGTAGAATAGTTTCCTGCTTATGATCTAATGTTTGCATAAAACAGGTGGGAACAATGTAACTTAATTGATGTCAAGGGCACCTTAAACATTTGGCAAGCCTGAACTTGATGAAATACTAACTTCAGAGAGTGCATCACATGGGAAATTTGTTTATCTCACCACTTGATTCTGGATGGCATTCAAATTCTGACTGAAAGAAACGTGAATGTGGTTACTGTGAAATCACTTTTAATGCAGTCACTTTAAAATGTGCATGACTTCAAGAACTGAAGGACAAATGCAAGTTATATGTGTGCAATGTCTGCATGTGGCAAATCAATTTCTACATTTTTACTTGGCAGTATAGTGTGAAGCGGTTCTTAAGTTACATAATAAATAAATTCCCCGACTATCAGGCATAACAAAGACATTGGCTTAGATTCAATAAATGCTGTGTTGATCCTTTGAGTGCCAGAGACATATCCAAAGGGATAATGGAGAAATAAAACTTACAAACAATAATAAACCCCACTTACCTTTCAATGGTTAGAAAATCATTATGCCCCATATTTATTTTGCCCTTGTGTCATTGTTCAAGCGGCATCTTGGGTCTGTTCACTTTTCAAAGGTTGCATGCAAAAGAGCGTGCAACCAGATAACACATTAAGGATGTCGCCATGGTTAAAATGGCGACATGAGAATCTCGCACTGCATGACAGCGTGAGACTCTCATGTCGCATAGTCAAAGATCACATACCCTTAACTACAAGTCCCATCATGCTTAACGTCTCATCCCACAACACAGCAGAAATAGTCGGGTTGCGGAGATAAAAACGACTGGACTGGCCTCACAATAGGTTATTACTCCAAATAAACTTCCCGTGAATGCACATCTGTAATTCTCCATCTTCCATTAAGAAGTTTATTCGGAGTAATAACCTATTGTGAGACCAGCACAGTCCTCTTTATCTCCTCAACCTGACTATTTCTGCTGTGCTGTGGTATGAGACGGTAAGCATGAAGGAATTGTAGTTACAGGTATGCGATCTTTGACTATGCGACATGAGAGTCTTGTGCTGTCATGCAGTGCAAGATTCTCATGTCACCATTTCAACCATGGCGATATGCTTAATGCTTAAAGGTTTGAAAGATTGGAATGACATCTATTGATTTATTTTTTGAATATTTAAGATGTTTATTAATATAAAGCATTACTAACCCTTTAAGGTGTATTAGTGCTAGCCAGTTCTGTGGACAGTTGCAGGGAGTGTGGATCTGAATTGTAGACACTGTGACACCGACAGAGAAAGGGACAGTTTAAAAATAAAGAAAAAGATTTGATGGAAAGGTGGCAGAAAAGCAGACAATCCTACACCTGAGCAGAGATTGAGAGTGACAGTAACAGATACAGAGACATACATCACATTATATCATCATCCCCAAGTCCAGCCACCACCCAGTCACAGACATTGTTATTGACTAAGCAGCAAAACAAGTTACTATCAGAAACTCAAGTTATGAGTGTATCTACTGCAATTTAAAGTGCAGCTTTATTGACGCATACTATTGGTATTATTGCAACACTTAGTGTCTGTAGTATTAGTAATAGTAGTCCTTTGAGAATCCCCTTAGAATCCAGTGTAGAGATGCTTCCCTAAAGAGCCAAAAGCTAAACATGTTAGCATCTATTATCTCTGTAAAAAACACATGTGAGCGGGGGGAAGCAAGATAATATCTATGTAATGCTTAATTTAGAAGATCCCATCTGGAGCACAACCACAGGTCTGATTAGAAGACACACCATCAGCACATGCAAGACCCAGCAGCATCAGAAGCATTCTTAAAAGTGCATAGTTCTTATAGTAATCAGTAACAATAAGACCCACTACCCCTACTGCTGCTACTGAGCAAAAGAAAAGCATTAAGTAGGATGACTATTTTAGTTGGAGGTGAAAAGAGTAACAGGACCCTCCACACCTGCCACCAGGCCTACTGCCTCTGATATTGTTGTTAAAACAATGAAGTTACACTGTTCTTCTATAGGCTACCAGCCCACTCTTACTAAGTTCTTGAAAAAGATATTAAAAACACACAAAAATAATCCATTCTTTGTCAAGTACGGCTGCAACAGAGCTTACAAGCAAGTAGTTAGTGTCATGGGCAAAGGAACCCAGCTTGCAAACAGGTTTCTCCACTTTAGTATTCAGCTGCAGTAGTATTGCTCATGGCCATAAAAAGCATAGGTGGAACATGGTTATCATTAGAAATTCTTTGGCAGTAGCAAAAAAGATGGTAACTTTATGAATTTTATATGAACTAAAAAATGTCAAGCTGAGTTTTCTGAGAAATTACTGCAAAACAAAACAACAAAAAATGCATTTTTCACTCATCTCTAGTGATAGGAAAGCAGAGCAAACAAGAACTATTGTTATTTTAGAGATAAATTGTATTAGTTCACCCTTTCTGTTTACTTTTTAACCCTTTAGGGTCTAGAGCTATTTTGTACATTAGTGACAAGTGACATTTTCACTTTTTAAAGGGATAGTAATGTTTAATAATAAAAGCAGCTCTAATTAATCATTATAGTATTTGGACTTTGGAGAGTGTTATTTCAATTCTGTCAGAGTTGTAGTTCCAGAGTAATTTAATGACAAAGTGTCCCCCTCCCGCCCCTTTTACTGATGTAACACTGCTCAGCCAGAGCAGAAGGGAGATGCCCAGGTAGACTGCAGAGAGGGACAATCTTCAATTACGATAAGGGATAAACCTGAAAAGCTTGTCAAGGGGGGCAGGGATTTCATTGTTTTCATAGGAATAAGAGTGTCCCCTTCTGTTATCTGTCTGGTCTATGGACTGCATTCCACATCTGAGAAGAGATAAAGGTAAAAGGGGCAGGAGGGGGAAACTTTGCTTGTGAATATCTCATAAACCATAAAGGTTTGAGAGATAAGACTTATATCATTCTTCATGTTCTTTTTAATGCCTACAAAATAAAATAAAGTTAAAACGAAGTATTACTATCCCTTTAACTGTGTTGAAGCATGTTTCCCTTATATTATAATGTACCAATGATAATTACATTGTTTTATTTAGGACAGACTAGTACTAGTACCTTATTTGTGTGTATAAATACCATAAATGGATTTGGATACTTTACAAAAAGTGAAAAATTATACATTTTATTATGACAATCCAGGATTACTTGGGCAGTCATAATAAAATGTATATTTTATTCCATTATAATGTAAATACCACAAAATATATATTCATCTGGTTTTACTAAATATAGAAATATATTTCAGTGACAAGTGTACTGAACATGGATCTGAAATGACAGTCTTAAAATATAAAGTGTAACCACAAGAAAGTATAGAAAGTGGACAAATTATGGTATTTTACTAGAGGTATTTCTAGACTTTTCATCAGATAGTTTTACCATGAATCCACACCAAAGCTAGTAGTAAGATTTTTGTCTGAGAACTGTAATTGTTCAAAGGAAGTTTACAAATAACATTATTCTTCAGAAAGTTGATATGGTGATGGAAATATGAAATGGAAAGGAAGATGACATGGGGGAGGAAGGTGACATGGGGGAAAAAGGGATATATAGAGGGGGTATTGATGTATATATATATATATATATACATATATATATATATATATATATATATATATATATATTTTTTTTTTTTTTTTTTTTTCCCTCACAAAATTAAATCACTATAAGTAGTATTAGAAAATTCTGAATTATAAGGAATACACTATGAGATAGGTGTAGATTAGGTAAGTTTAAATAGAGGCAAGGAATTATATATACTATTTTTATCACATTATATAGTATTGGTTTCTATTATATATTATATAATATGCTGAGTAAGATATTGTTCATTATGGTCAATATAAAATAAATAAGACTGACAGCGTGTAGCTTATATCCTTATATTTTATTTTATTATATTGAAGGTTAATTAAACTTTTTTGATCTGGTAGATGATATATATTCACTTTCATATAACTCTTAATACCCACATATCTTTTGGCTTTCTGATATACTGTAAGAGATATGGATTGTAAATGTAGTGCTGTGTTCGATGGGAAATGAGGTATGCATTCACACAGTGGTTATTTGACTTGACCAATACAGAGAACAATGTGATTGGACTGAGTCTATTAGATTGCGGTTTGTTTTGGATACACTCTGAAACCTATTGATGCGTTCCATTATAACGTGGTGTCTCGTTGAGTGTGAATACGCGTGGAACGTATTGCGTTCTGACTACCTAAGATCCCATTCTAAATTACATAATGATCCTTATCCATGGCATGTGATCGGATTTCTGAATTTGTATTGGATATACAAGATAAATGCAGAAGTGTTTGGTATCTCAGTTATATCCAGGAAATGTACTTGGCGGGAATTAAGAACAGTAAAAAGGAGGTATAAAAGGTTGAGGTATGAGCGATACAGGTTAGTTTTGGCTCCTTAAGAAGTGGCCTTTAGCACCATGAAACGCCTTGAGTGATTTATTGTTTGCAATAGTTTTATTGTTTTATTGTTTTTATATGTATATTTGCAGTTTCTGTATACTGGTACTTTTTGTATTTTGAGGAGAGCGGATAAAAATTAATAAAAGCTAATTGAATTTAAAGTGATCTGATCACAAGGAGAAATTCTTTTTGGTTCTCCTTTGAGTCCTGAAGCCAGAGCCAGTCTACAGAGGTGGTAAAGGGTGAGTGAAATTGACATCTTGGGGTTGATATCCTCAGAGTGGGACTGCAAAGTACCCTAGATAGCCACTAGTGATGGAAGGCCTAAGGGGACTGGAGGACAAGAATACCGATCCTAGGGTATATACTGGGAAGGCGATATACTCTTGGAGGTGGATTTAATGCCTCAGAAAAATGTGAATACCCATTTGATATCAGCAAAAGTGAAAAGGTGATGGATCAAGATTGAGACAACTTAACTACTGCACTCAGAGGATCTTCTGCGCCGGCTGTTCTTTTTGTTTTTTGTCTGTAGATGGTGATATAGCGGGGGATCCGAACCTGCATCAGATGAGCAGCAAAGTGTATATCTGATGAGTTTTTGGTTTTGTCTCTAAACATTAAGTACCTATATACAGTTGAATAATATATAGAATTTTAAGCTTTTAAGCTATTACTTTCCTCTTATATTGTTATGATCAATTTTGTTATGTTGTAGCATAAGTAGATCATTAAAGGCAGATAGAATTAAGGGGCGCTCTTCTGTAGTGCTTGAATTAATTCAGGTATATACATAGGAGAACTGGTAATATTTGTATTCCCAGTGTCACCTATTTGTTTTCTACAATGGAATAGGGACATGAAGAAAGATGTTTGAGTTTCTACTAATATTATAACGGTTACGTGAAGTCATATTATGTTTTATATAAAAATTAAACTGTCTTGGCCCCCTGACATCCCGATCCAGCTTACCGTTTCTCTAGTTCCCTGTTGTGACCTCTCAACAGGGTCAGCACAATACAGTGACACACCATACCACACTGACCACACTAGGATCCCAACAGAGAATAAGAGAAACCGGATCTGGAAATTAGGGATTCTGGTAGCTTGAGTATAAAGTAAGAAATTATTCATTTTTACTTTTGCAGGGAGAACCTTTAAGTCCTCCCTGTACACTGGATCACCTGGAGTCTAGCTGATCATTTCTTAGCAGTTTGCTGGTCTGGGACCCTTGGCTGGAACAGCTGGGTCACAGCTACTCCAGCATGGCCAGCTTTATCTACTGGTATGTTATTATAATAATTAAAAAGGCCAGATTTTTTAGTTTCATGCTCTAAGGCAGACCTTAAAGCTACATGAGACACTTTAGTGTGTAATTTGAGAAAAGTAAGATTGCCTCAAAGATTAAAAATGTTGCTGTCCTATACAATAATATGTCTTCATGATTTTCCTTTTCTAAAACACTTTGCTGCAACTTTGAAACCAAATAGATTATAGATGGATTGCAAAATGACCTTGTTATGTCAGCTTTTATCATTTCAAGTAATTTGAGTAATTTGTACTGCTACAACCTAACCCAATCGAATGAAACTCATGTCATAGTCAATCATATAAAAACAGACATCTGAAAAAGTAACTTTATTCAAAGTGGGTTACTTAAACTGCAAACTTAGCAGCAAGAGTTAAAAAGAATAATATGACTGAATCATTCTAAATATGTGTACAAGCATGTAAAACTCAATTCATCTATAATCAAGGGGAGAGGTCTGCAGCAAGGTCTTACCAGTACATCTGTGTAAATGTAATTATTTTATAACTTTGCAAAATGTTACAACTTAAAGTGCTAAATTAACACCATTACTTGATACACATGACCTTGCCTGGCCTAGCCCAATTCACTGTTGCCTGGCACATAAAAACAAAATCTAAGTCTGTAAAATACCAGAACAAAATAATCTTGAAACCCCTTGAATGCCAGAAAGGTCTCCAATGAATTGTTTCAGAATTTGTTGGAGACTTTTCCAGCATCAAGTGGGTTAAATAATGGGCATTAAGGGGTATGTACGCTAGTAAATAAAATGTCTGACACAACCAGGAGTCTCTGTTGTAAGGGCATTGGGGACTGCGCTAGTCCCAACCACAATACATATTGTAGTTGTGGTCAGCACAGCATGAGGCATCACTCAAAATGTGGCATTCTAGACCATTAGCAGCTTTGCCTATTGAGAAATTCAGCCCTGAGTACAAAGCATAGAATGACACAATTGTAGCAAATGTAGCATATGTTATACAACTAACTGTGAAAGGCCTCACTAGTAGGGATGGGTGAAAATTTTGCCTCAAACTGAAATCAGCGAATAATGGCACTTCCTGCTATGCGTATAATTTCCTGTGAAAAGTGACGTTTTTCCATTTTTTTTGCCCAGCTCATTCCATTGAAATCATTGGGAACATTGAATTTACACACAACACATACCAAATAATATTTTATTTCCCAATATAAAAAGGGCATGAAGGTGCCTGTGTTGGTGGAGTGTGGGGAAAGAATCAGTTGAACAGGGAATGTTTTCTTTGGGAGGGTTTGTTTACTGGGATTGGGGGGCAGTTAATAAAAAAAATCCCACACCCATGACTTCAGGGGATAGGGAAAAGGTGGAGAATGGCCTCTTTCTTTTTGTCCTCCACATTCTCCTTCATTGGCAGCACACAGGCAGATGACCTATCCTGCTCTCACTACTAGCCTTTTCTTCCTCCCTTTCCATTAAATTGCCCAAGATCCCTAGGGGTGATTTAAGGGAACTGGACAGCATTGGTTCTCTAGTGCTCACTTCCTCCACATAATGATCATTCCAATTCCTCCTTTTACTATTTTTAAACTTTCTAATAGTGATAACAGTCACTATGAGACTCTTCTGCCTCAATTTTTCAAAAATATCACAGCAGAACAGCACAACACGTCTATCTCACTCTGTAGCTGCTTCTATTGTGTTTCACCTGGAATACGTCACATTTTTATAGTGAAGTGGCAAAAAACATAAATCAATAGGCAGAAACTTTATAGCCATTGAAAAAATGGCGAAGAATTTTGGCCAATGGGAGAAAAATGCAAAGATTTTAATTGCTGGTTTTAAAGCGGATTTTCCCACAAAAAAGTGGACAACAATGTGGTTTTTGCAGGCCTTCTCACAGGAACACGGTGACAGCATTTGCCCACCCCTACTCACTAGAAACTTCCTCAGAATAATCTCAAAACTTCTAAAGAAGCCTCTCATGATGTCCTTTGAAGAGGGACAGAGAAGGGGATTATTATGTAGACAGGGACTTAATTCAGTGAAAATTTTTGGTACCATGATGTGCCGTGTTGTGATGTCATCACTCATATCTACTGAACCACCAGGGAAAAGTGTGGCAGTAGCAGAGGACAGGGGGAGGCAAAGTATGTGTAAGTATCTCACCTCCCCTGTTCCAATTTGAAACAAATGACACTTGTTTAAAGATGGAAGTCCCATCTTTCATACATGAGTACTCACATTATTAATGACATTATTTTACAAAATACCCAGAAGGATGGTTTGGACCCAGCCCCCATTTTGCCCACAATACTAAGATGACATACTTTTCAAAGATGGGACTCACTGCTTTCATACAAGGGTGGTCATTAGGTTGTTGGATAATTGGCATGATTTGTCATTATCTGACAGCATAGATGTTCTGTGAAAGAGCCCATATTCCAATACCATTTTCTCTGAAATATATCATTAAAGCCTTAAATAAAAGACAAGTGTGTCTTGTTTCATTCAAGGGCATCCTATAATATGCATATTACAATAGGGTCAGGAGCAACCTCATTTTAAAGAGAGAAGTCCCTACTTCAGGTAAGTGTACTTTTAAAAGTGCTTATAATGGGTGATTATCTGATCACCCCCAAAAGTACAATATATTGATAGGTACCTATAGAAGTGAATTGGAAGGGTGGTTTAGTTTAAAGCTCCTGGCACCCCTACTATATGTCATACCATACCAATGACATCATTTTTTTCCCTAAGCTGGCAGTATTTACTGACTCTACATACATGGTTTTGAAGGTTTTCAAAGATCTTATTATCTTTGAATTGGTTGAAATGTTTAATAAATGTAATTTTTTTCCTATAGCCATTTTCAAAAAACATGTGGGTATGGCAACCTAGGGGCAAAAAGGCAAGTGACCTCTCATTTGATGTGATTGTCTACTTTCCAAAATAGTATGCATTGTCTTTTCCACATGTCTGTAGTTATTATGACAATTTAACTGAAAGCAGGTAAAGAAAAAGTGATATGTGTAGCTTAGTACTCATGGTATACCATACTGTATGTCAAACCAAAACAATAAGGCACCATGTTCTCTGGCTGGCAGTAGATATTGATTTCAGTACAGTATTCCACAGATTTCAAATATTTCAATATATTTGAAATGGTATAGATGTATTGCAAACATCTGTGCATACTAATCCAGGGGTAAATAGACAACTAACCCCTCATTTTTAATTGTTATCCACAGTGGGAAATTCCATACATCACAAATAACAAATAACCTCTGACATGGTGGAAGTTTTAAAAATGTATATTGTTTCCCATAGTGCCACCTTATGAAAACATGTTTTGCATACTAGGATAGCAGGAGAAAGGCAAGCAACACATCATTTCACGCAGGTGGTTGTCTATTTTCTAAAATGATATGCCATGTCTACATTTGCATCATATATAAAGTTTTTACACATTTTATTGTATAAGAAGATAACATGTGAAGAAAGTAAGAAAATAATAATAGGTTTTGCTTTTGGAAACAACTGTGGTATGTCAGCCCTTACCAGTGAGATGCAATTTCTCCATGGAGAGGAGCCGCTAATTTATACAGGAGGAAATTCCATAGTTTTCAAAAATGTCAGTACCTCTGATGGGGTAGAAATGTAAAAAAAAAAAGTTATTCCTCAGTGCCAATTTCTGGAAACTTCTGTACACATCAGGCTAGGGGCAAAAAGGCAAGTGGCAGCCCATTTGATGAAGTGGATTGTCTTCATTCCAAAATGGTATATATACATATATAGATATTAATATAATACATATATAGACATTAATATACACATATATGATCATCTTCAGATGTTGTTGAATCATTGCAGGATGAAGTCTTCCCCAGCAAGCCTCCTCTGTGCCTTTTTACCACTGTGTACCAACAAATTTGGTAATTTCATCTATCCATCTTGTCTTTGGTCTTCTTCTTGGCTGTCTGTTGAGAGGAAATAATTCCAAAATTTGTTTGGTCCATCTACCATCAGGTCTTCCTGCTATGTGGCCTGCCCATTTACATTTCAGGCTATTAACTCTTTAAGGAATGTAATAGAGCTTTGTTTGCTGAGAAATCCATACACACATTCTTCTGTCGCTTTTTGTTATGTTTATGATCCACCCCTCAATACTTCGCTGTGTAACCTTAAGTTTTTGTATGACTTTGCCATTTAGTGACTAAAATTATGAATATGATTAATCACATCTAGTGTGAAACGTGTGAGACTATCCATCTTCCCTAACCGGTGTCCGTTTGTATGTTGTCCAAGTGTCACATTGTGCAGGCAAAAGAAGGAAAGACACAAAGATAAAATATAACCACCTTTATTTATAATGTATAGCAATAATAGTAGAGCCCCCCACAGAACCCCAGACATATACAAACAGGACCCAAGGTCCCTCCGGAGCTGCACACTCTACTTTGCACTGCACTACTCCAGGTCTCGAGACTACAGGTCAGGCAAGCAGGTATTGTAAAGAGCGGGTAGGCAGCCAGAGTCACAGGTCAGACAAGCCAGGGACTACACTGAGCGAGAGTAACCAGGCCACTGGTCAGGCAACCGGAGACTATGCTGAGCGAGTAGCAGCCAGGGCCACTAGTCAGGCAAGCCGAGGACCACAAGGAGGGAAAGTAACCAGGCCCACAGGGAAGGCAACCAGAGGCTACACTGAGCGGGTAGTAGCCAGGGCCACTAGTCAAGCAAGCCAAGGACTACAAGGAGTGATAGCAACCAGGCCCTCAGGAAAGGCAACCAGAGGCTACACCGAGTGGGCAGTAGCCAGGGCCACTGGTCAGGTAAGCCGGGGTCATACAGAAAGCGAGTAGTCAGCCAGAGCCACAGGTCAGAACCGATGTGGGTTGTCAGACAAGCCAGGGTCATACACAGAGCGAGTAGACAACCAGAGCCACAGGTCAGAACTGATGTTGGTAGTCAGACATGCCGAGGTCATACACAGAGCAAATACTCAGACAGGCACGGATCACAAAGGAGCAAGCAGAAGCTATCAGGAACACCACGTAAGGGCAATGACTCAGACCCAGGAAGGTTTATAAAGGAGCAGGAGAAGGCAGGGCCCAATTAAGCCACACAGAATAGGCCCATAAACAGGAGTCCTAGCCAGTGCCTGTTTCATGATGAAGCAATGCAGAGGTGCCTGCAACTATGCCGGCCGACACACCACAGAGGAAGGAAGCACAGGCTAACTAGGCCTCCAAGGTAGACTGTGATACCAAGGTAAACATACCTGTTAACTTCTTCTGGTTTTTGTCCATCTACTGTGTTTTTCCTCAGTATGGTAAACTTGTTAAACATGACTTTTGTTAATATTCATCTTCAGACCAAAATGTTTGCTTTCCTGTTGTATCTCTTCAATGCATTCTTGCAGTTCTCTAGAACTACTGGCAAAGTGCATGATACTTTGCAAAACATAAGTGATGTAGGTATTCTCCTTTGATCTTAAGTCCTTTTTTGTCCAAATTTAGCTTGCGGAAATTTTCTTCTAAACAAAGAATATAATTTTGGGGAGATTGTGCCTTCTTGTCGGACACCTTTTTTTCCTGTGTTGATCTGGACTTTATCATTGTTAACCTGTATTGATACAGCTGCATTTCCATGCATTGATTGGAAGATATTGTTGTAAGCTATGTCTATTCCTTGGCTGATCAGGACATCGATTATTGCTTGTATTTATACCGAGTTCAAGGCCTTTTCGTAGTATATAAGATAATTGTTTGTAATACTAAATGTGTTACTATGGATATTTTCTTGCATACTGAACTGATCATGTGTTACAGAAGCAAGTAAAAAGTTGCATAAACATAGGCTACTTATGTAAATAAACAAGCAAAATAGTATAATTGCTCTTTAACCCCTTAAGGATCCATGACATGCTAGGACCGTCATGGGTGAAATTGCCATAAGGACCCATGATGGTCCTGGCACATCATGGAATTCAGGGCTCCCCTTGCAGCTGCACGCTGTTCAGGAAGCCCTGAATCCGGTTGTGAAAAAAATGCCCCATTGTCCTTAATTGCCATCCTTAAGGGGCTAAATAACATGCTTCACAGTAATTCTGTCTATTAAAATTTTATAGTAGCATAATAAGCCATAATGTGGAGTACTGAACTCTATATCCTATATAATAATTCGCCAAGTTGTGTGTAACGCCCGACATGCGCAGTAGACGCTGCTGCGCGTGCAGCAGTCATGCGCAGTACAGACTGCCTGCGCCGCGGCTGATACAGAGCTGGGGAATCCAAAGGAGCGTCCAGCTCTGACCGGCTGCCAGAGGCTCTGTATCAGCCGAGGCGCGGGCAGTCTCCACTGCGTGTGATTGCCCCGCGACCGGCTGCCAGAGGCACTGTGGCCCGTGTAACGGGCTGTTCAACTAGTACTGAATAATAGCCTTAGTTCTGTTGTACTCTGAAAATGTAAAAGTAAACACATTTTATATATATATATATATATATATATATATATATATGTGTGTGTGTGTGTGTGTTTGTGTGTGTGTGTGTGTGAATCTGGTTCGCTGCCACGGGGCACCAATTGGTTGAAGAGGAGGAAGGAGGCGACTGTTTAAAAAAAAAAGTTATACACTGGTTTAGGAGCCAGCTGCTTACAAAATAAAGTCAGACCTTACTGTGGGGCATAAGGACCTCTCCCGATGCCCTCAGTGTTACAGTTGGCAAGCAAAACCAGGAGTCAGACGGTATAGTTAATATAAACTTTATTATGAGAATAATGACAGTAATGCAATATATAAATATACACACAGTGGGTGATTGAAATGGTGAGCACTGTATCAGGAATAGCAGTCTCCCAACCTCTGCACCACACTGTCCGAGACTAGGCCTCAGCCCACTGGAGTCTCGTTGTAAGGTAACGCCCAAGGGATACTGACTCAGCCTGCAGTCAGTAGTTACGAGTCTGCTAGAGCCCAAGGTAAGTACTAGGAAGGATGGCTGAATAAAGGAACCAAACAAACCGAGCAAACAGACAGAGCCTTCTAGTAAGCACTGGATAGGATAGTCAGACGAGCCAAAGTCATACACGGAGCGGGTAGTCAGCCAGAGCCACAGGATTGCACCAGACAGGATATCCACTGAAAAGATGGAATACTGTATGCGCAGTGGATAGAGCCCTAGGTCAATACCAGAGAGGGTAGTCAAACAAGCCTTGGTCATACACGGATCAGGTAATCAGCCAGAGCCACAGATTTGAACCAGATAGGATATCCACTGGAGCGTATGTATGCTGGATGCGCAGTGGATAGAGCCTCAGGTCAACACCAGAGTGGGTAGTCAAACAAGCCTTGGTAATACACGGAGCGGGTAGTCAGCCAGAGCCACAGGTTTGCACCAAAAAGGATATCTGAGCAAAATCGGAACAACAAGGAGAATAGTCAGACAGAGCCACAGGTCAACACCAGAATGGATGGACAGACAAGCCGGATCATACACAGGAATCAGGAATACTAGAAAATGAACTGCTCAGAACAACAAAGTAAGGGTAACTAAGTCAGGACTTAGACTGCCCTTTAAACCCCTCCTCAGGAAGTAGGTAGGAGGAGCAGGCTCAGAGGAAGGAAGTAGGTAGGAAGAGACTATAGGAAGCATGGCATAAAACAGAGGCCTGCTACACTCTGAAGCCTCTCGCCTGCAGATGATGCATGGAAAGATGCCGAGCGTCGCTGAAGCGGCAGCACTGGAAACAAGGGACTATGACATTCAGATACCAATCTCCCAGCAGGTCTGGGATATCAACAGGGGAGCAAGAGCTTTTCCCTACTTCCATTCTACCCAGAGTACCTGGGTAGGAGTGGGTGGGATTGGAAAACCTACTTAGGTCAATGAGGGAACCTAGGGTTGGATGGAAACATAGGGAGCTCTCTTGCTCCCCTGCATCACCACTATTGATTTCCCAGCTGAATTTGCTGGGAAATCAGTAGCTGAGGGCATCAGGAAGGTGTCTGATGCCCCACCATAAAAGGGTTAGTAATAGATGAAAACGATCAGAGCTCCGATTGCTCTACATAGTTTTTGAGACACGTAGAGCGGTATGTCAATAGTATGCGATGTGTAATTCAATAATAATTTTATTATAAAGGATCCCCTCCCACCCCTTTTACCTATGATTAGCTGACTCCCCTCAGTTGTGGAATCCGGTCATCAGGCCAGACAACACACAGCAAGGGACAATCTTCAAACACTGAGTATAAGGAAAACCCTGCCAACACTTAACAAAGGAGGGCAGGATTTTCCTTATGCTCAGTGAAGATTGTCCCTCACTGTGCTCTTTCTAGACCGGCTTGGAGAGCAGCATGACGTGGGTAAAAGAGGCGGGAGGGGGATAATTATAAATAAATTACTACTGAACTACAAATTACATACTATTGACATATCGCTGCACATGTTAAAAAAAAACAAAAAAACATGTACAGCAATCAGAGCTCAGTTTATTTTCATCTATTACTAACTTTTTACATCTGACTTTTAATACAGGTTAAAAAATATATTCACTACTATAATATATATATATATATATATATATATATATATAAATAACACACTAATAGTAATAACAACCTTGGAATCTCACCCACTAAACTGGGATAAAATAATATTTAGTTAATAGTTAACAGCCCATTTAATGAAAATGCTGATGTAAAAGTACAAAATACAGAGAGAACTAAAGAGAGCAATGCTTCACATCCCTTTGATGTGACAAGCTCTGCCACACACATTAAAAAAGAATAACTTTAATACAGCAACTTCAATTAAATGAAATGAAATGTAATAACCAATTTTGCATTCAGTGATAATGCTCCAGTTCAGTAGGGCTGATGGATAACAATAGCTTATAAAGATGATTCATATTTATTAGGAGCTGTTATTTTGTGTAAAGGAAAATTCAAACCATCTGCAGAACAATGCACATGTACTCCAAAATGTGTATTGCTCTTAATGGGGCTTTAACCCCTTAAATGCTAGAGAGGTCTTTAAGGTATTGGGGGGGTTGTTGACTAAAAAAGAATAGCATGACTAAGAGCAGGGTTTCACTACATGACTCCATGAAATATCACTAACACATTACAGAGAAGGGCTTAAAGGGATAGTAATGTTTCACGAAAAAAGCAGCTCTGAGAGACTGTTATTTCAATACTGTCAGAGTTGTAGTTCAGGTGTAAATGAATAATAAAATATCCACCTCCCACCCCTTTTACTGATGTAACACTGCTCACCTCAGAGCAGCAAGACTGTCTGGATGGATCGCGGAGAGGGACAATCTTCAGTGAGCATAAGAAAAAAACTGTCAAGGGGGTACAGGGTTTTCCTTATACTCACAGTAAGAAGATAGTCCCTTGCTATGATCTGTCCGGTCAAGAGAGGTGGCTTACACTAGGTAAAAGGGGTGGGAGGAGGATACTTTATCATTCAATTTATCTTGCACTACAACTCTGGCAGTATTGAAATAACACTTTCCATGGCCCAAATACGATGAAGTTTAATCTGAGCTGCTTTTTTGTGACAAAATTACTATCCCTTTATGGATATCTCTGTTTAAACACACAAGTTTGCTTGGTAGCTTTCTGATTAATGCATCTATGTTCATTTACTTGGCATCTGATGCACCAAACATGTAATAAGTGAATGGTTCATACAAAACTGACTAGATTAACCACAATTAATATACCCCGGTCAAATTACATTGCTTTTGGGCATACATTTGCTAGTTAACATTGCATTGAATTGGTCCTGTGACCCTGTATATGTTTTATTGCAGCTAATTAAAACCTGTATATATGTCATACTTGTCATTTTATTGAAAATTAAATCATTTTTGAGAAATGAACCTTTAATTGATTACAGAATGTGACACTTTATGATAATTCCTTGAAAGGTAAGCTAGTTAGTTCTGTTGAAGGCCAAACCTACTGCTATTAGACATCTGCTGTTAGATACAACTCCAGAGTGTGGGCTTTGTCTACATCAGTAATGGACAAAATATGGCTCTCCAGCTGGATTTGTCCAACAGCATCATTTAATGTGGCCCCTGGATCTGGTTGGTTGAACGCAAAACAGTTCTGCTATGCTGAGAAATTTAACTTCTGTCTGTCTTTGTTGAGGTTAGAATGATGCATTTTACCACATAGCATTTATTTTATGCAACGGATCACTCTAAAAGTGCAGAGAGAGAGAGAAAGCAAAAGAGAGGCAGAACGGATTCATCATGTGTACAGCTGTGTGATCAGAAGCACAAGTGAAAGGCCAACTTAAACCTGTGTCATCTTCTCTCATCTCAGGAAGTGGGATACTAATAGGTCAGGGGTTGTAACTCTATGTATGCACATCCTAATAATAATAGTAATAATTCGCTTAGTTGTGTGTAACGCCCGACATGTGCAGTAGACACTGCTGCACGTGCGGCAGTCATGCGCAGTACAGACTGCCCGCGCCGCGGCTGATACAGAGCTGGACGCTCCAAAGGAGCGTCCAGCTCTGTATCAGCAGTGCCGCGGGCAGTCTCTGCTGCTCGTGACTGCCCTGCGACCGGCTGCCAGAGGCACTGTGGCCCGTGTAACGGGCTGTTCAACTAGTGTTTTACATATTACACACACATATTACACATACACCACATTCTGCCTCATGCTTTAATTCTTAACAAAGATGTGTCCGTTAGGCTAAAATAATTCCGCTCCCTAGATTCATTAAGTGGACAGGGTGTGGTAATTCTGGATTAGCATAAAGACCAATTAGCATACGGTACCATACTGTGCTATCAACAAATATAGGTTAATTTCTAAAAAAATATTTATATTACAAAAAAATAGCTAGCCTAACAGCTTTCAATTCTCTTTGCATTTAACTACTCTTATCTTAAAGGAGCAATAAACTTTTATTTATGAAAACATATTGTATAGAGCATTTCCTGCTGAATAAAACAAGGTCACTCCCTCTGCTGTCAGATGTTTTATTCAAAATTTATAGCAGTTTAAATAACCAGGAAGTGAATATACTGCGTTTATTTCCTGATAGTTTTAACTGACAGGAAGTGACAGGCAGTTTCTATCACATTATATGGAGAAGTGTTATGTCTCTGACTTTTCTGACTTTCCTGTCCATTAGAATCTAACAGGAAATCTAATTAGAATTTGACCACTAGAGGGCACTGCTCATGTAAAAAAATGGGTTTAAACTGTAGTAACTCTGGAATTATAAATATATCAGCTGTGGGAGTACCCTTATTTTACTCAATAGGAAAATCCCTACAAAATATATTTTTTCATAAAAAAGTTTACTGCTCCTTTAAGGTGATAATATAGAAAAAGCTGCATACTCAAGTACAGAATAATAGTATTTAGTCCCTACCACTATTTTAAAAGAAATTAGTTTAACCCTTTGAGTGCCAGAGGGGTTACACAATGCATTGCGCATACCTCTGACACTCAAAGGGTTAATATAGCAGCAGTGCCATGGAAACCATCATTGAGGAGGATATACAAGATGACTCTAAAGTATTCGCAGCTGAACATATACAGCATTTCTGAATGCACTGATATCATTTTATCATTCCATGCTTAAATTAACACAGCCCTCTTAAAATAGCTCACAGCACCATATGATTAGAACTGCAGTTGCATAAGTCTTATCATCAACCAATCAGCCACTCCACATACTTTACTGCTTCCCTCATTTGTGATTAATCTCAGCGAATGTACTGTATATACCTTTTCTAGGATCACCAGGAAAAACAGGGGTGAGTTTAAATGAAAGTAATCTGTATTTCATTGTAGTACATTAATTTATCATTTATAATGATCAAGACATTATTCATAAAAATATATACATTTTCATCTCAATTCACTTATTTATTATCTGGGCCAGATTTACATTCCAGGCAGCACTAGGCAAGACATTTCAGGAGCCCTTGGCCCTACTCATGGCTACTCCCCCACTCCTCACATGACCCCCATCCACTGTTTCCTGGCACAGAAAATACCTTTGGCCTATAACAAAAAAGAACTAAGTTTAACCCCTTGGCTGCTACAGAAATTGCCAACGGGGTATAAAAATAGTACAGGGACATTGAGATTGCTTTCACCACACCCATAGTTCAGAATGTGGGTGTGGCCAGCACAGCTGAGGCACCAATCAAGAATTGGAGCTCTAGGCTGTTGCCTGCACTACATATTGGGAAATCTAGCCCTGTTTATTATAACCAACATTTCAAGAGTCAAGCTGAATATTGCATTTTTAATAAATGACAGAAAAGTGCCAACTACCACTTCAATATATTATCAAAGCAGATATCTGCAAAAACACACCTACTTTCTATGTTATAACATATTGTAAGCTCCACCTCTTCTATTAATTTAAATAGTATACTTTATACAAAATTCTTTAGTGTGGAGTTCTCTGATTAACTGTTCATTATTTCTATGATAACATCAAGCTCATAAACAAATTTCTACAATCTACTCATAAAAACATAATTTAAACATTTAATTTTACTTTCATTCACAAGAAAGTTAATTTTGTTGCAGAGATTTCTCTTGCAGGTAAAGGGTAATAGCATAAATCAGGGCACAAGTGTACATATGAGTGACGCCTCTTTACAGTGGACCCATCACACTGAGAGGAGTTTAGTTATTTTTAAAGAGAATTTAAAAATACCTAAATGTTGTGCTAGCTGTTTGAATATTATTTCTGAGATTTGAAGCTTTATTTGTTGGTGGCACAGTTTTGCCCTTTGTGTTAATTAGCTAATGTGCTCGATCGGTGTTACCACACACTGTGCTATTAAAGGGATAGCAATACTTTGTTTTATCTTTATTTTATTTTGAAATAATAACTCCCAAGTCCCTTTTCTCTGATGTTTTTGTTACCATAGTTCCATTAAACATGTATTCCACCTTGGGATTTCTGTGTCCGAAATGCAGCATTTTCAGCATTAAACTTTAGATCCCATTCTCTTGTTTATCTTCTAATTTTCCTAAATTCTCATGCATTTGGTTTAACCTACTGGAGATTGAACCATCTTGCAGATTTTTGTATCATCCGCAGAAAGGCACATCTTGCCTTGAATACCAATAGTAACATCACTGGTTGAGATACTGAAGAGAACAGGCCCTACCATTTACCCCCTTGGCAATCCATCAGTGTAACCACCTCCCTCTGAATGAATAACAATGACTATGACACACTGTTTCCTGTTGTTTATTCAACTATTTATCAAATCACCTACCTTTGAGTGAAGTCCTAATCTATGCATTTTATACATCAGCTTTCACGGTGCAGAGTGACAAAAGTTTTAATAAAATCCAAATAGACTCCATCTACTTCTCCATCTTTGTCTATTAAAGTAACACAACCAAAAAATTCAACTTGATTTGTTTCGCAAGATCTTCCTGTTGTAAAGCTATTTTGCCATGCATACCACATGCCATTAGCCTTCAGATATACAACAGTTCTTCCTTTCAATAGTGTTTCCATTATTTTCCAAAATTACCAGACTCACTGGCCTATAATGGTCAGAGTCTTCCCTGATTTCCTTTCTGACAATCTGTAATCATCCTTTCAAATGAGATTGATTAAACAGCTCACCTAAATGTTGTGTAAGCACAGACATAAGATCTTTGAATACTCTTGGATGAATCTCACCTGGACCAACTGATTTTGCTACTTTCTCTGTGTAAACCCTTAAAAGAAAAAGATATCCTTCTAAAATATCAGACTTTTGTGGTTACTCACAGACATGTCTAGTATATTCTTACAGATATATTTGACTTTTAAAAGGTATTTGTATCAAATCTAGTAGTGTTCGCTTGTGACTTGGCTCCTTTACCAACTATAAAGGATGTCCCAGCAGGGAATGCAAGGTTCCCTGCTCCTTTCTGTTGCAACACAGGAACCTTCAAGTCCACGTTCGGCATATTAAAATCTCTCATAATAATACATTACCTCTCATTGACATCTTTGTTATTTCCTCAATAAATGTGCTTCATCTTGTCCTAAGGTCTATAAAGTACTCTTATTTGATCAGTTTTACCACTCATTTCATTAGTTACTCAAATGCTCTTGAATATTTCCTCAGTACCCTGTACTAACATTTTCTTTATGTTATTGTTTGCATAAAGAACAATTCATCCCGATTTCTTTTGTCTGTCTTTTCTGTAAAGATTGAGTTTATAACTTAGTCCCAATTATGAGATTAATGGCACCAAGACTACATTATAGCAACCACTTTCAAATGATTCATAGTCATTAATGTAACTACGAGCATTTGTACACATACCACAAACATCATCTCTAATGATTTTCCTTGATATTTTTGGTTTCATACACTCTAGTTCTAAAGTCATCTTATGACACAGAAAGCTAACGACAATATCCCTGTCTACATTAACAGACAAACTCTCTCCATAATCTTTGTTTCCATGTGGGGACATCTGGCTATATCATACATTATTTAGTCAATTTTCTTATCTAGTTTAAATGACTGCTAATGTTGTTTCTAAATTCCTGACTTAATATCTCTGCTCCTCTACTAGACAGATGTAAACAGTATCTCTCAAAGAGTTCTTTATTACATCAGTGGCCATCATGACCATAAAATACAAATCCTCTCTGGTTACATATACTTAACTAAGAGTTAAAACACCAGTTATTAAATATCCTTCCTTCTTCCTGCCTGTGTAGATACAAAACTAAAGGAAGACACAGAAGATGCTACCTGGCCAAGATCATGTCCTATCTAACAAAACTCTTCCTGCAATACACAGCTATCATTGGTGTCTAAGTCATTAGTTTAAAGAAGGACAATAACATAATTCTCACTTCAACATCATACTGCTTCAACAATCTTTACAATGTTCCATCTATACCTTTGAACAGTAGATCCAGGAAGGCACCCAATCTCAGTATTTAAATCATGCTCTCTCAGATAAACACTCTTGCAACAGAACATCCAATGATAATCTTCTTTCTCCTGGCTTTAACCTTTTCTTTGCTAACCAGTAACTAAAGTCTTACCAACAGTAGCTATAGAAAGGTGTGCATAAATACATCCATTACACTCAGCAAGTGTACAAAAAGAATTTTGCAAAGGCATTGCACTCCACCATGCCAGACATTATAAGAACACAACAGACATAAAAAAACTATCACCAGCTCCTGCGGTTTTCAAACTCTTGATGTTTTGCAACTCACTTAGGTTTCAAGCTTCTCATGGAATTTCAAAGCAGAACTCCTACTGCAGAGCAAGGTCTTCAAGAGTGTTTGGGATGTATAAAAATATTTAGCAATTCACACTGATACTAAAAATATACTTCACCAAACTTATGTTGTACCTCACTTAGGTTTAAAGAATCTCCTACAGAGCAAAGCTAGGATGGTTTTACAGATTAAATTAACATATGGGGAGGAGTAACAACAGATTACAAAAAGCAAAACACTGAGAGAAATCTACAAGGAACCATGACAAGAAAATGGAGGGCAAACAGGTTTGACAAAATGGAGGAATGGGCAGTTACACAAAATGGAGGGATGACCATTTTTAAGGTGAAGATGTATAATTGTGGAACCTACCAACTGTGCCATAAGGAACAAATAAAATTATCTAAATTCCTATTGATTGAAATGGGGTTTTAACCTGTTGAATGCAAGAGAGGTCTCCAGCACATTGGTTCACAATGCCTTGGTGACCGCTCTAGCATTCAAGGGGGTTAAAGTCCCTTTTAAATAAGTAAGGATTTTTTATTTCACCCATTGAAGCAGTTGGTTTGCTCCAGAGTTGCTCCTCTTACCTTTGCTTTAACTTGACTTAATAAAGAAAGGTGACTGTAAAGTTGTTGTGAAACAAGATAAGGAAATATGCAAATGTTTAATGACATTCTCACTAAGTGCTAACACCAATCAATTATGTTGAAAAATGGAGTAGAAATGGTCGTGGCCCATATAAGAATTGTGTCACATGTTTTATCAATAAGTTTGCTAACTGTGACAAATACAAAGGCAGTTTTAAAGGTTAAATAATAATGGCAGGTATAACCAATTCTTAAAGGAACGATATATGATGATAAGATAGATATGTATGTGAGAAATGAAATTCTCGTTATTGAATTTTCTCAAAAAGCAATATACTTATAAACATGGCTTTACACCTAATCATTATCACAACTTCCAAATATTTGAAACAATACTTAACCCTTTCAGTGCCAGAGAGGTATCCAACGCATTGCATTGCAATGCGTTGGTAACCTCTCTGCCACTCAATGGGTTAAATCTACCACTAAGAATTATTTTTTTATACATCACCATGTTCCTTAAATGTATCATTTATTTCTTGTATAACACTGAGAATGCATATAGCAACCAGAACATGTAGAATTATGCCATTTATACTGGTACAAATAATTTCATATAACCTTGGAATACAGTACAAAATAGGGCATTGGTAATACTAGATTCTTTGTTATTTTGTTATAACATACAAATTGATCATTCGTATAGCTTCTTCATTTTGCTACGTGGTATATGTCTAAAGCCACAAAGAACAAGAACAGTTTTTTCTATCCTTAGATATTTTATTGATTATTTATATTTAAACTAGATTTACCTCCTTGTTCTTGTTGTTATGGCAACATTGTTCTGTAAACGTGTTCTGTAAGGAACAGCAGTTGACCTTAAAATTTCTTTTATGAGGTTCTGTGCTCTACAGCAGAGTTTTTCAACCACAGTCCTGAAATTCCCTTAACAGTACAGGCTTTCTAAATATCCATGCCTGAGCGCAGTTGTAAAAATTATGGATTCTTCATTCTGATTAGTTAACCTGTGCTCAGACTGGGAAATCCAGAAATCTTGCACATGAGATGCTTGGGGACCATGGTTGAGAAATTATGCTCTACACTACTAAATTTCCTTTAAAATGTATGACTACAGAAATTGCTATGGTACCAAAACAGCATTACAATAGGATATCTGGATTCTAAAATACTAGCTATGAACTGACAGAAACCACAGGTGTGGTTATAAAGAATAAGTATCAGTATTATTGACATAGACTAAAAATATTTCAAATTATTTCCAAAATATTTCAGCTCAATCCATATTTTAAATTTATATTACAAATGATTTAGCACAACATCCACACCAAAACATGTAGATTATCCAATGCATTCTATTCAAATGAATAGCAAAGACATTTTCTGGTGCTCTGTCAAAAGTGAGAGTGTACTCTGTGCAATCAGTGAAGACAACATGAGCAGGCTGTCACTCATAGGAAGAGAATAAGGTGGAGCACTCATCCTACATACAAACATTATTATTAATAGCCTCCAAAACACAAAAGTAATCCTTCTTCTAGGCTGTTACTGACAGGTAACTGATTGGATAATTTCCCTTTAATTTTAACCCTTTGACTGTCAGAAAGGTATCCAATGCGATGCCTTGGATAACTCTCTGACATTCAAGGGATTAACCCATTGCTATCAACAGGGAATGGACCCTGTGTGCACTGTCAGTAATGACAGTGCACCTCTCATACATGCTGCTGGTTAGGGAAGCAGGCCATCAGTGACAGCCTGTTTCCCCTTTCTGTGATTGAATCTATTATCAGCAGAAAAAGTATAATGAATCACCTCCTAGGTGTCAGAGTGATCATATGTAAATGAGTTGGCAAACACTCCTATCATGCCCTCGAATAAAGAGTAAAGCTACAGTTGACAGACCACACCCCTCAACTAAATAAAATAATAATTAAAACATAAGAATTAAAAATATAGTAAAACCATTTTACATAATGTCACGCACACATTTTATTAACAAAATATATGCCAATATACATGTAAAACCTACACATACATACTATTTATGTAAATGAGAAAACTATCTAAATTAATTTTTAAGTACTATATTATAACCATACTGAGTCCCTACAGTCAGGTGTGGAAATACGATAGCATATTATAAGAAATGTGACATTTATTATGGTCCATGAGGTACAAAATAGATCAGGTCCTTAAGTAATTAACTGGAATGCAGTTTTCTTTTTCTTGTGTTTTGTCACTGGCTAAGTGAAACACTTAATGCAAGTGCGACTTCAATCTGTGAACAGAATAAGTCAAAGTAAAACTTTATCCTAAATTGCCTGTTATTGTCTGGGCTTCCTGCCAAAAACAAAAAAGTATGCTCATGCATATTATAAAGCTTATAACTTTATAGATAAGACACATATCTTTTATACCATTTTTTAACATATATGACAAGTCTCTTGTTTAAAGTGGATCTATTATGTCAAACAATACCCCCCACTCCATATCAATTTGCCAAAGCATACTTTATTTTAAAAATAACACTTAGTAAAATGTTACCCACTGAAATGAACAAGATCTTCTTTGCTGGTAAGACGAGGGAGAGTGTTGTCATGTTAATGACAATTGTTTGATTGGCATTGCTCCCCCTTTCAGTACGTGCCAATCTTGTCAGGAAAGACCACCCTAATCCTCTCACTCTGTCAGCATGAACTGAGTAGGAGAGATGGATGACCAAAAGTTGAGGGGGAATTGGAGACCAAATGGGAGGTGATTAAGAAACATGCGGAACAGCTTGTACCACATGCAGGGACTCAGGAATGTCACAAGGCAGTGTTTTGAATCCTTATATACCAGAGATAGTAAGTTTGTGAACAAAACCTTTTATAGATGTATGCTAATAGCTAACCTAGATTTATATTTAGCTCAACTATACAGGAGGTGAAAGTTCCACTGTAACCAATGGAAATTTAGAGACATCTCCATTTCATTGCTCAGCAATACGCTGGAGTTGCCTCTAGCATTTAAGTCGTAAAAATGATTAGTTAAAAAAATTAAGCTGATTTACTCCGAATTTCAGATGCAATTTGAGGGGTGGGGTAGAGAGACCAACTGCACCATATGTGACAAAAATTCTTCTTCATTTACATTGAGCATTTCATTCCTTGAACGCTAGCTAAGTCAGCAAAAGATTGCAGATTAATGTACTTTAGGCTACTCTAGAATTCAAACCTCTTTTAAATCAATTGATCCAGTTCTTATTAATATATCTGCCACAGTAAAGGCAATTGTAATTCTTTTTGCACATAAATTGTTCTTGTAGCAGAGGAAAGTTTAAAAGCTCAATGAAATTGCCCAAAGCACAGCACAGAGAGGAATAATGTTTCTCAGTCCCACATCTATCCTGAGATCTGCAGCATGTAGACACTTAATGATAATGAGCAAGTGTAGAGAAATGAAAGTGATTTAAAAAACAGACCTTGCTGTAGATATTAGTTTTTCAGGGATAATAGTGATAATATGCATAGGCAGATTATGTCTACATAAGTCTGCCTAATAAAGGTGGCAGCAGAAGTCCATCTGCCAGTCAGGAGCCCTGTCAATTGCTCAGCCATTGCAGGCCAGAGTTCAGGTGTCTAAGTGCTAGATGACAGAACTCAGCAGACACTACTGGGCCAAGTAATAACCTAGCAGTCATAAAGTTTCCTGCAAGGAGCACAACAGTGATCATATCCTTGGGTGGAGCCCACCAGAAGACAAGATGCCAAGAAGACTCCAAACAGAAAACAAGCTGATCACTTTAAGCGCAGTATATGCCAAAGTGCCAGCAAAGAGCCCAGTTGCACAAGAAAGGAGTTCAGCAGGAGCCACAAAAAACTGCAAAGACCCCTAGCAATAAAGGAAGTCCAAAGAGATACTGTAGTCCAGAAAGCCTAAGAAGGAGGTGGAAAAGTGGGAGCAAAGACCGACTGCAGTAAGGGAAAGAAAGGAGACACTAAATCAAGAGAAAGCATTTCCCATAGAACAAATGAAGTGGCCACAGGACTTTAGTGATATAGAGACTGCTCAGACTGCCCAAAGGAGAGGGTGGATGGATATAGAACCTGAACTGTGAGGGATAACGTGTTTTGCTTGAAAGAGAAGGGGAGAGCGAAAACTGTTTATGATAAATCTATTTGCATCTGTCAAAGTAAGGATACTGTGTTTTCCATGGGTTTGTATACTCCTTTACTACTTATATAACCAGTAAAACCAGTAAAACATTTAAAGGGATAGTCATACTTCATTTTAACTTTATTTTATTTTGTAGGCATTAAAAAAACATGAAGAATGATATAAGTTTTATCTCTCAAACCTTTATGGTTCAAGAGATATTCACAAGCAAAGTTTCCCCTCCCGCCCCTTTTACCTAGTGTAAGCCATCTCTTCTCAGATGTGAATCTTGTTGTAAGACCAGACAGATAACAGAAGGGGACAATCTTCTTTGTATGAAAACAATGAAAGCCCTTCCCCCCTTAACAAGCTTTTCAGGTTTTTCCCTTATCTTAATTGAAGATTGTCCCTCTGTGCAATCTACCTGGGCACCTCCCTTCTGCTTTGGCTGAGCAGTGTTACATCAGTAAAAGGGGTGGGAGGGGGAATTACTCCTGAACTACGACTCTGACAGAACTGAAATAACACTCTCCAAAGTCCAAATACTATGATGATTAATTAGAGCTGTTTTTATTATGAAACATTACTAGCCCTTTAACTGGTACTGTATAAAGAGGGCTAAGACAATTTCTACTGTACTTCCAGTTTGTGCCATTGCTTCTATCAGTCTACTAAATAAATCTTGATTATTTTTCAGATGACTGCTTCTACTCTAAACTCTTAAAGTAACGGCATTGTAAAGTTACAGACCTTAGTGTACAGATCTTTTCTGAGGTTTATCTATCCTGAACTGGCTCCAAGAGCTCAAGACAGGATGTAAGCTATTCCTATTGACTGATGTGATATCACACCCACCTGAATAACCATTTGTACAACCAACAGGAATGAGACACTCACTTTTTTATGCTGGTTGCCTTTCAAGAACTGTCTGTCTGAACCGTATAGTGATACACATGCATGAAAGATCAGAGTGGCCTCTAGGAAGACCTAAATTGGTTTCCTAACGTCATTTATGGCATAGTACCAGGACCAAACAAATAGACTGCCTTGCTCTATCTTCTACAATATAACATATAAAGCAGCTGGAAAAACTTGATTATACCAGGAGCTACATTAATTTGGAAAACATAACATATACTTTTTCTTTTTAAGTATGAAGCTTCTTTATATGTACCCAAAAATAAATACTAACACATGTAGTATGGTAACATTTATAGCCGCATATAGATTGCATTCTGACAAGACTTTCAACTGAGACAAATAGGACAGTGGGGGAGTCGCTAGAGCCACAAAGGACTTTTTGGAAACCCATGAACCTCAGACCAGTTTCAGCATCCTCTGTCTTTCACAGTCATATGAGTTACTTTATGCAGCTCCCTTGGAGCTTCCTGTTTTCAACATCTAAACCAAAAGGAAATCATTAAAAAAGTTATGTAAACCAACAACATTGGTGATATTGGTAAAGAGACTTGCAAGTAAAGATCCTGACATAGGAGAAAAGCTATAGCACACAAAGTTGTCCTACAGAGCAGGTCCCTATTGTCTTAGACAGCAAAAGCAAGAAACCCAGAGAAAAATTTTGCAATACGTGCAACAAACATTATTATACACCATAATAATTTTGTTGTTAGCATTACTCTTTGGCTACAAATATAAATATCCAAGGAAGTTGTTTCATTAGAAACATACATATAATTTTTGTTTTTTATATTTATTCGTGCATCCAATCCTTTTTAACACACATGCCCTCCTAAATTACAGAGCTGAACATACTTCCATATAACCCTATCCTGGCAACACTGTATGCTAAATATCTGCATACCATTACTCAAAAAAGCATGTGATAGATTACTTGCAAAAAGTATAGACCTTGGATCTACCACAAAGAGATACTCAACAGCATTCTTACATGACTTTACTAATCTTTACTTAACAATGAACTTTTTAAAATTGTATTTTAACCAGTATCTTCAAAGCACCAGTACCTTAATGGGCTCTAACATAGCAACCTCTTTTGAAAACATTTTATAAATACATTTTTGTTATAAAAATATAATCAGGCCCTATTTACAGCTTCTGCCCTCGAACATTTAATTAATCACATTGCTCAGAACAACACAATTATATTACAATCAATTATCTAGGTCTTAGTATAGTTATCAAGGATTGGTTTATCAATGCAACCAGCAACAGAAAAGAAATAGGCTTTCAGTACAGGGATATTTGTCATTCTAGAGAGGACCAAAAGACTCCCCACTGATGCTATGCATCATTCGTAATAATACAACAACCCAACACAGGAATGTATAATGAAGTCTGATGCTTTTGAGTTAAGGCATCGCATGTGGAAGACAAATGCAATATTTAAGAGCTAAATAATTAATTAAAAAATCTTAAGGATGTGATAGAACAAGAAATACTTAAACTTAGATTAATTATCTCCTACATACTTGACAGTGGCATTATATGAAAGACCATTAGAGAAATTGAACCATCATATACATGTGTTAAAAAAATTGCCCACAATTCTAAAATATAATCTCTGAAGTTTTTTTTTCAGTGTCAACAACATCTTTAGTCTAATTTAAATAGTGAATTGTGGCTATCATCTAACAGACTTGGTTGCTTTAAATTAATAAACTGTATACCTTCCATAATGTCATCATCAGCACATCAAACTAACATTCACATATGAGGAAGAAAATTATATCCACTCAAACTGACATATTTGAACATATGTCTAATATCACATAAATTAACCTTGCACTCTCATGTATGTTGGGGAAATAATGCCACAGTCATACAGTCACTATCCATGTAGCACTGATAGTACTGAAAACCTGTGAATGCCAACAGTTCTTAAAAAAATATATTATTGAATTGGAAAAAGTACAGAGATGTGCAACAAAACTAATAAGGGGACTGGGAGATCTGAGTTATAAAGAAAGACTATCCAAACTGGGTTTGCTGATATTAGAGAAAATATGTTTAAGGTGTTTTATTGCTGACAAAAATAAGGGTTCTCCCACTGCTGAGACTGCTGACATGTGTTATTCAAATCTTATTGCAACTCAAACTTACATTTTTTTGAGTGCAGTACCTCTGTGGCCTGAAATTTCACAATGGACCTGTTGTTACAGGATTCTATGGAGGCTTATGGTTAACTGACTATAGCATATCAATTTCAGAGCAGATACTGCACCAAAATAATGCAAATCATTTTATGGAGATCATGCTCTAACATTGAAAATAGAGAATTTATCACACTGGGGAGCTCATCTAGGGCTCGATTCTATTACCAGCGCTAAAAGAAAAAACAGGCGCTGTGTTTTTTTAAGTCGGGTTTTGGCATCCTATTACTTGACTTGTGAAAACAAAATCAGTGGAAATTACACATACCGCCAGTCAAAAAAAAGATCATAGGAAACAATTAAAAACAAAAAAAGTATTATCCTATTACCCATGCTCAGTATTACCGCCTATTTTGTTTATACAATTTAAGTTGGAAATTCTGCGCCTCAGAGGTTGAGGTGTAGAAGTCACAACGACAGTTTCAAAACCAGCATAGAAATCTAACATAGAGCTCCCCCCTTCGACATTTTAACCCCCCTTTTAAACTTTGACTTACGGTGCTTTCTTTCACCACTTTAATTCCACAAATATTATTCACATTCCACATTTTAACCCTCCCCCTTCAAAATTCGACAGTGGTTTTCTTCACCATTTTAATTTGACAAATAATGTTCACATTCAAATTTTAACCCTTCCCCTTTAAAATTCGACTTACATTGCTTTTCTTCACCACTTTAATTTGACAAATATTATTCACATTCCACATTTAACCCTCCCCCTTCAAAATTTGACATACAGTGCTTTTCTTCACCATTTTAATTCTACAAATACTGTTCACATTCTAATTTTAACGTGCTTTTCTTCACCATTTTAATTTGACAAATAATGTTCACATTCCCCTTAAAAATTCGACTTAGCGTGCTCCCATGACATTCTTTCTCCATTTTAATTTGAATAATATTGCTCCCATTCAACATTAGTTATTCTCCAATTTTACTGCAAAATACAGACTATTTATGTACCAAACCACTTGGTCTAGTGCTTAAATGGTAACTGGATAAACCCTAGACACTCAGAACCATCAGCGGGCAAATAAACCATAAAAACAATATTACGTACTAAAACCATGTACAAGCTCCATATGCACATAGCAACCAATACCAAAATACTTAAATTGACAAACACTCCAAAGGTAACAAATATATTTATTGTTATTGTACCACACTGTCTAATTAACCCCGCTACAAGGTGGACCGTGTTGTCATACATGCACTTGCCTCTAAGTTGATATGTTGTATATCATGCGTATGATGGTGATAATTTAAATGTAGATGTGACGCGCAATATATGAGAAGAAAAGAGTAATCTGGCTGTGTTACAACTCTGTCGACTTCTATGTTACATTGCCTTTAAGGAACTTTTGTCTTTGAGAACCATTGACAAACAGCTAGCATTACAAAAGGCTGTATTTGCATTGGAGCTGTGATTGTGTAACTCCACTCCGTAGGATAATCTTTTTATATTACATATATTTTTTTATCAAGCATTTATTTCACCTTTTTTATATACCGGTGTATAGTTTAGGGATAGTCAGGTTTTGCTATTGGGGATTGTATAGTGTAGGCAGTTTATGTCAATGATGATTGTTTAAATGTTTATGATATATGTATAGACACTTTGTAGCCGGAGGGTTTATTCACCTATTGGCTTCATTGTGAAGAGTAATTTAAGGGATAGATCTGCGACATCCCAATCTGGTATGTGTTTGTGGTGCCTCAGAGGTAGATCCCAGCATTTTGACATTTAAGCAGTGCTATCCTTCCTACGTAGGAGGGTGGTTCTGCCAGTTTTTTTTTTTTAATCATTTTTTTATCATTTTTTTAATAATAACAATAAATATATTTGTTACCTTTGGAGTGTTTGTCAGTTTAAGTATTTTGGTATTGGTTGCTATGTGCATATGGAGCTTGTATATGGTTTTAGTATGTAATATTGTTTTTATGGTTTATTTGCCCACTGATGGTTCTGAGTGTCTAGGGTTTATCCAATTACCATTTAAGCGCTAGACCAAGTGGTTTGGTATTTTTCATTTTTGTACCTTAGGAGTAAGGGTTCTGGTCAGACAGCTTGTGGTTTTTTCAACCTCCTGTCTCCTCTGATTAGCGGCAACCAAGTTGAATAGTATCTACAGACTATTTATGAGTCACAGCGATCCCTGTGCAACAATGTATGTGTCACGGTTTGTTATGACTCTCGGACACAGAGTTAAGATAAAAACACAACTTTATTGACAAGTTTAATAAAACCCTTGTGGGTAGCATACACATATAACATTAGCGATCATACATAGTAGCATGAGTAGTGGTACACAGAATGTAAGATAGGCTCTACCGGCCTTGCCAATACCGGGTAAGGCAACCTTAGGTGGCACAAGATGGAATAGGTTCTACCGGCCTTACCAATATACCGGGCAAGGCAGCCCTTGACTAGTAACAAAGGAAAAGGAGGCTCTACCGGCCTTGCCAATATACTGGGCAAGGTAGCCTGGAGACTGGTACAATGAATAGAAATAGGCTCTACCGACCCTGCCAATATACCGGGCAAGGCAGCCTGGAGACTGGTACAACGAATGGAAATAGGCTCTACTGACCCTGCCAATATACCGGGCAAGGCAGCTTTGAGACCAAGACAGCAAGTATCAGGCTCTACCGGCCCTGCCAATACCGGGTAAGGCAACCTTAAGTTGGTACAATGTGGAATAGGTTATACCGGCCTTACCAATATACCGGGCAGGGCAGCCTTGACTGCAACTACTGGATAGCAGCAATGGTCACCTCAGTGACTGGCTAAAGGTGTAATAGACCTGTCGCATGAGATGGGCGGACTGAGGCCCACTGGATAGACAGGATGGTATAGGCACCATATAATGCAGGAGTGAACCACTACCCGTGTGCTGGAGTACACAATCTCGGCCGGTGCTGGCAAGCAACCGGTTAATACATGGAGCGAACCAGTACCCGCATACTGGAGTAAACAATTCCTACCGGTGCTGAGAGATACGCGGCAAGCAACCGGTTAACACATAGAGCAAACCAGTACCTGTTTACTGGAGAAACGGAAACTCTACCCGTGCTGTCTAGGACTGAACAGCAACCAGTTTATACCTGGAGCGAACCAGTACCCACGTACTGGAGTAAACAATCTCTACCAGTGCTGAGAGATGTGCGGCAAGCAACCGGTTAACACATGGAGCAAACCAGTACCCGTGTACTGGAGTCACTGAAACTTCACCGGTGCTGTCTAGGACTGAACAGCAGCCGGTTAATACTTGGAGCGAACCAATACCCACGTACTGGAGAGACTGAACTTCTACAGGTGCAACGAGCAACCGGTTATACATGGAGCGAACCAGTACCCGTGTACTGGAGTAACCTAGTTCTCTACCGGTGCACGCGCAACCGGTTGTCAGGGGAGCGAACCAGTACCCGCGTACTGGAGAGTGGAACACAAGTGAATGAAAATGTTGCTAGGGCGACTGGAGAAGAGGTGCACACTGCAGGCGATCCAGGAGCTGGAACACAGTCGTAGATGGACAGGAAACAAATCTACTGGCAGTCAACCGGATCAGGAATGGCAGCAGGAAACAGCAGCAGGGACAGCAACCCCAACCGGATCAGGAACGGATGCTGGAACCAGGGAAGCTGGCGAACAGGAACTCAGGCGATCACAGACGAGCAGGAACTGAGGAATGGCCCAGGAAGCTCAG